>JABBOT010000016.1:0-681291 GCA_016165875.1 Acanthopleura granulata | reverse complement strand
TTCCCCCGGCCCACAAGCCTCTCCACAATCAGTACAGTACCTGCTCTGGGTTCCCCCCGCCCACAAGCCTCTCAACAATCAGTACAGTACCTGCTCTGTTTTCGCCCGCCTGCAAGCCTTTCCACAATCAGTACAGTACCTGCTCTGGTTTTCCCCCGGCCCACAAGCCTCTCCACAATCAGTACAGTACCTGCTCTGGATTCCCCCCGCCCACAAGCCTCTCAACAATCAGTACAGTACCTGCTCTGTTTTCGCCCGCCTGCAAGCCTTTCCACAATCAGTACAGTACCTGCTCTGGTTTTCCCCCGGCCCACAAGCCTCTCCACAATCAGTACAGTACCTGCTCTGGGTTCCCCCCGCCCACAAGCCTCTCAACAATCAGTACGGTACCTGCTCTGTTTTCCCCCGCCTGCAAGCCTTTCCACAATCAGTATAGTACCTGCTCTGTTCAAATCCACCTAAAGCCAGATAAAAATTTTGGAATAGGCCCCTTTTTTGGAGGGTTACCCGCAACAGACATATTTTTAATGATGCCTTACTGGTTGTAGTGTGTGAGTCCTCAGTTCATTACCATTGATCCATATTTCTTTTCTTTTTTTTTGATTTACAGCTTACCATTTTGTTACAAAGGAAGCATTCAAGGACTTGATAAAAAAAGATGGCTTTCTGGAACATGCTGAATTCTCAGGGAACATGTACGGGACGAGGTATGATGGGTATTACTCTGAACATGTTTATCTCTTTGTGGTTCTCAAGCAAGCAGATTAAATCATTCAATACGCTGAATACCCTAAATCTTCTAATTACCTGGTCTGCCCCTTCTAGCCAATATACATGCAATTCTAACAGGAATACACAGTTTCTTTTTCTCATATGGTTATGATATGAACAACATATCTATATCTTTACTTTGCTGAAATACTGGGAGAGAAAGATAATTTTTAGCTTTCTGCACTACTGATATGTCCCAAAATTAGGAGAATTAGGGTACATGTAGACAGGAGACATGTTCATCTAAATATATATGGGACAAGGCAGGATGTGTACACCTATCTCTCTGTGCTAGCTTGCAGGAAGTGATTTATCCTATAGTTGATTTCAAACTGACCAGTTGACTTTACGATCAACGGTAAAATTAACTTTGTTGGCTGAATCTGAGTGTGACACCCAAGTGGTCTGTGTAAACAGAATATGACACCAGTCAGTAACCTTTTGTTTGCTTTCATTTACAAAAGAGCTTTACGTCTTAAAGATTCAGATCCTAACAAGAAACATGTAAATTCGAACATTTGTAGCCAGCACAGGGTCTATGGCAAGTATTTGTACCTATTGCCAGTTTTAGGCTGATGGTAACTGTTCACAACAGGCTACAGCTGTAATTCAGGAAAAATAAGCAACATGGTCATCGACGAAATTTTAGGTCACTTCCCCTTATGATCCTCTTTGTACAAACAGCCCAGGACATTCTTTATCTCATTACATACATCCTGTGTATTTTGTAACTAACAGTAGGTGAAGGATATCTAGATATCTAGATATATCCCACCAATATGGAAACAGGTTGTATCCGTATCTCAGTATAAAGAGTCATTCATTGTGTGCATTTTGTAGCAAGCAATCCGTGAAAGACATCCAGGAAACAGGTCGCATTTGTATCTTAGACGTGGAGATTAATGGTGTGAAGAGCATCAAGAAGACAGATCTGAATGCCAGATACATCTTTGTGAAACCGCCAAATATGGAAACCCTGGTAAGATTTGAATGTGAGATACATCTTTGTGAAACTGCCAAATATGGAAACACTGGTAAGATTTGAATGCCAGATACATCTTTGTGAAACCACCAAATATGGAAACACTGTTAAGATTTGAATGTCAGATGCATCTTTGTGAAACCGCCAAATATAGAAACACTGGTAAGATTTGAATGCCAGATGCATCTTTGTGAAACCGCCAAATATGGAAACACTGGTAAGATTTGAATGCCAGATACATCTTTGTGAAACCGCCAAATATGGAAACACTGGTAAGATCTGAATGCCAGATACATCTTTGTGAAATCCCCAGATATGGAAACACTGGTAAGATTTGAATGCCACATGCAGAAACACTGGTAATGTTTGAATGCCTGATACATCTTTGTGAGGCCTCCCAGTATGCGAGCACTGGAAATGTAAGGTAATGCCAGATAACTTTTGTAAACCTCCCAATAAGCAAACACCGATAAGTTATAACAGTCAGGTTAAATTAGATGCTATTCAACATCTTTTGAGGAAGTGACGAATACATGTGTAATTAGTGATTGTTTTTTTTTTTCATTTATATATATGTATATTGTTCTTTGTATCTCAAGTTGTTCTTTGTTACAGGCTCAGAGGCTGAAGGGCCGAGGCACAGAGACTGACGACAGTCTACGGAAGAGACTAGCCTCTGCACAGGAAGCACTCGACTTTGGTCAGTTTTTGGTTTGATTTGGGTTTTTTCTCGTATTTAATTCTTGTATTTATTCTTGAGTAGTGCGTAAAACACCAATCAAATGAAAACATATTTAAACATTCAGTTAGCAGCCAATGCTGTTGAACAGAAATTAAGAAACTGTATTTGACCTCAAAATTTAAGCATAAATGTGAGGTTTTAAAGGCAAATCAAGGTCATAAAGTACTGTAAATGACATAAAATTTTTTAAAAAAAAGTGCATCTTTAGAGGCTAATAAATGTCATAAAATATTGTTTCTGGTGATGAAATGCACATTTTGGCTGCAGTCTATCCGACGACCTTCCAAACAGACCTCAAAACAACTTTCTAAAATCAATTGAACTCTCGGCAGCAGGAAAAATGAGCAGCTTAGTCATGGATGAAACGGAAGGTCATTTACTGTAATACTTTTGGTGCTGAAATTTACATTTATCCAGACATGCCAGTAGAGTGTCATCCTACTCTTCAAACAAACTTCAGAATATCTTTCCAAAGTACCCACTGTTAATCAGGCAGATGAGTATCTTGGTCAATGACGAAACTTTTATGTGAACTACAGTAAACGGTCATGTCTCTTTCTGACTCCAGAACTTGGGGAATTCCAGACCAAGTGGGGGTTTCTGGCTAGGATGTCAGAGACGTGACACTTTTTTTTTATGTGGGGGTCTCCGTGGCTCAGTTGGTTAACGTGCTAACACAGTGTAATGGCTCAGGGGGAGCTGTGAGTTCAAGGCCACTCTGAACGTACGTGAGAAGGTCTGCCAGTAACCTTCAAATGGCCGTGGGTTTTTCCCCGGCCTCTGCTCGGTTTCCTCCCACCATAATGCTGGCTGCCATCGTACAAGTGAAATATTCTTGAGTATGGCTTAAAACACCAATGAAATAAATAAATAAATATATTTTTGTAGCCCTATTCACTCTTTATTTCTTGTGCACATGCATGTAGTTTGTGTGCGAGTTCATCAATACTCACAATGAGACAACTTCTACAACATTCTTTTCCATTCTTTAACTGAAGAAACAGAAAATATTGACGCTGTCCAGTAAGAACTGCAGAACAATGGCCAAATCAACACTGATCCTTTTGGCCAGTGACATTTTACAGGTACTTTCACCCATATCATTGTGATCACTATTGCTTGTTTCATACATTCTGTATGTGTACTTTGCATATTTTTGTAGCTGACCAGCCTGGGTCGTACGACCACATCATTGTCAATGACGACCTAGAAAGTGCCTACAAACAGCTCAAGGACATACTAGCAGAGGTAAAATTCCCAATATGTCCATAACTGATGTGTGGCCTTACTACTGTCCTACTTCATATTAATTTCGGGGTCGGGAGATCTGGAATCAATCCAAGGTCAATCATACCAAATGGTACTTATTGCTGCCTAACTTGGCGCTCAGCACTGAGAGTTTCGAGCAAGGAAACAGGACTGGTTGGCCTGGTGTCAGTATAATGTGATATAAGTATAATGGGTAGGGTGTGTCATGTTTGGTGTCTTTGGCATGATGTTCTGGTAGCAGCAGCACGTTGGCGGCATGGATTTGTCTGGCCCTGAGAAGAAAAATTGTTGAGTACGATGTTAAACCTGAGCATACATACATACCTCACCGTCATATAACTGAAAATTTATTAATTATGACAAAACCCATAGCTACATACATATATGTTCAATATTAATTTGACTTATGAAAATGAAAATGATTTATTCAGTACTTTAAAATTCTGTGCAAAACTCTGATCAAGTATGTAAGTCAGTTATTTCTTTGTTTCTTTTGGGGGCTCCACAGCTGAGGCGGATAGCATGCTAATGCAGCGCAATGATCCTGGAGCCTCTTACCAATGCAGTCACTGTGAGTTCAAGTCTAGCTCATAGTGGCTTCCCCTCTTTTTGTAGGTGGGAAGTTTTGTGTACAGATGGTCGTGGGTTTCCTGGTGGGGAAAAAAGGTTTCCTCCCATCGTCGTATAAGTGAAATATTCTTGAGTACAGCGTATTTGATCAAAAAAATAAATGATTTTTTTTTTTAAGGATATCGAGACCCTGAGGAAGTCACAATCCAAGTAGTTCTGACCTAACCTGACATGCCTCTCAGCAAAAACATCGTCTTCGAACAAGTTTTTAGTTCACTCAGGTCTTTCTTCATGTTAGCGTTATCCTAATTGTCTCACAGCTTTGGCATGGCAGAGTGTGGATCTTCTCAGGCAGCGGTGACATGGTATCAACGAATTTTTAACGTTGCCTTAAATCTCCTGATAACATGAGTGTACATGTATATTAACCGTAACTTATATTTAAGACTGAAATGGAAACTTTGGGGGTGCTTTTTGTTTTTGTAAAGATGGGATTGACCACAGATGAGAATTGAGTGCAATGTATATTTATTTCATACGTCCCAGACATTGTGATGCACCTTATATTGTGAACGAAAATGCACTGGTGTCTTTTACTTGTAGGTGTTTGAGAGGTGCTTATTTGCATAAGGATCAGAGCTGGATTGGTTTATGGGTCATACTGTAACCCTCATCACACAGTGTGATTTGTAGGATTAAATTCTTTTATTTGCTTCTGCAAATAGGGCATACTCAATTATGCAAGTCATTTAAAATTGTTACATTTGAGCATAAGACTTAAGACACGCCTCAGGCCCAAAAAGGCCGTATGGTAGAAATCCAGTTGAAATCTGTCATGCAAAGTGTGAAGAGCAGGAGTAGACTGAGAGAAACAGCAATACACTTATTTATAAGATACATGGATGAAGACAGCAATTTTTTTTTTCCTTGTTGCAGCGCAGCACAAACAGGGGAGACAACTGTTAAAAAACTGCAGCTTTTCTTAGCTTTGGCTTTGCTTTTGGTTGTGAAGCAGGAGATTATTTTATGGTTATTGAAGAAATGTGGGTACCTAATAGACGTCAAGCATTGGCTGTGAAAGAAAGGTGGATAATTGATAGAGCTTAATAGGTATAGACAAGACTGCCAAGACTGATCAGTGCTGTATTGAGATTGGCTGGCTGAGGTAGGTGACTGCTTAATATAGGGTTACAAGCATTGGCTCCCACAGATACAAGGATTCTGAGTACATGTAGAATTTAGGTATTGGTTGTTAAGAAAGGTGGGTGCTTAATGGAGGTCATATATTGGCTGCCAGAGAAAAAGTGGGCGCTTAGTAGAGGTCAGTTACTGGCTGTAAATAAAGGGGAGTGTTTAACAGAGGTCAGATATTGGCTGTCTGAGAAAAGAGGGACACTTAGTGGAGGTTAATTATTGGCTGTAATTAAAGGGGAGTGCTTAACAGAGGTCAGATATTGGCTGTCAGAGAAAAGAGGGACACTTAGTAGGGGTTAGTTATTGGCTGTAATTAAAGGGGAGTGCTTAACAGAGGTCAGATGTTGGCTGCCAGATAAAAGAGGGACACTTAGTAGCGGTTACTTATTGGCTGTAATTAAAGGGGAGTGCTTAACAGAGGTCAGATATTGGCTGCCAGAGAAAAGAGGGACACTTAGTAGGGGTTAGTTATTGGCTGTAATTAAAGGGGAGTGCTTAACAGAGGTCAGATATTGGCTGTCAGAGAAAAAAGTGGCCGGTTAGTAGAGGTTAGTTGTTGGCTGTAATTAAAGGGGAGTACTTAACAGAGGTCAGATATTGGCTGCCAGAGAAAAGAGGGACACTTAGTAGAGGTTAGTTATTGGCTGTAATTAAAGGGGAGTGCTTAACAGAGGTCTGGTATTGGCTGCCAGAGAAAAGAGGGACACTTAGTAGAGGTTAATTATTGGCTGTAATTTAAGGGGAATGCTTAACAGAGTTCAGATATTGGCTGTCAGAGAAAAGAGGGACACTTAGTGGAGGTTAATTATTGGCTGTAATTAAAGGGGAGTGCTTAACAGAGGTCAGATATTGGCTGTCAGAGAAAAGAGGGACACTTAGTAGAGGTTAGTTATTGGCTGTAATTAAAGGGGAGTGCTTAACAGAGGTCAGATGTTGGCTGCCAGAGAAAAGAGGGACACTTAGTAGAGGTTAGTTATTGGCTGTAATTAAAGGGGAGTGCTTAACAGAGGTCAGATATTGGCTGCCAGAGAAAAGAGGGACACTTAGTGGAGGTTAATTATTGGCTGTAATTAAAGGGGAATGCTTAACAGAGGTCAGATATTGGCTGTCAGAGAAAAGAGGGACTTAGTAGGGGTTAGTTATTGGCTGTAATTAAAGGGGAGTGCTTAACAGAGGTCAGATATTGGCTGCCAGAGAAAAGAGGGACACTTAGTAGGGGTTAGTTATTGGCTGTAATTAAAGGGGAGTGCTTTACAGAGGTCAGATATTGGCTGCCAGAGAAAAGAGGGACACTTAGTAGAGGTTAATTATTGGCTGTAATTTAAGGGGAGTGCTTAACAGAGGTCAGATATTGGCTGCCAGAGAAAACGGAGGCACTTAGTAGAGGTTAGTTATTGACTGTATTAAAAGGTTGATGCTGAAGTCTGGTATTGGTTGTGCAGAAAAATGACTGGATAATGGTGTTTTATGGGCCATGACTACCAAACTTATTTGGGTTCTGAGTACATGTAGAATTCAGGTCACAGAAAGGTGGGTGCTTAACAGAGGTCAGATATTGGGTGCCAGAAAAAAAGTGGCCACTTAGTAGAGGTTAGTTATTGGCTGTAAATAAAGGGGAGTGCTTAACAGAGGTCAGACATTGGTGGCCAGAGAAAAAGTGGGTGTTTAGGTTAGTAGTAAAAGGTAGATGCTTAAAAGAAGTCAGGTATTGACGGTCGAAGAAAGGTGGTTACTTATGGGAGTGTTACCTTCATGGATTCATGTTAACTGTAGGACAAAACGTGTAGGTATTGGCTGTCAAACTAATGCGGATGCTTAACAGAGGTCATAGATTGGCTGCTACAGAAAGGTGGATGTTTAGTAAAGGTTAGTTATTGGCTGTTTTATAAGGTACATGGCTAACAGAAGTCAGGTATTGGCTGCCAGAGAAAGGTGGGTGCTTAATAGAGGTAATATAAATTTATGACCAGTTGTAATGTGCTTGTATGTTATGTGTACATGTATGTATATGTGTGTAATTTATATATGGCTTTGAACAATGATGCATCCTATTTTTTCCATTAGATGGATGAAGCTGTCAGATAAAGGTACCGGAATTGTTACGCCTGAGTTGTTTTCAGGACACCATATCTAAACTGGCTCATTGCCGTTATTGAAGTGCGTATTGTATTTCAAGCCTGCAAATAGGTGTCTGACACTTTACAAAAAAACCCTCTGGTGAAAGTAGTATGACCCAAGAGACCTTTGTCTGGTAATAAGTAACATGGACACACCACTTTGTCCAAAAAGGGGGTGTTTTAAAAACTGTCAGGCACCTATTAGCAGGATTGCAATAGCATTTAGGTTGTCATTTTGACTAGAGTGCGAAAATATGGCTTTGTGGACTGCAACCTCTGTTCTGCATACTGTGCACTTGGCTGATCATGACAACATGTACCGTCATGATGATGGCAATCTATGCATGCTCCATGTGATGTTAGAAGGAATTTTAGGTTCAAATCTGTGTATTTTCCATGTATTTGTATTTGATTTTTAGATTCTGTGTTGAAAAGTATAACATGTATTTATTGGACCAGAATTTTTTTTTTTTTTTAATATTTTATCACATGACGTGTAATGGGATTTCAGTGCAATGGTGGATGTGTTACTACCATAGGAATTACATGTCGTTGCTGTTTAATTTACTTTACTCACTACAATGAAATCTTTAAGATTTTCCAACTTTTTTGCCTTTCCTACCAACAGTTGTTGCTTGAGTTACAGTACTGATTGTTACATGACTATATACATGTATGTAAAAAAGGGGAATTGTTCTGTTAATACATACAGTGTGTTGAGATGTTATAGAAATTCAGGGTAGACTTTAATATAAACAGTGTACTTAAGTATGGTTGTATGTGTTAGGTGCATTACAGATTCTGTCCACTTCATGCCATAACTGCTCACTGTCCAGTCAGGGGCTGGTTTCATGAAGCATACTAAGTGCTTAGTAGCGTTTAACTTCATATCTGTATAGCATACGTTGCTATGGTAGTTAAGGCTTTATACCTAGCTGAAAATGCAGGACAGGCCCCGTATTCGTGAAGTTTACTTAGCTGTTTATTTATTTTATTTCTTTGATTGGTGTTTTACTCCGTACTCAAGAATATTACACTTATACGACGACCACCAGCGTTATGGTGGGAGAGGACCGGGAAGAGCCTGGGGGAAACCCACGACCATCCACAGGTTGCTGGCAGACCTTCCAGCATACACCCAGAGAGGAAGCCAGCATGAGTTGGACTTGAACTCACAGCGACCGCATTGGTGGGAGTTTTCTGTGTGCTTTTCTGTATACCACTAGCTGCCATGACAGCATATATTGTGAAGATGGGAAGTGCACTTGCATAAGTGCTACATGTACTTAACACTATGCACGCTTCATAAGACCAGTCCCTGGCTTTGGTTTCTTGAATTGCACTTAACTAAGTATTCCCTTAGCTGCCATGCCAATCTATGTTGTAAAGATAAGCACTGAATACACTTAATGAAACCTGGGACCGATTCCACAAAGCAATTTTATGCTTGAGTAAAGCTTTTAGAACTGAACTGAAATTAAACCTTCTTGAAATTTCATCATGCCCACACACAATTGACCCAGATTTGAAAAACCATAAGTATTAAATAAGCTGTAAACTTGGGTATTAGTGTTTTGACTGAAGTCAAAAATTGTTTAGTGGAACCAGCCCCAGGCCCTGAAACCTGTGCCTGTTGTTGGAACAAACTGGTCCCAAGCTTGTTAACGTTTCAGTAACATTCGCTCATTGTCTGCCATTGTGCATCGGGCATGGTTGCATGTAATTAGCTAGTGCACAAGTATGATGTCTTCTTTACTTGGGACAAACTTGGTACAGTCAGTGTGCAGTTCCAGTAACTATACATCTAACTTGAGATGTTTTTGTTATTGGGAGTACTGAACTGAGGGTCAGGACATATGCTTGGTCCAGTTATGACATGTAATTCCTGAACCTTTTTGCCTGTGAACTTGAACAAATTTTAATACAATCTGGGCATGGTTTAATATTTGCCGTAAAACGGTGTGAGATAAACCACCTAGACAGGGTTCATACCCGACTTCAACAAGCCAGCAGAGTATTGCCCTTAAAACATACCTCTGGCTACTCTGTACAATCAGTTTGGCAAATCTGTTTTCAGTGGCCTTTAGAAGAGACTGACAGACCTCCATAAACTATGCTTGAATTTAAACTACACTTGAATGGCAATAGGTTGAAGAATTACAGTGTTGATTGTAACCCTGCAAACCTGTACTTAAATATGGGTGAATTGTACTTACATGTATGTTGGTATTTGCCAGGTATTTTTATGGTGGAAAATGTATAGATGCATTATGGTAACCAGATATTATGTTGTGTAATACATGCCAAGCTGTTTTCATGTACATAAGGATGTTTACATTCTTGTTCATATTTATTACTCAGTTACGGCATTTCTATTCGTGTAAAATGAAGGACACTTTTATGGGGGCTTTTTTTCGGTTTTCTTTTTTCATCTGTTGATGGTAGATATTTCATATAGAGTGCATATAAGTGTTCATAGCGTAATAAAAATGTACATGTATGTCAATAATATATCGCAACTTTAGATGGCTATAAACTTGTATGTAAGTTCTGCTCTTATTACTCTTCATGGCATTCCTGGCTTATATACATCAAAGATAAGAATCTTTTCATGAAACATAAGATCTTGCATAGTAAATACAAACATGCATGTATTAAGACATGCACGCATTGTAGACATGCAACATTATACAGACATGCATGGATTGCATGTATGCATTACAGACGACCATGCATTACACACATGCATGCATGGGTTACATGTGTTTATTGGTGGTGTTGACCCCAATATGAAACGCTCTTGGAAAGACATTGTTCCATTATAACTGGTACCGTTGTTTTGTATGGGATCTTCTTACTCTCCATGAGAAATCTGCCACAAAAGCAGCGCTAGTATAAAGCGGAGAATTTATCTCTTATCTTTAGTGGCTGCCAGTTTTAACCATTTCCACATACATATTTTCTGTGTATGGAAAAGTACGCATCAAGGATAGGAAAAGTCACAAAGATAATAAAGGGGAAGTACATAATATTATGCTGTAAATGGCCTAGAAATTCTCACAAACAGTACATTTTTAAAGGCAAATTACGATAAAATATTACTTTGATATGGAAACTTACATTTTGTCCAGTAGGGTATCATCCTACCTTCCAAACAAACCCCAAAGCATCTTTTTAAAATCAATAGAATTCTCAGAATCAGGCAAACTGAGCCACTTTTCAGAATTTTAGGTCATTTGTGGTAATGATCTGAGTGCGTGTACAGAGCTTAAGTTTTTAAATGGCTGTTCAGTTTGTGTTCTACAAATTATGAGGTGTGTTTTGCAAGAGATGTTAGGATGCTCTTTTAAGTCACTGAGCTTATTACTGCCATGTGAAGTTTAAACAACAACTTACACTAGTTACTGAATCTTAAATTTTTGCCTTTATCTGCATGGTAATATGATGCAAATGCAAGTGTCAAGTATTGAAGAGCATTCAGTTTATTGCTCCAAAAGTGTTGTTAAAGCAGATTGTACACTTTAGTCGGGTTTTCATGTATTACCATGTTTTCTTTGGTTACAGAGAGTTTTCTGTACAGTTTCTGTTACAGTTTTCTTTGCAACCATAGATTCACATCATCTTAATGTTTAGTGTACAGGTATTCTTTTTGCAAAGGAATATTTCAATTTGTCCAAAGCCTTCCAAGAGTATTTGTTTAATAGCAGAAAGATTTTACTTGGCACTTCTGTCTAATGGTTCTACTTGTTACAGTTACGTGTTACGTGTTCTACACAAGCTGTAAATCGCAGCAGAATAAAGTTGCATTTTTTTTTAAGAGGAACTATTCTGACTCATTGATTTTTTTAAGAAATAACAATTATGATGCAAGACTTCGTAAAAAAATCTTGTGGGCCTCCGTGGGCGAGGTGGTTAGCATGCTGGCACAGTCTATATGACTCAGGAACACCAATGTAGTCGCTGTGAGCTCAAGTCCAGCTCATGGTGGGTTCCTCTCCGGCTGTGCAAAGAAAGGTCTGTCAGCAGCCTGCAGATGATTGTGGGTCCCCCACGCCCGTCTCTGCTCCGCCTGTTTTTTTCCCACCATGATGGCCACCAGCAGATGAGTGAAATATTCTTAAGTAAGGTGTAAAACACCAATCATACAAATAAGTAAAAGTCTTGGACCCACTTGCATGAAGCTGCAGCTCTCAACATTACAAGCATGTAACCACCATGAAAAGCAGCACTAGACATCACGTTGCCATGGTAGCTATGTGCTGGTCATGCTAAGAGGATATCGTACATGTGGACCCTTTTTATCTTGGCCATGAAGATTTTTGTGATTGCTTTGGAATTGTCGGGCAAATAGCATGAGCAATGAACATTTCACATTTGTACTGCTTCTGCTGTTCCCATTGGGAATAATGATAGTAATGGTCAACAGCATTTCTAGGTTTTCTGCAGTTTAAACTGTTGAAGATTGCCTTCCGCAACTTGAATAATTTTTGTTTTGTATAAATAGTCAAACTTTTCTCTGACCATTGCGCATGACCAGCCCTCTCTTTGGGGCAAACCTCCTAATATGCAATGAACATTAAACTCAATACCAAGTGAAAATCGGTTTGGGGTCATTCTTGGGAAAGCTTATCATTTACTTCCCAATGGTCAGTAGTTTACTCAAAAACTCTGGAACTGACATTTTTTGACATAATCAAAATTTGAAATATGATTTTAGAGGTAATTAGGGGCCCCAGAAGTCAATAATCTCATAAATATTATCTTAAAACAAATTTGTCCGTATGTGAGCTTTAAAGACCACAAACTAAGTGATTTATGTGGTGAGGTTTAGTTAGAAAATGGATTTGTGGAATTGGACCCCTATAATTTCTTCCACACAGGAATAGGGCATGATAGCCATCTTGCAGGAGAAGTATTTGCATGAAGGCTACTTGACAAACCTCCTGGTCAACTTATGGGTCTGGGCTGAATGGGGAGTCTGGGAATCTCCGGCTTATAGGGGAGTCTGGACTGATTGGGGAGTCTGGGGGTGCTGAACTGATTGGGAGTCTAGGCTGATTGGGGAGTCTGGGTTGATTGGGGAGTCTGCGAGCCTGAGCTGATTGGGGAATCTGAGAGTCCTGGGCTGTTTGGGGAGTCAACGAGCGTGGACTGATTGGGGAGTCTAGGCTGATTGGGGAGTCTAGGCTGATTGGGGAGTCTGCGAGCCTGAGCTGATTGGGGAATCTGAGAGTCCTGGGCTGTTTGGGGAGTCAACGAGCGTGGACTGATTGGGGAGTCTGGAAATCCTGGGCTGACTGGGGTGTCAAGGAGTCTGGGTTGATTGTGGAGTCTGGGCTGATTGGGGAGTCGTGGAGTCCTGGGCTGATTGGGGAGTGAACTAATTGGTGACGTGTGGATTGGACTGATTGGGATTTCTCGGTTGATTGGGGAGGTTGGGCTGATTGGGGAGTCTGGGAGTTCTGGGCTGATTGAGGAGTCTTGGGAGTCCTGGGCTGATTGTGAAGTGAGCTAATTGGGGACGTCTGGATTGGGCTGATTAGGATGTCTGGGCTGACTGGGGAGTCTGGGAGTCCTGAGCTGATTGAGGAGTCTTGGGAGTCCTTGGCTGATTGTGAAGTGAGCTAATTGGGGACGTCTGGATTGGGCTGATTAGGATGTCTGGGCTGACTGGGGAGTCTGGGAGTCCTGAGCTGACTGGGGTGTCTTGGAGTCCTGGGCTGATTGTGGAGTGAGCTAATTGGTAACCTCAGGATAGGGCTGATTGGGATGTCTGGGTTGAGTGGGGAGTCTTGTAGTCCTGGGCTGATTGGGGAGTCTGGCAGTCCTGGGCTGATTGTGAAGTGAGCTAATTGGGGACGTCTGGATTGAGCTGATTAGGATGTCTGGGCTGACTGGGGAGTCTGGGAGTCCTGAGCTGACTGGGGAATCTGGGCTGATTGGGAAGTCTGGTAGTCTGGGCTGATTGGGAAGTCTGGGAGTCCTGAGCTGACTGGGGAGTGTGGGAGTCCTGGGCTGATTGTGGAGTGAGCTAATTGGGGACATCTGGATTGGGCTAATTGGGATGTCTGGGCTGAGTGGAGAGTGAGCTAATTGGGGAGTCTGGGCTGGTTGTGGAGCAGGAGTATGGGCCAAAGACAGGTGCGCCCAGAAATCTTGGTTGATTGGGAAGTCTGGGAATCAGGGCTGATTGCCTTCTGTAACGTTTAAAGACCTTTAGATACTGCATCTGGGGTTTAAACATTGTTTAAGAATGTTTCTAAGTCAGACGGTGAATGGGTGGAGGAAACGGGACGGAACAAAGTGAATATCAGCCTTTTGCGACACAGAATTTTTGTTTTGTTTTTTAAAGTCTTGAAAGAATTACATGTATAAAACATTTGCGAGAATCTTTTAATCTAAAAAGAGAAAGAAGTTTCCTCCACAGGTTTCCTGTACCTTGACACGTAAGAGTCGGCTGGTGTTTGATGGCGACTTTGTTGAACCCCGTTGCTATTTATTGTTGTTGTTATTAATTAACACGAATAAAGGCCAAGATTAGATCCATGAAATATCTTTTTCATGTAAGGAGATTTGCAGATCTGGTTTCCTGATAAACTAAAGGATAAATAGGCAAATGATAATAATTGACAAATCCGATTCTCCGATATAAACGTATTTTAAGCAATCGGTATAAGAGAGATTATACCAGAGAATTTGGTGCAAAAACTCAATCACCACATATCCAATCAAATTTTGCTATTTTTTTTTTAAGAATAGCTTCAATAATTAGCTTTCACAAAATATCAGGTCCTCTGTGCATGTGTTAAGCCTACCGTTCAAAATCGGTAATAATGAGCGTGAACTGGTAATGCGGGTCGCCTTATAACTTCTTCAAACTTTAGAATCATATTTGCTTTATTGATAATACAGGTATACGCCCTCTGATATTTTCTGAGGATAATGATTTGAGATCTTGGTACGTAGAGAAATTCTGATTCGATTAGCGAATACGGATTTTTTGCAAAAAGTCGCCGGTACCATCTCTTTATCCCTTTCAGATTTGTCTGCTTCAAAGCGGTTGATTTATGTTGCACGTATAGTTATCAGTAAGGATAAGGAATTCGCTAAAGTGATTTGAGAACTGCATGAAGGATTGATATTATGAAGGCCTGGTAGGATATTTTATTTTAGGATCTTAATATTTTAAATAAAAAGTCAGGCGAGTTTATTATGTTGTTGAAGATAATATTTAAATTTTCAACATCAACGGATATCCATGTACCTTGTGTCATTTTATTCATCCAAAACCTTCCATGGAAAAATGAAATAGTGTTCAACAGTAAAATTCGAATAGCATTATTATTATATGACAGAGATATGGCCAAGATAGAGTTAAGCTGTAATCATTCATTCAAAATCAGGTGGAACAGGGGAGGCTACTCTAGAACGAACATGATTTAAGGGAAGCTACTATTACGGCAAATTTTGGTGACGAAATGCGCGGGAGTTGAATTTTCGAAGTCGTTGCCTCAGTGGCGCAGCCTGCACGGACATATCAGTCTTAAAATCTTCTTCAAAGTAAGCCAAGAACTCGAAAGAAAAACATATTTACAAAGAACTGTTCCTTTACGAGACAAAGATGTCCATACTGTGGTAAGATATTATATCTTGTGGTTGTTTTGTTTCTGTTTGTAGTTTCGCATGATTTTCGGTTCAAGTTGAAACTGTTCAGATGTCCCACCTCGTGCTCAGGATCTTTTCAGACTAATGTTAAAAATTTCAGTAACATGTTTAGGACTTTAAAAAATACTTTGTCATGTCCTAAACGCTAAATATTTCATAGAAATATAACAGAATATGATTATCAGTGTTCATATCAAATATAATATATAGAAATGGAGTGTTCATGTTGGTCGAACAGAAAGAGTTAGCAACCATGGCAACAGTCAAAGGCACGGACAGGCTTCTAAATAGGAAGTCATCGCTGTTAGATGCGAGAGATGAAATTTTTTTCGAAAATTACAAGAATTTTCACTGGCCAGACAAAAAACACAGCCTGAGCCTCAGTTGCCAGGGAAATACATATGTTTTTTTTTCAAGCTTGGAAAAAAAGTTTTAGTGTGAATCTCGAAAAATATTTAGACAAATTGACTGGAGTGACAACAGTGTGCAAAATTTGGTGCGTCAAAACCCAGGTTGGCTGTAAATATTGTCAAAATGTCATGTATATGTAATAAGCCGAGATAGCAATTTCAAGTTGCGCATAACTGTACTTGAGCAGAACGCATTATAAAGTAGATAAACATAAGCACATGGTCATTCATACCATTCTTTTAATGTTACAGACTTCGGGGACAGCCCAGTATAGAACTCTGTTGTAATTTTTTTCTGTGTGTTTCAATGAGTTTTCCACGTGGAACAATCCTAGAACCCATGTATAGTCTCAAATGTCGAACAGATACATAAACCCCACGAAATGGGCTGAATTGTGTGTGACCTCCTACCGTTGCAATGTTTTTAACACAGCCACGAGAAACAGTTTATCCACCAGCAAAGGGATTCCTGTCAGGCGTAATCGAAACAGCTACCTGGCTTATTATTGTTATGCATGTGTATTGATGTCAAAACTGAAGATGGAAAACTGGTTGTTCTAACAAATGAAAAGTTAGTAAGTGGGAGGGCACTTCTGCATGAGGCATTCAACATGTTTACACATTAAAGTGAAACCCTTGTTATCCATTGCTTACAAAACCCAGTGCTGGAGGGAGGACCAGAAGAAATACTTTGTTGAACAACTCACAACTTTGTACAACATGTGTGGGTGAAAATGCAACTGTGTAACTTTAAATATATACTCTATATAAAGTTACCTCTAATTTCTTGGAATTTTTCTCCAGCTTATTGCCATGCTGCACAAACTAAATTGCCGGTTGGTTGGTGAAAAATAAGGGGAAGTTATATTTGATTTACTGTTGATCACGTGAAAATTCACATGAGTTTTCATCAACTTCATGAATTATCAGGAATTTTATCACACACCAAATGTTGTAGAAAGGCAATTGCATGAATCGAAATACATCCAACATCGACAAAGCAGCGCAATAGCCAGATAGATGATTGAGCGTAAATGAGTGATTTCGGCCTTGGTAACATGAAAATCATTTCAACAATATCCTGGGGACTGATTAAATGTAGAAATATAGCATATCAGTCCTGTGAACTACTGTACTTAGTGTAAGACTACATGATCAATTCACCCACCAGAACACACACAGAGACATTCTGAGTCTCTGTCACAAGAAATCACATGGGCTAGCTGGTAGCTGTTATATAGAAAGAACAAGAAAAGCTTTAAAGTAAAACCAAAGTTCGACAAATGCTGATTTTAATTTTCTGAAATAAAGAAGGTAATCTGAGCCCAAGAAGCATATGTTCAGGCCTTTGTATTCTTTCAAAATCCAAAATAAATCTGCTCAAATTAAGCTCCACTGAAAAAATCTATAATTTAAGAGAAATCATCATTTAAAATTGTGATTTTTTATTTTTCTATGAAAGTCATGTTGAGATAAAAACTTTGGGATCAAACACAAAGAAGAATTTAAAATGACAACAACAATGAAACTGAGAGTGAACCAGAGATGTTCAGTTAGCCAGTTCCTGTCTGTGCTGTGATTGAGGGTTGGCTAGTAATCTGTCACATTCCTGTCATAGTTTGTAGTACAAGAAATGCTGATGTGACATGCACATTTGAGCAGAGACATGTTTTCTTCGCTCAGAAATACCTGTAGCAACGAATGTTACGCCATATGAACCTCCGTAGTAGAAGAGTGTCAATGACAGTTTCATTTTTACCCATGACTGAGTAGAATTGCTTATGTTTGGGCATTTCCTTCATTGAGCACAGAACTCAGCAGGTTGCCAATCACCTGCCAAGACAAGTTGCCAAGCCCCATGAATGAGAATGTCTTCACAAAATTTTCATGTCTTTCTTAAGGAGTAATTCCTTTATGCATGATCTGACAGATTTCTTCTTTTAGCTGAAGACTTTTACTCTACCTTGTTCTGAATGCCAACTTTCTTCATGAAGTGCAACAACAACGCACACTTGCGGCACTGTAATTTCTGTATAGACTTCAGCACCTGGTACAATAAACACTGACAGTGGGTAGAAAATAGCCAACTAGAAGTGCTAAATATGCTCTAGCTCTGAACGTACATATACAGGACAACTTAAAAAGTCATAATTACTACTAATAATAATATTCATTTGAAAGGTTAAGATATGCTATTTATTATTCAATATGTCTGAGAAAGAAAGACACAAAATTATTGTCCCCAGCCAGGTGTTTTGGACCCTGAAGGTCAGTGGCCAAATGTCCCCTTGCGCGTTCTTATTTTTTCCGCCCCGAGTTGGCAAAACTAAACCAAAAGAACAACCATGTACTAGAACAATACAACAGCAAATATAAGGATGAATAATTTCTATCTTTTTTTCTATCATTTATATTAATTATAAATACATTAAATGCTTTGGTGGATAACTTTAAAAAATGCTTGTCTCTCTTTTGGACTAGCGTCAAATTTCCCTTGACCCCTTCTATTTTGAGGGATTTTGGCTATCGGCTCTGAACACTGACTATGTCCAAATTAGGGGAATATAAATCCCTGATATGATACACATTTGAACTAGAATATTTACAGGTCTGATGGAAGATGAATTCAAGAATAATGTGTGTATGTCATTAATGTTAGAATATCCTGTTATAAATTGATATACCAATCTGGTGATTTTTTGGAGGGAGTTGTACGCACTAATGTGGTGATTTTTGTGGAGGGAGTTGTATGCACCAATCTGGTGATTTTTGTGGAGGGAGTTGTGTGCGCCAATCTGGTGATTTTTGTGGAGGGAGTTGTATGCACTAATGTGGTGATTTTTGTGGAGGGAGTTGTATGCACTAATGTGGTGATTTTTGTGGAGGGAGTTGTATGTACTAATGTGGTGATTTTTGTGGAGGGAGTTGTATGCACTAATGTGGTGATTTTTGTGGAGGGAGTTGTATGCGCCAATCTGGTGATTTTTGTGGAGGGAGTTGTGTGCGCCAATCTGGTGATTTTTGTGGAGGGAGTTGTATGCACTAATGTGGTGATTTTTGTGGAGGGAGTTGTATGCACTAATGTGGTGATTTTTGTGGAGGGAGTTGTGTGCGCCAATCTGGTGATTTTTGTGGAGGGAGTTGTGTGCGCCAATCTGGTGATTTTTGTGGAGGGAGTTGTATGCACTAATGTGGTGATTTTTGTGGAGGGAGTTGTACGCACTAATGTGGTGATTTTTGTGGAGGGAGTTGTATGCACTAATGTGGTGATTTTTGTGGAGGGAGTTGTATGCACCAATCTGGTGATTTTTGTGGAGGGAGTTGTATGCACTAATGTGGTGATTTTTGTGGAGGGAGTTGTATGCACTAATGTGGTGATTTTTGTGGAGGGAGTTGTATGCACTAATGTGGTGATTTTTGTGGAGGGAGTTGTATGCACTAATGTGGTGATTTTTGTGGAGGGAGTTGTGTGCGCCAATCTGGTGATTTTTGTGGAGGGAGTCGTATGCAACAGCTGAACGGCTTCTCATCATTCATATGACATGGTTCTGATTTTGTAATATCTGTAATATATGTGTATTGGGTGGCCTGGGATGTTGTCTGGTGTCAGTATACCATGACTGGATGGGCTATTGTGTCTGGTGTCAGTATGGCATGACTGGATGGGTTGTTGTGTCTGGTGTCAGTATGGCATGACTGAATGGGCTGTGTCTGGTGTCAGTGTGCCATGACTGGATGAGCTGTTGTGTCTGGTGTCAGTATGGCATGACTGGATGGGCTGTTGTGTCTGGTGTCAGTATGGCATGACTGGATGGGCTGTTGTGTCTGGTGTCAGTATACCATGACCGAGTGAGCTGTGGTGTCTGGTGTCAGTATACCATGACTGGATGGGCTATTGTGTCTGGTGTCAGTATGGCATGACTGGATGGGCTGTTGTGTCTGGTGTCAGTATGGCATGACTGGATGGGCTGTTGTGTCTGGTGTCAGTATACCATGACTGGATGGGCTATTGTGTCTGGTGTCAGTATGGCATGACTGGATGGGCTGTTGTGTCTGGTGTCAGTATGGCATGACTGGATGGGCTGTTGTGTCTGGTGTCAGTATGGCATGACTGGATGGGCTGTGTCTGGTGTCAGTGTGCCATGACTGGATGAGCTGTTGTGTCTGGTGTCAGTATGGCATGACTGGATGGGCTGTTGTGTCTGGTGTCAGTATGGCATGACTGGATGGGCTGTTGTGTCTGGTGTCAGTATACCATGACCGAGTGAGCTGTGGTGTCTGGTGTCAGTATGGCATGACTGAATGGGCTGTGTCTGGTGTCAGTGTGCCATGACTGGATGAGCTGTTGTGTCTGGTGTCAGTATGGCATGACTGGATGGGCTGTTGTGTCTGGTGTCAGTATGGCATGACTGGATGGGCTGTTGTGTCTGGTGTCAGTATACCATGACCGAGTGAGCTGTGGTGTCTGGTGTCAGTATACCATGACTGGATGGGCTATTGTGTCTGGTGTCAGTATGGCATGACCGAGTGGGCTGTGGTGTCTGGTGTCAGTATGCCATGACTGGATGGGCTATTGTGTCTGGTGTCAGTATGCCATGACTGGATGGGCTATTGTGTCTGGTGTCAGTAGGCCATGACTGGATGGGCTGTTGTGTCTGGTGTCAGTATACCATGACTGGATGACCTATTGTGTCTGGTGTCAGTATGGCATGACTGGATGGGCTGTGGTGTCTGGTGTCAGTATACCATGACTGGATGGGCTGTTGTGTCTGGTGTCAGTATACCATGACTGAGTGGGATGTTGCGTCTGGTGTCAGTATGGCATGACTGGATGGGCTGTTGTGTCTGGTGTCAGTATGGCATGACCGGATGGGCTGTGTCTGGTGTCAGTATACCATGGTCAAGTGGGCTGTGGTGTCTGGTGTCAGTATACCATGACTGGATGGGTTATTGTGTCTGGTGTCAGTAGGCCATGACTGGATGGGCTGTTGTCTGGTGTCAGTATACCATGACAGAGTGGGCTGTGGTGTCTGGTGTCAGCATACAGGACTGGATGGGCTGTTGTGTCTGGTGTCAGTATACCAGGACTGGATGGGCAGCTCTGTCCATTGTACTAAAATCATGCCCTGTTGTATATGTGTAGCTCTCAGATACAGGTCATATATCAGCACACACATGTGAACACATTTTATATCACACTAACTCTTCTAATTTTTGGAACATCTGATCTTTTTTATTTAACCAGGACTCTTGTAACTGTAATAGAGTTGCATTTATTCTCACATTT
The DNA here is from genome assembly GCA_016165875.1 of Acanthopleura granulata. Classification (NCBI taxonomy): domain Eukaryota; kingdom Metazoa; phylum Mollusca; class Polyplacophora; order Chitonida; family Chitonidae; genus Acanthopleura; species Acanthopleura granulata. The sequence goes on along the minus strand of JABBOT010000016.1, from coordinate 660,284 downwards.
TAGTCCATCTAATGAACAAAGAAACAGAGAATGTCTTAGAGAACATCATCTAATGAACATCAAAAATCTGAAAAAAAAAAATATAAAAACTCTTAGAGAACTGCTGTTTTTTCAATTTTGCTTTCAACAATACTAATTATTCATGAAAGGGTAACATTGAGAATTTACCCCATAATAATTTAACCACGCACCCAAATGTGTTAAACTCGCAAAAAAAAAATATAATAATAAAAATAAAATATATATATATATATATATTCTGGAAAGTGTTGATATGACAAGCAAAACAAACATTTTCACTAAACGATGGTAAATCCCAGCAGTTGTTGCAAAGCATCTAATTCAATACAAGGACAGTAACTGTAAATGATCTCAAATTTTATCTGTGAGAAAATTACTCATTTTGCCAAAGTCTCATAGTTCTGCAAAGGTTCCTTCTATAAAGTTTCTTTCTGTAAAGCTTCTTATAAAGGTGTTTTAGGATTTGTTTGGAAGATAGAGTTATGTCTCATCAGAAAAATTTAAACTTGAGCAAAAAGGTAATATTTTGTTACATTTATTTGTCTGTAAAAAAACGTAAAAAAAAACAAATTTTAGGTCACTTACAGTATCTTACTTTCAGAAAGTTGGACAATGTGGGTATTGAACTAAATACCTTGTGATCTGCATTGTACTATGAGAATAAATAAATAAGCTTAAGTTTACCCTACAGCTAGAGATTTGTCTGGATAAAAGTCATGTGATCCTCGTCAAACCTTGATAATTACATGACTTGAACAACAGAGGCCTTAATAGGGATCTACAAGATTGGAGGCGGTAAGGCCATCCTGAAAAGATTCTTTGTTGGACATAATCCCATGTGATCAGAAGAAAATTACCTCAGTCACTAGGGAATTTTTGTTTGGTAATTCTGGGTATTGAAAAAGGTAGGAAATTTAAAGAAATATCGTGCAGAAAACCTTTATCCTAATACCAATAGAAACTCTTACAGGAAGTCCCTTTTGGGAGAGTTGGCCAGATTATGGGAAATAAATACATATATAACGATGGCTGTGACATTTAAATAAGACCTATGTTTAAAGTAAAGTAATACCCAAAGAACTGAAATGCAATAGTGGAAGGACCACAGAAAACGGTACATAACCAAAGCTTATAACAGTTAATTATTTATTAGATTGGCCAATTATAAGCTTGGAACCCTAATGGAATCATCAGGATATTTATTTTTATTATTCCCTTTATTTGGTTATTTAACACTTTGTTGGCGAACAACTATTAGTATTTGTATTAATCACATTTTTTAAAAACCTATCAAACATAAAACCTATTCACACAAATTAAAAAATTTTCCCAAATCATTAATGTGTAATGTGTGTTTTATGTAGCTGAATCATAAGAGCCAAAAAATAAGAACAGTAAGCATTATTTAGACTGAACAATTACAACAACAGCAGCGACATTTTTGGCATATAGCTTCAACAGCCCCACAAACTGGAACCAGTATCAGTAATCTCTGTCCCATCATTTGGTTTTATGCTGTTAATGAGATAGGAAATGTCACAGTTAACTGGGCCGAGCTCTCACCACCAGCAGAGGCGTTAATAGTAAAATACTCTTGAAGGGTGAACAAGTCTTCCTATCAATCTGTACCTCATTTGAGTGTATTATTAACAAATTTCAGTAGTATAATGTTTACTGTACTCGTTTAAAAGATAGGGAACAAAAAAAATATAACCAAAGTTATTTTAGAACAGAGTTCTGTACAGACCTTAACGGGTATGGGCATTTTTTTGGTTTTTCAGGACATGCTCGGTAACTCTATAAATCACCTGGAATTAATCAGGAATTTACACGAGGCAAGGGTATATGCCAGTTTAGATAAACCGGACGCACGATGTCGCGTCATCTGTTGCCTACGCTCTACAGTGTTAGGGTCGAGACACTCCTTTGTGTGGGAAGTATGGTCCCCTTTATTATTACAGCTGAAGGCTAAGCATTGTGGCCTATAGGTTGAGACTTTGCGGAATAACCCTAGACGTATTCCTCTACCGCTGTGTTATTGAAAATGACTTTAAAGTAAATCAGAATTGTCTCATAATTAGAAGGAAAACAGCTGATTTAATACGGCTTGTAAATGTCAATGTGGTGAACAAGGAAACAGAAGCCTTTTGAGGTGGATGATGACTCATCAGATTTTCCCAACATGGGTGCTTTTGCTTACTTTGAACTGTGACGGCTTGGTTATCCTAGATCACTAAAACAATAAGTGGCTTTTTTTGGAACTTTATAAGGGATTCTTTATAGGTACATATATACATTTCATCTTGTGAAAAGGCCACATACGAATCAGTGAGTCCCATGACAAACTCGCCACACGCCATGGTTATAAAAACTCTATTTTTGTTAGCTATGTTACAGTGATGGGATCTCTTGATAATGACTCGTAATGATTGCAAATTGCAGTCTTGTGATGAATATTTAGTTCAGTTTGATGGCCCTAGGAGATAAACGTGGGAGATTGTTAAATGGTTTTGTATGCATGTAGCTACACGCAAATTGTCACTTCATAAATTTACCTCAGAAAATCACCAAAGAAAGTTTATAGTTATGTGGTGGGGGGAACCTACAGTTACATACATTTACCAGCGAAATGTATGATATCCTACATGTATACTCCCAGGGGTTTTTCTAGATACTTTCTTGTAGTGATAATCACACTCTGAAATATTGGAAAACTGAGTTTTAGACAAATTTTGCATTGAGTTTTGATAAAATAAATGAGTTTTAGATACATTTTGCATACGTTAGTGATGAAAAATACTGAGTTTGCTGATTTGTTCAAATTAACTTTCCGTAAAGCAGTTGGCTAGAAAAGCCCCTGATTTCAGTTCAATGTCAAAATTAATACCTTTTTTAGAAGTTATCGTGCAAAATGAGTGACTTACAATCATGGAGGAAATATTTACTAGATCAGTTACTTTGTTTGCATTGAAGGCATATTGCCTCGGGATCATGATTGTCAAATATCTGTAGCAATTAGCAAATTATGTATCAGCAAATGATTACGGCTTGCTGCATGTGTCATTCAGGAAGCCTCCTAGCCACATACAGTTTGGACTTCTCATTTTCAGCTGTTTTTTGGCATCACTGAGGCTATATTATCCTTTAGAAAACTGTTTGTTTGGCGTAACCTGACCCTGTGAGAAACTAGAACCTGAAGGTTTAAAAGGAATCCAGTGTTTGTTTTTTGCATTTGCTGGATCATGTGGCATACATTTGCCTCAGCAGTGGTGGGGGACTGTTTAAAATTCTGTTTTGCACATTGTATGTGAATGCAAGCATTCTTGAAGCATTGTGAAAGCAATAAATGTTTCCTGTTGATTTGAGCAATCCGAACTATAGCTGAGTCAGTATCTGCAACAGAACAGGCATAATTTCATTCAAAATGGAAGAAACATACGTAGGCCTAAGTTTGGTGAAAGAAAAAAAACAGGACTAAAACGGGGCCTCCGTTTCTTATCTGAGCCTCCTGAGCTTATCTGTAATTACACCAGCTTATAGTCGGGCTCAAGATGGCAGTTGCTGATAAAATCTCTACTTACTATCAGCAATATAAGGAAGCCTGACTCATTTTATTGTAACTGTTCAATTTACAATACTGCAACCAACTTTTGAAAAGAAGGCAGGAAACCTGTACAAGTCCAAAATGGGATAAAAACATATCAAAATATTGTCAGAAATTGATGAAGTGCCCCAAAAACTCGATCTTTACCTGCACCGGTAAATTAAATGTGCGCCTACACAGAAGTAGGCAGTAAGATTTGACGCCAGATCTTGCCAAGCCGATGGACTTTCATGAATTTACATATACAGGCTCAATGAGATAACGTAGTTCAATCAAAACTCTGAATTGATTTGTTCATGCAAGTGCAAGGTTGTTTATATGACTAATATAGGCCTTCCATTTTAGTAAAGCCATTGTAACACAGCACTTCCTCTTTCTGGAGGTGGTGGTGGTAATAGATTATATGACGTTTTCCATTCCCGAACAGACTGATTTACTCCACACAACCAGTCAGAGACCCCATTTAAATAACAAAGAATACTGTCGTAGTTGCGATCTTTCACTCGATTAACCCCTACGCTGTTCAGGTTGTTAGTAAAGAACATGGGCCTATATCATAGAGAGAGGAAGACCTGTGAGAAGACAAATAATATCAGTCTGGTTGTTTTTTGTTTATATTTATTTTCACTTAGTGTTTCAAGGCCAAACAATAATGTATGTGGTTCTGGTCAATCTAGAATGGTTTTTCCTTTTGCAACGGTTTTTCTTTTATTTCTTTTATTTCTTAAAACCTTTTATGTTGTTTCCAAGTTCAATACAATTGTGATTTAGCCATCTCACTGGTGCAGTCCGTGGTGCATAAAGGGTTAACGTGTAACTGGCCGATCTGGTTGTGTGCGAGACTGCACTCCCCTCCTATCTGTATAGAATACATGTGAACAAAACCATTATGTTTGTCTCAAGGCCCTCTGGTCTCAGTTGTGATTGACCGGTTCCACACAAACTATGTTGGAACTTAAAATGCCACCCATAGCTGTGAAGTAATTTGTGATTTGCATGCCAATACATATTGGCTTTGTTATGACGCTCAGGTGTTTTTGGTTGACCTCCAACTCATGGCCTCCCTTTCCCAAACTACACTTAATGAATGCTATTCTTATATCATTAAGGCCAACACTGGCAAGGTGACAAGAATGTGATGTGTGTATGTGCTGCTGGAAAAAGCCTTTTCATCTTGCTCCAGTGACAGTAAACCTACAAAGCTGAGCCTGATGTCGCTAAATCTGAGCAGCGCTGAGGGTTGTGTTCTGGGATGTTTGACTTACAAGAAAGGAAAAAACATCCTCTCAGCCGTTAAGTCGGGTTACCTGCAACAAACACTCCTTTTAATGATTGCCTGACCGACTCACTGGAAAGTGCCAGGAGGCAAGACCCGTATGTTGTATAAAATAATTTGAGGTGTCACTTAGTTACTACATAGTGATAATGCCCTAATGGACTTTACATGCCCAAATATAGACGTAAAGATTACAGAGATGCCAAAACAGCGGGGCAGTACACTCTAAATGTGGAACTACTGCGGCAAATCTGTGACAATTTTCACCACCTCAGAAATGCCCTCATAGGACTTTGTCTGCTTCGCTACCAGATAGAAAAGATAGGGTCAATCACCAGGGAATTCTTTTTTATTCTGGGTTTTGAAAAAGTTAGGAATTTAAAGAAATTAACATGGAGAGAAAAATTACAAAACAAAAAACTTTTATCAAAATACCTATAAAAATCTTTTTAGCAAGGCCCTTTTTGTTTTTTTGAGGGGGGGGCTCACGGGCAGTGCACTTTATTTACTGATGTATTTATTTGATTTGGTGTTAATTTTAGTTCATACTTGTCACTATAATGCTGCTTTACAGAAGAGGCTGAAGTTTCATTTTTTGATGTGTATAGTCTTGTCTGGGCTTCAGTGTGTAAAGGTCACTAGGATACTCAAACCCTAGCATGAGATGTACGGTCTTAACCTAGGCGTTGGAACCGACATTCGTATACCAGCTGTCAATAAAAATGGATGTTCTGGGTCAATAATGGCAGGTCCATGCAGTTTCCAAAAACGACAACACAAACCACCAAAGAAAAAAGAAAGTATATAAAAATATTTTTAAGAAGGAAAACAGAATCATGCAAAGAGAGATTGTCAATAATTTTCAGTGACGACGAAAAGAACACTCTCTGATGGCCTTCTTATGACAACTGCGTGGCCACAGGTTTTGTGACATCTGCATCTTTGGTAGGCTGAGCAGAACCATGTGCACTCCTCTCTTCCATAGTGTTGTAACTCTATATGGCTGAGCCAAGCAGTGTGCTTGTTCAACAAGGCACTTCATTCGTAGATCGTTTTGTAGCAGGTTGTGTTTTGTAGAAATGCTAACCTGCCAGGTTGCTTTCTTCTTGCGGGTGTTTTTATTGGAAATGATTTACAACTCTCCAGCTACATACGAAACATCCCAACATCCTTGAAACTGGTTCTCTTTGAGGCCATATATGTTGTGTAATGCATGCTGTCAGATGATTGGGCCTCCATTCCTGATTTCACGAGTTTACTAAGTTTCTCTCTTCTTCACCTCACGATTGACCTCAGACCTTCATTTATTTATTTATTTGAGTGGTGTTTTATGCAGTACTCAGTATTTCACTTATATGATGACAGTGTAACACAGGCCCTTTGTTATGGTTCACTGAACTTATTGACTGGTAATACTTATCCAGGCACATGTACCTCACTCCCCCCCCCCACCCCACCTTCACCTGATACCTAGCCACTGGCCTAAACATGTGTGTTAGGAATGCCTGACAATGAAGCCATTCAGGTATATGTGTTGTTTTTATTTTAACATAAAGGTCATTATAACTTGTAAAGTTTGTGCCTCTCAGTGATGATCTATATGCCATTTTGTTTGTCTCGAAACAAACTTTCAAATGATATAAATTAAGTGAAGGTTCGAAACTATGTAGAGTATATAAGCAGCTAAAAGAGGTGAAAAACTATTAGGAAGGCTGCTCATTTGTGCCTTTAGTTGCCTTCAACTTTTTGACCTTTGATTGTGTGTTGTTTATTTTTATCAGTTCTAAAAGCTTGTCTTTTTCTGAATATTGTGATATGTATATTTACCATGTTGAAGTTACACATTGTTTTATAGATCAACTTGAAACCTGTTAAAGTCAAATAACTAGGCTTGCCCAGCTGTAGGCTAGTAGCTTATCAAAACAATGCTCTCACTGAGGTCAGTGCTCTCAGTATGTAAAGGGTGGCCTGTGAGCCACAAGGGCAGACCCTGATAGACCACTGTGATGATGTCATGCTGATGTAAGTTGGTTATTTTCAACAAGGAATGGTCTCTACACACTGGTGTTTGCCTCTTTTATTCTCTGACGTTACCTACCTTACAAACCTTGAGCTGACTCAAAGAACCTGGTAACAACAGCCAGCATTTTAGGAGGAGGTAACCGATCAGAGCCCAGGGAAATCAGTGACCTTCATCCGCAGGTTGCTGGGGAACCTTCCCATGTACGATCAGAGGCAGCCAGCATGAGCTGGACTTGAGCTTTCAGTGACTGCATTGGTGAGAGGCACCTGATTCATTACAATATGCTGGCGCGATAGCTCTGTCGGCCACCCCCGAGGAAGGGGTGGAACATAAAATTTTTCTCATGACAAAGATTGTTATTTTTCTATATTGTGAGGGTTCCATTGATTGCAGAAATGTGTTTTGAAGATTGTTTGGAGGGTTGGGTGATGTCCTCTTGGACAAATGTAAGTTTCAACTCGAGAAGTAATATTTTACAGCACCTAATATTTGTGTTTAACATATGTTAAAAAAAACACTATTTTTTTAACATATGTTAAAAAAAAACGCTATTTTGGGTGAAGTTTTTGGTCTTTTACGGTAGTGAAGTGTGCTTCAGGGCTCCTCATTGCTGGTCATGTATATACAAGGTTACAAAGAACCCAAAGGTGCGTGACGTCAAGCTCATCCAGGATCCAGATACAAAAGAACGAAACAAAACCCTGTGCAAGGCTTGCACATGCATACAAAGCATATGCAGTGGTTTGCCTCATTGAACAGCTTAGGCTTTGTGGATAAACCACAAACATGACAAAGGCATGGTCAGTGAAAGGGATTCACCAAGTCAAAAGGGGTGGCATTGACATGGTTTGAGCACCCTACCAGTTAGGAGATCTGAGCCCAGCCGCCAATCAGAGCTACTCTAGCACCCAGTCGGATAAGTTCACTTAATCAAATCTGCCCCAGCATTTCTCTTTTTGAACTCCCTTCACACTTTTTGCACATGGATGTTGGACACTTGTATATATAGCTACTGCTCCTGTAAATCTGTGTCTGCATGTTTACTTGTAAGCGTGTATCTGAAAAGTTGAATATCGCAGGACATCACCTACCCCCTGTAACCATGTAAGTGACCTACGTGCGTCTACTTGAAAGTGCATGTATGTGTATAGTTTCTTTGCTTATGTTTCACCCATGTTTAAAACTGCATGAGCAGCCTGGGGATGGTCGTGAGTTTCCCGCGGGCTCTGCCTGGTTTCCTCCAACAATAATGCTGGCCGCTGTTGTATTAGTGAAATATTATTTAGTATGTTCTAAAACATCAACCAGATAAATAAATAAATAAATAAATCTTTTTTAATTCGTGGGAGAGATTAGTGGTTTTGGCCAGGCACCGTGATTTTCTCTACCCATAAACCCAACAACCCTAACATTCTTCTGGGATGGTGTTAAACACAAGTGAATGTATCATTCTATCATCTGTTAAGTTATTCTGTATGTATTTGCCCGACATGTGATTGCGCCAGTGTTATATTAGGGTTGGATTATTGGTTGCTTGGTAATTAGGGCTTTAAGCCTTTGGCTGCAAAGCCTGTTTAAATAGTTAGGATCATTGCAGTTATACTATTGAAAACTGTTTGACACTTTTCGCCAAAAGCGTGTTTTAGGGGAAAGACCTGAAGTTGGGCAACTTTAAATTTCGGGCTTATTCAGTCACATGACGTGGTGACCATTTAATAGCAACCCTTTCAAAACATACTCCTCTGACACTGAGGAATCTGTCGTCAATATCAAATTGGTGCAGAGCAATTCTCCATAATCTGGTCCAGAATTGTCTAGTTTACTGTTGTGCTTACAGTTTAACGCTGTACACCAGGAACATATGGACTTCCAGCGCCATATTGGTGGAAGAGAAGTGGTCTTCAAGGAGTTCAGAGCTGTAGGAAATGTCTCGAATGGCTCGCTGTATTGGCCATGCACTTCATGTACGTTACCAAGACCTTATAAACAATAAGATCAAGCAAACTGAGTATCGGTACTGTAATTCTTCAAACCTTTCGCATGTTTGCAAGGCGTTTATTCAAGCAGATTCTGAGGGCATTATTCTGTGTTGACTGATGAAATTATACTTTTTGTGAAGCCCTGAAACTGGTCAGTCCATCCAGTGTAGTTTTGTCTCGAAAATTAAATTAAAAATGTGGGTAAGTTCAAGTGAAAATTACTCTTTCATATGCGAAAAGGTTGATGAATTATAACCTGTACCTCATAAGCCTTATGGTAACAACATGCGAGTGACTTTCAAGATATTGAATAATTTAATTAAATGGGCATGTACATGAAAAAAATTTCAATTTCCTGACATTTTTGTAAAGAAAACAAAGCATGTTTGGTGTGCATGTTATTGGAGTTCTATACATGTTGTGCCATCTAGAGACTCTAATGTACAGATGTTATGCAGATGTTGTTAAAAGCATGGCAACAATAGTGCACAACCACATGTTCCCATGGACAAAATCATTTGGTTGTTGTGTAGTCGTCGGTAGTTTAATGTAGAATCCCTGGCAACATGCGGGAAACGTAATTCTGTATTCAGTGCAAAATGAAAAACATCTGTTTTTACTGATTTCTTCTTTTTTACTCATCAGCTGTTTAGAGTTATAAGGATTATTGACATGCTCCTGTCTGTCCGTTTGTCTGTGTTCGTTTGTCTGTCTGAATTCATTTTTGTGGATGCCTTTAAATTATCGCTAAACCTATTGAAAGGAAATGAATTGATACATTTCTGCAGAGAAGGTCATTACAACTTGAATTCATGTGCCTTTTGACATTTTAAATCTTTATTTACATTAGTTTGCATATTAACAGCTTAATTTGGGTAATTGCAAATAACCACCACTTCTCTGGACTTGTTGAAAGGAAATTCATGTAGTTTACTTGAGATGGTCATGTAAAGCTAAGATGGAAAATGCAGGGATGAGAAGTTCTGCTTTTCCAGTAGTATTTTTGGTTGTATGATAAGCCTTCATGTGCTGCTGCATGCTTATTCTTTGAGGAGGTTTTACTTATTCTTTAAGGATCACACGTAGGAAAGTTTCCCACTAGTTTACCATAGGTCTTTGGTTTTTTTTCCACTCCAAATCCACCGTTGTTTATGAGTGCATTGTTCTTGAGTACAGTAGTAAACAGCAGATAAATTTATAAATATTTCTTCGTGGCTGAAGATTCTAAAGCATTTTAAGTGATGAAGGGTTAATTTCAGTAAGTCAAATATAGGCATGCAATACGTTGTATGTTCAGTAAATGTGTGTCAGTAATGTGTACACCTACACCATTTAAGGCCATTGACTCTTGATTCTTGTTCAAGTTTCCTGTCACTGCCTCCATGTCATTTTAACCTCCACAGCAGAACTCATTACAATAAAACTTGTCTAAACTGACCATGCCCAGTTCAGTGAGAAAATGTTAGTTTTGACAAGGTGTGGCTTTGCCTATTCGTAGTCTTGCATGGGGGAAAAAAAACTACACTAACGAGTGAACATGCGTTGAACTGGAACTTCTGAGGCATCTGTCACATCAGCATTTTTTTTTTTCATACTTATCAAGCCCAAGTAAAACTGTTTCCAATTTAGGAAATCAACAAAAGTAAATTTCCCAACACTGTGTGCCGATTCAGGACCTAGGGAAAGTCTCATAAGTCTGAATGAGTTGAACGTCATCAGTCAGGGTCTCGTACATTTCGACACAATGTTTCTTAGCAGATTGGTCAGCCATTCTTGATTTATTAAAAGTTTGAAAACAATGCGACCATACACTTGAGTATTTATTGATATCCTGAATTACTCAATGTCATCTCATCTAACAGTGTGTGGGGGTGTTTCAGTCAGAATCAGTTGCAAGAGAATGTATTCATTGTTTAGTGAACTGTCCACTAAGAACATTATCTCCTTTTCTGACAATACTTCTCTGACACCCAGCTGTGATAATAGCAGAGGGGAGGAGCAGCCGGTCAGCATCATGCTGTGTCAGTTTATACAGTGTGGATTAACGTGCACTAGACACAGTGGGGATTGCAAATTCCTGTTGATATTCAGAATAGACAAGTGTCAGTGTATTCAATAAAAATAACATGGGTTATAAATGAAGATAAAAGCGGACCAAGAGGCATGGTCGATATTGACAAGATGTCGGTTTTTAGATGCGTCGGTGTTGGCAAGTTTCACTGTAGTACATTTTTGAGGGCCAGAAATCGTTAAAATTAAAGATGAAATTATCATAAATTTTAGTGGGGTAATGAAAGTTGCTCCATTGCCACCACCAGGCAGTTTGTGAAAATATTACGATGGGAAACAAGGAATTAAATGTCACTGGTCTTATGCACATGTGCAGTCAAGATGTCACACAAATGCCTCCAATTGAAGTTTACTGTATACATGTGCATATTTAAGTGCTTCATAAACATGCAATTTGACACGATCTTAAAAATATGAAGCAAATTTGAAGAATTTACATCTGATGATAAATATGCAAAACATATGTATGTTAAGAACAATCTTGTTTTCAGATTTGAACTACATGAGTTCTGAGCAAAGTGAATTGACTGCACATGAAAGTTTTTCAAATTGTACTGTATGTGGAAGAGTTAGTGCATGAGAACCTAATTTGGACAGATAAACAGACAAGACGGAAAGTGGGATAAAACAAGAATCTGGTAATTTAGATTGTTGTACATTAATGCATGCATAAATTTACTTCATGTCAGTTTTGTCCCTTTAGGAAAATTTCAAAACATTTGAAACAGTGAAGAATTTTTAGAGACGTCAATTCCCAAAGTTGAATGTACCTTACATATAATATTATTCAGTCTTAAAATAACAAAGAAAAAAAAAACATTCAGAGATTTTAAATGCTATGCTAAGTACACAGCAAAACATATCTGCGGTATTAGATTGTCTATTGTTACCTAGTTATGTAATTATGAAACATTTAAATGATGAAAGGTAAACTCCAGGAAATCATTAGACATAGGCCCAGCTGGTTAGGCTCTAGTGTAATGACCTTGTAGCCTCCCACCAATGCAGTCACTGTGAGTTCAAGTCCAGCTCATGCTGGCTTCCTCTCCAGCTGTATGTGGGAAGGTCTGCCAGCAACCAACAGATGGTCGTGGGTTTCCCCCTGTCTCTGCCCGGTTTCTTTCCTCCATAATGCTTTCCGCCATCATATAAGTGAAATATTTTAAGTACGGCGTGCAATGAAATAAATAAATAGATAGATCGTTAGACATGCATTTACATTTGCAGTAGGTCTACATATATGAAAGCTGTCGGTACGCTCCAACTTCAGCAATGTGTACGTGCATGACCCAACTGTCACACACACACACTCCCCCAAGTCCCCTGCATATTAAGTCTGTGTTACATATATACAAGTGTTCAGTGAACACAGGTTGTCTGGATGTTGACTTAAATCAATGAAGTTCTACACTTGTCAATAGTTTCCTCCAGCAAGCTGTGCTCCGACGACGGTCCGGTGTGTATGAATTAAGTAACCTTGTCAGGTCAGTGACATTTTGCATGTCCGTAAATATCCTAACACTCTGATCTGCTTGAATTCAAGAGACTTTTGCTTAACGTACATGTATAATAAAGAAATGCTACACTACAGGGCTTTATTTTCATCTATTTCACCAGAATCTAAATGGGTTCATGTAGATTATCTTTCAGTTGCTGGAATCCACCGGAATCTTGTCCAAATCTTGTATCACAAGATTTGAAACCATGAAAATGCAAACGGGTATTGGGGTTCCCGTGTTCATAACTTTAATGATCTGAAACAACTGATGCATTGTTTATTTCTTAGAAGAAAAAAAAAAAAAAAAACAGTGAATTTGAATTTGACTATTTTGGCAGAAATCTTGAAGTAGATTCCAGTAGATTTTGTTTTACGGGAGTCCTGATGAGAATCCGCTCCCTGGATTCCCGTTAAAAGTAAAGCTCTGCAATACATGATTATATGCATATCTGTATATATCCTAAAACTTTGATCTGCGTAAATTCTTGAAACTTCTGCTTGATGTGCCTACAGAAGCAGTGTACTGATACCACATAATTTGAGGTGAAGTACGCTTAAAGTAATAGACCTCAAGTTTCCCCCTAAACATGCTAATTAAAACTTGCAAATTTTAAGAGGGGAAAAAAAAATGTCACAAAGTATTATTTTTGGGGCTGATGCTTACGCTTTGCTGTAGAATATTATTTTACTTTTTGCATTAAGCTGGAAACATCTTTCTGAGACAAGTTGAAGCAGCAGAATCAAGCAAAATGTGCAACTTAGTGATCACAGGAAAAATTTTCAGGTCATTTTAACACTTGCAGATTATAATTTATCTTGGCTGGGTTGATGAGCATTAGGACCTACTAAATATTGACGTTTATATATTTCTTATATTTAACTTCCAAAATTAGTACTGTGCACTCGTACACGACTTTCCCCTGACAATACTGCATTACGAAATCGTTTGTACGTATAGAGGTGTGAAAGAAAAAAGACGCAGTTGATTTGAGAGATAGAAATTTGATTATAATGGTTCAGTTATTTAAAGACCAACCTTAAAAGTACAAAGTGTGCAGAAGTACTCTGAACACGGGCTAATCTGAAGCCTTCCCACACGGTTTTATACATGTGTGTAGTAGATGCGACAGCTGGTTAAGAACACCCCCATCTGGAGCCTCCAAGCGGTATCCTTTGCCCGCGGGAGAGAGCAGCAAATTTAATATTTCCCCACAGATTTGTAAGATTGGTGCTCTGGGCACATGTCTACTTGTGACTATTCCCTTCACAACCATGAAACTGGCTGGGGTGTTTACAGACTACGCCATATACTCTTGACACTTGCATGAGAATATGCACAGGTGTGCGTGTTGTCTACATTCTCAGGTGTGTGTGGATGTGTAGTTAGGATCAGTTCTGTGATTGTATTCTGTAAAGGTGAGCTAGGATGTGCTTTTCCTGCACTGGTTGGAGAAAAATTTCTACAGGTAAGATGTTTTTAGGTTTTATTATCAGTTATTATTTGGAATGGATTTGCTGTTATACAGGTTTTGTACTTAGTAATCAAGGGGTCTTCAATTGGAAAGCTGTTCAGCTATCCACAGCTCATAGAACCTCTTATTGCCTGCGCAGTATAATGAGTTAGCTGAGCATCTTAGCTCTGTTGTCCAGTTCTGGTTGGTCTGAATCTTGAAGTTATGAGGTTTGGTGAACCTGGCCAGCTCCATTGATAAACATGGTGAACGCAGTTTATGGAAACACATGATGAAAAGTTTAGAATTGTTTTTTTTTGTATGACTAAAAAGTTCAGGATGTGTTTGACTTTGTGAGGTTTTGTCCACACTGGAAGCAACAGAAACATCTGGCGAAGAGATAAATAAAATCTGTTATTTTTTTTTTGGTAGAAAATGCTTAATCAAAAATGGATAAACAGTTTTGAAGAAAAAATGTAATTAAGTCTTGTTTTCTCACACATGTAATTATCAGTTTTAAAGTCTGAATTTATTCTGTGCTTGCAGAAGTTAATTTTGATCCAGCATGTTTTGTTGCGCGCATGTGTGCAGAGCTGCTGGTGTATGTGTGTAACAGTTTGCAAACAAATATCTCAAACATCGCATAAAAAGCTGCAGAGCGTTTTTGGAAGTAAATAAATGTCATGATGCAAATCTTACTGTTGGTGCTGAAACATCCATCTTCTCACTGGCTTAATATCTCATCTTCTTAACTGACTTCACAGCACCTTTCTAAATTAAGCTTTTTCTAAATTAAACTCCAGAATCAGGCCAAACCACTGATTATTGCTGGCAGTCGATTATTCCGGTGGTAGTAGTTTTGCAGTCGTTAATGTAGTAACTTTATCATGCATGAAATTTTAGACCATTTGCAATATGCGATGTAGTCTTACGTCATGGAAGGGCACTCAAGTTGAATTGAAAACAAAAGTTGCACCTTTGTAATTTCCTCAACAAGATGTATCCACTATGCACACACATTAAAAATGGATACACAGGTAAAGATTCCAAATGCTTGCATGGGTATGAACTTTTCAAAATGCTTACATGGGTAAACTTTTCAAAATGCGTACATTGGTAAACTTTTCAAAATGCGTACATTGATAAACTTTTCAAAATGCGTACATTGGTAAACTTTTCAAAATGCATACATTGATAAACTTTTCAAAATGCTTACATTGGTAAACTTTTCAAAATGGAAGCAAAGGGAAAGTTTTCAAGATGGGTGTGCAGCTTACATTTTAGATACACAGTCTTAAACAATGAGCAAATATCTTTAGTAATACTTTCAGTGATATGTGAAATTCAATTGTGCAGTAATTAAGGTAAGTGCTGAATCTCATTGCATTCAGAGATATCAAAAACACACACTCCGAGTGAATCAAACCTTTCTGTTCACAAGAACAGAAAGTGAAGTTGTTGTTTAGTTAGTGAGGTACTGAGTATGTACACAGCGATTTATACCACAACCTTTGTTAACAGGCAGAACTGTGCACACACTTCTCATTGGCAGGTGGAATAGAATGTTACTTTTGTACTGGATACAATCCGTATTAAAATTGGTTGTATGTCATGGGTGTATTTAGGAGTGGATCGAGGCAAGTCAGTGTTGTCTCCAATCCAGAATGATGGACCACACATATAAGAATGATGAGGCAGGCATCAGTCCCTCTATGAACAAGCTGTGTCCTTGTGTGCAGGCAGCAGTCAGTACCAAGGCCTCCACGGAGTAGTTGTTAGCATGCTAGTGCAGCACAGTGAGCGAGGAGCCTCTCATGGTAACAATCACTTTGAGTTCAAGCCCAGCTTGGGAGCCTCTGTGGCCGATGGAGTTAGCATGCTAGTGTAGTGTAATGACCCTGGTGCCTCTCACCAATAGGAACGTTTTAAGTTCAAGCCAGCTCTGGCTGGCTTCCTTCATGTACCATCTCGGTGTATGTGGGAAGGTCTGCCAGCAACCTGCACCTGGTTATGGGTTTCCCTATGGGTTCTGCATGGTTTCCGTTCACTGTAGTGCTGAGTAAGTGTTGTAGAAGTGAAATATTCTTGATACAGGGTAATTTAGTAAACACCAACCATTACATTTTCAAATAAATAAATAAATACAGCATATAACAGACATTACTTCTAATACCAGTTGATATCTAACCTTAAAGTGCTACTTTGGGGACAAAACGTGTGTCATAAAAGCAAGGTGAAATGATTGCAATAGTTTGAATTGAATTTCCTAATTTGTGAAAATGTTAATAGTGTATGAAAAATGATACCAGTAATTTTTACGTTTTGTCAGAATACAAGGGGGGGAAAAGTTTTTGTCTTTTACACTTATATCACGAATGGACAAAAGGCATTACCAATCTCTGATGTGTGTCCACAAATGCCATCTAAGCCTTCAAACACTCTTGACATCATCTCATCATGAATGCCTCATTCGCTGTGATAATAATAGTGAGGCAAAGGTTTAGTCGGGGGGGGGGGGAGGTGCCTCATCCTTGAGATACCCTATTGTGACAAAATTAACATGGGAGACATATTAGGGCAAATAGGTGATAAATTGGAAATGAGACAACCTGACCTTGAATTCTGGCCTAAATCTATGGCCAACAGTAACGTAGGCCTATATCATCAAGAGTCATTCACAACCCTCCAGTATTCACGGAAGATTTGCTGATATAGAATCATGAAGGAATTCTCTGTTACTTGTTTGAGACAGAACACTTCTACAGATTGGACATATTGATTTTGTTCCTGAATGGCTGTTATTTTGAGCTTTACTTATCATGTTTACACATAGATTGTGTCTTAGCTGAGATTAGTAGTGACCCATATGTATGGCATGTTAGCTAATAATACTGTAGGCGAGGCCAATATTAAAAAATTCTGGACAGTTTTGGGGCATATACAGCCAGAACTTGTGAGGAAGTATATATATAAGGTATGTGGTAGGCAAAGGTTTTATTTTTATTCTTGCTAATGAACAATATAATGATTTTAATGAATTAACTGTGATAGGAAAGTAAACACCCCCCGCCTCCCCCCCTCCCCCCACAGACTCCAAATCACACCAAAGACTTTGAAGTACTGCCCCTGTGGCATGTTTGGGTTATGCTACTCGTAATGAACATAACGTTAATGATGTCCTAGCTGGTTTACACTCTGCCCGATTTCTTCCCACCATAATGCGGGCCGCTGTCGCATAAAGTGAAACATTCTTGAATATGGCATGAAACACCAAACAAATAAAGAAATAAACCCCAACTTACATGTTCTTGTACTTTTTGTTTTTTTTCCCTCGACATCATAGTCAAATAAATACATACATGATAGTTGTATTCAAATGATTTATTGTTTTATTTTGCAGGGTTCCTCTAAAGGACGTTAATTCTAACAACGGGTTTTCTGACTCTTGCAACAACAACAATGTCATGGCCACACAGAATAGCCTTCCCCTTCACCATCTGAAGCAGAGCTCCACCGAGAAAGGTAGGCAACTCTGGTACAACTTTGCGACTGAAAAAAATTAAAATTTTTTTAGCACCCCCTTACTAAGTACAGACATGGCTTTTGTAATAGCCTGAGTGTTGGTGTTGGTGTCGAATAACCGCTAGGGAAAGCAGTATGTTAAACAAAATGTTGGGGGTGGTATCTTTAAAAGTCCTGCATGCATTGAACTCAGGGTTTACACGCACGTGGAGCATCGTGACATGATGGGGATATACCATCGTTAGGTCTGTGTGTGCATATTCAAGACCGTAAACTACCGAATTCCTCACCTAGTGTACTGTGTTTTAGAATCTGTGTAGAACAAAGGCCATGGATGGTATCATGAAAAATACTACGTGTTAAGCTCAGGGTTTGCACACAATTAGAGCACGATAACACAAGGGGGATGTTCCATCAGTCATGCTCTACGTTCATATTAATTCCCGCAAGTTACAAATTTCACCTCAGATGCCCAGTAACAGGGAAAGCAAATTGTTCAACAAAATATATCTTAAAAATCACTACATGTAGCTTAGCCAATGTTACAGGTTTTCTCAGAAATTACACCATTCACAAGTTTGTTGTGTGCTTTCACAAGTATATTGATTTTAATTATCTAACTCATCAACAATTATTCGTTACTCTCTCGCCATCTTTCTACCACAGCTAAGTTTTGATAATCAGCCTTGTAAATCACATTAAAATTTGTCATTTTTAGCTAGATACTGATGTCATGTGTCACGAGAAAAGTTTTACATGTATCTGTGAATTTTTTTTTTTTCATTTTGCTAATTGACTTATTTTGTGAGAGCTGGAGGACCAGGAGCAATTGTCCATGTAGCTGTTTATTTTTGTAAAAGTTGGGCAGTCCTTTTTTCTAACACATGGGAGAAGCCCCACATCCAGTTAACATGAAACTTGTCATGAGTGCAAGACAAGAACCTTTTTCAGGATGTTGCAGCGATATTGCAACTTTGGGCTAGTTTAAGTGCATCTGGCATAAGCGGAGCAGATAAAGTACATCACAACCTCTACATGTGTGTATTATGCGTGAAAACGCAACTGTCCTGAGTGTCCGAAAGGGGGTTAACACCTGGGCCTCTCACCAAAGGCAGACAGAATTATTGTGTCCATGAAGTGAAGTAGCAGTGTGTATGCAAGTGAATAACGCAGGGCATTACTTAATGGATGACTGTATTGTGTTACTTTAGCTTTTTCCTGTTGAGTGAACATACAGGTACCAATTGTGATGAGGTATACACACGCTAATATTTCGTTAAGATTAATGGGGAATCTTTTCCTACAAAATGGCATCTCAGATCCAAGCTGTATAGACCATTGTTCTCTTAAAACACGTCAGCTGTTAGTACATTACCAGGTTGCCAACAAATCATCATTGAAAACTGAAAGCAGTGATGAACAACAGACACTCACAGCTTTGGCCCGTTTCAGTTTAGGCGGGAATTGCTCCCCAGTAGGCCATCCTTAAAAACCATTGTTGTATGAGAAAAATAGGGTCGATCAGAAGAGAATTATTTTATTTATTCTTGCTTTTGAAAAATTGTTTCCAAAATACCAATAAAAACATACAGGGCCCTTTTTTGAGCAGTCAGTTCAATTATTCTATGCCCAACAAACATATTTTTAAGGATGGCCTTTTAAGGCCGATATTAAAGTTTTATCAAAGTCTGTTTTGTCAAATAAGTTATAACTACATGTATTAGCATTCATAGCCAAATTAGACTCTGAAATAAACTGGGCATTATATGTGCATGACCTTTCCCAAATTTCTTATAACATTTTTGCTAAATGTCACTGTTTGGGGTAAAAGTCACAGAAGGCCAATAACGCCATAGGTTTTGAAAATGGGCTTAAAACTCTGCTCTAATTCCGAATGATTGAAGCATGTATCACGATCATCATGTGTCACTTATAAAGAGTGCGTAATTATACTTCTGTGGGTGGGTTCAAATTACTATAAACCTTATTTGTATTTATATCTATAGGCTTTAAGAGAAATTGATAATCAAATATGCCTTGAAGAGAGCCCAAGAGAGCAGTTAGGCCGTCATGCATTGAAGACACATGGGTATTTGTTAAGTATGATCTTGCTGAAAATCAAAATGGTCTGCCAGCTTTTATGGTTTTTCTTTTAACCAAATATTATAATTCTTTTTACACAAACACTGGCTAAAGAATCAGTCATATTAGCCAAGTTCTATTTTGACAAATTCTATGATCATAAAGGCAAATTTGGCCATCAGCCAGACCATTCTGATCAAATTAAGTTTAAAAGTGTGCACAAACTGCATGATACAGGTGTGACAACTATTTGCAGGTCACTTGGTAAATAGTATAAAGAATGTGCAAGCACTGGATTGCTTTGCTGTTCAACATGGCCTTATTTTTCCCCATTTGCAATCAGATGTGGTTTTTAATGTCTGGCCTGGATTGCGCATGTTAGCAGATTTTTTTAAAATTGTCAGGTTGATTTTGTGTGGGTGGGGCATCTCATGAGATATAACAGTAATGATCCCATTGGCAAATTTAAAAACTTGAATCTGTCATCTTCTATTCATTTGTTTATTTTGCTACAAGTTTTTCCCATTTGCCTTGACCTTCAAATGACATACAGGAACCATTATTCGGTATCATTCCCTGAGGCTGGTGGGAAGCATCTCATGATGGAATCAGTCGAGGTTCAAATTCACAATGCCTGCTCCTAGATCTACGTTTCCTCTTCGCCTTTGGCACTGTTGAAATGTAACAGGTGTTGCTTCTAACATGAAAAGTAGTGGAAAATATACATTGTTATTAGACAAGTGGAAAATCCTGTGTCTTGTTTCCATAATGAATGGTGCACACGTGATCTGAAAGCACTCAGCGTTGTACGCTGCAATGCTTGGCAGATATGTATAGAAAATTCGGTGTTATTAATTTTTTAATACACACATGCACTATGTTGGAATGTTTTACAATCTGGCATATTATTGAGGCATTGTAGTTCTCGGGATTTATCTATAATGCCAGTAGATTTCAGAATCGTAGAGAGAGTTGATCTTAGATATGGAATTAAGTTACATGGTTCTGCTAGCATCATTCTAGGGCCTCTAATTATGATGGCGTAAAAAGAAGCTGACAGTGCTTTCTTGTAAGGCTCTGAGTGCTTCTTTCTTCTTCAGCTTTAGTCAAAAGCAGCAGGTTATTGCTTCCAATGAGAAAAACGGTGGAAAATACACATTATGTTATCTGATGTTATTATAAAATTCAATATCCTGTTCTTCATAATGGAAACTGTGTGTGAAAAGCTAATGGCCCTCAGCCATATATGGTACGAATTTTCTTATATACATAGAAATTCAATGTTACTGTTTGCTTAATGCATGCAGTGGTGTTCATAATACATTGTTGGATTTAGCTTCTATACCTGTCATGCCTGCAGGCTTCAGAAGCTTTGAAGGAGCAGGCCATGGACTGGAAAGTTTCAGCTTACATTGTAGCACTTTACTCTTTAATGGAATCCAGGAGTGAGATTTTCCTCATGACTCCTGTAAACAAAAATGATAGGAATCTCTTAAGATTCCTGTGAAAAGTTCACATGCAAATTCGCAGTTTTATTATGAGTTTTTTTAACTCACTGTGTTCAGATGATTAAAGTTTCTGAAAATGACATAGGCAAAATCTGTTTACTTTTATACGCTTTCAAATCTTTAGGGGATCAACTTTTTGTGATGCTAAACTTGGAGAAGATTCTGGTTGATTTCGCCGAAGAAAATCTGCGAGAATCCATGTCGATTGTACTAAAAGATGACGAAAATAAAACCGTGCATTAGTCTTGCAGGCGCTACAATATTGGTAGTAGAATTAAGAGCCACCTGACCGTGTTTCTTGTGTAAAATCATTGACCAGTTAACTGAGAAAGCTTGCCAGCCTCCACCAAGTATTAAATGACTGCATTGTTAGGTGTTACCTCTGCAAAAGGTTTCCATACAGCAATTTGCCGAAGGTCGGTGGTTTCATCAGGGAACTCTGGTTTCCCCAAACGAAAAGCTGGCCACCACTGAATAAATTTAAGAATTCTTGAGTGTGACATTAAACAAAAATCAGTTAAATAAATATTACATGGTAGAGGAATTAAGTTTACTGTATCAATAAAAACAGCTTTATTAATTTGCACCCAATGTATATGTATAAAAACTCACCGTGTTTTTGACCTTTGTCTTCATAAAACTCAGTGACAAAAAAAAGTACAGAGTGGTGTAAGATGATGACAGGGTACATGTACATGAAGAACATTTGAGGCCATCCTTAAAAAAACTGTTTGTTGGGCATAACCCGACTCTACGAGAAAAAATAGGGTAGGTCGGTTGGGTTTCTTTTTTTCTTTTTTCTTCTGGCTCTTGAAAACGATAGGCACATTAAAGATATGAACATGTAGATGAAGACAAAAGAAAGGTTTTATCAAAATACCAATAAAACCTTTGAAAATGCCCTTTTAACATGGGTTTGTGAGGTTACACTCAACATTCATATTTGTCAGGATGGCCTCCTTCAATGCATTTGTATTGTTTGTGTGTAAATTCTTGAAAATGTTCAGTTCAGAAATATGTCAGTTCTGCTCCTGAGTTAAAGTTTAAATGGTTTTACCAATTTCATAGAAAACAGGAGTCAAATTTATGTCAATGTGTCCCTTGACACGTCAAAACTGCTCTTTGGTCATCGGGGAAAAATATTCATTTCGAATGTATAAGTACTTTCATGTACACGATTAATAAAACAGCACTAGGTCATCATATAAAAGATGATATGGAAATAAATTGAAAAGATTTCGTCTTCAAACACTACAGGTATTAAATTATTTATGCAGATGCAAACAGATAAAAACTTTCATAGTTGAGGATTGCTCATCCTACTGAAAGCACGTATTTTTTCATGCACATTTCAGTCAATATTTTCTCCATTGTGGTATAAATGTTAAGTGCTTTTTGCAGCTGTTCATCCTGTTTTTATTCCCTCAGAGCCGCTGACCCTGAACTGTCCCCTTTATCAGTTAATGTAACAATTTGTCTGTTTTCTCAGGCTTTTACTTTGATCTGTTGTCATGGCAACAGAAGTTTTATATTTCATGAAGGAAAGTAGAAAATGAAAAGTATCAAATTTAATTTTACCTCATTGTCACATGCATTATGTCAGTATTTTGAAGAAGAATGAAATTGTCAGACAGAAGAATTAAGAGTTCCAGATTTGTAGTCTCATGAACCACCCATTACATCACAAATGATCCAAAATATCACCCTAAAGTGTGTTCTCCCAGAGGCAATCATACAATAACAATGTCTTGTTAATTTTGCTGCTGAAACATTTCCTCGTAGGATATTGGTGTCGCCGAAGCTCGCAAGCAAATGTACGAAGAGACATCTTTTACAGGGCAACAGTATAACTCTCAGAATCAGTCACATTGTGCCATTTTGTGTTGGTGAAAAGTTTTAGGTCAGTTTATGATTATATTTTATTTTTTTACAAATTTTTACAAATGGTTGTGGTCTTGCGGTTAAAGATGTGCTTTTCAATCCGATACTGACCTTGTGCCCTTTGGTGAAAAAGTAGTTGACAAAGCTTAAGTACATATTGTTAAACTATCACATAGATGACCGACACTCTCAGTTGACACTCCAATAATATTTATTGCGCTCTCGCATTCCACGTTTGTTTTCCCGCCCTTCCCTGGAGGTACAGAAGTCCTACCACTATTAACAGACACACACGACTGTATGGAGTGAGTTAACACATATAGGTGTTCAATGAAATCTGACATGGTTGGAGAGAATGGAGACCACACTGAGATGGTGTGCATGCATATATATAACCCTAACCAAAAAATGCCAACCATGACTGAGTTGTTCATTTTCTCCGTATCTGAGAGTTCTATTAATGTAAGAAAGGTGTTTGAAATGTAGGATAAATTAGCCTACTGGAAAAATTTGTTTCAGCATCGGAAGTCATATTTTGTGACATTTCTAGTTTGCATCAAAAATAGGAGGTTTTCTGGCATCAAATTTTAGGTCATGCAGGGTATGTATATAACATGTGGGAAAGCTTTGTGTGTATATGAACTAGCCCAAAAAGTTTGATGGGTTACCTAGGGCACTCCATCCAGTTTCCTCCAGCCAAAGTACTGACTGCCATTGTGCAAGGGAAAAATACTTAAGTAACTGTGTTCGACAACAATAATATTAGAAAAGAAAGTCCTGACGGAGAATCATAACATCACCCACATTTATTTGACACATGTAAGTGTTCATTGAAATTCGACCTTATCCATACATAACCCCCCATGTTGGCGTATATTCTCCTGCCTCCATTTCTCATATTGTGGAGTGGTTATCTGGCATGTCTTGGGAGGGGTGAGTGTTACTGGAGGCTGTAATGTCCACTTTGACGTTCTTGTGGTGAACACCTTGAGCTCAGTCTCTCTGAGATGAAATCTGTGTGTCACATGGAAAAATTCTCAATTTTTTGCTTGCCAAAGGTCAGTGGTTTATTCCGGGCTCAACAGGTTCCTGAATGCTTACATAAGGATGGGTGGTGTTCGACCCAAATCATAGACCACCCAGTAGCTTGTGAATAGCTGCTATCATTCTGAATGACTGCCGTAGTGTCGCAGCCATGTAATAACTGTGGGGGCCTCTGTGGCCGAATGACCCAGCTGCTTCTGACCAATGTGATCGCTGCGAGTTCAAACCCAGCTCATGCTGGCTTCCTCTCCCTTTGTATGTGGCAGTGTCTGCAAGCAACCTGCATTCATGGGTTTGCTTCGGGCTCTGTCTGTTTCCTGGCGCCATTGTGGGAACAGGAATCAAATAAGTAAATGAATGTAATAACAGTGGGTTCTGATCAAACTGTTACATTGTTGACAAGCAGATCTTAGAAGTACTTAGAGTCTCTGCTCCGCAAACTCTTTATCACTTTAAAACTATCTGATGTAAATTTTATGGCCATATTTTGTTTAAATAGTATAAATCTAACACAATATTGCTTTGAATTGTTCCTCTTCAGCGTTCCTGAATGAGACCAGTTATTAACCTATGCATGTTATACCTGTAGATCATGCTGATATCATGACATCTTACGATTAAAGTTGAATAAAAAAAAAAGTGGCATATGTCATTATGCTTTGAAACTTTCATGACTGTTAAAGGCAATGGATATTATTTTCATATACATGTACTGTTAAAATCCTGTGCTTGTACAGTCTTAGCTTGATCAGCCTGACTTAGCAATTAAGGTAGAAAACTAGATAAGTGTTTTCTGACGTCATCTATACCTGTAAGGGATTCTCTAGTGATATACACATGTATAAAGTAAGTGTATGTGTAAATGTCATGGACCGGACTTCCGGTGTAAAGTGCGACCATTCTGTGGGTATATAACCATGGGATAAAGATGTCCACCCACTAGTGAGCCTCATACATGAGCCCTAAAGCCTGGGGCTTGTGTGAAAGGGTGTATTCTTGAAAAAACCTTTATCAACTACGTCTAAATAATTAAAGGTAAATGTACTTGATATTACATTTATTAAATTTTTATCCCATAACCTTGGCTTAATTATTCAAAGATACCATTGATGTTTGCCAAAGGTGTCAAGTTTGCCTGTCGAGGTATGTGGCTACACGGTCAGGATGTAAAAATCTGTGGAGAGTGGAAGAACATAAATTTTATTATGTATAAGCTGTTCAGTGGAAGAATGATTTATATAGTTAAATAACATGTCCTATGCATGTGTTTACAGATAATGTGTAATTATACTTGTCATTGGATAGGGAAGCCGTGATTCGCCGGCTCTCCCTATCTGCGAACTAGGTCTTTATAGTTTGCTTGCAAAACGTGTCATAACATGACAAGCTGTGTTAAAGCGAGACTGGCCAGCCCGTCACATTGGCTGAAACCTAGCTGGAGTAAACAGTAGTGCGCAGTCATGAAATTCGGCAATTCGTAGTTTCGCAGCGATGTCATAGCAGGTCTGAGCCAGTCAACAGTCCTGTCTTCGGTCACGTGACCATTCTACTGGGGGTGAAAACAAAGCAAATTTTACCAAGGTGAGGTGGTCCGTCAATAAGATTTTGCTGCAAAAAATGAAAAGTAAAACTTTTGGACAAGAAATTTTTTTGAAAAAGTAATTGAAATTTGTCTGGCCTTCAAATATGACAGTTTCAGTGACGTGTAATTCAGTAAAATTTAGAAATCGGCAAATATCAGCAATTTGCCTATTTAGCCCAATGCTATTTATTTGTTCCCTTGAGTAGTACACGGAAGTTCACAACTACAAATAGTGCACGCAGTTGTAAAATTCAGCTTGGTAAAATAAAAAAGCCTTGCTCCTGTGCTGTTTGCAACCTGCGGATGGTTGTGGGTTTCCCCTGGGCTCTGCCCGGTTTCCTCCCACCATAATGTTGGCCACTGTCGTATAAGTGAAAGATTCTTGAGTACGGTGTAAAACACCAATCAAATAAGTAAATAAATCCTCTGCTGTTAACCTACATGTATGTTAGAAATTGCCTCAATAGGGATTGAGACTATGCTGTCATGAATCATGAAGACAAAATAGCTGAGTGAAATGGTACAGAAACCTCTCACCTGTAAACTTTGATGGCGAGAAATGGGTGCAAAATCTTCTCATGAAAATGTCTTCGAAGAAAGCTGCTACACCCAACCACTGACAAAATAGTTACATGAATCTAAATATTTACTGTTCTTCATTTACATCTTCGAGTTCAAACAATTCACAAAATAGTATCCTTACTTAAAATAGTGTGCAACAATGATCACTTGTTAACAGTCAAGGAGCTCATACATTTATGCATTTATCTCCCTTTGTCAGCTCTCTGTGACTATCCTTCCTGCTTGTGAAGTAATTAACAATCGTATTATGGGTTGCTCAGCTTACAACAACTGACAGGTTCAGTGATTAATAACTTTCAACAGAATATGTCCTTGGATTTTCCTTATTCTTCCACTTCTTCAGTTACAATAAACCTGACATACAATACAAGCACCAGCACTCAAAAAGTGACATTAAAGGGGTGCAAATTGAGAACTGAGCGTCACTTGTCTTAGGGCTGACAATTCCTGATATAGCACCCCAACACATGTACTATCTATATAATATTATATAAGTTGATGTACATGGATATTTTCTTGCCATATGTCTCATGCTGAGAGTTCTTGGAGTTTACAAAATCATGTCACTGTAACATGACAGCTGGGGGTCAGTATTTATACCACGTGTCCACGGGGCCTGTTAATATCTCCAGAGCAGCTTATGTTAGACACAGTAGAACTCTTAATTGGTATCCCTGATGGGCATATCTGATTGTCACATGGTGGCCCCTGGGGCAAGTGGTCAAAAAAGCTCATTTCAACCTCTGTATATGTTTCTCGTTTCAGCGGAGCTGGTGGGTAAATCGCATCGTCTGACTTTAGAACAAGGTCCCCGGTACCAGGTCACCACCCTAGTCGTGGCATGGATCTCAGTCATTGTCACTCTTGTTCTTGGCATTCTTGCTGTCAGTAAGTCGCCATCAGTATAGCCGTGGTTTATCCGCCGTTAGTGATAAATACTAACTTGACTACTCACATATCGATGCTTTATTAACTGTTGGTATAAAGTATAAAAATAGATGGTTATCACACTACCGTCCAGGTAATTGTAGAGAGGTATTAAAGTTGGATTATGACATCAGTTCATTGTGAAAAAGAATGCATGAGATCCCATGACCTCCCAGTACAAATAACATCACACAGGTAATACAGTTAAGACACATAAGTGAAGGCGTGATTGGTGTGGCCACCAACCTAAAGTGTTGCCATGAGAGCAGAACCACATTTCCTTTTAAACTAGACAACCACTCACAACATTCTAACTAAACATCATTGTTGTTGGTCAGAAAATCTTACAAAGTCTGGGATGATAGATTTGATTATATGCTAGGAGTGTTATTCATGTCATAACAGGTTTTTTTTTTTTTTAATATTATTGTGTATCAAGGTGTGGGTTTAATTAATTAATTTACATGATGTGCACTTTTCTGCCTGAGTGAATGATGTGGTTTTTTTGTTCCCTAATTATTAGGCTATATACCTGAGCCAATGTTGCATTCTGGCCCTGAATCGATCTGGTTTTATTAATTAACATATTAATTTATTTATTTATTTGACTGTTGCTTGACACCACACTCAGGAATTTTTCTCTCTTACGATGGCATTTATGGTTAAATATAACTGGAGTGCTGGGCGTAAACCACCAATTCGGGCATATGGTGAACAATCGACACATTTTCGCAAATGTGATGTATATTAATCTCTGATCAATTACCAATGCATAATTGTTCTAACTTACAATTAATTTTATTTTCCCAGCATACTCTGCATCAGATCAGAGTTCAGCAGCATTTGCTTTTGGGGTAAGTGCATTTCTTAGCTACACCATGTATGAATTTCATCTTATGGTACAGTATGTCTTTTGATACTTGCACCTAGGGGGTTTCCTCATGCAGAAACCTGGCAAAGTGTGGTGGGCCCTTCAGGCTATTGTCAAAAACCTGGTAAAGTGTAGTGGGCCCTTAAGGAGATTGTCAGAAACCTGGCAAAGTGTAGTGGGCCCTTAAGGAGATTGTCAGAAACCTGGCAAAGTGTAGTGGGCCCTTCAAGAGATTGTTAGAAACCTGGCAAAGTGTAGTGGGCCCTTCAGGAGATTGTCAGAAACCTGGCAAAGTGTGATGGGCCCTTCGGGAAATTGTCAAAAACCTGGCAAAGTGTAGTGGGCCCTTCAGGAGATTGTCAGAAACCTGGCAAGGTGTGATGGGCTCTTCGGGAAATTGTCAGAAACCTGGCAAAGTGTGGTGGGCCCTTCAGGGTATTGTCAGAAACCTGGCAAAGTGTGGTGATCCTTTCGGGGAAATGTCAGAAACCTGGCAAAGTGTAGTAGGCCCTTCAGGAGATTTTCAGAAATCTGGCAAAGTGTAGTGGGCCCTCCAGGGGATTGTTAGAAACCTGGGAAAGTGTGGTGGGCCCTTCAGGAGATTGTCCGAAACCTGGCAAAGTGTAGGAGGCCCTTAAGGAGATTGTTAGAAACCTGGCAAAGTGTAGTGGGCCCTTCAAGAGATTGTCAGAAACCTGGCAAAGTGTGGTGGGCCCTTCAAGGGATTGTCAGAAACCTGGCAAAGTGTAGTGGGCCCTTCAGGGTATTGTTAGAAACCTGGCAAAGTGTAGTGGGCCCTTAAGGAGATTGTAAGAAACCTGGCAAAGTGTGGTGGGCCCTTCAGGTTATTGTTAGAAACCTGGCAGAGTGTAGTGGGCCCTTCAGGAGATTGTCAGAAACTTGGCAAAGTGTGGTGGGTCCCTCAGGAGATTGTCCGAAACCTGGCAAAGTGTGGTGGACCCTTCAGGAAATTGTCCGAAACCTGGCAAAGTGTAGTAGGCCCTCCAGCAGATTGTCAGAAACCTGGCAAAGTGTAGTGGGCTCTTCAAGGGATTGTCATAAACCCCACAAAGTGTAGTGGGCCTTTCAGGAGATTGTCAGAAACCTGGCAAAGTGTAGTGGGTCTTTCAGGAGATTGTTAGAAACCTGGCAAAGTGTAGTGGGCCCTTCAAGGGATTGTCAGAAACCTGGCAAAGTGTGGTGGGCCTTTCAGGGAAATGTCAGAAACCTGGTAAAATGTATGACAGGAAGTCTAGAAGGTTTTTCAAGTACCTGGGAAAACAAGTGGCTGATTAATCAAAACATGAAAATGAGAAAGATAAATGATATCATCGTTTTAAAATTTCAATTCCTGATTAAGTTTGACAGGCCTTCTACCAGCATGACTAAGGGAAGCAAATATGACAACTCATAAGAGACAGCAATGCCCTCTACTTATGTGAATAACAGTACCAGTAATTTCCATACTAACGCAAGGAATCATGAATATTCATTTTAAGCTGGAAATGTTGCACAAAAACCTGCTGTATGGGTTGCAAGATTTGCTTCCCTTTATGGTAGAGGGCTGGAGAACCCCATTCATTCCTCACGGTCCTAGTGTTAAGACGTACGGCCAGTCTGTGTTAATTTTTCAGCTGGACGCCCTCTTGGACACGTTGTCGTCGGCGATGGTGATATGGAGGTTCACAGGAAATAGCGGATCTCTGTATTCTGTCAGGAGAGAAAGAATGTAAGTAGTATTGTATATCTGTCTGTTAAGGTCATGTTTGATCCTCTGAGAGTTAACGGAACATATTCATTTGTTTATTTATTTGATTTGGTTGGTGTTTTACTCCGTACTCAAGAACATTTCAGTAGGGTGGGAGGCCGAGGGCAGAACATACTGAAGATGGGTGTCAAACACAGTTAGGATGTGTCAGACACAGTGAGGATGTGTCAGACATAGTGAGGATGTCTGTCAGTCATAGTGAGGATGTGTCAGGCATAGTGAGGATGTCTGTCAGACATAGTGAGGATGTGTCAGGCATAGTGAGGATGTGTCAGACATAGTGAGGATGTCTGTCAGACATAGGATGTGTCAGGCATAGTGAGGATGTGTCAGACATAGTGAGGATGTCTTTCAGACATAGTGCGGATGTGTCAGGCATAGTGCGGATGTGTCAGGCATAGTGAGGATGTGTCAGGCATAGTGAGGATGTGTCAGACATAGTGAGGATGTCTGTCAGACATGGTGGGGATGTGCATATCAGACATAGTGAGGATGTGCGTCAGGCATAGTGAGGATGTGCA
Organism: Acanthopleura granulata; assembly: GCA_016165875.1. Taxonomy (NCBI): domain Eukaryota; kingdom Metazoa; phylum Mollusca; class Polyplacophora; order Chitonida; family Chitonidae; genus Acanthopleura; species Acanthopleura granulata. Next base: position 630,074 of record JABBOT010000016.1, on the reverse strand, counting down.
TCAGACACAGTGAGGATGTGCGTCAGGCATAGTGAGGATGTGCGTCAGACATAGTGAGGATGTGCGTCAGGCATAGTGAGGATGTGCCTGTCAGACATAGTGAGGATGTGTGTCAAACAGAACCATGATAGTAAGGATGTGTGTCAGACGTTGGGAAAGTGTGTCAACAACCTTATTTAATAACATGGTATACTTCAGGCTCTCCGATTTCTTCCACAAGTCATGACATCTTTAAAGCCAGACAGTTTAATAAATTTAAGTTCCCTCATTGGCCAGTTCTAACATCATAGCCCAGCTGTTTGGTACACAGTACAGTCTTGTATACTGTAACTGTAGTAACAATCTCAACAGAATTTGTCTTGAATACTTTCTAATCCTCTCTGGTTGTATGTGTGGAAGGTCCACCATCAACCAGCTGATGGTCAAGAGTGGACTCCTCTCTGGTTGTATGTGTGGAAGGTCCCCCAGCAACCAGCTGATGGCCAAGGGTGGACTCCTCTCTGGTTGTATGTGTGGAAGGTCCCCCAGCAACCAGCCGATGGTCAAGGGTGGACTCCTCTCTGGTTGTATGTGTGGAAGGCACCCCAGCAACCAGCTGATGGTCAGGGTTGGACTCCTCTCTGGTTGTATGTGTGTAAGGTCCCCCAGCAACCAGCTGATGGTCAAGGGTGGACTCCTCTGTGGTTGTATGTGTGGAAGGTCCCCCAGCAACCAGCTGATGGTCAAGCGTGGATTCCTCACTGGTTGTATGTGTGGAAGGTCCCCCAGGAACCAGCTGATGGTCAAGGGTGGACTCCTCTGTGGCTGTATGTGTGGAAGGTCCCCCAGCAACCAGCTGATGGTCAAGGGTGGACTCCTCTTTGGTTGTATGTGTGGAAGGTCCCCCAGCAACCAGCTGATGGTCAAGGGTGGACTCCTCTCTGGTTGTATGTGTGGAAGGTCCCCCAGCAACCAGCTGATGGTCAGGGGTGGACTCCTCTCTGGTTGTATGTGTGTAAGGTCCCCCAGCAACCAGCCTATGGTCAAGGGTGGACTCCTCACTGGTTGTATGTGTGGAAGGTCCCCCATCAACCAGCTGATGGTCAAGGGTGGACTTCTCTGTGGTTGTATGTGTGGAAGGTTCCCCGGCAACCAGCTGATGGTCAAGGGTGGACTCCTCTCTGGTTGTATGTGTGGAAGGTCCCCCAGCAACCAACTGATGGTCAAGAGTGGACTCCTCTTTGGTTGTATGTGTGGAAGGTCCCCCAGCAACCAGCTGATGGTCAAGGGTGGACTCCTCTCTGGTTGTATGTGTGGAAGGCACCCTATCAACCAGCTGATGGTCAAGGGTGGACTCCTCACTGGTTGTATGTGTGGAAGGTGCCCCATCAACCAGCTGATGGTCAAGGGTGGACTCCTCTCTGGTTGTATATGTGGAAGGTCCCCCAGCAACCAGCTGATGGTCAAGGGTGGATTCCTCACTGGTTGTATGTGTGGAAGGTCCCCCACCAACCAGCTGATGGTCAAGGGTGGACTCCACTCTGGCTGTATGTGTGGAAGGTCCCCCAGCAACCAGCTGATGGTCAAGGGTGGACTCCTCTGTGGTTGTATGTGTGGAAGGCACCCTAGCAACCAGCCAATGGTCAGGTTTGGACTCCTCTCTGGTTGTATGTGTGGAAGGCACCCCAGCAACCAGCTGATGGTCAGGGTTGGACTCCTCTCTGGTTGTATGTGTGTAAGGTCCCCCAGCAACCAGCCGATGGTCAAGGGTGGACTCCTCTGTGGTTGTATGTGTGGAAGGTCCCCCAGCAACCAGCTGATGGTCAAGGGTGGATTCCTCACTGGTTGTATGTGTGGAAGGTCCCCCACCAACCAGCTGATGGTCAAGGGTGGACTCCACTCTGGCTGTATGTGTGGAAGGTCCCCCAGCAACCAGCTGATGGTCAAGGGTGGACTCCTCTGTGGTTGTATGTGTGGAAGGCACCCTAGCAACCAGCCAATGGTCAGGTTTGGACTCCTCTCTGGTTGTATGTGTGGAAGGCACCCCAGCAACCAGCTGATGGTCAGGGTTGGACTCCTCTCTGGTTGTATGTGTGTAAGGTCCCCCAGCAACCAGCCGATGGTCAAGGGTGGACTCCTCTGTGGTTGTATGTGTGGAAGGTCCCCCAGCAACCAGCTGATGGTCAAGGGTGGATTCCTCACTGGTTGTATGTGTGGAAGGTCCCCCAGCAACCAGCTGAAGGTCAAGGGTGGACTTCTCTCTGGCTGTATGTGTGGAAGGTCCCCTAGCAACCAGCTGATGGTCAAGGGTGGACTCCTCTTTGGTTGTATGTGTGGAAGGTCCCCCAGCAACCAGCTGATGGTCAAGGGTGGACTCCTCTGTGGTTGTATGTGTGGAAGGTCCCCCAGCAACCAGCTGATGGTCAAGGGTGGACTCCTCTGTGGTTGTATGTGTGGAAGGTCCCCCAGCAACCAGCTGATGGTCAAGGGTGGACCCCTCTCTGGTTGTATGTGTGGAAGGCATCCCAGCAACCAGCTCAAGGTCAAGGGTGGACTTCTCTCTGGTTGTATGTGTGGAAGGTCCCCCAGCAACCAGCTGATGGTCAAGGGTGGACTCCTCACTGGTTGTGTGTGTGGAAGGTCCCCCAGCCACCAGCTGATGGTCAGGGGTGGACTCCTCACTGGTTGTATGTGTGGAAGGTCCCCCAGCAACCAGCTGATGGTCAAGGGTGGACTTCTCTGTGGTTGTATGTGTGGAAGGTTCCCCAGCAACCAGCTGATGGTCAAGGGTGGACTCCTCTCTGGCTGTATGTGTGGAAGGTCCCCCAGCAACCAGCTGATGGTCAAGAGTGGACTCCTCTTTGGTTGTATGTGTGGAAGGTCCCCCAGCAACCAGCTGATGGTCAAGGGTGGACTCCTCTCTGGTTGTATGTGTGGAAGGCACCCTATCAACCAGCTGATGGTCAGGGGTGGACTCCTCACTGGTTGTATGTGTGGAAGGTCCCCCATCAACCAGCTGATGGTCAAGGGTGGACTCCTCTCTGGTTGTATATGTGGAAGGTCCCCCAGCAACCAGCTGATGGTCAACAGTGGATTCCTCACTGGTTATATGTGTGGAAGGTCCCCCACCAACCAGCTGATGGTCAAGGGTGGACTCCACTCTGGCTGTATGTGTGGAATGTCCCCCATCAACCAGCTGATGGTCAAGGGTGGACTCCTCACTGGTTGTATGTGTGGAAGGCACCCTAGCAACCAGCCAATGGTCAGGTTTGGACTCCTCTCTGGTTGTATGTGTGGAAGGTCCCCCAGGAACCAGCTGATGGTCAAGGGTGGACTCCTCTGTGGTTGTATGTGTGGAAGGCACCCCAGCAACCAGCTGATGGTCAGTGTTGGACTCCTCTCTGGTTGCATGTGTGGAAGATCCCCCAGCAACCAGCTGATGGTCAAGGGTGGACTCCTCTGTGGTTGTATGTGTGGAAGGTCCCCCAGCAACCAGCTGATGGTCAAGGGTGGACTCCTCTCTGGTTGTATGTGTGGAAGGTCCCCCAGCAACCAGCTGATGGTCAAGGGTGGACTCCTCTCTGGTTGTATATGTGGAAGGTCCCCCAGCAACCAGCTGATGGTCAACAGTGGATTCCTCACTGGTTATATGTGTGGAAGGTCCCCCACCAACCAGCTGATGGTCAAGGGTGGACTCCACTCTGGCTGTATGTGTGGAATGTCCCCCATCAACCAGCTGATGGTCAAGGGTGGACTCCTCACTGGTTGTATGTGTGGAAGGCACCCTAGCAACCAGCCAATGGTCAGGTTTGGACTCCTCTCTGGTTGTATGTGTGGAAGGTCCCCCAGGAACCAGCTGATGGTCAAGGGTGGACTCCTCTGTGGTTGTATGTGTGGAAGGCACCCCAGCAACCAGCTGATGGTCAGTGTTGGACTCCTCTCTGGTTGCATGTGTGGAAGATCCCCCAGCAACCAGCTGATGGTCAAGGGTGGACTCCTCTGTGGTTGTATGTGTGGAAGGTCCCCCAGCAACCAGCTGATGGTCAAGGGTGGACTCCTCTCTGGTTGTATGTGTGGAAGGTCCCCCAGCAACCAGCTGATGGTCAAGGGTGGACTCCTCACTGGTTGTATGTGTGGAAGGTCCCCCAGCAACCAGCTGAAGGTGAAGGGTGGGCGCCTCTCTGGTTGTATGTGTGGAAGGTCCCCCAGCAACCAGCTGATGGTCAAGGGTGGACTCCTCTCTGGTTGTATGTGTGTAAGGTCCCCCAGCAACCAGCTGATGGTCAAGGGTGGACCCCTCTCTGGTTGTATGTGTGGAAGGTCCCCCAGCAACCAGCTGAAGGCCCCCCCAGCAACCAGCTGAAGGCCCCCCCAGCAACCAGCTGATGGTCAAGGGTGGACTCCTCTCTGGTTGTATGTGTGGAAGGTCCCCCAGCAACCAGCTGATGGTCAAGGGTGGACTCCTCTCTGGTTGTATGTGTGGAAGGTCCCCCAGCAACCAGCTGATGGTCAAGGGTGGACTCCTCTGTGGTTGTATGTGTGGAAGGTCCCCCAGCAACCAGCTGAATGTCCCCCAGCAACCAGCTGATGGTCAAGGGTGGTCTCCGCTCTGGCTGTATGTGTGGAAGATCCCCCAGCAACCAGCTGATGGTCAAGGGTGAACTCCTCTTTGGTTGTATGTGTGGAAGGCACCCTAGCAACGAGCGGATGGTCAGGTTTGGACTCCTCTCTGGTTGTATGTGTGGAAGCTCCCCCAGCAACCAGGTGAAGGCCCCCCAGCAACCAGCTGATGGTCAAGGGTGGACTCCTCTCTGGTTGTATGTGTGGAAGGTCCCCCAGCAACCAGCTGATGGTCAAGGGTGGACTCCTCTGTGGTTGTATGTGTGGAAGGTCCCCCAGCAACCAGCTGAAGGTCCCCCAGCAACCAGCTGATGGTCAAGGGTGGACCCCTCTCTGGTTGTATGTGTGGAAGGTCCCCCAGCAACCAGCTGAAGGTCAAGGGTGGACTCCTCTGTGGTTGTATGTGTGGAAGGTCCCCCAGAAACCAGCTGAAGGTCCCCCAGCAACCAACTGATGGTCAAGGGTGGACTCCTCTCTGGTTGTATGTGTGGAAGGTCCCCCAGCAACCAGCTGATGGTGAAGGGTGGACCCCTCTCTGGTTGTATGTGTGGAAATTCCCCCAGCAACCAGCTGAAGGTCAAGGGTCGACCCACGACCCACAACCCAACAAGGGCCTGGCCGTTTCTTATCACCTTAAAATATACACTTACCGTTAAGCCAAAGTGAAATATTCTTGAGTATGGTGTTCAATACCAACCAAATAACTGCAGTTCATATTGGCTTGACATATTTCCTTCTTTCTATATTCCCCTGCAGAGCCTGCACAGTGATAGGTGTGTTGTTTCTGATAGCATGTGTCACAGTAGCTGTACGGTCATCTTTATCATTAGCACAGGGTATCTTCCCAGAGGATGTAAGTATAAAATGTCCATATATGTACAGTAACATGTATGTTCTTCCAGAAACTGTGACTTATGCTAAATACACTAAGCTGATGAGAACACTGTGTACAAAACTGGTCATTATTGCTTTACATTTAAATTTTTGGCCAATGAAGAAAAGAGTTTATTGGAGTTGTAGTGGCCTCTTGCATAATCTCCTGAACGCTTTAACTCTGCAGGCACTCCATACAACAAGGGAACAATGGTGATTTTTGCAGATGTCTTACATTTCTCATTTCTCTTTAGTAGATGCATTGATCTGTTGATTTATCATTTTCAAAATGTCGTCTTATTTCAGAGCGGGTTTTTATGGAGGATATCTTTTGTAAATGGTGCAGCATGTGCAGGTTTAGCCGTCATCAAGTTTTACTTAGGTTGGAAACTGGAGAGTGTCAGTATAATAACAGATGGTAAGTGTGACTTCCGTGGTTTGAGATCCAGAATATCAGCATTACATGGTAAGAGGGGTTAGCCTGCTCGTGCAGCCTAATGACACCAATGTGGTTGCTGTCAGTTCAAGTACAGCTCATGCTGGCTTCCTCTCTAGCAGCCTGCAGATGTTAGTGGGTTTCCCCCGGGTTCTGCCCGGTTTCCTCCTACTGCTGGCCTCCGTCGTATGAGTGAAATATTCTTGAGTACGGCATAAAACATCAATCAAGTAAATAGCTAAATGAATATTACGGTAAGTGTCTTTGGGTTTGAAATTGGTTAATTACTCTTCACTTCCTCTTTGTTTGTAATTCCTATTTTTTGTCGCTAGCACAGCACAATGACCCAGAGATCTCTTATCAGTGTGGTCGCTGTGAGTTCCAGTCCAGGGTTCTGTTTTACAAACAGGGTGTAAGTTATGTCAAACGTAATTGCCCTGACGATACATGTGTAGAGATGCATTGCTGAGGTTATTTTTTTTGAAGAAACGTGACACCCTCTGCATAAAACGGACCCCTGATCATGCTGGCTTTCTTTCCAGTCGTACGTGGGAATGTCTGCCAGCAACCAGTGGATGGTCATTGGTTTCCCTCAGGCCCTGGCCAGTTTCCTCCCACCATAATGCTGGCCGCAGTTGCATGAGTGAAATATTCTTGAGTACTGCGTAAAACACCAATCAAATAAATAAATAAATATCTTTAGTATTTATTCAAATCCCCTTACCAATACCCGAAGGGATACAGCAAGTTTTGCTTCCTGTTTAACCTGTCGGTCCTTCACAGAAAATTTTTGGAACTCTTCTTTAAAATGGTTCATGATGTTAAATTGAACTTTGCTATATGATTTTAAAAGATCAAGTTAGAGGTCAGGTTAGACAGTTTTGGAATCGGATGTCCAATTAAGAAAAACATGTAGCAGATTTTATCCACTTTTCAACATTAGCAATTTTCTGGAAAAAAGGGTTTATTGTTTTGAATTGAAACTTGTTACATACCGTCACCCGAGGAAGTTAGAGATGAAATTTGAGGTGCGGGCCTTTTTATCCATGTTGGGCAAAATTTTGGTTGTTTTTGTTCTTTCAAAAGATTTCCTTGTAATGAATTGAAAGTTGGTCCTTCAAGTTGGTTTAATTCACAGTTCCAAGTTCCGTGACAGATAAAGTTTTGTGTTTCACAGCTTAACTCGTCTGTGATCAGTGTTATCCTGGGCTTCAGCAAAGATACCATGGACTCTGTTTTCATGTTGTGTTTCAGGGTTCATTTCTGTGATCAGTGCTATCCTGGGTGTCACTAAAGATACCATGAACTCCGTTTTCATGTTTTGTTTCATGGTTCAACTCAGTGATCATCACTATCCTAAACATCAGCAAAGATACCATGGACTCCATTTTTATGTTGTGTTTCAGGGTTCAATTCTGTGATCAATGCTATCCTGGGCTTCAGTACAGCAGTCAGCATCCTGATCTTCACAGAACACCCAGAGGTCTGGTACCTGGACGCTGTCTGTGGAATCATCTGTGCTGCCATGCTGCTTGTCTATGGAATCTGGTGAGCTGGACGCTCAGGCCTTCAGCCTTTTGGTTAAAAAAGAAAAAATTGAGGAGAAATCCAGTGTTTAAAGAATTATTAGACCACCTTTAGATAAAGTGCACAGCATTTTGTGCTCATTCCAAATACCTACTAATATGTTTATCTTGAATGTAAAAATTTACTGTTTGGAGGTCAGGAGATTTGGGGATCAAAACTGGGTTGGGGAATATCAAAGAGTTCAAAAATGGTACTTTTACTTGCTTCGTGCCCCTTTTAATACCAGGGTGGATAGGAAAGTAATATAAAGATATTGCTGAAAAGCTTCATGTAGTTGCCTAACACTTACATGATTTTTGCCTCATTTGGCACTCAGGATTGAGAGCTTGGAGCAACGAAAGAGGACTGATCGGCCAGGTGTCAGTATAATGTGACTGGGTGGGGTGTCATTTCTGGTGTCAAGTCTGGTGTCATCGTCATGATGTTCAAGTGAAATGTTAGGAATTTAACTTTATTATATTTTTCTCCTCAATTTTCCAGGTTGATTTACAGCACAAGAAAACACATGGGAGAGGAGGAACTTACAAAGAAAACACCGTACGACAATAGCAGCTAGACAAGCCAGTTGAGCTATTCACTTGGCCGACATGAACTGCCTCACAGAGGACTTTTCAGGTTATTTGAAATCCTTGCCTAAAGTTACTAGGAGTGACTGGATGAGAGTGCACATATGCGTGAGGATGAAGCCTGGCGGCAAATAATTCTTTGAGCATTGATTGATTGTACATTAAATTATCCTTACCCTGAACTCGAGAATTTCAGAGAGAATCTTAGCTATATGTGATTAGTCCTGCACTGTCCATGTGTACTAAAGTCCTAATGTGTGTGAAGTTTATGCATGCTTGAAGGTGCAGTACATGCATTATAAAAAACCAAGATTGATGTGCTTAAATGTATATTGTAATTGCCAAGGTACCAGTAGTACATTTGTAAGAATATCTACATTGTTGTATGAGAAGAAAATAATTAGAACATTTTAAGCTTGACCTTTTGAGGACAATTTTTCTTATTTCACACCAAATTCTCAGACAGCTGGACTGTTGCTGTTATTGAGCTGATTAAATTGACATTTTTTTTTGGTGCCCTTTGCCACTCCTCAGTGAGGGAGGGAATGCTGTAATTTTGTTATAACCATGCTTTCCGCAAGATCGCAGACGCACAGTCACAAATAGGACAGTGAAAGCCCTCATGTGAAGTATTGTATATGTCTATGTATTTATAATAAAAGAAACAGTTATTTTTTAGAATTTAGTGGGGATTGTTGTATGGCTCGTTGTGCACAATGTACTTCAAGTTATTGCCTACCTACAGGTATCTCTTCTGACTTGAAAGTTTCTGGTGCTTCACAACATTTTGGGTGAATTCTTCTATTATCTGGTATAAATAGTTACATGTAAATAAAACTAGATAACAAAAACAGTCGAGCAAGTGATCAGCTTTGGGAAAAGACTTGCCATAAAAAAATTGACTCTCATTTTTGTATCATAAAGGAGAAATCATGTCATTGTTAAGCTGCAATTGTTACTAATTCTGTTAATGATGGAAAAATCTGGGAAATTTAAACTCCTTGAAAATGCCTCAGAAATAGAATTTTTATTGGCTGTGAAATCCATTTGGATTGGGGTGGTGAAGGAAATCATTTTACTCATCATCTATTTCTATCAAGTGTTTGAATATTTCATCTTTTTGAGCCATTTTTTGTCTTGTGTTTGTATTTAATGATGAGCAGTGTTTGTATACAGTGTATTGTGTCAGGTGCTAAGGTGGTCTTTTCTTTAAAACTCAATACGTATACACATTTGTGAAATCTCAAATTGTGGTATCCCCTTGACTACATGTATGCCATCAATGTGGGGGGTAATTTTATATTCACAAACTTTTGAATTTTCAGTTTGATTTTGTGTTGGTTTCAAGTTGATTTTGTTCCGGTCCTTCAAGGGCTTCACAGCCATATTTTTGAGACCCTGTTTTCTTTACTTCTATGTCTTGTTTTCTTCTATGTTTTGTATACTTTGTTGAATAGAAAAAATATGGGAAACATTCTCCATGAAAACCAACCATAAATAAGGTTTTGTTTTTGCTTGGTCATTTGAATTTGTTAATGTGTTAAAAAGATTGTATTTTTTTGTTTTTTCATCACTTTTTTTCCTGCTAGTCATTTCACTACAGTATTTCCGCTGCATTGCAACAGCATTTAAAACAAAGCCAAAAGGAAATCCTTTTTTAGTATTATAGATAATGATCTACTAAAGGAAGTCTAATTAAATATTTAAGGTTTTTGTAATCATTTTGAGCCATTGCTTTTGAATGTTTGTGGCAGAATTGAATTCTACACTATATATTAATAGTTAAGTAATAGGAGTAAGTAAGTAAGAGTAAGTTAAGCCGGTGAATAATATGCCACGTGCAGCTAAATTGTGATCATGTAAAAGTTAATTAATCTTTAATCATGCTAATTATGTACTTTCTGAAAAGGATGATTATTTGTTTTTCACTAATTCTTTATCTATTTCCCTTTGAGTTATGATTTGGTTCTGTGTATAGTCTTCACAGGATTTAACCACAATAGCAACAAATTGTAGTGCTCTCAAAATTACATGCTAATTATGTGCTTGTAGCGCAGCATGAGTTCTTAACATATTTAAAGTAGGTCTTCATGTATATAAATTGAAACTACAATGTGAAATTCATGCAATCAGATGATAATATTTTGGGTATGACAAAAATATATATAGTTTTTATAGCTGAGTTTCTGTCCTTGCAGTTTGGCATCTATAAGAAACATTTATCTCTGGGGGCCAGATTATTAACATACAAGTATTGTAACAAATGGATTGCAACAATTGCACACAAACTATTAGAGGGATTTTGAAAGACCAATTTCATGTATGTATTTATATTTGAATATCAACATTAGGCGAAAATATTGTTCTGTGTGTTTGTTTCTTTGTTCAAGTCAAGTGTGTTTGGTTGCTTGGTTTAAAGTCACAATTTCTTTTTTTGGGTTGTATTGCTGAATGTTATGAAAAATTTACGTACAAAATATTGTAACATTCTTAGTGTGTGTTGTCTTGCTTGTTTTTACTGTTAAACTTATATCTGTTCTTTTGTTCTACTTAAATACAATATTTGGAGGTTGAAATCCAGTCTTTATAGGGTGAGAGTTTAGAGCGTGTATCCTCTTTCTTAATGTACCAATAATACGTAGGGAAAGGAGTTTTTATCTTATTACAAAATCTTTAATAAGTCCTAATTTCTTTGGTAAAATTGCTTGTTTTAATGAGTGGTTCGAATATAGTTGTTTGAAGATGTTATATTTAAGAACATACAAGCTTTGTGATAGAGTTTGTGTGATAAAGTTGTTGTGAGAAAAATGTTGAAAGTTAATTCCGTGATTTGGATTGTGTACGGTAGCAGCGGTAACAGTGCACGTGTTTGCTGCTAATCGTGATACATGTGTGTAGATGTCCATTAATGCCAGACAGTACGATATATGTTATGAAATTGTCTGTTAAATGTATAAGATTGAAAACACTGTTGATTGCTTGAAAATGTAACAAAAATCAAATTTGCTTCTGTTATACACAGGAGAATGGAATTTGGAATTTTCAAAAATTCGACACTTACAAAAATGATTAGCATTTAATTCAGCGGGTGGTCCTAATTAAATTAAGTGCTGGAAATGAATTATTCTTTGAGTGCAGGTGTAAACACCGTAATCAGATAAATAAGTGAGAAGCTAGGACTGTTGTACTTAAGCAGATTGTTTTGAACACGTTCATATTAACTCTGTAAATGAAAGCTATGGATCTGACTTAACGCAGTGAGCAGTCGCGGGAGACCTGTGTGATATTCCCGGCCTACTTCAGGGTGTCTCAATTATAGAGTGACCCATTTTGGGGAGAAATTAAGGTAGATACCGAAACAAGGCAAGGGAGTTTATAGTTTAGATTAACCAGGACTCTGTGTGACTCCTTCTTTAGAAATGTTGATAAAAATACATTTGTATCCAATAGTTTAAATTGTAGTCCAAATGCACGTGCTCTGTACGAGCTGCATAAAAATCGCCCGCCAGTGCTCTTTCGACCCACATATTAACTGCATGATCGCAATAACCTATAGGTTCTCATTATTTGCTTGTGCAGATTGATTTCTTTTAAAAACGTTGACATATTTTATATCACAGATTTTAGCAAGATGTCTGGAACAATTACTTTGAAATCCATGGTTTTATAAAATCGAAACAGTATTTAAATGATTGAGATGACATAAGGCAGTAGTGGGAATGTGTTCAGTGTGTAATTGTAGACTAAGAGGTAAAATATTGTCGTACATAACATAATGTGTACAGTTTTTAAACTGACCCGTAAATCAGGTGAAGAAATACATGAACTGAAAGATACTGCACAAAAAATTCAGGTTGTACCATGTGGTGAAATCCGAAGTCTCTTAACTGTTACAAGACTTCTGGTAATATATACAAGAAATGGCAAGTTGTTCCAGATTTTTTGTTGCATTGTCCCTTTTACATCAGTGTTACTATGAAGATATATGTATGGTTCCTGGATGTTAATCCTACAATAAATGCTAAGTGAGTGGGGCCGGGGGAGGGGGGAGGGGAAGTGTGGTATTTATTTATGATGTGCCTTGGTGCTTGGCTGTGACAATTATTGTGTAAAAGAAATAAAATCATATTTTAGCCAGTTACATTTGTTCATATTGTTATTATATTAACACCAATCAAATAAATAAATATTATTCGAGGGCTCTAATTCATGGTGAGACTCGTGATCAGTCTCGGGTAGGGAGATACCAAAGACTTTAAAAATGGTACTTGTTGCTGCCTCGCTTGGCTCTCGGCACTGAGATGTTAGAGCAAGGAAACAGGACTGGCTGGCCCGACGTCAGTACAATGTGATTGGGTAGGGTGTCACATCTGGTTTCTTCGGCATGGTGTTCCTGGGGCGGCGTGCACTCTCCCACAAAAAGACACAGGAAAGAAACGCATTCTAAGAACTCCTCGTTTTGTGACCGAGAAATTGTTAAGTACGATGTAAAACTGTAGCTTGCATTTACATACATGTTTACTGATCCTTGGTCGGTTCGCTTCAGTTGTATGACATGTAGCTATCATCTACTCGTGCTAGGGCATCGAGATTTGACCGTATTGTCTTCAGCTCAGATCTGACTGAGTTTTTCGATTATTCTTGAAGTCAGGGGCCCGTTTTACCATAAGGGTGTAAGATATGTCAACTCCATGGTCAAACGTAACTGTGTGGACAACACATACTGTATATAGAGAAACGTCGCCATCGTGGTTGCGTTTGACGTATCATAGGCGTCGGAAGCTGTGGTGACGTGGGGGGCTGGAGGCGGATCGACTATCACAGCCGACTTTAGGAGAGGATTCAGGTGCCGCCTAGGCCCCAGAAAACCCGCGCACACAAATGCCCGTAGACACATTCTGATCAGCACAAAGCAACTAAATTGAAAAGCTGAAAATGTCTTGTATAATTAGAGCTGACATTATTTTAGCTGGTTCCTTTACGATATCCTGTTCAAAATTTTGACCGTCAAGTATTATGCTAAATTAAGCTATATCATTAGGTTATCATTAGAAATAAGGTATGTGCGTGGGAGAAGAAATAGTCTTGTACTTTAATCACGTAGATGGATTCTGAATGCAGAGAAAAACTCTATTATAATTTAAATCGATAAACATCACGATTTTAAGACTACTGGATGCTGTGATATTTGGGGTTTGACGTCAACAATATTTCAGTCTTATGACCACGCAGTCATAATGTGTGTGTACATATACCGCATTGCCATTTTGTCAGGTGCTGTCTCAACGAGAGGAATTGCCGACCAGTCATTGTTTTCTCCCCATAATGGCGAGCGAAGAAGCAACAGCTTCCTCGTTCTTTGGACTTAGGTGCAACCTAGCCCAGGACTAAACCTGGAGTCTTTAGAATTAGGCTTGGCTCGCACGAACGCGACAATATCACTAATTCACACCTGGTACACTTGTGACACTGTGTTTGATTGGATTTTGCTGTTGTTAGTTACATTTGTTTTAAACTTTATTGACCTTTGTATTCTGAAACAGATGAAAATAAATTTGAATATTTTCACCTGGAAAAACTCCAATAAACTGCTAAGTCAAAAAGAATCCTTCATACTGTGTAACGTAGCCAATGCAGACAGAAAAAAGCATTTTATCATGCATGTATAAACTTATCTCTTACATGTCACATACCTGGCAAAAAATCAGCACATGGAATTCGCCTGATTTTTACAGAACATCAAGAGTAAATTTTCTTTTAAATGCAATTTGGTTGGATGATTCACCTCAACGTTTCAAGTTATTTTCTTATTGTTCAGTGTTGACATCAATTAGACCTCTAGGCTATATAAGATCAGGAAATTGAAATGAAAAACAAAAGCTAACTTAATTAAGGTATCCTAAATCTTTCATTCACGTACTTTCGGTTAAAACGTGTCGTAAAAATCAAATCCTACATTTACATGTTCCAAAGAAAATATTGTGAAGGTAATTGCTAAAATGTAGTATCAATTAAGGACTGTGTCCTCGGTGACCAAATACACTCTAGGCGCTCGCCTACGGATCACTGTATAGCAGAGGCCCTTAGCGGTGATACAGCATACATTTATTTATTTATTTATTTATTTATTTATTTACTTTTCTGAGTGGTGTTTTACACTCTACTCAAGAATATTTCACTTATACGGCGACGGCCAGCATTATGGTGGGAGGAAGCCGGACAGAGCCCGGGGATAACACACGACCATCTGTAGGTTGCTGGAAGACCTTCCCACGTACGGCAGCATACATATAATTAAGTATGACTATCTTTTGTCGTAGCTTCTCTGGATATATAGGCCAATCTCTTTCACATATATGAATTACCCATAACCATAGATTTATACAATAGACCTAGATTGTGGTGTCATAAAATAGATATCATAATCAGCTTTTGCGTCAGAGGTATATGTTACCGTGCTGGGTCAAATTTCATCTCTTGATTGTCACAGCCCAAAGCACTTCGTATTCGCCTTGACTTGGAAAATTTCACCAACAGCAAACCTGCGGGGTGGGGCGAAAAAATATCCCCCTCAGGTCGGAACCCCGGATCAACAGCCCCCCTGACCCCCCTCACCCCACCCCCCCGTTCCGACGCCAAGGCGTACACCGTAATGTTACACCTTAAATTCTCCATAAAGCGTGCCCCATGTCAATGAGATCGTAGTGTCTCTAGCCCCAGTTTCGGTGTTTCGTCTGCTTGTTTGTTCGGTGTGCGGTAAATTAAGGGCGGTATACTTGTTTAATTCCTGGCGCTCGGGCGGGCTTCCCTCTCGGGTGTATCTGACCAAAGCAGTCAGATCGAGAGTGTGACATTAACCACGTATATGAAATTAATTAGATGAATGACCCCTATAATCATTCCTCTGGCCCCTAAGTGTTAATTATTTGGTATGGTATAGTTGTTTGATTCCGGTTTCCACGGAGCTAGTGAATCTGACCAAAGTATAAACCTGGAGTGCCGCACTTTATCAAACCACCAATATATGAATTTAATAAATCAATTATCCTGTACACTGAACCGCTATATGTGTTTATTATTGGGGAAAAGGTGAAAGTAATAACGGATGAGTGTTCGTGGCATGGTAAACGCTTTTGGTTAAGGTCAGCTGTTAGTAGTATGAGAGGTTAACTATTTTCTTTCGGGAATGACGCCCCGAGCCCCACTATATAATGAAGAAAAGCTCCTTCTTTGTCTGTAGTCAGCCTCGGAGCCTCGGTACATGATAAGGATAGGTGTGTGCGTTATATGTAATGAGGCATGACTTGTGATGTTCTGGAAGAAATTTCGGGGGAATCCGCTGTTGTAGGCATGGTGAGACGGTTCTGGAAGAAAAGAAATCAAGCAAATCCCCTGTTAGGGCGTGATGTGAAGGTCCTGGGAGGTTTTACCGAATGCCAAGTTGGGGGCGTGGTGGTGACGTCATGGAAAATAACCGTGGATGTAGAGCAACGGCATAAGCATGGTCCGTGGTGAGAGAATAAATATCTAATTTGAATGTATAAGTATGGAGAACGTTCTAGAATAGTCGATATAGGTGTATAAGCGTCTGTTTGTGCGGATGTTGGGAAGAGCCGGAGTTAGACTTGTGATACATATATAGCAGTAGGTACCAGACGAGTATGGGATTCCTATGCGATATGTGTTTTTGAGCAACGCCAAAGCATAAATCGGCACAAGCGTGAAGTTCACCATTCGGAGAGACCTTCGTATACCTGTCAAGACTTTGATCTGCAGTTCAACCGGATGTCAAACATGAAACGGCATCGTCGGATGCAGCACAGAGACCCTGATATGGGAGGGCAGACAACTTTGAGGGTTTTTTTTATTTTTATTATTATTATTTTCAAAGCGAACACGGCAAAACATTTGAATATCATAGCATCATCATAGCATACACCCACAGCATATCGTGTGGGTTTGACAGGGGCGTGGTGTTATATAGTGCATGATAACAAAGGGGTGTTCTTTGTATGTAGTGTTATAATAAATCATAAGTAAGAGGATTGATCGAGTGGGGCATAATGTAGAACATTCTCGGGTGGGGCGGGGCTGAGCTTGGTCTTTGTCATGCGACGCCATGGTGTGTGACGTCACGCGTGCGGGGAAACCCGTGTCCGTCTGCTGGCTGGCCGTCAGCATCTATGCATACTCACGCACTCTAACTCATGCACATAGGCTTTCATTACGAATCTAAAAGATAAAACAATAAATAAAGAAAGAAATAAAATGCAAGTGCCGTCTCTTTATATATAGTGTAGCCATACAAAGACATGTGAAGGTAACTCTGTGTACACTGTATTTTACCACACACACGTTTCAGCCGGATTCCCCTCACACCTCCACGAGACGTGCTACCCTCGGAGCCGCCACTGCGAGAGGTGTATCAGCGCCACAGGAGAGCCATTCGCCACCAATTTCTTCGCCGCCGACCTTTGCAGGACACCTATAATTTCAGAATTATGGGGTTGTATCCCTTAGCCACGTGCCTAAAACAGCCTGCAATGTTCCGTGTCAACTGGGCATACGGGTTTATTCTGCGTCACCAGGACACAAACGAACTGCGGTATTTCTACCCAAGCACCAACACCCAAGTGCTTCCTCAACCCCGCGACATCCAGTTCTACGAGGACGTGGAGGCACTGGCCGGTGACCTGTTGTCGATGGAGCCACTGGACTGGGCACGGCAACAACGCCCCAATACCAAATGGCTCGGGGACAGCGCAACCAACGTCACCTTCTCTGTTCATAAACCCCGTACCACCACCACTGGCGCACCGGTGCATCTCCCGGACTATGTGAGGTACAACAAGGGCCTGTACAACATGGTGAGTGGCAACCCTGGAGCTGACGACGATCACTTGTGTTTTTTCCGATGCTTAGCCTTTCACCTAGACAACGCTTCCCCGGCAAAACTGTGATGTTAAAGGGCTATTTACAAAAGTTCCTAAAAGCCAAGGGTATGGAAGGTAGAAATTTTCCAGGGTGGAGAAGGGGTTCCTATAAGTGCACTTGACTTGGTCGAGACACTGTTTGAGGTGAACATTCTTGTGTATGAACCGATGCCGGTTGACGAGGGAGTGAGTGCTCTGATCCTTTACCTCAAGGGCAACATTGTCGGGGGCCCTAGTATTATCCTTCACCGCTATCACGAGAGGGGAGTGACCCGTTTTCGGGGTGGGGGCAGGCCATAGGACACGGAGGAGTGCAGACGTGGTATCGAGAACCAGCCCATTGTGAGGTTACCTCTACACTACCTTTGCTAATTCCTAACCCTGTATATATGTCTTGTATATATTCGAGCTTGTATATATTATAACACATAAGTTTGTAGATACTTCCCGTACTTCCAGATACTATTTAACCAGGATTATTTATCGGAGTTGAGGCCGACAATGGCCGGTATTTGGCCATATTCTCCCACCCCCTCTCTCACGCTTTGTAATTAGGTGTGTGTGCCTCGTGTTTGAGTGCAAGTCTTCAATCGCAGATTCTTACGTGTAGAAGGATACATAACACCATTAGACTGATAGCGGCTTGTGGGACTCTCAGAACAAATATTTGTATGTATACAATAAATACCGTTGGGAAATCTTCATTTAGAATAGGGCTATAGTCTGCTATACCTTACGTATAGCGATAGGATTGTACTTTTAGAGAAGCCTGTACTTGCACTGTCACTCTGCCATACTAACAGAGCGCCTATCGTTGTGTCTCTAGCCCGGAGCAGCTCCCGGGCGACCCCCTTTGTTCTCTTGTAACAGTCATTACGTAATAACCCCCCATGTCCGTGCGCACCTAAATTTCTGTATTTACCCACACTAAAGCTGCCAGCATGAACGACCCCGAGGGGGGTGAAGAAACCTCAATGGAATTTGTACAGACCCGCACTGCAACTAAACGCAGTCGTGATCTCTCTGCAGAACGTACCAACTCAGATGGAAAAAAGATAAGACAGTCGAGTCAAAAAAACAACCAAAACAACCAAAATGTTATAATCACCTCCATGGGAGGTCTACCCATTTCGGCTTGGAATAATATAAAGTTTGGTCAAGCATTACAACAAGCTATAGGTAACGTCAAGGAAGTCAAGAAGTGTGGTAGAAAAGACCTACTGATTGTATGCTCAGGTCCTGCACAAACTAAAAAAGCCTTAAGCTTAACGACACTTATGGGAAGGGATGTACAATGCCGACTGCAGTCATCGGCCATGTCTGTTCGGGGAGTTATATACAGGGTGGGTGAAGAGTTGACAGAAGATGACGTTCTAGGTGCCCTAAAAAAGAGTAGGTGCGTAAAAGTTGAAAGAATGTATAAAGGAAAGGAAAAACTTAAAACATCGTGCATGTTATTAGCCTTCGACCTGGAGGAGCTGCCCACGGAAGTTACGCTGGGTTATGAAATTTTCCCAATTAAACCATACATACCGCCTGTCCTTCGTTGCTTTAAGTGCCAAGCTTACGGACACATCTCTACTTCTTGTACGGGAAAGCGAAGATGCCCGAGGTGTTCGGGTGACCATGACTTTGAACACTGTGACAATTTAGATAGGCCATTATGTGTCAACTGTGGCTCTCCTGGTCACTCGTCAGCGTACCTCGGGTGTCCATACAGGAAACAAATAGGCAGAGTCCAATACATCCGGGTGACTCAAAAAGATCCCGTTCTCTGAAGCTTTAAAAAATGTGCAGTTTAAAGACAGACAGCCGTACCCCGAGAGTCCTGCAGAAAGAGCGCTGTTAGAAGGAGAAGACACCACAGCCCCACCTCCAGCACAGCAAACTACAATACAGCCCATAACTGAGTTTAAACGTATCAAACCCGTCATGAAGTCTACTTCGACCCAAACTGAAACCACCTCCTCCACACAGACAGAAGATCTGTCCGTTAATATGGCCACTCGCATCATTGCCTTATTTGCTGAAATTATGCTAAAAATCTTTGACCTGAGTGACAACAAGGCCTTCGTTTCAGAAATACTCTGCATCACCCAGGCACGTTTGGGGCCTGAACTAGTCAACTTTCCCAGTCTAGCCCCTATGTTGAACAATTTAGCGGAAAGTATCCATACATAATGTATACTTTTACCAACATGAATCTAATTTATGTCTTGCTTTCTTTCTTAACAATGGCTTTTCACCTACTTCAATATAACGTACGAGGCATTGGTACACACGGGCAAGAACTTAAATTCTACATTTCTAATATAAATCCTACGCCACATGTCATATGTTTGCAAGAAACATTCTTAAAACCACACCTCAGTTTCACCTATCCCGGTTACACAATTAGTAGAATCGACAGGCATATAAGGGAAAAGGGAGGTGTTGCCATATTACTTAAACATGGACTCTCATACTCTGAGATCAAAATTCCTCAACTTATGAGTATCGAGGCCCAGTGTGTTAATATATCTAGATCTTCTGGCCCTGCTGTCGGTATCGTAAACATCTACAATCCTTCCAAACATGTCGACCGGGACGCTCTTAACATAATTATGTCTGTAGTTAGCCCATCGTTTATTCTATGCGGTGATTTTAATGCCCACAGTCCGATTTGGGGATCTTCTAACACTAACTGTGATGGGAAAATCATCGCCGATTTTATCGACGACTACAACATTTGTGTACTTAACGACGGGACGGGCACTCGGATAGACCCCCACTCAGGCACTGTATCCCACCTTGATTTTACACTATGCTCATCAGACATAAGCTTATCATTCGACTGGTCAGTCGATGTGACGTCTCCCTCTGGCAGCGACCACCTCCCTATTTTCGTCTCATGCCAGTTTACTCCCCACGTTAATGAAGTCGGTCAACCTTCTAGGTGGAGCACCAAACGTGCAAACTGGTCTGTCTACCAGAAAGAATGTATAAAATCCTTCTCCGAGGTATCCATTCATAAAGATGTAAATATATTTTATGACAATATTGTCAGCGCAATTAATACAGCAGCCGCTGAGGCTATGCCCAAGACAGTAGGAGGAACTTTCCCAAAAATGCCCGTCCCTTGGTGGAATGAAGATTGCTCTAGAGGTATCAAGGAACGAAAGCGTCTTAAAAACCGTGCGCGTAGAACAAGGCTTTACGAAGACATCATCCTATATAAGCGTGCTAAGGCCGAGGCGCAGCGTACAATCAAGCGCAGCCAAAGAGAACACTGGCGTCAATTTTGTTCTAATTTGAAACAGCACACGCCTTTGAAATCAGTATGGGCCCAGATCAAATCCTTAACTGGGAAAAGTAGATTCGTCTCTTCTCCAACTATTGTTCAAAATGATGTTAGTTATGTCACTAATGCTGATAAAAGCAATGTATTAGCTGATAGTTTTTCATTTGTCTCTAGCTCCTGCAACTACCCACCAGACTTCATTCCTCACAAAGAAGACACTGAAGAACTACACCCCTTTACTAACATTATGCCCGAGGATACGCCAATTAATGATGATTTCTCTCTCTTAGAATTAAAGCAGGCCATTTGAACATCTTCGGAATCTTCCCCAGGAGAAGACGCCATTACGTATTCAATGTTACGTAATCTACCGGAGCAATGTATCGTACTTCTACTTCTCTTATACAATACCATATGGGCTAATATGAAACTTCCTTTCCAGTGGAAACAGGCCATTGTAGTCCCTATACCCAAGCCTGGTAAAGACCCCTCTGTTCCCTCGTCATACAGACCTATTGCCCTCACTACTACTCTGTGCAAAGTGATGGAGAAGATGATAAATAGCCGACTGATGTGGTATTTGAATAAACATAACATTCTTAGCCCTGTCCAGAGCGGTTTTAGAAACAGGCGATGCACTGCTGATCACGTCATTACCCTGGAGAACAATATTCGAAACTTCTTTTGTAATAAAGAATATCTATTCGCAGTATTTTTAGACATAGAGAAGGCGTATGACATGGTGTGGCGTACGGGAGTATTAATTAAAATGGAAGGCATGGGTATTGCGGGAAGAATGTTAGGATGGGTTAGGGATTTTCTCACTGACCGTTCCATCAAGGTCAGAGTTGGCCGGGACTACTCCAGACCAGTGCCCATTGAGAACGGAGTGCCCCAGGGCAGTGTCTTGTCCCCAACTCTATTTAATATTGCTATCAATGACCTACCCGGTGTCCTGTCATCTAAACTTAAATGTACTCTATTTGCCGATGACAAAGCCATGTGGTGCATTTCGAGAAACCTCAAGTTATGTACCAAATATATCCAACAGGGTTTGGATGATATTGTCGAGTGGAGCCTAAAATGGGGGTTTAAGTTCTCGTCTGAAAAAACAGAAGCAGTCATATTTACCAGGAGGGCCATAAAGGATGTTGAGATTACCTTAAATAATTTCCCAGTCACACTTTCCTCCTCTTTCAGATATCTCGGGGTAGTACTTGACGCACGGCTTACTTGGTCTAAGCATATTGATTAGGCCATCAATCTGATGAGGTGTGTCTCTGGGCAAGAATGGGGTGCTGACAGACACTGCCTGCTGTTACTGTACCGTTCCCTCATCCGTTCAAGGCTAGATTACTGTTGTGAGGCCTACGACTCGGCCTGTGCCAGTCTTAAGTCTAGGCTTGACGCCATTCAGTGTGCGGCGCTGTGAATCTGCACAGGGGCAATGCGAACGACGCCACTCAATGCCATGCAGGTGTTCTGCCAAGAATGGCCCCTGTACATCCGCAGACGGCTGCGCACTGTGGGGTTCTCTTTTAGACTTAAGGCGGATAGGAACAACTCAGCGTCTGCTATCCTCGCACCTTCCTACTATGACGGCTTATATGACAGTCGGCCTAATACAGCCTTATCATTCAAGCAGAGATCCAGCCAAACAGCCGCTCTTATTCAATCTGCGGATTTAAACATACAGCCCTCCTCTGTACCAGACTTCCCACCATGGAACTTGATTTCCCCATATATCTCTACTGACCTTCATTCTAAAACTAGCAAGTCTGATAACTCTACTATTTCCTTATTATGCGCTAAAGACCATATCCAGTCTAACTGGTCAGAGTACGTGAAAGTTTACACTGACGCGTGTAAGTGTCCTAACACCAATGTAGTGGGAGCGTCATTTTAAGTGCCAGAAATTAAATATACCAAGTCCTTTAGGCTGTCTGACTCTTTAGCCGTGCTCACTGCTGAACTCACTGCAATTATCTGTGCCCTCCAGTTTCTGATGGAACTTAGGCCTATACGGGCTGTTATTTTTACAGACTCTCTCTCTTCTCTACAGGCTCTGCTGAATTTTGCGTGGAACAAGTCCTCTAAACTCATACATGAAATACTCTACCTATGCACCACCATTGACTACCGTGGCGTCTCTATATCGTTTGATTGGGTGCCGGCTCATATCGGTATTCCTGGTAATGAACAGGCCGATCAATTGGCTAAACAAGCTCTTATGTTGCCTGACATAACGCTCACTGTTGCTCTATCGCTGAAAGAAGCAATAAACTCAGTAAAGCAAAAGTTCATAGACATGTGGCAGAACGAATGGGATAACTCCGACAAAGGGAGATTTTTCCATGAACACAATTCACTAGTTACCTGTCGCTATGACCTATCGCTTAGGTGTCGTCAAGACGAAATACTAGTATTTCGACTCCTCTCTGGTCACCTACTCACCAATCTATACTTGAACAGATTTGGTTTCCATGATACAGGACTCTGCGAGGAATGTTTCGTGGAGGATAGTATTCCCCACCTTATGTTTCGATGTCTACGGCATAATACCCCCGTCATACTATGTACGCAGAACTACGCCTCATGGGCATCCGCCGCTTTAACGAAGTTACTGTATTGAGCCCTACGAAACAGCAAAATCAGATATTCCAGGCTGTGGCTAATTTCCTAACTAGATGTCATAGATTCTAGACACCTCACCATAAATTTTTTTCTTTTATTTTTGGTTAACTGACCAACATAACTTACCGAATGCTAACAACCTCAAACCCCGTCTGGCGTGCATCGCCCCAGTGGGACGGAAAACGCCAATACAAACTAAATACCCCCCCCCCCCGTTTTTGGGGTGGAAAAATGTGGCAGGTCATTGTAGACTCTGATCCCAATGCATTGTACCTAGCCTGCCTGGCGCCCCCTATGCCTGCTGCGCATTACATCCATTCGTTGCGCGAAGAAGACAAAGAAAGGTTACCCACCAGTTTCCGCTCAAAGGAATCGAGACCACCTCGACTGGTCGAGCGGTGGTTAGATTGGCAGGCGGCGGAGCCGTGGGTGAGCATTCGACATCGTCTGAAGACATTGAAAGACGTATCGGAGACTATCAACTGCCAGTCGCCGGGTTCGCCCTGTTAAACGGACAACGTGCTATTTTCCAGGTAACGTGCTATGTGACACTTATGTTGAATACAAAAAAATATATACATGCATATGTATGAAACACTTAGAGATGATAACTTTATAATACAGGCCTCTATACATTTTAGACACTTATTTTAATACATCACTAAATACAGCTGCATATGTATGAACACCTAACGTGTTGAAGGCTTTGACAGTAGACGGGACCGGGTTTGGCGAGATCGGCTGAGGCATTCTCTCCAACAGGCGGACTTCGACCAGGGCCATCTTTTTCACATGGACCATGTTCTATAAAGAGAAGCATTTTTCATGATATACTTAAGAATTGGGATGAAAAATATGGAGAGGAGTGGTTCAAATACTCGGTCTTTCTGTAGAATGGCATGTTTGCGATGCAGTGGGGTATGCTTGTTCAATAGCGTACATACGTGTGTGTTGTACGGAAGTAACCGAGCCTTCTGAGCCGGTGTGAGGGGATTTTTCCATTTGAGACATTCTTAGTACATTCACGCACACAGCGGATAAATTCTGTATAAGGTCCATGAAGAAGAATCGCTTGCTTGACCTGCTGGTGACCATTGGTCAGGAGTATCAGTTAAGGGACAAAGATGTGTAGCGGACTGACATGGCTGCTGTCTTCTTGTACACTGGGAAGGAGAGGTGTGGGTGGGTTGTATGCCTTTAGCAGGTAAGCGAATTGGACCTCGTTGTGGAACACGGGTGTCCGCAAACGGAGATGATCGGATGTGGCTTGGTTGAAATCGACGAACAAATATCCAAAAGGCTCGACCGTGGTATCTTTAAAGTCATCTTGTACGTACAGGGTCTTGCCTGGGGCCATTTGCTTGTCGATCCTTGTGATGTAAGAGGTTTCTCGATGATTTTTAAACACCACCAAGTAGTGAACGTTTAAGCTGATGATCCTATGGTCTCTGTTTTTGTTAAACAGATTCCGTAGGATGCAGGCGACACTCATATTACGGTGGTGACTTCCCTTGGTAAAAAGTGCCGCCACACGCTCGTCAGGTTCTGCCAATAGATTATCGACAATCACTGCAGACCGCTACCCCGGATTGAATGCTGTGGGACTTTGTACTCCTTCCTGAAATCGACACTCGGTAAATTGGCATGCATGGGGCGCAGTTCTCTGTAAACCCACACCAAACGGCCTAGGGTGGGTGAATCGGGTACCTGGCGTGCTCGATGACACGTTTGACAAAAACCGATTTGCCACTCCCGGTCGGCCCGCTAACAAGGCTGGTGAAAGGGTGACCTCATCTTGTGTCCATGGGTCTGAAAGGCGATAGGAGTTTTCTGAGGTGGGTGAGGGAGCGTCTGGTAAGGCGTGCGGCGGGGTTGTGCGGCGCTTGTAGTCGCAGACGGCCAGACTGAATGGTGTGGTGAGGATGTCCCGAGTTTGGCCTGTGGTATTGCAGACTTGGCCCTAGATCGCACAGTAACGGTGACATTACTGGTATTGGTAGGGCCAGAAGGTTGACTAGTTATCGGGGTGATGTCCACCGAGAGTGGTGCACTCCAGGTAAAGGGCCAGCGAAACTAGTCCAGTAGCGCCTTATTTTCAAATTACCAATGGAACTTGTCAAATAGCGTCTTGTTCAATCGCTCTTTCAGGACACGCACTATGTAAAACACCAATCAAATAAATCAATAAATTTTGTCTTCAGGATACTTAGAAAATTCTTAATAAAGTCGAAAGTTTCAAGGTAAGACACGATTTATTTATTTATTTGATTGGTGTTTTACGCCGTACTCAAGAATATTTTATACGACGGCGGCCAGTATTTGCTGGGTGGAAATCGGGAAGAGCCCGGGGGAAGTCCACGAGTATCCGCAAGTTTCTGGCGAACATTCCCACGCATGAGCTCACCGTGATCGCATTGGTGAGAGTCACATGGGTCATGACGCTGCAATAGCGCACGAATCCTCTCGTCCATAGAGGTCCCTGTAAACCACGGTGTTAGTGCTGTAAATTGTTTTGAAGTTAAATCTGACTAACAGGTAAGACACTCCCATGATTCCGGGGGCAAGAATTCATTCATGGAGAAGTATTACACGAATTGCAAGTTACCACTGGACTAGTCAGATAATTCAACATTACAGTACGGTAACACATCAATTTTCAACGGCTTAACCTGCACCTCTACCCCAATCCACCCTTACGTCAAGCATAAAGGTATTTGATTCAGCTTAACACATTTGACTTAGATCCAAAGAAATTTTGGCAAATTGAACATGCAATGTCAGTGTAGTAATATAGTATATTTATAATTAAGTAGAGGAGGAATAAGTAATATTTCTAACTACTGAATATTTCTACTTCATCGGACCACAAGACTGTAGCTCGTCAGCCATGAATAAAAAAGAACATTCACTGACAGTAGAAAATACTGTAAACTTTTTACAAAGATTCTTGAAGACAAGGGGTGGATGTTATCATCGTTGGCTCTCTTCAATTCAGTGCATGGTTGGTAGGGCATTTTTCATTTCAAATTTAAATAAGATATGATTTAGATATTTAATTTTGCCCTAAATTCGTTCTTAGTTTTTCAATCTTAATAAGTTCGTAAATAAAATCCAGTCGAAAGATTGATATTGCCGCCAGTCTTAAGTTTAAGTCTACTAGGGCTCATTTTCACCAAACTGGGTAAATAAGTCACTCTTCTCATAAATCACGTCGCCTTAAGGTGCTATTATCTAGACGAAGTCTTATACGGGAAGAGTTACGAAAAAAGTGACTTACGAAGTTTTGTGAAAGTGGCTTCTGTACTTGAAGTGATTTGTTCCTTACTCTGGTGGCCTACGGAGCTTTACAGGAGCACTGTGGCGTCAGGACACACAATCCAGTCAAGTTTCTGAAAGCTCTGTGTGGGTGCGTGCGTCTTTGTGTAGGACAAAATGCAACCAGGCATCAACAGATCCAGAAATCGTCTGTCTGTAAAAGCAGTACGTTGTTGTTGTAGGGCGCTAATATATGCAGAGATGTATCGGTCAATATTTGCTTGACATAAACAACTGTAGAGGCAGAACAATCTTTAAAGTATTATACAGATAGCGCATGACGTGGAATTATATCTCCAGAATTGTAAGCTCAACGAGATGGACATCACCTGTCGAGAGCTCTGTATGTTTTATTAAATCGAAGGAAAGTGGAGGAAACAGAAAAAACATGACCCATTCTGTTGAAACCCTAAACTACCGGGCTTCTACGCCGTCGCTAGCTGAGAAAGTCGTCGTCCAACTGTCTACTTTAAAAACTAGTAGACTTCAGACAGCGGACAAAGGCAGATAACCTTTCAGAGTAAACGCACGAACTCGTTGGGTTTTAGCGCGTGTTCGTTGTACAGTGCCCCCTTGTCCATAATGCTTTACGGAATATCATGTGGCTGGTCATTGACCAATGAAATTCAAGCATCATCCTGTGCGGTATAGTGAATGTCAGTCTAAACTTAGAGGCAAATCTACTCCCACGTCGAGACTTTGACCTACTAATGTATATTGTGTCGTCATTTTACCACGTCATTTTCCTGGTTCCCGTATGTCGCGAACCACGCAGACAACACGTAAATTTAAAAAGTTATGAGACGACAAACGGACTCACAGTAGGAGGTGAAATGTCTTTTCCTGAATTCTGTGGGCAGAACATTAATCGTGTCCGATCTTGACAGGCATTGAATAATATTTCGACCTGCTTTTCTCAGGGATCGACATGTATGTTTGTCACACTTAGAGACCGTTTGGCGTGCAACAAGACATCTTCGAACGAAAGCGCTATCTGGACAGCCATCTTGAGTACTAATGACCTTACTTCAGAAATTATTTGTTTAATTGAAAAAAAAAAAACCCAGTAAGCTCAAAATTAATACAACTAGCGTGATTTGACCAATTTTCTCATTCGCAATGAAAATATTTTACTTAGATTTGAAAATAAGATCCAGCCCACTTTGGGGGGTAAAATGGCCACTCAATACACACATCTAGACTTGGCCATTCTCGACGTGATCCCGAAGATAGGCGAAGTGGGTCACGATTGATAAATGCGTATGTTTTATCAGCATTTAGGGTGAAGGTGAAGAGTAATTTATTGTTGAACTGAATGACAGAAGACTATACGGATCAGGAACTAGTATGATCCGCGTACTATCACTAGTCTGATGATAGAGTAGATTCACGAATCTCAGTCCAATATCCAAAGTTAAACTCATAATCTCAGTCCAATATCCAAAGTTAAACTCATAATGTGTTTTTTTTTTTATTTTTAAATTTTATAAAAGTCCACTTACATTTTGACATTGTCTTGCGTCAGGCGAAACCTCCACAAAGTCTCTACTGATGGCGGCAGCAATGGGCAAAACCTTTCTCTTGGCGAGCGTTATCCTAGTACTGGAATATGTCTGGACATCACAGAGCGCTACGATGTACTCCATCCAACAGCCTGAGAGTACTGTTCCAAAAAACCATGAAGGACGTGGTCTTATCAACACGGCAACGGGTACTAATACTGTACGCCGGGAAGTCTTCACGGCCGCCGTTTACGAACATGCCGTCATTCTCCCAACGTTACCGTCCTATACACGACAGGAGGCAATGGAGGCCATGTCGAGTAATTTGGACATTTATGAGGAGCAGGTTGAAGCATCATCTTTGCAGGTGATAAAGTAGAGTTAATTAGTTACTTAATTAGTTAACCCAGATCATTACATCACCACTGATTTCCTCATTTTAAAACAAATTCTAACTTTAAACAAGCACTTACAGTTTGATAGCCACTGAAAATCCTCGCGAGCTATAGGTCTGATGAACTAAATATTGATCGGAAAACGCTTTCTTGTGTGCATGTTCGTTCAACTGCAAGTTGCATGAAGAGAGTGGCGGGCAGGTTCTTACTGATTTGGTTCCTGTATCCTTGGGTGATGAAGACGTCAGGATGTTATGTCCCCAAGGTGAAAAGTTTTAGAGCTACGACATTTGAAACGGACTGCAATAAGAGACCGTCATGATAAAAACGACATGTTGAAATTTAGCAGCTGCTAAACAGAGACAATTAATACATTAGTCTTTTGTATATGTTTGTGAAATTTTTTCGGTAGGTGAAACTCGAGAACAAGAAGAATCGAATGTCTCAATCTTTACATTCAAAAAAGAAGAAAAAAAAGAAAACAAAATAGACAGCTTTTCAACTGATAATATTTTTTAATCGTCTGATTTTTTCTTAATTCTAGTTAAAAATGCTATATTGTTGTTTACCAAGGTAGTCTTCTGAGGTAGTGCCTGCATATATAGGTTTACTGTAAATATACATATTTGTCAAAGTATAAAGGCATTAACCGTAATTACGTAGATGTGTGACGAATGTCATAAGCCCATGTCATGCGCAGTCACAACAGGCATGGCGATATGGTGTCAACTCTCATGACCATCAGATGTATAATCATCTGAATTAGCACCACTCTGAATTTAGATATGCTTCAGCCAATTTCTTGTTGACTAATTTGATCGCTGCTTTGTGCACTTTATTGTACAGAAGGCAATTGTCTTGCTACGTTGATCATTTTGCAGGGTGCGGACATCATTGTTTTTCCAGAGGATGGAGTTTATGGCATGAGATTGAACCGACGACAAATAGAACCTTTCCTAGAATACATTCCTGATCCTCGGCAGGAAACTTGGAACCCTTGTGAAGAACCTTACAAATACCCGGATACGGAAGTCCAGTGGCGCCTAAGCTGCATGGCTAAGAATAACAGCATTTACGTTGTGGCCAATATCGGTGACCGTAAATTCTGCAACAAGACCAGTGACCCGAGTTGTCCGGATGACGGACGTTACCAGTACAACACCAATGTAGTGTACTCCTCACAAGGTACACTAGTGGCCAGATATCACAAGTATAATCTATATGGCGAAGCTCAGTTTGACAAGCCTGTAGTTGCAGAGGAAATTTTCTTCGACACGCGGTTCGGTCGATTTGGCTTGTTTACTTGCTTTGATATTCTTTTCCGCTCTCCTGCTGTGGATCTCATTGAGAAGCACCGCGTTGACACCGTGCTCTTTCCTACGGCCTGGATGGACGCTTTGCCACTCTTAGCCGCCATACAATATCACTCCGCCTTTGCAGTAATGATGCAGGTTAACCTGCTCTCCGCCAACATACATCTGCCAAGTTTGCGGTTCGGTGGAAGTGGAATTTACACTCCTGAAGGAGCAGCAGCATTTTATCGGGATGATGCATCATCCAAGGGAATGCTGCTCTTGGCAACGATTCCAGCGGCAGTTTCCACACACAGTTGTGACTTCAGTTCTTCTTGCGAATATTTCAAGTCTGTAGTTTTCCACGATTTGTACAACTTTGTTTGGGTAAAGGGTTCGGGCGGAAATTTGAAAGTTTGCTCGGGAGCTGTGTGTTGTTACCTTGACTATAAAATGGCAAACGCAGCGAATTCTTCTGGTGACTCGTACTTTGCCCTGGGTGCTTTTGATGGCTTACATTCCGATAAGAAGCCTTATTACCTTCAAGTGTGCACCCTGTTGAAATGTGCTAATTCAAGTGGCAGAAGCTGTGGGACGCTGGTTAAAGAATCGAACACATATTTCAGTTACATAGAGGTAAGAGGAGAGTTTGATACCTCGTACATTGCTCCTGAAATCCTTGTCACTGACGAAAAGCGGAAGATGGCCCTGGCTTCCAGTGGTTGGCTGTATGACAGACACTCACAAACACTGAGAGCAGGCGGCTTGTTACGACCTGTCATTTCGGTGAATCTTTTAGGGCGATGGTACAGCAGGGACACCTGAATATATCGCCAAAGTATGACATAAGTAAATAAGATTTTCTGATTAACTTTTGCGAGTAAAAGATACCTGAAAGTAACTTGAGCGATTATTTTATTTCTGTTTTTATCTGTGAGAAGCCGGAAACTTTGGTTATCAGTCTGGCCAAGTAAACTTAATTCATCAGATTTAAACTGTCCACAGGAGGTGTGGAAACTTCAGAAACATTACTGGCCCAGGAGGCTTTTTTTTATTTAAACTTGCCTGTCTTCAACAGGGTGTATAGCTTTTATATAAAGAAAGGAACTGATTTTTGGTCCCTATTTACAACAAACAGCAATGGACCCTTATATCGTATGCAACTGCACACATGCCCCGTGAACTTGCTGTTTCGTTCAACAAAAGGCTTTTAATTTTGAACGCTCCTTATCATGTCTGTTGAAGATCATATTTATATCTTTCTGTATATTCCGATGTTTTGTTTCGGCTGGTATGTGTATTAGTGGCAATGGTTGGTTAGCGCGCTAGCGCAGTGTATTTAATAATTAAATAAATAAATAAAACACCAATCAAATAAATAAATAGATATTACTGGTAATGGTCAGACCCTTGACCGATTAGGTCGCGTGTTGTTATCCAGCTTTCACTTTAGGTCAGGGATTTTGGTCAGGTACCTAGCGAATCGTGATGGTTTACTCTCAGCAACCCGGTTTACTCCATTCGTTAACATGACCATCGTAATCAATTTTTTTAACTTTAATAAAAAGTTTCGAGCATCCGGGTACTTCATAAGGAGCGGAAGTGATAATTAGAATTTGGCTAAATGGGCGAAATGCTGGTTTTTGCCGATTTCTAAAGTGTAATGAACTGCAAGTCTCTGAAACTGTCACATTTGAAGGCAAGACAAATTCCTATTACCTTTCCCGAAAAATTTCTTCTATTAAAAGCTTTACTTTTCATTTTTATACAAAATGTAACTCAAGGCCTATCATCTCGCCTGGATTAAATGTCGCTTGTTTTCACCGCGCATGCTGTAGTCACATGACCAATGGCAGTGCTGTTGATTGGCTCAGAGCTGCTGTGACATCACTGCAAAACTACGAATCTTTGAGTATTCGGCGAAAAACACCGACCAATCACATAAATGAGCACACCAATTGCCTAAAGCTTCATTCTAGACATATACATCCTAACTTGTCTTCCCACCGTTAACTGTGCCAGATTTTCTCTAATCGACTATGTTTGTTCAAGGGGCTCCGTGTGTATGTGAAGCATGCCGACGTTTGAATAACTGGATGCGGTTGGTTTTGCCTTTGGATATAAACATTGTTTTCAGAGAGTTATCGTTTATCTCTGCAACAGACTCACCTTCAGGGTAAAATGATTGCGTTCAAGAGTTACATACCGTCTAGCCTTTTCAGCATCTGAGTCAAGTGCTGATGTCAGAAATTTTACGCCAGTTTGGCATGTAAAAGCAACATTGTCCCGCAAAACTTTTCCTGGAGTAGCCATGTTGCCCGGCTTTGCAGCCTGAAATATATGAAACATGCCGTCTTTTAAAAATGAAGTCATACCAAAGTCTTCAGCATTGTCACCCCTAGCAAGTTACTTGTCTAGTGGAGTGCATCTGGTAACGGGTGAGCCAGCGCGCCCCGATACTCTGGAACCACTCATGCTGACACAGCAAAAATTGTGGCTACATCTCTGCAGTGGCAAGGAAGAAATCTCATATGAGGCTTCAGTGACAGTTACCCCACGTTTAACAATACTCATAAGTAATTTTGTGGAGACAGACTTGGCCGATGCATCAGAAGGGGGCGCAACACTCTGAACAAGGTCATTCAGCACAGCAATAGACCTTTCCAAACTGTCAGTCAAGAACGAGCATTTGACCAATCATAGTCAATAATGTTGCAAATTAGGTCAACCGGATGTCCCACAAAATGATTACATATGTGACGTCATGACGTCACAATTGCTTTCACCGGGAATCGAATGAAAAGTAAAGTTGTCACGAGATGGGGTGTTGGGACATCGGGTATGGTGGATCTATTCTTTGTTGCTCTAGTTGGCTCATTCCCTTTGCAGACATTACCGGAAACATACTTCTCTGTGGCAATAACTTAATGTACAGAAAGACTTGCTGGGTTACTTTGTGACAAAATCATTGATACATCCCCATTTGCTCTCCACCCTTGAGTGTGATATTTGGAATGTTGCACCAACATTGGATCGTCACGTTCCATTTCTGGACGAAGTGAACCATTTTTATCTTTAACCAGTGCAAGAGATTCTCTGACGAGTTTCTCTGGTTTGTTTGTGTTCCCAAACTCCATTCTACATGTCCTCAATTGGTTTGAAGCCTGGTGGTTCATATTGCGTGGAGTTCTCAAACAGTAATCAGAGCATCGGTGTAGATTTATTCTATTTGCCATTAGTAACTCGTCCTCCTATAGAGATTCCCCTGTCTGTGAAACTTCCATAAAAAATTTAACCAGTGGATTTTTTTTCCTCTTGAGGAGTTAAACCATTACCTTCAGGAGGTAGCCATAAATCAGCGCCTTCTAAATCTCCTCCCTGCTGGGTGACATGCAGTCATTCCAAAAATAGAATGGACCCATGTAGATAATTCTTTGGCAATATTCTCACTTGATAATCTTTTTTGTCCTGCTTCAATAACGCAGGTTGTGGGGCTGTGTCAGAACACCAACATAATCCATGGCAGTGTGAAATAGACCAAAATGTATCCACACCGAATACAAGACCGATCACGTCTTTGAAAGATGATTTTGCACACATGCCAAAGTATTGTGCAACTAAAGCAGTATTACTTTAAAGTGCTTCAAACAGAAATTACCTGTCTTCAGGATCCGGGATTTCACCATTCTTTCAGATATATACATAAGTAATTTTTTAGTGGTTTGAAGTAGAACTCT
Organism: Acanthopleura granulata; assembly: GCA_016165875.1. Classification (NCBI taxonomy): domain Eukaryota; kingdom Metazoa; phylum Mollusca; class Polyplacophora; order Chitonida; family Chitonidae; genus Acanthopleura; species Acanthopleura granulata. Next base: position 596,925 of record JABBOT010000016.1, on the reverse strand, counting down.
GCACAACTACCAGTTGTAAAAAAGAATGGTAAACCCATTCATGTATTGATTTCAAACTGTATAAGACACCCTAACCCCGTGAATTTTGTTGTGCCGAATACTGTGATGTACCCTTAACGAAGCTCGGAACTACGGGAAAATCTTTGCAATGGAGTTATCCCCCTTTTCAATTTTTTCCTTTAAATCTGATGCTGAAATAATATCCTCCTCAAAATGCTGTTTTACTACATAAGCACTCTGTTCAAGAGCCCTTTTCCTTGAAACCATATTGTGAACAACGAATCTGAAGAAATTGTGCCTTGCAGATCTAACATCCTTATATCATAGTAAATGGTATGCCCGGTCACACATACGATACATGATGTTCTTGGACGATTAATTCTGAAATATCCAGTGACATATGGAAACAAGCAAGGGAAAGCAAATGTTAAAAAGTACTTCTGTGCGAATTCAGGTACTGATTGTGTATCCCCAGTTGGCCGAGAAATGGTAAAAATGCCTACTTTTTTATATTTTTTTATACTTTATCTTAATCAAGCATTTCTTGAACCACTTCTTCAATTGTCTCATGTCTACATTTTGTTCAGCACTCCCGATACAGTCTCTGTACCCTGGATGGTTACTGACTGTTCGGGGGCAGGCCCTTCATCTCTTACCTGACACTTTTCGGCTGATCAAGTACTGAACTCTTTGTATTTCAGTATATGGACCACTAACGGGCAACTTGTAAATTCTTTCTTGAGTGACTCTGATATCACTGTAAGCTGGATTGTTCTCTTTCAGCCAAAACAAATCTGTTTGAACTATTGAAGTTTTTACTGCTACAAATTTTTCCTTGCTTACGATCTCTATTAAGATGAATTTCTTCTCGCAATTTGGGGGAAATTATACATGGCTGATCCAGTGATGAAATACCACGCACTGACCAATACTGGTCAAGCCTCCGTGCTTAAAAAGGTTTATGATTGTTACCTGTGTTCGTACTCTTTGTCACCAGTGAGCGCGAAATGACTTATTGATGTTTTAACTCTGATGGACTTCATACGCAGGGAAGACCGCCTTGGTGGCCTATGGTAGTTAGAGCGTCCGCCTTGGGGAGGGGAAATCCGGGGACAATCCCGGTTCAGCTCATACCAAAGACTTTAAAAATTTCACTTGTTGCTGCCTCGCTTGGCGCTCTGCACTGAGGGGTTAGAACAAGGAAACAGGACTGGTCGCCCTGGTGTCAGTATAATGTGACTGGGTGTCAGGTCCGGGGTCTTTGGCATGATGTTCCAGTGGCGGCAGAACTTTGGCGGCATGAACTCGCCCTGCCGCAAGAAGACACATAATATACATACATTCTGATGACTCCTCATCGTCATATAACTGAACGATTGTTGAGTACGACGTAAAACCTGAGCATACATACATATATACGTACATACACACGTACATACATACGTACATGTACATGTACATGAACATCCACTTTACTGACATTCCGAGATTCCCATTGTACAACTTGACTGAAAATGACAGCGTATTAAATGAAGTATCCTATTTTGATCAAAAGCAGATTTATCATGTGAAAAAAATGATCTATGCGTTCTGTTTGGAACCCTATATGAAGATATCCGACAGTGATGAAATTGTATAATGATATTTTTGGAAGAAAATATTAATTTATTTACGTGTGTTCTTACTCGATTTAACACCAAGAGTATTTTACTTACGCGCTGGCGGTCAATTTTATTGTGCATGGAGAAAAGAGGAGTGCCCTGAAAAAACCGTCGATCACGGGCAAGTTACTGACGAACTTTCCGGCGTATGACGCACTCATACGTATATGAACACCATACTGATGAAAAACATAAAGCAGAGATGATGGGATCATTTTCATAAGCAATGAAATACAGTAATAATTTTAACAAAAATTATGAATTTCTGCTTTGCTTTGTGTTGCCATGCGTTTGTGTTTGTGTCGAAAGGCTCATGAAGTTGTACTAAATATTATGAAGATCATGCCATGTAGGATAAACACCTTTTTTGTTGTTGTTGAAAACAATTACTGAACTAAAGATTTTGTCTGGCAAATTTCGATTTGCACTGGTCCATGCCTTTTTTGGTGAAGATCGTTCATTCACCTTAACGCAACCATTAGAGTACGTCGTACTATATGTTGTAAAGTCTGGCGGATCATTGGATCGCCTCTACCAGCCAGTAAGTTAGCTACAGGGGCGTCAAGAACCTTTATGAAATACAGATGTATGTTGGCCACACGGTGATCTCTCTTTGTCCAGACTATTCAGTGAACGCGAGGTTTGGCAAAGTTTGACAGTTCGGAGCACGTGTCTTATGTTTGGGACTTTCTTTGCTTGACCACAGGTCAGGTATCATGGAGCGAAATGATTTCACCAATAACAGCTGCAGTTTCTACCTCTTTTTCGATCATTTTGTGTGATATCAAGCATGATTACTAACTTACGTGTGCTTTACAGATATACCTGTTCTTTCGAGCTTATTTCGGAACAATGTAGTCCTCTACATCCATTTGAGAAAACCGGTTAAAATGGCGCTTCCCATGCGAGCGTTTGCCGGCGTGAAGCTTGCAGTACGACATTCTGTCCATCGACAAACCCTCTGTTGTGTGGACGTTGTCAGCATCCGGTCATGCAGGTTTGGAAACGAAAAGGCGTCTCTGACATTACATTTTCAGTGGTTGTTGTGATTGTCATTTTGTATTTTCACATGAACTTCACAGTTCAGCTACGTCCGTTGTTGTTGTAGCAACTAGCGTGTAGGCCTAGAGCGAGGATTTATCGATTCAAGCACTCAGTTGAAGCAGTCAGTGTTGCGTCAGGTGGATTGTTGTCATTTTAAACCAACGTGTTGTGCCACACCTTCTGAAATATTGCTTTGGGAAAATTGAGTTTCAGATTGTAATTTACAGGTGAAGGGTTTCACTGCCCATAGGCCATACATCACACAGCATAGTACACTAGTTATAGACCTTCATTACGCTGAGTCTCGTCACTCTACACAGTCACTGCAGTACACAGACAGGCCGTGTTGAAAACTCAAAGCAGATCGATCCCAAGGTGAAAAGGTTGGGTCCTTCCTACTCCTGTACCGACAGTTATGATAGGTTGTATCCTGACGTTTTAGTTGTAAAAACTCCTGTGGGCAAGCGCCTCAAACTAGACATGATCTTATGCCCTTTGCAGTACTGATCATAGTTGCTTTGCTGTTAAGAACAGTGGTTAGTATTGGAATGTAACCTGCATATTGACTGTCTATAGTAAAACCCAGGTTGCTGTTAGCCCGTTGCTTTCTATGGGAGTGCTGACATCACTTCATTCATGATCCAGGTGAGTGAAGACTGAAAGACAAGTGGAAGATGCCCTTTTCACATGTGGTTCACGTGACAAAAGCATGTGGCACAAGCAAATGTGTACATAATCCTATTTCTACGTTACAGAAGAAACCGATACATTATGACACTGTAGACATTGTGCTACAACCAATTTTTGACATAACTGTGGCTCAATGTGATGCTTCCCACAAGCGCCAAATCAGGGGATTAAAAAACATGCTGCCTTCCCATTGCATGGACACTGACTAAAAAGAGCCGACCAGACGTCCTAAAATTTAGAAGAAATAGGGTAGTAAATTTGCACTTTGCTCAAACTTCTGGTACTAATGCTTTTGTTCCCTGATTCTGGTTTTCTTTCAGATGGTTAAGTTCAGTGCCTGGTCCACCCATAGATCACGATCATATCAGCCCACCCGGGCGCCTAAAGAAATACGTGGTGGACAAGTTCATGCGATATGTGGATCGATATGAGACCATACTGGGGAAAAGATATCCCAAAGCCTACAGAGTGTACAAGGTTTTTACCAGAGGTGGGTATCATCGGGTTTTTCTAGCCACCTTCTCGAAGTGGTTACTACTTCGAGAAAGATGAGAAATATGAGAGAAAATTGAGTTTTAGACAAATTTTGTATTGAGTTTTCACGAAGTTGAAGTTTTTGATAGATTTATGACAAAATAAATATTGAATTTTCTGATTTGTTGAAATTGAGTTTCTTAAAAAAATAATTGGCTAGAAAAACCCCTGATCATGTGGGAGATGAAGTCTGAAAGGGACTATATTGGAAAAATATTGCAAATTTTCATTTTAATAATTTCAGACTGAACCTCTCGTATTATTTCTCCGTTTATGCATTTCAGATAATGTCACCCTCGGTGTCTTGCAATTTCCTGTTTCTATGCAATAAGTAATTGCTTTTTTAAAATTGAACAATTTAGTTTTTTACTTTGACCCGAACTATGAAGGTTAATGTATACACGAAAAGTAATGAGTATTATTATATACAGATGATCGGATATACACGTAGAAGTCGCTTGGCAAACTTTAGGTAAAACAGACAATTACAGTTCACTCCATTCTCAGCAAAAGCAGTGGCAATGTTACAGAAAAACTAAACGTGTGTAACCGATATTGACGTAATTCAATTGACGTTTTACAACAGTTCTGACATCATGTGTATGTTCTTGTGTGACAGTTCAGAAAACAGGCTACCCTGCAGTTTACCTATGGCAAAAAAGTTCAGAAAAACATGATTTTCCAACCTAATTGGTCTTCATTTACTTAATTTTAAGCATGCTGAGCTACCTTATTAATTCAAGGCATGTAAAAGTAACAATATAGTAAAGTCTCTGTAAGAAAGGAAATATTATTTCCAGGATTGAAACTTTGATACCAAATTTTCAAAATCGATCGTTGCTTCATTACTGGTCACGAGAACGCCCATATTTAGATGACCAAGAAACCAAAAGACATAATGATTTTCATTGAATAGAAAATAGGGTAAGCACTCTCCTAATAGGATTTTCCTTTAAACATCAGAAAATTGCATGAAGTTTTGTTCTCATATTTGTCCAGGTTTCCACCGACAGAACAGTTAATGGCTGCGTCTTTCTTTCATTCATGTAGGTATGAAGGACTTCCTGTCTGATGCCCACTCCTATTACAATACAACTACGTCACTGTGGGCGGGAGTGAGTCTGAGTTCTTTCTCACGGAAAGAGCTGGAGATATATAGACAGGTAAGGGAAGGGAGACTACTCCTGCTGTCATATACCAAAGTTCTGCTTCTCCATAAATAAACAAAGTGTTTTAAGTTGTTGCTTATGACTGAACGCTATATTTTGAAACAAATTGACCTAAATTCATACAGTATGTTGATTATTACTTTAACTAAGTAACGATTTTAACTCTTTAGCTGCACAATGTTTAACTCTGTGACATGATTCCTTGGTTGTAAAGCATCTTTAGAATATAAGGTTACCAATCAGCACAGATTTTATTATACATCTAGCAGCAACCAGTTAGAAGGCACTGAACATTTGTAACTAAACGAACTGATGAGAGCGGCTTGTCGGCTAGCACAGAACTAATAGCTAATATGATGGCTGAAGGAATAACCCAATAAAAATGTTCTACGTGTGTATATCGCGGGAACTGCATATTTCAATTTTTGTTTTTGGTTTTTGTCTTCAGCATATTTCTGTTTTTGTTACCTGTTTCAGGCTCCTCGAGATTTGGTAAAAATGGCTCCCATGTTACTGGTCACAGCCTTGCTCCTTGTTCCTTATGCCTTATTCCCCATAGCGTAAGTAGACTGATCTTTCTCCCGACAAAGACTATATTAAAGGGAAACAGCACAAAGAAAGTTATGGTAAGTGAAAGGACCATTAAAAACTGTATCTGAGAATTGCTAAATTTCTCCTTTATGTCCTGTATTTCAGATACACAATGTGAATTTTGTTGTATGTACATTTTGTGATTATTCCATTAAATGGGCTGTTATATGTTCTTTTTTCATGGCTTTTAACACACAAGAATTATGGCACATTTTCTGAGTGAAGAAAACTTGGTGATTCAGCTGTAAACCTGCATTTGTCAAATAACCCAAAACTCAATGAATGACTTCAGTAAATTTTAATGCCGTGAAATGCTTTCTGGACAATGGGCACGTCTGCTTATGAATTTCCTTTCACTGCTGTAAAACTACTGTATTTGACCTAGAAAATTGATGTGCCACCGATGTATTGTTAAAGTTTCGGCACCAAAAGTATGTATATGGGTTTTTACGTCATACTCAACAGTGTTTCAGACATATGAAAACAAGGAGTCCTTAGAATGTATATATATTCTCTGTCTTCTTGAGGCAGGGCGGGTCCATGCTGCCAAAGTTCTGCTGCCACTGGAACATCATGCAGAAGACACCAAACATGAATCGCCACCCATTCACGTTATACTGATACCGGGCCGACCAGGTTTGCTTCCTTGCTCTAAGCTCTCAGTAATGAGCGCCAAGTCTTAAGTATGACACAACCTGGCAGCACCAAAAATAATTTTTTTTTCCTGTTTAGTTGCCTCTATGGACTTGATTGGGCAAGTTTATAGGGCAACTACAGTAGTAAGTACTGTTCGATAAAACCCTGCATTGTGTTACGTTCTTGTAATTACCATGGCAACCAGTACTCTAGGGATTACATCACCAGAGTACATGCAGTTACGCGCGCATAACTGAAACGGGCCCCAGGTCTCTGTACACCTTACGCAGTAACAGAATTTCTTTTTTGTATTTTTCTAGGACATGCCAGATGGGTTTATCCTGTACATGTATATTTCTTGCTTTCTATTTCAGATATTTATTCCCGAGGTATTTTTTGACGTCTCACTTCTGGACAGAGGAACAGAAGACCCAGTTTGCCAGATTAGCCCACAAGAAAAGGATCCAACATTTTCCTGCCATCTTAGATTATCTTCATAATCAGTGTCGTTTTGTAGAGAAGTCAAAAAACAAAGATCTGCTGAAGTCACAACTGAAAAAGGTATGGTCAGCAATAATTTGAGCTAACATTTAAGAGCTTTATGACTTTTCTTTTTATGCTGGAACTGTAATTATTGCAGCTCTGTAAGTCGGCCATTCTGTCAGTGGATTGTTTGTATTATTACGTCTAGAAATGAGAGATTTATTTATTTATTTATTTATTTATTTGATTGGTGTTTTACGCCATACTCAAGAACATTTCGCTTACTCCAGTATTGTGGTGGGAGGAAACCGGGCAGAGAACAGGAGGAGATGGCAGACCATCCCACGTGCGGCCGAAGAGGAAGGCAGCATGAGCTGGACTTGAACTCACAGCGACCGCATTGGTGGGAGGCTTCTGGGTCATTGCGCTGTGCTAGCGGGCTAACTGACTGAGTCACGGAGGCTCCCAGAAGTGAAAGATGCATGTAAGAATTTCATCTTATCACATCTTGTTTATTTGTTTTCAGCTGGAAAGATTTGAAAGCCTGAAGGTGGAGGATATTTTACGGCTGAAGCCTTATTTTGAGACGTTCCCTTACAAACTGGAGAGGCTGTCCATTGCACACTTGGTGAGGGCTAAGTATGTGTATATATATTGTATATATACTTGCCATGTACATGCAGTTGCACAGCAGCCTTGTGGATTGTTTTATATTGGTGCATCTATATATACATAAATGAATAAATGTACAATGACTGAGAACAAATGGACAAACCCCCCCCCCCCCCACAAAATAAAAAAAAAGTTCAGGTGATATTATTAGAAAAGTAACATTTTATGACATTTATTTGGCTTCAAATATGCACTTGTAAGGTCGAATTTTTAGGTCTAATGCACTAAACATATTTTGGAAGTATTGTTTGTGTTAACTAGGTAAGCAGAAGATGAAATGTCTTCTGTTGGTCAACCTGCCACTGTTCATCAAGATTATAAATGGGTTGATCCACATGAGATACCTTGGTTCAAGAATGCCCTGATGGCCTGTACTTTGTCTTACCAAATTATTTACTAGTTCCAAGTCTTCAGCCAAAAAGCTAAAGATATATGAGTAATTAGTAAATCACCTGTAATGTTGTGGAAGTTCACACACTAAGCAGCCTGATATATTAAAATGGAGAAAAATGAGGCCATACTTCAAAATATATTTGTTGGGGCGTAACCAGACTGACCTTCCAGAAAAGGTGCCCTACTCAAAGGTTTTCATTGGTGTTTTGATAAAAGGATTTTTAGAAAATTTTACTCTGCATGTTAATTTCCTTGAAGTCGCTATATTTTTCAGGAGCCAGAAAAAAGACAAAAAAAAAAAAATTCCCTCCTGACTCATTTTATTTTTTCTCATAGGGTTGGGTTATGGCAAGCAAACAGTTTTTCAGGGAGACCCAGATGTGAAATTTTGAGTAATAATCAGCCAATCACATGCAACTTCACTTGATTTTATACAAGACTAACTGTACTACTGGATGATAAGCTGGTGAAAAATTCCATGAAATTGGAGCTGATTTTACACTAGGGTACATACATCAGGCATTTCTTTTAGTACATGTATATTATAATGTATGTTGGCATCATCATTTTGTTTTACGCGTTGGATGTTGTTTATCGCAGCGTCATTTAGGGCGGAGCCTGGGCATGTCTCTGCGACGCTCCCGGCTACTCAGTGAAGCTGTGTTACTGCAGCACATAGACAAGGCGATGGTGAGGGAGGGAATAGACAGGATGACGGACACAGAGCTGGAAAAGGTCAGAGAATCATCATCCCAGGGATTTTTCTAGTCAGTTTCTGGTTGTGGTAACCATGGCAAGAAATATTGGAAAATTGAGTTTGAGACAAAGTTTGCATTGAGTTTTCATGAAATAAATTGAGTTTTTCGTACAGTGGTGATGAAAAAATGTTGAGTTTTTCTAATTTCTTCAAATTGAGCTTCTAAAAAAGAAATTGGCTAGAAAAACATATGTAAGGACATATTGCTTATATGGTGACAGGTGTTATATATGTACCTGATTGTTGTTTAATAACATACCCAACAATTTTATACGTAAACAATGGCAGTCAGTTTCATGGACGGAGAAAACCAGAGAACCTGCTGTATAGCACCGAGATGTGGCAAGTTACAGCAGACACTATTTTTGGCATTGTTAAAATTTGTTCATTTATTTATTTATATATTTGATTGATGTTTTATGTTGTACTCAAGAATATATTTCACTTATATGATGTCAGCAAGCATTACGGTGGGAGGAAACCAGGCAGAACCTCTTGGAAACCCACAACCATCCGCAGGTTGCTGGCAAACCTTCCCAGGAAGCCAGCATGAGCTGGACTTGAACTCACAGTGACCACAGTGGTGGGAGGTTTCTGGGTCATTACTCTGCTCTAGTGTGCTAACCAACTGAGCCACGGAGGCCCCGAAAACTTTGTTTTAAAGGAAAATCAAAAACTGGTTGCTATCTTCAGGGCTGCATGTACGTGTCATAATCACCTTTATATCTGCCTGAACTGAGTGAGAGTTAAGTGTATATGTATGTATGCTTGGGTTTTGTGTCATATTGGTGAGTAAATAAATATGACAACGGAAAATTGGCAGAAGGTGTAAAAAATATTCTAGGATGAAAGTTTTCACGAGAGTGTATTTTGGTGTGTATATTGTAGGCTTGTTTCTGGAGAGGGTTAAACCCTGTGGGCCTGAAGAGAGAGGAGAGGATAGCTTACCTCAGACAGTGGACACAGGTCACATCCAGTATTGATGGTGAGTCCAGCATGCGTGGACAGACAATAGGAGCACCATCTGCATATGTTAAACAAGGGCAGCAAAAACCTGTTTGAATTTGTATGAGTTTGTTCGAAGTGTGGAGTATTTTGTTGCCCGCTGGGGATCTCAAGGCACCCATGCTTTTAAGCTTGTGAAAGATTGACCTGTCAGAGAGCTCGGAGATATCAGCTCTGTATGAGCTGTGACGTAAACGTTTTAAGTTGACTGTCAATGTAACATGTAATAGCATTGGTACAGGACACTGTTTTAATGTTATATATTTTAATTATTACAAGTACAGTGAACAACACTGCAAAGTACTTCCAGATCATTGTGTTATGGCAGGAGTAAGATTCTTGATCATTTCACGTTATAAATTTGCATATTTACATAAGTTTCCACCACAACCCTGGCAGTTTACTAGAGTATCAGGGGACAAGAGTGTTTCTCGCTTGGAAAAGTTACGTCACAGCCCACACACAATGGCTGCGTTTCATGTTAGCTGACAGAGTATGGTGAAATGTTCATTTCTGCTGTAGTAGCTGATAGAAAAAAATAGTTTACCGAAGTGAACATAATATTGTCCAACCTATTTGGCAAACTTAACTTTGAACAGGTGCTGTCTTTCACTTTAACTACCATGACAACGTATTTTGTACAGGTTTTAAGTGCGCTTATTAAAGGGTTGCTTAGCACTAAGTAGGTTTCTTGAAATCAGGGAATGGCTCACAGTAATGTCACATTAAAGACGCCATGGCCTTACAGTAGGAACTGATGCAATGTGGATGTTGGGCAGCTGTCAGTTTTTGATGTGAAAATAGCAGGAGATCTAGCGCCACATTATGGAATAAAAAGTTACCCTAGTAATCATGCAGTATTTCCCTCGTACCAGTTGCAGTGGAGGTCAGTTCTTGTACATGTAGCACACTGTACTTGTCAAGTTAAGACAGAGTAACTTACAGTGTATTGCTGTATGCAGGAGTCAAGTGAAGGAAAAGGAGAGAATGGCTGTTATGACCCTAATTGTTTAGTTTGTGAGACAGATGTTAGTACTACCAGTGTTTAGGAAAAGGGAAGATGTGAATGTTTATTCATTGGATGGACTGTTAGTTAAACAGTGTGTGAGAAAAGAAACTGCATAATCTCTCGGTTTGTATGCTACAAAGGGCAGATCAGATGCCCCCCAAAATTAGAAGAATTCGTCGAGGGGTTTTCAGTCCCCATTTTTTCAATGTACACTCAATCCATCAGGGGCCTCCGTGGCTCAGTCGGTTAGTGCGCTAGTGCCGCGCAATAACCCGAAGCCTCCCACCAATGAGGTCGCTGTGAGTTCAAGACCAGCTCATGCTGGCTTCTTCTCCGGCCGTATGTGGGAAGGTCTGCCAACAACCTGCGGATGGTCGTGGGTTTCCCACTGGCTCTGCCCGGTTTCCTCGCACCATAATGCTGGCCGCCGTCGTATGAGTGAAATATTCTTGAGTACGGCATAAAACACGAATCAAATAAATAAATCAATCCATCACCCTGCTGTGATTGTGTTTCCAGAAGCTTCCATCTCCTTGCTACTGCACAGTCCTGTGTTGTTAGGCTACAGTCAGCCCACCAACCGAATCTTCATGAGCCAGAAACTGCGATGGAGGACACGAAGATGAGGAAAAACAACAACTTTATCGAGGGCAAATTTTAATATGATGTACATGTACATGCTCATGTATGTATAGGGTTAGATTTGAAGTCTCAGGAAAACCTTATACATGGAAGTTAAAATGTTCTTCTCATGACCAAGTCTTCAAATTGTAAAATGAATTCACACAGGTTGAAATTATCATCCAGATGGCTGGTGGCTAGTGTCCTTAGAAATCTACTGTTTCTCCTTCATAATATCATTATACCATAAAATCGTGTACGTGGAAAAGCCTGCCAGCAACCCGCGGATGGTCGTGGGAAGGTCTGCCAGCAACCCGCATATGGCTGTGAGAAGGTCTGCCAGCAACCCGCATATGGTCGTGGGAAGGTCTGCCAGCAACCTGCAGATGGTCGTGGGAAGGTCTGCCAGCAACCCGCATATGGTCGTGAGAAGGTCTGCCAGCAACCCGCATATGGTCGTGGGAAGGTCTGCCAGCAACCTGCAGATGGTTGTGGGTTTCCCCCGGGCTCTGCTCGGCTTCCTCCCACCATAGTGCTGGCTGCCGTCATATAAGTGAAATATTCTTGAGTACGGCATAAAACACCAATCAAATAAATAAATAAATAAGGTAAAATCTTTTCCATGACTAGGTTGCTCCTTGTGCTTTATTCTCACTGAGAGTTCCATTGATCTTAGAAAGGTGTTTTGATTGAGTGTTGATTGGAGGTTAGAATGATACCCTACTGGCAAAAAATCTAAATGTCAGTATGAAATGTAATATTTTATGACACTTATTTGCTTGTAAAAGTTTTTGGGGGATGAAATTTTAGGTCTGTGAACAGTGATGAAACTGTTATGGGATTTATTTTTGTCTGAATTTGTGGCATGTAGGTGAAGCCAAATTATTCTAGGAACGTTTATTTATGTTGGCAAGGCTAGTAAAATTAGATGTTGATAATCACAGACCTGTAACTCTGCTGGCTTGACCAGACTTCCACTGACCTCGGACAAGCGGACCTGTGCTAATTTTGAGTGCTGAATTGTTGTGCTGGGAAAACTTTATTTGTGCTGCATGACTCTTGTGTGGCCCAGAATATGACATGTATTTTACAGAGGGGCCTCTGTGGCCGAGGAATTAACATGCTAGTGCAGCACAATGATCCAGAAGCCTCCCACCAATGCGGTCGCTGTAAGCTCAACTTCAGCACATGCTGGCTTCCTCTCCGGCTGTACATGGGAAGGTCTGCCAGCAACCTGCGGATGGTCATGGGTTTCCCCCAGGGCTCTGCCCAGATTTCTTTCACCACAGTGCTGGCTGCCATCGTATAAGTGAATTTTTCTTGAGTATGGCGTAAAAATAATCCATTAAAATCAGTAAATAAAATAAGTGAATTTCATGGATACAATACAACTCTTTTCATACAACTCAAACTCTTTTCATGCTGTAAATCTACCCATGCACACGGTGTTAAAGGACCAAAGGAGAATACCAGTGCACAGTATATCTGCATCTGTCATTTTGTTGTAAGTGTGTGGGTAACGGATGTGGGTTTATCAGTTTGTTCATTGTCTCACCTTCTGTGCATATTTATTAACAAAACCAATACATACATTGTACTGCAATGTCCATTTGACAGTTTTAACTTTTGCTTTAAAAAACTATCTTTATACCTCTCTGATCTTTTAATCCGAACTTTAGTGGCACTTTTTGTTTTTGGTGAATGGAATGATTTTTCAATGACCATGAAAATTTTTCTGTGATTTGGAAATCTTAAGAAATTTCTTTATGACAACCATGTACAATCTGGCAAAGACAGAAGAAGACAGAAGTGCAGGTGTATAGAACAACATGACCAGACCTCAGACAGATACAGGATATAGCACAGTGAAGGTTGAATACCATATTTATGGTATTCAGCCTTCAGCGTGCAATATTCTATTTATTATTTATACCCTAACAGTATCAGGATTTTGTGTACTTCAAAGAGTTTTCAGCATTTTTCCATGTAGCCTTGGGCTGTCACACACATGCCCTTAGCGTGACGTCGTGTACGTGACGTGTTATATGACGTCGTGTCTTCGTGCATGAGAATGTCGCAGTTGAGTAAACTTGCATTATGACATCATTCCGCTGAGGTCAGATTGGAACTTTATAAAATAAAATGTTTCTTTCTTGATGTCATGATGTCTGGGTGTTATTAAACGGGTTGTTTTCAGTGTAGAGAAATATCACATTTTGATATTTCACTGCACTGAAAATAACACTCATCAGTGAAGGAAATACTGTGATTTCACTGATGTATAAATAATAAATCCGATAGGGGACATCCGATAGGAAAATGGTAAAGCTCCTTCCCGCCTGTAACATTGTGGCTCAAAACTTCGAACTGTTTTGTTTTCTTTCTTGTATTACATCACAGTAAACACCTAGGCGGTTGACAAGCACTGCAACGTCACAGAAGAAAACAATGTGTTCTACTGTGATTTGGATCGTCTTGTGTAGACTTCTTGTGAATCTAGCATTATGCAGTACCACACGTTTAGATATCATGGAAATAGGGGATCTCTAAATATACGGTACAACATGTATAGATATTGATGTATTTGGGGATATCCAACTTCATGATGCAACTTGCATAAGTATCAAGGAAATAGAGGATATGTGAATGTGTGGCACAACATGTGATAATATCAGGATTTTAGGGCATATCCAGATGTTGGTAAATCTTGTGTCACAGGAGGAAATAGGGATAACCGAATGTAGCACATGGGTAAAGGTCAAGTAAACAGGTTGTATGAATGTTCAGTACAACCTATGTAGTGGTCAAGAAAATGGGATGTCCAAATGTGCGATACATCGTGTAATGGGTCAAGAAAATGGGATGTCCAAATGTGTGATACATGTGTAGTGGTTCAAGAAAACGGGATGTCCAAATGTGCAATACAACGTGTAATGGGTCAAGAAAATGGGATGTCCAAATGTGTGATACAACGTGTAATGGGTCAAGAAAACGGGATGTCCAAATGTGCAATACATCGTGTAACGGTCAAGAAAATGGGGTGTCCAAATGTGTGATACAACATGTGTAATGGGTCAAGAAAATGGTATGTCCAAATGTGCGATACATCGTGTAACGGTCAAGAAAATGGGGTGTCCAAATGTGTGATACAGCATGTCTAATGGGTCAAGAAAATGGGATGTCCAAATGTACGATACAACATGTGTAATGGGTCAAGAAAATGGGATGTCCAAATGTGTGATACAACATGTGTAATGGGTCAAGAAAATGGGATGTCCAAATGTGCGATACAACATGTGTAATGGGTCAAGAAAATGGGATGTCCAAGTGTGTGATACAACATGTGTAATGGGTCAAGAAAATGGGGTGTCCAAATGTGTGATACAGCATGTCTAATGGGTCAAGAAAACGGGATGTCTGAATATGAGATACAACATGTGTAATGGTCAAGAAAACGGGATGTCCAAATGTACAGTACCGCAAGTGTAAAAGTCAAATGAAATAGGGTATTGTTCAAATGCACAGTGCAACAACATAGGCAACAACAAATGAGAAATACTGATACTCAAATGTGCAGCGCAACAGTGCAGTGCATTGTATGCGAAAGTCAACAGAATAGATGATACTGAAATGTACACTACAACTTGTGCCATTTTGTGTATTGGAGTCCTTGAGTTTCTGTATTTGTTACATCTGGTGGTGGTGGTGTATATATCTATTTTGTTACACTTTTGTAAATACATGTATATTAATTATTTGTTGATCTGTAATATAACGGAAGATGTCCTCAGAAACCTGCATCTTTGTTTTTCGTGAGATACATGTAGTTCTTCTCTGGCTTGCATTGTTTTTTGATCAACCCGAAAGATTGATTGATTGATTGATTGTGGTTCAATGCAGCACTCTGTTGAATCCCACTTACATGATTGATGGCATTTGCAGTCATCATAAAGAGTGGAGTTTTTGATTGATGGATTGATTTATTAATGGGATACCTTTTCCCGTAGTGGCAATTCGGTCCCAAGCTGACTTGACTATTTCTCTTTTACACTGCACAAGTAATCCATTATCAGTCTGTCCACAAAATGTTATCATGAATGTAGGAATGAACAACAGACTGCACAGCTTTGGCCTGAATTACCTTTGAGGGGCAAAGATTCCCCATAGGTGTGTAATACAGAGCTGAAGAGAATTTCACTTGATGGTTTCTGTCATGGATGGATAGGCCTTTAAACCAACATGGGTGGAATCCAAGGCGAAAGGATCTCGAACAAACAGGCATTGGAATCTTCAGTCTTTAGGTAAATTTCAGACTCTTTCTCTTCAAGTTTAATAATTGGGATGAAATCTTCTTAGATTTTCCCTATAGTGCTAAAAATGTATTTGTTTTGATAGGATGAGGCGTATTTCAAATGTCTATGTCTATGGGAAATTTCAGAATTTAATCGTCGTCGTTGTTCCCATGGCTGAATAAATTTAGTGCTTGTCTCCTAGATCTACAGAAAATGGGAAGGTGAAGGAAAAACAGATCCCTGTTTGAAGCTGGGATTGAACTCCTGACGTAGATTTGTTACTGAAAGGCTAGTAATTATTTGATCAGCGTTTTTATGGTGTACTCAAGATTTCATTTTTATGACGGCGTTCAGCATTACGGTGGGAGGAAACTGGGCAGAGCCTGGGGGAACTCATGACTATCTGCAGGTTGCTGGCGGACCTTCCCATGTACGACTGGAGGGGAAGCCATTGACTGCCTTGGTGAGAGGATCAGTTTTGACTGTACTGTGCTAGTATGCTAACCACCAGGTCACTGAGGCCTCTCCCCCAGCAGTTTGAAGATGCTCTTGCATTCAGTGCTTGTGGGAGTTGGGTGACAGTAGCAGACAACGATGGTCATGTGCCCGTGTTGGGATGTCTAACGTTTGTTGTTGACCTCTAATCTTCCACCAGTATGGTATGCCTATCTGTAAATCACATGGGAGAAGTCGACATCAATAATTTCCCAAAGGTTGGCCGTTTGGTGCAGGCACACTGGTTTCCACCACCCACAATACTGATCGCCATTGCAGAAGTCTTATAAATTCTTAAGTATGGCAATCAAATAATTGCACCAGCCACAATAACCCTCTGGTACATGTACATTAAAAGATGTCGCTGCCTACAGCTGTGCTCACAGGGTGAAGACTTGGAGAGTGAAATACCACTACCATATTTTCTTCCCATTTGTAGAGTTTGATAAAAAGCGCTGTCTAAATCCACCTTTAGAAAATACAGCAGTTCTGTTTTCATTCAACTAGCCGAATTAGCAGTTACAACAACTCCCACAGTGAGAAGGGGAATGAATCATAATCTTTCAACAGTTTGTACTTGAATGACATCTCTGGCTAAGTGATTTGGCACTGGCTCTCTCTGAAAGAGAGTTGTGTGTTTGAATCAAGTTTTCATTGGTTAGACTGTGGCTCTAAGTTAGGAGTTTTGTCAAGTACCTAACAATGGCTGGTAATTTACTTCAGGCACTGTGATTTTCTCCATCCATTAACCTGACTCCTATCATATTGGTGAAAAATACTGGAGTCTGGCATTAAAAAATCTGAATTCACTGCTGTTTTACGCCATATTCAAGAATATTTTACTGATATGACAGCAGCCAGCATTTATAATGGGAGGGAACTTGGAAGAGTCCGGTGGAAACCCGAGACCATCCGCAAGTTGCTTGCAGACCTTCCCATGTCCCAGAGAGAAAGCCAGCATGAGCCAGACTTGATCTTCAAGCGACCACGTTGGTAAGTGGCTCCCCAGTCATGGTGCTGCACTGTGTTACGGAGGCCCCATGAACACCCACCAAAGAACTAAGTAAAGTGACATTGTTGTACATGTACATGATGAATGCCAACTGCAATAATCCAAATATTTCTTCCTAAGTTTCTCTGATGGTCTGAGCCACAATACAGCAAGGGAAACATGATTTAAGAGTACACATAAACAGTCTGCATTTAATGAAAGGATCAACGTGTCACCAACCATGATATCCAGGGCTTGCAATAATGCAGACAAAGGTGCTCTTTCAGGCATACAAGGAAAGAACAACGAAAAAAAAAAAAAAAATGGGCTGAACAATGTAAACAATAGCTGAAAGCCGGGTTCACTGGTCAAAGTTGCATTTTATTGCACATCTGGTTTTACGACAACAGAAGGAGTTAAAGACTCAGTTCAGCATCTTTGGCTATCATGATTAGACAAGACAGGCTTCAACGGGTTTACATGTATATGTATATATATATCTACTTACTGATGTGACATGATACAGAACATTAACAGAACTTAAGAAAAAATTCTTGTGGCATAGTACGAATACATAGTAAAATGCACAACAGAATGGCTTTAGCAACGCATGCAAAGTTATGCACACCTACAAGTACAGTATAACTGCCTACACTGAGGTTATGAGTATGTGGCCAACGATATAAATGGAGGTCCAAAAACCACTTTTATTTTCTTATTATTTAGCACATTTAGCCATACAGCTCTCCCATTTTACTACAGAAAGTCGGGTAAAAAATCAGATGGAGGAGCATTATTCTTTTTCCAAAGCAATGACTTGCATGTGGCTTGTTAAACAATTACTGATGCTAGCATGTGTACAGTACACCAGCAATGACTTGCATGTGGCTTGTGCAACAATTACTGATGCTAACAGGTGTACAGTACACCAGCTAATGCTATTATGTGTTACTGTAGTGCGTATGAAACCATTGCCTATGCTTGTACGTGTGCAAAACATTTTGTTTGCTTTTTTAGGAGTAATGTTCACAAAGCGCTTTATAATGCTGGAATGTGTACACAGCATTTGCTAATGCTTGCATGTTTACTCCCGACAACATTTGCCAATGATTCCACATTAAGTGTGTAGCAAACACTTGCCAATGCTAACTGTTTGCATACAGAAGACAGTAAACCAAAGCCTTAATTGTCTACAAAACAGTTGCCAACGCTTGTATGTGAGTGGTAAGATTTGCCAATGCTGGTATTTAAACGGTAACACTTGCCAATGCTTGGGTGTAAATGGTAAGATTTGCCAATGCTTGGATGTAAATGGCAACACTTGCCAATGATTGTAAGTAAATGGTACACATTTGCCAATGTGCACAACACTGATGGAAAGCAATGAACTGCACGCTTTACAAGCACAAATACATCAAAAAATGCTGTGTGGAAGTTTCTGTACTGTGTAAGCCTGTTACAATGCTGTAAGCAAACCACTGGCAGAGCATCAGGCGCCAAACTCATTTGTCTATAAAATGGCGACGTCAGATTTGTATGTGTATAAAATGCACAAGCAAAGTACAAAACATTACACTGACATAATTTGTACTTTTTTCATATCCCTTTTCGCACTGTAAAACGTTTAGCAACAGGCAACCTTTTTACACAATTTATAAACATACATATTTTTTTGCATTCATTTGATTTTCAACCAAAAATTGTCTACGCTGTCAACACATATGCAACATTGTGTCAACACACATGCAATATTGTGTCAATGTGTTGCCACAGCTGTCAATATGCCTCCAGCAACGGCAGGTGTTCAAAACAGTGTCAGTGTGCTCAAAGCTGTCAAAATTGTATGCAAAACTGGAAACAAGTATACACACACAATGTTGCGTCAACACATACACAGTGATATGTCAACATGTATATGTATACCACACAGAACATTCTATTTAATATGTATGGGTACAATATTTTATAGGTGTACCACACATACATGGTAACATAAACCCATGAATGCCTGAGAAAAACACCAAACTGACAAACCAAGTACAGACAGGCTGCGACAGATACAGCTGGCTGGTAGAATGCCAGTTATGTGACTTTGATCAAGAGTGAATTTTCAATGTCTGAAATTGAAATTTCTGATTTCTGATGTTAAGAAGAGAAATAAAATATTGTGACCATATACCATATCCACATGCATGTTTAATTTCAAAATGTTCAAGAAACTGTTGCAGATGCCCATTCCTCAAATTTTATCTGACGTAAAAGTGATGCATTTAAAAATTATGTGAAAGATTCTCATTTGGGTCAGCATTCTTCAACACTAGTTCAAGGCAAAGGTAAAATAATATCACGCCAACAGGTTTCGAAGAAGCAAATTAAGGCAGTCAAGACAGCAACTAGCCACCACATTAAATATTTAAATTATGAGGCATCAGATGTGAACAACAAGATCTTGAAAACTTGCATCAGTTGTATATTCTGTACTTTACCTGTACATGCACCATATGTCAGTCCTGCAGTATGAGAACCAACAGAACAGTATCCTATCAGTTTCAAACTTTGCACCAAATCACTTCAGCTCTTGTCGACAAGGGTCTTGCTGAAAATATTGCAAAAATTAGCTACATATGTTTTGGGGCACACATAATGCGCATGTACTTAACCCTAATCAGGTGGTTGTAAGTTATTCCATGACAGTATATACCTGCATAACGCTCACCTGACCTCTGAACCCTCCTGTAGCATACTTGTACAGCGGTTACAAATGTTGTAAAAGTTGCATTGTCATGGGAATAAAAAGGATGATGTTAAAGCCAAAGAAAAAGGGATCTTTTTTCAGGGAGGCTCATGTCACCAGTTCACCTGAAATAATCCACATGTCATTGAGATGCGAACTAACTGACTAGACTGTTCGCTTCAATTTATGAGCAATAATTTTAATTAAATTATATTAATACACCTGTACAAGTAAGATTTCCTGACTGAAACTGCCCATGATAATCATACATGTGCACATGCTCAAGATTAACCAAATGCTAATGCTACTTCTGTCAGCCAATCAAAATGTGTTGTTTTCAGAGAATACTAAGTTAGCTAGGCTTTAAACTGACCAATCAAATGACGAGAGACAATGGCAACATTTACACATGTAAGGTACACCTGTGGGTAACAGAACCAATGGGATACCTTCTTACATCACAATAGCACATGGAACAAATTGGAGAGTTAAAGCCAGTTTTCTAAAACACTTCATTTGATTGGTTTACACTTACAAACAATGTATATGTGGTATTTAAGGCATCATTTGCCAGATGCTGAGTGGTCCCTAAATACATACACACAACGATGGAGAAAATGAAAGTATATTCACAGAAATACAGAACTTTTAAAGAAAATATCAACAGGACCTCTTAAAAAAAAAAAAATATAGACATCATAACTAGCCTACATGTACACAAATTCAGATCTAGAATGTAATGATTATAACAGGGACACCCACAAACTACGAATAAAAATTTAGGACCGGTAATTTGTGGATGTCCTCTGTAAAAAAAATGGAAGTAGATGTACATGTGAACGCCTTTAAGCCGTGTTCAAACCAGCTGTTCACATAAAGGTATAGATTTTCCATCGTTTATCGCCATGTGCAGCACTTGTACAAAATACTACTGCAAAAAATTCACAAAACAGCTGTGAATAAATACCGCCATCTTGCCATTTAGCAATGAATAAATAGCGCCATCTTGCCATTTAGCAATGAATTAATACCACCATCTTGCCATTTAGCCATGAATAAATAGCGCTGGTTTCCCACTAACACGCAGGAACATACATGTTCACACAAGCAATGGCAAATATATATAATATATATATATATACATGTATATATGTACAAAACATACACATATATACGTCTACTCAGGATGGCCAGAAACTGTACAAAAATTAATCAATATTGCTTAAAATATGTCTAGTTCTAAAACGTATATTTAACAATAACTTAGCTTTAAGAAAACTTCTTTTAGGCATTTGATGAAGACAATGACAGACAGGGCATGTTAACAATTCAATGTTTGACTTCATCGTGTTCATGAACATAACATTTATTCATTTCGCGTGCACATTTGCTGGGTTGCACACACGCAAAGTTATGACACCTGCAAGGTTGCAATGTACTGGGGCTGCAAGGAACATTTCTTATTCTTTTGCCTGATTAAAAAAAAAAAGGAAATGGCACCAAAGATTTTTACAAAGAAATCACAATTACACTGTACATATGTCTTTGTATATATTTTTTGACTAAGTGGGCATACCGGTTGTCAGTCCTTAACTTGTGCTTACGTTTGCACAAATCAAAATAATGATGGCAACAACAACTGGCCCAGCCCTACATGTACTTCCTTAATTTGCATGTACAAGCAAAGCTGTTAAGCATGTTTTTTTTTTCCTTCCATAGAGAACCAGTCAGTGCAAATATTTCATGTGATACAAAATACATGTAGTTTGACCTTATGAATACATTTACATACATAAGCATGGTGATGATTGTGAATTACACATTGTGAACTTTGTTCCTTACATTCATGGTCGACCATTACAAGAGAGATATGACCAACTGACGCGTCATAAATGATGACTTTTTTTTTTATTCATTTTTTTTTTTAAATATATATTTATGTTCCATGTGAACATGAATGCAAAATGGTTGCCTAATAAAAGTTTGGCCAAATTTGTAATCCTGTTTCAAGGTGTGATAGTTTTTTCTTTTAACTTCCAGGAGCGTTATCTTTTAATCACCGGGTTTCACCTAAAGTTTAGCATGTCAAAATACATGATACTTTTGATGTCAACTCTTAAGTTTTTCTGCTCAGAAATTATTTAGATATGGCAAAAAAGTCTTCAGTGGCCCTATGAGGTGGATGAATCAGTGAGAATCAAGCAAAATGTGTCAGCTGAAAAATGCTGAACTCAGGTGACATACAGCACTCCCTGTCATAAACGATGACAACAACAGAGATATCACCAAAAATAATTTAATTAAAAAAAAAAAAGAAAAAAAAAAAGAATGGGAAAGAGATTAAAAGACGATTGGTTTTTCAAGATTTTCAGCATGATACGGCTGTAGTTTTGTGAAAAAAAATCTAAAATGATTAAGAGGAGGAGTAAATAATCACACAAACTATGTTATAAGAAAGAGCAACAGCTGAAAAATTCACAACCCTAATTAGATTACGATACTGTAATAAAAATTATTCGATCCAGGATTCTCTGGTCATAAGTGGGAAGATCTGCCAGCAACCTGAGGGTTGTTGTGGGTTTCTCTCAAGCTCTGTCAGGTTTCCTCTCACCATAATGCTGGCAACCATTGTATAAGTAAAATATTCATGAGTATGGCGTAAAACCCAATCAAATAAATATATTAAAGAACGATATTACATACATTTGTAAACCATTTGCTGGAATTGAAGATCATGAAATTCAAAAGAGTTTAAAACAACCATTATTCAGCCTATAACAAACATGTACATGTACTTGTACAAGGGCTTGAAACACCTCTACCAAAATGGACAGTTCCTGTTGGCAGGGCAATACGAAATTAACCAATCAAAAAAAAGGACAGTTTATAGGCCCTAATCTGTAATTCCTGGAAGTTCTAAAAACATTGTACACATATCACAAAATATAAGCATAAAAGTGCTCACAGCAAAATATGGCAAGACAAAATGTATAAACTTAAAGATATTAGAAAGTTTAAAAGTCAACACATCACTAAAAAAGCGCAGTCATTGTTAGTTAACTACGCTACACACCTGAAAGCTTCTGCTAAAGTTGAGATTCTTCTAACAGGTAATAGTTTGCATGGCTACATATATATTCATGATTTCTTCAAATTACACTTTTTGGATTGGCAGACTTCACATGTACATGTATGCTAAAGTGCTACCGTCAGATTCTTAAGAAGAACAGATTGGAAACATTAGGTGCAGTACTTCATTAGAAAGCAAACAGAATCACCAGATATTACTTTATATGTTTCTAATTACATGTAATTGATAATGAAAAAAAAATCTGCCAAAAAAAAAAAAAAAAAAAATCAAGGAAGGAAAACATTAGTTCACAAGTAAACACATAAAATTACAATCACCAGAATTATCTCCCTTGCCCCTGTTGAACCACAAGCAACCCAGCCTATTTTCCCAGCACGGTCTTAGCTTACCACATGAATATGTGACTACATGTAGTATACTTATTTGTCTTGTAGTGCTGCACCTATCATAAACTTAAACTATCATAAGCAAAAAAAAAGTAACATGCACCAAATAATGTATGTGCGCTTGTACAACAGAATTTGGTCAATTTACCAGCACAATGTTATGTACTTGTCAATTCCCCTTAATGTACGCATGTTACTTGCGGGTTTTTATTGTCCTTCCTATCTGCCTATTGCCAGCACCGCATATGGATAGGCTCCTATATTCATTAAAGCATTCATACAACTCATTTATGAGTTTTTAATTTTACACCTTTTTACTACACTGGATGCACACACAGGTACACAAATTTCTTTGACTAAATTTTAAGCAAACTGGAAACCAAACAAAAAGAAAAAAGGACAGGAAAGAAAAAGAAACTGTACGCCATAATTCCAAGACAGGAGTAGTGACTTTTGATATGTAAAACACCAGAAAATAACAAATCAACAATGACTACATGTAGGGTGAACATGTACAGGGGTAGATCTTCACAATAAAACAATTAACATTACTCAAACAGCTAACAAAAAAGAAAACGCAATAACTTAGGAAACAAAAGAAATGCTTTTGAACAGAAACCATTTGATCTGTTGAATAATGATTGTTGTAAAAACGGATCTGACTTTGTCTTCAAGCTTGCATGGCCACTACGCACATTTCCTCATCATGTTGCTGTTAATTAAAATAATATTAAAAAAAAAAAAAAAAAAAATCACGACTGGTTTGATATGCGACTGGATAAATATAGATGAAATAGCGATGTGATCTGAATCTTTGATTATCATCATTACCCAAAAATTGATTTCCAAGGACATATGTGTATGAATTTGTATAAATGCACCAGCCTCGTGCTCTCTGTGCTTTGCCGCCTTGTCGGTTAACCATGAATTGCGCTTCATTCCGATAAAAATATCTGCCAACAACAGTTCTTCACAGGATTCTATCATCAAACATTAAACAATGCACATGTAAAACAAAGACGTCCAAACACCTGAACTAAAACCACTACTTTTATCAGCTTGGATTCTCTTATAAAATATCCCTCCATGAAACGATGAGTATTGAGTACTGGTACTTTTCACAAGTCACAAATTTGCTTTGCTCTCGCCATGGCAGCAAGGCAACTGGATCTGGCAAAATTCCACCTGTGTCAATTAAGCACTCGTATCTGCCTGGAATAAACTTGCAATCTTGCAAAAAATACTTCTGAAACCATGAAACAGGTAATCTTGTCATGTTCCCAATGTGAAAGGATGATCATTGTGCACTTTGCTGAAGTATTTAACAGGATCCAACATGATTCAATACCCTGCAAAAAACTGCAGTATCATTTCAACAACACTGGCAGCCATTTCTTTCCTGTTGTCACGGAAACCTAGATTCTCACTGCTGAAACCTTATGAAAATTTCAGATCCATATAACCCATGATCCATGTAAATATTGTATGAAAATCTTTACCAAATTGCATGAAAAAACTGTCTGTCTTCGAAAAATGTGGGGGGAAAATGTCAAGCAATGGCCGTTTCGACCAGCGATTCCTTAATAAGCTCACCAAAATTAGGCTTGCCGTCTATGGGTTTTAGGCTAGCACTCGTGAAGTTTCCCTGGGAATCAGAATCGGAGTCGTGCGTCACTGAAATCTCCGTGGCAAAATCGAGCCCAAGATTCCCTGACAACGCCACACTTTTCAGGTCGACAGACGTCTGGGTTTGAAGAGGAGGAGTGTTGTTTTTTTCACAGTTAAACAACGATTTCGAGAGGTTTCCTGACTCTGTTTCCGTGACAGCGCCCAGCGGGTTACCGTTGACCTCTGCGTAGATTGGTGACCTTGAGGAGTCGCTGCCAATGCCGCTGCACGTGTTGTCTGTGGTGTGGGGAGGGCTTAGCGGAAAACCGTCGAGGCTACCGCCACATAGGACGTCGGAATCTGAGTGCAGCGAGCCAGTGGAGCCTGGGGTAAAGGGAGCTAACTCACCATTCACATCTTTGCTCAGATTTTGATTCTTCATGTGGGTGGATATGCCGGGACACTTCTCTGCCAGCTGATCTGAGGTGGTGTCTGTCATTGTTGTGTACGAGAATGGAGGCTGGGTAGGGTGGGGTGGAGTGGGCTGGGGGTACGCCTTGGTGCAGGGCACATAGTTCGCAGAATCGCCGTTCTCCGACCAAGCTGGCAAAACGGCCGACTGGACACTGTCTGCGAATTCCTCAGGACGTATGCCATTCATCACACCATTCATTGGCTCCAGCTTAAAAATGCCCGGAGCAGGAGAGTTGTTGAGATCAATGTACTTTTGAGGCTCTGATTGGGCGACAGATCCTCTGTCATCTGCACAGAAACTCGCCGCGCTGCCATTGGCTGTCGTGCTTGAGTCGAACGTTGACAGACTCTGATATGACTTGTTGTAATTATTGCTATTATCAATGCTGTTTTCACTAGAACAGTCACTGCTCTCAGAGTATGAGCTTTCCTCCTGCTTAAAATGGAAAATGCTTGTTGTTGTGTCGCCTGGGTAAAATTCCTCCTCATTGTCGCTGAAAAGCAAAACGCGCGGAAGAGGTGAGGCGATGCCGCCAGTCTGTGGCGCAATGTTCTGGAGATTCACCCCGTGCAAGTCTGGCGTGAAGTGTTGTTGTTGTGGTGGCAGGCAGCGCTGCTCATTTTCCAAAGTCCTGGCGTACTGCGCCTGCGCTTCCTGCATCATGACGTGGCATATTTCAGAATTTTGGCAATCTCTACAGCTGCCTTTCTCATTGCTATTGTACTCCCATTGGTCTTCGTCCATGTTTTCCTCCATTGGCACAAGCTCTTTCGCCTGCTCCTCCTTTTGCGTCTGCGCGGCACCATTGTGTAAGGACTGCCGCTGCGCTTTCAAAGCTTTCGTTTCAGCGTCTTTCCGTTCCAGCTCCAGCCTCATGAGCGTGTGTATAAAATGGGTTCGGACCCTGATTGGGTTAAATTCAATGCGACCTGCGTGATTCCCGCACCCATCCTTCGTGCAACCGCATGGGAACGACAAACGATCCACTTGGCACTTAATCCCGGCTAAGCTGCAGGCGCATGTCGCAGGGTCGCAAAACACTTTACAATCGCAGCCGCACACTTCACGCGAGGTGCGAATCGTCTTGCACTCCTCTTTTTCCTGGCCGTCTATTTTCTTGACGCCGGACTGGCGCAGCAAAAGCCTCCTCTGGCGGATTGGGACAGGCTGAAGGAAGTAATAGTCATCCACCTCGGGGTCACTCTCAGAGTCACTATCGGAGTCATGGTCAGAGTCACTCTTCTCCTCTAGAGTCACAGGTTTGGAGGGCTTCAGAAGATGCACCAGTTTGCCTTGCTGTTTCTGTTCCTCCACAATCATCTTGTGGATGCGTTTCTGCTCCTTCGAGTACTCTCCCAGCGTGAAGTTTTCCTCGTACGTGTGTTTGTCTCCCATCCCTGAAAACACCGGCAACAGGAAATTACCACTTGGAAAGTTCAGTTACTCTCTAACAAGCCTTATTTGTTGGTGGGTGCATTTGTTAGGGTTGTTTTCACGAGATCATTGTCTGGTTACGAAAACCAAAGTGCTGCATTTTTTTCAGCCATTATACATGTAAGTGTAACCGGAATACACAGCTTCTCTTTTTTTTTCTAACAAAAAACATATACATAACTATAAATACTTTTTAAAAAAAAAAAAAAGCAGAAGAGAAATGAATTTTTTGGACCTCAGCACTGCTGACATGTCCTTAAATTACAAGAATCATGGTACACGTCTTAGTTACGATTTATTGCTGTGTTTTATCCGCAGACTTTGGTCGAAGTCAAAATATAGCACATATATACATCTACATGAAGTAAATCACGTCTAGTTTCATGGAATCATCCTTGTGTGCAAAATTCAGACCAGAATGATTGGTTGGTAACAAATTGGTTGGGGGGAGGGGGTCTTTTCTCACAAAAAAAAAAAAAAAAAAATCAGCACTGCAGGATGATAAGATAAGGAGAAAACCTCAACGATATTATATTCATGAACTGTAACTTGGAACAAGTAAAGGGACAGTTGATGGTCTTACCTAGGGTTGATCCTCCTTCACTAGGGATGCAGGTAAAGCCTTGAATACGGGGGAAATAATACACCTTCACACCTTCAAAATTCACGGAATGTTTTGGCTTCTTGGATTTCTGGAAGCATCCTAGTGAAAGAAAAAAATGCAAAGGTCACTGATTTGACTTCGATTAGAACAAAGGAATCCTCAAAAGAACAACAAGCATACTTGTAGCTGTAAGGGCATGTATTGTACCTGGATGGCCATACAGGGCACTTCAGCTGTCAACTGTCAAGTCACTGTAGATTCATTCTTTCAATATTTTCATTATTTGATTCATTTATTTATCACATAACTACAGTGTTATGCAGTGACCTAAAGTCACGACATATTTTATACAAGCAAAGATTTACAAAGTACTTTCACTGCATTTCACTGGTTGAAAGTGTAGGAATGACCTAAACACACCAGACCTAATTACGTTGCGAAGTTTGTTTTTATTTTTTTTCACTACAGCTTTGTAGAAAATCTCAATCAACATCATGCAGATATTCAGCCACAAAAACACTGATCATTACGACAATATCAACACTGCCCCACATGAAAGAATTGCTCAGCCCCTCAATTCAACTGCTTCTGCAGGCCCTGAAACCCGGAACAAGCTCTGATGTTTTATCTAAGTTTTCACTAAACCTAGTGCATTACCAAGTTCCCACGTCAACACTGGCCAGTTGTCTATAATGAAAATTGACAGTGTTCCGACAATCTTTTCAGGTAACATACACGTATGAGGTGGACAGTTCCATGTCCACATTTCACATTAACACTCCCATGACACAGCTGTCCCTCCCCCATCAGCGTGTGGTGATCATGAATGATGGACGTGAAACCAGTGATTCAGTGTAGATTGTTCCATCGTCCCTTATTGACTGAATTTGCAGTTTTTGACCTCTATAACTTCAGTTCTTGTGTTTAATGTCATTTTTCTTTGTGTTTTTTGAACGTTCTTTGTTATACATCGTTAAAGTTGTGGGTACTGCCGGGGAACTAAATGTCTGCGTGTAGTCATGTTGTTATTGCCTGTGGCGCTCTGTCTGAGCCAGACTGCAGTTTATTTATTTCATTGGAATTTTTACACCCGACTCAAGAATATTTCACTTATACGACAGTGGCCAGCATTATGGTAAGTGGAAACCTAGCAGAGCCCAGGGGAAACCTGGGAGTACATTTGAGAAATATAATCAGACTTGACCTATCGCTGTGTTCGTTTTTTGGGAAAAAACAGAATCTTCTACTCATGTTTATTTCATATGAGGCTTATTGAAGAAAATGAACATTCATTAAAGATTACCAAAGACAGCAACATGTGCAAAATTTCTTCAACTTATCTCATAACTTTCATATGAAACCAAAACACTGACGTCAGATACTCTAGTTAATTGACTGCTGCCTCTAGAAGTTATCACGTATACAATGACCATTTCATCAACTTTTCAGTTCAGGCTTTTCTCTACAAATTTCACTTCAAATGATTGTTTGCTGGCTTTGAGATTCATCGTCCCTTTTGAAGTTCTTTTTAGTCATGCGCCACATGATGGTGTCTCCAAGCTGTAAGTCAGCCCCAATCAATGTCACAGGAAATACAAGTACTTATACTTTACAATACTACACAGGGTTCCTGGGACACCAGAGGCCGCTTCCATAAAGCAATTCTATACACTGGTAAAATTTTTCAACCTTCACTAAAACTGAACATTCTTCAAATTTTAAAATACAGGCATGGATGGCGCATGTACATAATGCAGAAGAACGAGTGACACAAATTTCAAAATCTTTAAAAAATGTATAAGTTGTAAAATTGGGCATAAAGGTTTCGACTTACTTTAAATCTTCAATATTTTCACTCATTCAACCATTTTTAAAGGACAATTTATGCATATAGTTATTGTAAAAATAAAGCCCAAAATGATTTGCTTGTTTTGCCATAGCTTCATAAACTATAGGAATTATTTCTTTAAACTCTACAGTTCTCCAAGAAAATACTGAAATTTTGCTTTCAGTGGTGGTTGAAAAGGTTGAAGAATTACGTTAAATCCAAAATCACTTTGTGGAATCGGCCTCGGCATTTCTCTCCCCTTTCTTCTCTTCCCACCCACCTTTGACCGACACGTCCACGCTACTGTCCGTAGCCCCGCTACTATTGCTGCTCTCATCACCTTCAGACCCCGGCGGGGTCAAGTCCACCTCGTTGATCTTCCGTTTGGGCATGACGATGGCAACAACGACGATGACAACACAATGACACGACCCAACTCTCAGCCTTTGTCAGCCAGCATGTCTGCAACAACACAAAACCAACAATGAAGCTCGGGAAACTTTTTAAAAAAATTTTTCATGAATACAGGAAATCAATGGTAAGATAAACATATGTGCTTCTGACTACTTTATTTCTGTTCTTTTGAATTTTAATTCAAGTTTTCAGAAAGCAATCAACATGAGTGGCACAGAATATACTTTTTGCGGCCGGCATTAATATTTAGTGGCAGGAAGCTGTGCACGACCATTCACAGCTTACCAAAAGTGTACCATGCGTATCATGAAAGACACCTTATGTAACGATGATCAAACTCACTACGTTCACGGTCTGTGCGTGAAGCACTCTCTCTAAGCCTAAACTCTAGGACATGTACATGTCAATACATTTCGGCACACATGTGGCTAAGTCTTGCCTATTATAGGTCAACACAATGTATATCCTATTGTATCCTACACACATGAACCCCAAAGCCTATCAATTCACACATCTTCCTGTCTGAATCAACTTACGACTGACAAATGTCATATTACGCAAGGCCATTACTGAACAGATATTCATCTGAAAGATTTCTGTCTAATCCTAAAAGACACCCTGCGAACGTACACATGTGAAACTGACATGACAGACAATGGAATTGTACTATACATGTACGTGCTGTAGATGTTATGGGCATGGTCTGAGCCTCACCTGGGCTACACTGTACAAACGTATCAATATGTGACCCTCAAATACAGATGATTACGATCTGACCAGCAATATGATACATGGCCACACATGTGCGTGAGCACAGGCTAAAATATGACGACAGACAATGACGTCTGCCAGTGTAGCTCCACTGAATTCAAAACCGAGATGCCCTCGGCCTAACAGCTTAATCCTCACAACATCACCTCTTCTTGGGTTAATCCCGATCACTGCGATGGGAGCGCGAACATGCGATAAGCCAGCAAGCTAGCTCACAGCAGTCTTCCTTGCTCTATTCAACTCAAACCGTCAGAAAGCAGACAGACTATACATACAGCCAGGGTTGTCAGGCTGTCCAGGCCTACAGCCACAGATACACTGCGCGGAGATACTGCGATTTTCTCTTTGTCTGGATTTCGCGGAGCCAGGCTTTGGACCAGATCAATATCTTGGGCTTGGAAGCGTGAGGGAAGGGGAGGGGAGGCTGGAGTGGGCTACGCAGGCACATGGACGCAGGAGAGAAGACTGAACGGCCTCTGCTTCATCAGCCTCCATGTCACCCACACAGACACACTCCCAACTCCGTCGCTTGCCTGAGCTGCAGATCCGAGACTCGAAGGCCTCATGGCCTAACACAAAAGGATATTGATTCTTCGCATTCTCAGATCAGATCGCTCTGAATTCATCAGCCTGCCACTATCGTATCCCAAAGTGCTCGTCTCGGCATCTGTGTCATCAAGTTCTGGATAATTCTTTGGCCAGTTTCTGTTACTATTGCGATAATCCTTTAACAGATTTTGTATATAAACTGTTAGAAGGGAACTTTTCAGGTGCTATCTTATCCATCATCCCTACATACATTTAGGCGAGGTTTTTATTTTGATCATGATCTTTGCCAAAAAATGAATTCACACACGACAGATTACATGTGTATTTCATATAAGGGCATTAACGAACTAAATTCCCTTTCTTAACAAGGCAATGACGTCATGTTCCAATGTAATCAGTCTTTAGACCTGGAAACAATAATCTTCACGCAAAAAATGACAAGATATCATTCTCTCCATTTTGCCACTCATCTCCAAATTTTTAATAGCCCCTTATTCAGATTGTCTCAAATTTGTAGCACTGTGCCATTTCATATTTGTACTCAGTTTCTG
This sequence comes from Acanthopleura granulata, assembly GCA_016165875.1. Classification (NCBI taxonomy): domain Eukaryota; kingdom Metazoa; phylum Mollusca; class Polyplacophora; order Chitonida; family Chitonidae; genus Acanthopleura; species Acanthopleura granulata. The sequence goes on along the minus strand of JABBOT010000016.1, from coordinate 565,437 downwards.
CAGAGTAATTAATAAATGTATTTTCATTTAATCAGATATTTATTTAAATGACTCGTGTTCAATGGCATGTACCCCAGAATTTTGCACTTGTGTGTTATTAACTACAATATAAAAGATGTACATCTGCAAAGCATGTCCACAACACATAAGACACAGTGAACGCTGTTAATAAGTAAACAAATTCTTTATTGTATGTACTCCAACACTATCAGAAAAAAAATACTCCTAGGGTAGGTCGGGTCTGGCTGCTGAAAATATCAAAGATTTTACAAAGATTACATGTAATGCTGAGATAGAGAAAAAACTAGCCCTATTTCAATGCATGATGGGTTATGACCAACAAACATATGTTTCATTACTGTCTCATATTCATACAGGAAATAATGCAGAAGATTATCTCATACACATGATGACATATATGTATTAATTTAAAACAGTGCTTTTTCCCCCCACTCCCGTTATGAGAATTTTTCATGACTGTTTCATATGCAAAAAGCCTTTGTAACCATGGCATGTATATGTAGATCACATATTCATGATAACCTGTCATTTGGATGGGCCAGCAAAATTGGAATCATCTGGAATTGAACATCACTGAGCATCTGCTACCAATGACACTTTTTCCAAATCATTCTGCTCTACATGCAGATGCACACGTATTGAAGCACAGCTATGAGTATCTGATAGAACAAGTGCCGGTGTGGTAATAACTGTATGCTGTGCATGCACCAGCTGTAACTATTAAACCTGGCCACAAACAACCTCCCACACACGTACAGCTGCTGGCTACAGCGTCAAAATGCCACAGCCTTCAACCGACCCACTCCCAGTTCCTAGCATATACAACAAAGTATCCCTGTAAGGTCATCCTGAAAAAAATGTTTGTTGGGTGTAACTCAACTTTCTCTGTGAGAAAGAATAGGGTCAGTCGATGGGAAATTCTTTTCTTGCCCTTATTTACTTAAATGACTTTGTTCTAAATATGTCTGAAGATGATGTTGAATTTTATGCTGATGACACATCTATGTACTGTTCTTCTTAACACCTAGCAGAAATAGAAAAAAATTTAAATTTTAATCTTCAACACATATCTGGATGGTGTTCAGAAAATAAAATGATAATAAATGGAAAGAAAACCAAGACCGTAATGACTGGAACATCTAAACAGTTGAAGATGTGTTGTCAACATCCTCTTGAAAATGTGAATAATTTGGTTGCTTGGTTTACACGGAGATGCATGCCTTACCCGGTGACAGCATTCTGTATGTGCTATTTCTAAATTGTTGTCTGTACTGAGGAAGCACAAACATGTTACATTTGACAAAATCAGAGCTCTCTATCATAATGTATGCATTCTTCCACACATAACCTGTTGTGTTACAATATGGTCTTAAATGTTCAAGGGCACTTTTGGAAAGAGTGTATAAACTGCGGAAGACTGTAGCATGGCTGATATTAGACAACAGTAAAAGTATGACTACCTCTGAAATGTTTTCAACCTAAACATGAAAAAGTATATACATGAAATAATTCAGTATCATAAGGATCTACATGTAACTACCTACAAATCTCTGAATGACTATTTCTCTGACGATATGAAAAATATATTTCACATAAAAGAACAACAAGAAAAACAGCTAAGATCATGTAAAACAATACAACTAATTTCCCCTTTTCCTCATTCTGAAATGAGTCTTTCCTATTCTGGAAGTTTGAACTGGAATGCTCTGCCTACTACTCTCCAATGTGCTGGTCACATTTGGTAACTGTATATTGGTTAACCAGGACATTTCAAAATTGTATTGGAGAACTGTGGGGTCTAGAGAAATTTCATACTTTTATGAAACTTTAGCCTTTAATAATGACATTAATGATTGGAGATTTACAGTAGCCTGCCTTGTACAAAGCTCCCGAGTTCCATAGCCCATTTTACCATATGTTTGTTCAAGTGTTATGATATCTTTTGTATTTCATTCAATTTTCATTTTAATTCAACTAGTATATTCAATGTTTGTGGAGGGCCTTAGGGAAGATCAATAATTTATTGACTAAATTGTATTACCCTGAGAAAATAAAGACATTATCGTTATTACTATTATAATTATTATTAAAACATAGGTGTTTTAAAGAAAGTAACATGGAAAGACAAATTAAAAAAAAAAACTCATATCACAATACCAATAAAAACCTTTGAGTAGGCCCCTCTTCTAGAAGATTGGTTGGGTTACGTGCAACAAACATATTTTTAAGGTTGGCCCTACACGTACTGTACGTCACCTAAAAGTTAGCATGTTTCAAGTGACACATTTTGCTTGAATCTGACTGATTCATACACCTCTTAATGCCACTTAAGAGATTTTTGAAAAGTTTTGTTTAGTTATTACCTGAAAAACTTGCCATCAAAAATACCATTTTAAGGCATAATGTACTTCTAAAAGTGCATATGTGCAGGATAAATACAATATCTCATAAAATTTCATTTTGTTATGTTTTAAACTGCTGGAGTGGTTCAGTCATTGAAAAAAAAAGGTTTATAAGCTCTGTTTCAGGTGCATGTATCTTTTTTCTTACCCAATAAGTTTTACTTTATTTTAATGTTACAGTGATAAACTGAAGACCATTTCACTCTAGGGAAGGAAAAAGAACAAAAAAATGTTCTCTTTTACAGGTTTTGATACAAACATGTGAGTTTACTGCTCACATACTTTAATTCTTAGCCCTTACTGCATATGAAAAAGCAACTTTCATCACAATTCATTCTTTTTTCTTTTGATTTCGGAGACAAAACCATATCAGGTCGGTCGGCCAATTTCAGGCTCTCCAGGGTTAACACAAGGTGTCATTTTATCCGTCTACACAGAATAATGCAGTCAGAACATGCGAGGGTAAGCATATTAGAAACATGCAAATGGATTAAAGAAGCACATGTAGAGTATGTGAGTGGGCATGAGTGGGCGCATAATATCTATATATTTACATCTGTTGTCTGTGCGGGCATTAGCCTTCACATGCATGTACATGCTGCCTGTCCAACGAGCAGGTGTTTGTGTACACATCATCTGTCCAAAGAACGGGTGTTTCTGTATGTCTGTCCACTGAGTCGGTTTGTGTGCATTTCTGTCTTAATGAGAGCATGTTTGAGTACCTCTCTTCAATGAATGGGTGTTTATGAACATGTCTGTCTAGTGAGTGGTTTTTTATGAACACGTGTGTGCAATGAGTGGGTGTTTATGAATACGTCTGTCCACTTAGTGGGTTTGTGTACATCTCTGTCTAAAGAGAGCATGTTTGAGTACCTCTCTTCAATGAATGGGTGTTTATGAACATGTCTGTCTAGTGAGTGTTTTTTTATGAACACGTCTGTCCACTTAGTGGGTTTGTGTACATCTCTGTCTAATGAGAGCATGTTTGAGTACCTCTCTTCAATGAATGGGTGTTTATGAACACGTTTGTCTAGTGAGTGGGTGTTTATGGACACGTGTGTGCAATGAGTGGGTGTTTATTAACACGTCTGTCCAATGAGTGGGTGTAAATGAATATGTCTGTCCAATGAGAAGGTGTTTAAGAGTTTAACACCACTGTAGCGGTGTTTGTTGTGTGACCTGATATAGCTGAACCTTGTTTCGTACCTCGTCAAATCCCTTGAATGCGTATTTAAGGATTTGATGAGGTACGAAACAAGGTTCAGCAGTATTGGGTTATACAACAAATACCAAGAGGAAGACGTTAAACTCTATTCTACCCCCAAAACTGAAGAAAATGTGGAAAAAACGGCATCTTTTATGCCGCCGATCTCTTTCACTCGCTCCACAGAGGTCATAAATTTTAGACCGATCAGTGGCATGCTTAGGCTGCTTGATTTGACCTAGATATTTCAATGACGTTATATCTATGACATTGTGTTTTATTGTTGCGTACCGTCCAAATGTAAAAGCTTACTATACATGTATTGTGAGATGAGCTCTTACTGGAACGTCATGAAACAAAAGTGTTGCTTTTTCCGCCCTCATGGCATTTGGGTTTGAAGAATATGCAATCACAAAAGCAGTATGTTTAAATTATGTGACAAACTCGCTGTTGTTTGAAAGGCCATCTCTATTTAACATGTATATTTATACATAGCCCACATTTGACAATAGGGTAGAATTGACTGAGTGGGTGTTTGCGTGTGTAAATATGTTATCTGTCCACCGAGTGGGTATTTATCATATTAGCTGTCCATCGAGGGGGTAATTACAAGCACATCTGTTGACCAGGTTCGTGTTTAGATGCACATTATCTCTCCACTGATTGGGTGCTTATGTAAACAGAAAAGTGCATATTTAAAAGCAAACAATACATTTCACTTTTGCTGCTAAAGCGTCAGTTTTGTTGTAGGATATCATCCTATCACGTAGACACACCTCCAAACATATTTCTACAATCAACAGAACTTTCTGGACGAGGAAATACAATGAATTCAGTCATGGGTGAAATTTTATGTCACTGAGGGTATCTGTAAAGGCCACTGGACTCTTGATGTTTTCATGTTCATGCAGACAGCAAAGGCTGTAAGTACATTGACACCAACGAGTGATGCCACACTATATATGTTAGCAGTGAGCAGGTCGTCGCTATTGATTTTATAACGATACGGCGGCTGTGTTATGAGCCCTGATCCACGGAAATTTCCCTGCTTCCACTATAATGTGCTCTCAGCGAAATGCCTGGCCTCCAAACCATCACGGCTAAGTACACAACAGATTAACACCCAGTTGTTCTGTTGTCTATAAATAGCTAATCAAGACACTAAAAATAGCCACTTACCAGACAGGAACGATTGGTAGTGACTCAATAAAATTCTTATCAACTTAGGTCGCGTCCACGTGCTGGTATGTATGTGGAAATAGCAGCTAAGGCTGAGTTTGCAGTCTGCTCTATCACAGACTGTCAGTGCTCAAGCCGGTGGCTGTATACATGTACAGCTGTATGTATTACAGCAGTGGAATGTGTACATGTAAAGCACATTACAGCTTATGTCTGAACTGCAAGGTACACTCCAGGTCTAAAAATAGCTCAAAACCAGGTCACTGGAACAGGCTGTTTAAAGTAGGTCAAGTAACTGCAGGGCTTTCTCTTGTACAAAACCTGGTCAAAAGATAACAGCATCTACATGTTATGTGTTACTCTGGAGTCTGTGTACACACAGGGTTGGTTGAGGGCCATCCCTCTTCTACTCAAGCATGTAATCTACTCCAGTGAGATGGGAGAGCAGGCCACATAGCATACTGCACTCCACGACCCTGTGTCATGTTGAGCAGGACTCCCTATGCACACAGGGCCCTGATTGTGCTCTCAAACACAAACTTGCTTTCCCAAACAGGTTTTATGTACGCAAGAGCTGGGAATCGTAAACTCTAGAAATGAAAAAACGATACAGTATAATTTTAGTGACGCTTGAGTTACACAACAAAAATTAGGCCTTGGACGGAACCGTGCTATGGCTGGCCATATCCGTACCAAATGAAACTGGCTATCTCTGTAACAAACCAGAGTCGCAATGGGTGTCCCAAAGGAAACTCTGCACAGAATACTTTAAATGACTAATATATCTTGGTTACACAACAAAAATCAGGGCATGGACAAAACTGCACTAAGATCTCATCTCTACCAAAACCAAACTGAGAATGTCTAACAAAACAAAGTGGCAACAGGTGCATACTGTATTTCACCTGAAGTTCAGCACTTTTCAAGTGACACATTTTGCTTCATTCTAATTGATTCATCCACCTCTTAAGGCCAGTTAAGAGTTTTTTTGGGGGGAAGTTTGATTAATGTCGCACCAGAGAAACTAAAGCGTTGACATGAAAAAGTTCTATACCAATGCCTGTATGTGCGTCAATGATCCTGTATGTCAGTTCATGTCATTGATAAAGCTCTAAATCTGATTTCATGTACCTTACCTCTGTCTTAGTCCATCCCTTTGAACAGTGAATATTTTTTTCTACCAAGTTCACTCAAAACAATGCATTGCTTGTGTTAAATTCAACAAACCTGCAACACTGTGTGCAGAGAAGTTTACTGGGCAAGCCTTGAAAATTGGGTATTTCTGCATGGCTACAAAACCAGCTAATAAACTGTGAATACTTTTAAAGCAATAAAATTAATAGAAACACTAGGTATGATTGGTATTGTTCTCATGCAGAAAAATTATGGAGCTGTCAAAGCTACAATGGGCATCATTAGTTTAATTCTCATGCACTAAAAACTTGACAGCTTTGTCAACTCAAGAACATTTGAATCTCTTTGAATTAAAATCTTTAAAACAGAGTCCTTCCTGTTCTGTAAGTTTGAACTGAAATGCTCTCCTTGCCTTCTCTCAAAAGTGTCTCTATCTTCAAAACAGAATTTCCAACATTGGTATACCACACGGGTAACCCATATATCTGAAAGATAACTGCATTACTGTATTCACTGCCCTGTACACAATTTCCATAGCTAGTTTCGATACAATTTCCATACAGCTGTAGCCCATTTCACCAAATATTTCTCACAATGTTATTACATCTTATGTATTTCATTCAAGTTTCATTGTAGTTCTACTAGTACATAGTGGAAATGGTCAATGGTCAATGATACATACAGAGTGATTCTTATTATTTACTATTCATAAAAAAAAAAAAGGTTCATCTGTGGTGGAAAATGGGCTGCCCTGAGATAACTAATGCACTGTGCTGGGTGCTTTATGAATCTCACGGCTTGAAAGCTGTGGCTGAAGCCGAGAAAACTGGGCTGGAGCTGGACACCTCTTTCGTCAGAAGCTGATCTGCTGTGATCGTACATGTATTTATTTCATTAGTGTCTCATGCCACCCTCATGACTATTTCATTAGTGTCTCATGCCACCCTCATGACTATTTCACTCATAAATATGATGACGGCCAGCACTGTGGTATGGAGAAACTGCGCAGAGCCTGGGGGGAAGCCCATGACCATCTCCAGGTCTTCCAACATACGACCAGAGAGAAAGCCAGCATGAGCTGGGCTTGAACTGATAGTGACTGAATTGGTCAGAGGCTCCTGGAGTCCTGGGTTATTTTGCTGCTTTGGCATAAATACCACTTTGGCCATGGAGGACCAAGCCATCATGGCCTATCAGAAATATATGTACATTTACATGTACTTTGGTTTTGTGCTACATGTATCTTTGGTTTGTGCTACATGTATCTTTGGTTTTGTGCTACATGCACCCAATCATCCCCTGCCCTTTTTGTACCAGCCGAACCCTAGTAATATATTTTTTTTTTCTTTTTTGCAGTCAACCTTTCTTTAAGCAACAAGAGATAATTGCACAGCAGGAAATAATGCACATAGAAAAAAAATACCCGCATGAAGATTTAATGAAAGATTTAATGATTCACTTTAATCTAAAAGATTTACTTTAGATTTAATGAAAACAAAAAAAGAGTAAAAAAAGAAATAAATTAAAAAACCTCCATATCTGCGAAAAATAACGCCATACCTTAACCAAGAATTTATTCCACTCGGTCTGCCTTGAGGTAAAAGAATAAGTAATGTCCTATATGTAGCAGACAGCCTTGGATCTTCTAACTATAAAAACAGTTTCTTACTGTTACTCTAGCAGCACATAAATGGAGTATTAAATTCCTTTAATGAAAGCAGTTTTTGAGGTATCAAAATTATGTCATGGTAGAGAGATATGAACCTCTACAAAAAAGACCTTACCTTGATACCAGTACACGTACATGCAATAGATGATCTTTGAAACTCTCCACTTTGAAATTCAAATGAAGTTTTCAATGCGAACTAATAAGTGAACCTCTGAGTGAAAACAGCCCTAAGCCTTCCAGGTATACCCAGGCTACACACATAATAAACTAATTCTCACTCCTAAGATCCGGTATTACTTGGCAGTCACACAGTGACCCAGAGCTGCACCATCTGACCTCACCAATCGCACACAGACTAGGGATGTCTGGGGAAACCCCTTCTGTCTGGCCCTTGAGCAGCTTAGCTTACGTAACTTGTGACCTCATGAGCATCAGATCCTGCTTAGAGAATTATAACTACTGTAAATATTCAAACTTTTTGATCATTAGAGCAGTTTTTAAAGGGTAATTTATGCATACAGTTATTGTAAAAACAAAATCCCCAAAACGATTCCTTTGTTTCACCACTGGTATAAAATAATAATAATATATAAAAGTATACAAATCTCTACACGCCACAGTTTTCCAAGGAAATGATGAAATTTTGCTTTCTGCGGTGGTTGAAAAGGTTGAAGAATTTGGATACATGAACAGCACACTTCATTTCACAACAGGCACTCCAGTCTCCTCCACCCACGAACCAGACTGCTGTCAAATCCCATCAAATTACCATAATCGACCTAAAATTTTGTCCATGATAAAATGGCTCCCATTGTCCCACTCATATTTCTACTGACATTAGGAACGTGTTCTGAAGTAGCTTTGGAAAGTAGAATGATATCCTACTGGAAAATTGTGTGTTTCAGCTCTTATTTGTCGATAAAAATGAGCATTTTGTGATGAAATTTTAAGTCACTGGCAGTAATAAAGAAAAAGGCTCTATCTAGCTATTTTGATCTGGTTTAATACTGCAACATGTCGCAAGTGTTGTTATTATTGTCCATCTCTGCCAATACTGGAGTTCAGGGTTCAAACTTTTTATCGCCAGTGAAAAAAAAGTCCTACAGTGCCATATCAAACATGTTAAGCAACTACATGCACCCTAATTCTTCAACCTTTTCAACCTCCTCTGCAACCAATATTTTGAAACATTCTGACAGAACTACGGGGTGTGAAGAAATATTTCGCACACTTTTATGAAACTAGCATCTTTCATCAACAAACATATCACTTTTAGCATCAGTCATTTTCATAATCATTATATTCATAAATTCCACTGGAAAAGTGCTTTAGTGGTTAAAAAGGTTGAAGATTTACAGTACATCTGATTACATATACTGCAACATGGGTGTCTGAAAACAGTTAAACAGAAAGTTTTGGGGGAACTAGAACAATGGAGAAAATTAACAATGGAGAAAATTAACAATGTGAACACTTGTAAATTAAGAAGTTCCTGAGGGAAAGAGGTGTCATTTTGTGCCTGATAGGCGGAAACACATATGATCGATAAATTAATTATTTATCGGTAAATTTTTGACAAGTCCCATGATACATTAGGACCTTTATTACCTTAAGTGACACAAGAGTTCAGACTAGAAACTCCCCTACTGAGAAAAACAAGAGAACAAGAAAAACTCAGTTGTACATGTGATTGTTTCGTGGTATTTGTTTGTCTGGTGTTTAATGCCCTGCTTATGAAAGATTAACTCATATGGCAGTGATCAGATTATGGGTGGAGGTAACTGGATATGCTGATTAAACATTATCATTATTTCCACATGTTTCATGTGGTACTCAAGAATATTTCACTTATTTTGGTCGGAGGAAACCCTCGACCATCCGCAGGTTGTTGGCAGACCTTCCCACCTAGCCAGCCTGAGAGAAAGCCAGCATGAGCTGGACAGCAACCGGATTAGTGAGAGGCTCCTGGGTCATCACTCTGTGCTAGCATGCTAAACCCCATAAAACTCGTTATAAGGATGATGTACATGTATTACTTTATTCTCTACCCTAAGTTCATCTAATACAACTGATATATGTACGGGTATGTAAGCTACATGTAGACATGACATAACAGCACAAGGCCTACTGGTTCCTGACCCAACAGAACAGGACCTATTCACCAGTGATATTTAGATTTCACTGAGATGACAACATATCCTCTCCAAACCATACCAGCTGCACTACTTTCAGATAGAATCAGTCATTTGTGAGCAAATTTCTGAACCCTGTTCCCGTCAACTGTTCATGTCCATTACACTTGATTCATAGTCATTTTCTTAAATGAACATTGAATGTGATAATTTAATCCTATAAATCACTGATATGCCTACTCCATACATTCTCTTGTTCTCACATATGTCCCTGGCTCATCCACTCCCGTTCTCACCGATGTACCTGGTTCATATACTCCCTTGTTCACCGATGTGCTTGGTTTATACCCTCCCATTCTCACTGGTGTACCTGGTTCATACACTCCCCTGTTCTCACTGATGTACGTGGTTCATATACTCTCTTGTTCTCACTGATGTACCTGGTTCATACACACCCCTGTTCTCACTGGTGTACCTGGTTCATATACTCTCTTGTTCTCACTGATGTACCTGAGGCATATACTCTCTTATTCTCACTGATGTACATGTACCTGGTTCTTACACTCCCATGTTCTCACCTATAAAATAGGTTCATATACTCTCTGGTACTCACCAATACGCTTGGTTCATACACTCCCTTGTTCTCATTGATGAACCTGGTTCATACACTCTATTGTTCTCAATGATGTGAGTGAGTGAGTGAGTGCTTGGGGTTTAACGTCGTACTTAACAATGTTTCTGTCACGTGACGAAGAGGAGTTCTCCTGGTGTGTGCATACAGCGTGTCTTCTTGTGACAGATCGAGTCCATGCCGCCAAAGTGCAGCCGCCACTGGAACATCATGCCGAAGACACCAGACACCACGTCACATTATACTGACACTGGGCCTTTTAAAGTTTTTGGTAAGGCCCGACCTGGGCTTGAACCTGTATCTCCCGACCTCGAGGCAGAGACCGAGGCGGTCTCAATGATGTGAGAATGGTTCATACATTGACTGATTTTCATGGATGTACCTGGTTCATACTCTACTTTTATTAATGATTTACCTTGAGCCATACAGTGCACTGTTTTCACTGATAGCCCTGGTTTGCTAAGTCCCTTCACTTGTTCCCAATGAAGCACTCACACTCACCGGTCCTCCCTGGTGTCAAGGGTGTGCAATGTATGAAGAGCCTAGTCACTTAGTACTCTTTCTTGTCCATGCATCAGGTTTATAAATACAACTTTCTGTTTTCACTGCTGGGTCTCCTACACATGTATCTTTCACTGTCACTAATCAAAAACCTTGTTCACACTGATGTACATGGTCAATATCCTTCTAGCTCAGCGTCCATTTCTCTTCTCCACAAAATCTTAATTGCTTCGTACAGTTTCTGGGTTTCCTTACATCAACTGATTTTTCTACAGGTAAGTCTTCAGAAAAAAGGCGATGAAATGTTGAACAAACTAATAACCTCGCACGTAGACAACAACTGGCTTCAATGACAACTGTAATCATTCAACCCCCAGACATAAAGTACTTCTGTCATGTCTTAAAAGTATATTCTAGTAACTGGGGCCATTGCTACAAACATGTTTACTCCGGGTAACACGGCCGACCCCCCTAAAAATGGCAGGGCGCTAAAGTACTTTACTGAACTTCTGATGGAATTTCTTTTGTATTATTCTCTCCATGTAAAATTTCTTTCAGATCTTTATCCACTTCATTAGCAAGAACAAAAAATACAAAAAAAAAAAATTTCCCTACTGAGTGACTGTTTTGTCTAACACAGTACTGTAAGGATGGCCTGGTGAAACTATATGCTGGTGCATTTCTACAGCTGTACTCTGATTGCCAACTGATCACTATGTCAAAAGCACAGTATCTAACACCCACCCAGACGGTGGGCTGAAAACACTTCGCTCATCTTGTTCAACTGAATTTCCAATCGAGGAAGTGTCACGGCTGTCAGTTTTGAAGCCTTGGGTGTCTGATACTCTTCCTCTTCTAAATGGCATCAGACCAATTTGTACCATGCTACTTTGTGTATACCACAGTCACTCCGTATCACACTGACAGAAGCCGCATATACCACAGTCACTCTGTATCACACCGACACAAGCCACATATACCACAGTCACTCCGTATCACACTGACAGACGCCGCATATACCACAGTCACTCCGTATCACACTGACAGAAGCCACATATACCACAGTCACTCCGTATCAAACTGACAGACGCCACATATACCACAGTCACTCTGTATCACACTGACAGAAGCCACATATACCACAGTCACTCCGTATCACACTGAAAGAGGCCACATATACCACAGTCACTCCGTATCACACTGACAGACGCCACATATACAACAGTCACTTCGTATCACACTGACAGAAGCCGCATATAGCACAGTCACTCCGTATCACACTGACAGAGGCCACATATACCACAGTCACTCTGTATCACACTGACAGAAGCCACATATACCACAGTCACTCCGCATCACACAGACAGAAACCACATGTAGATTAGTTGTAACATTTTGTAGCTGCTGAATTACCCTAAATGACCTAAAATTTCGTCCATGACTAAGAAGCTCATTTTTCCTGATACTGAGAACTCTAATAATTTTACAAAAGGAGTAATCAGGTTTGTTTGGAAGGATCCTTTGTGACATGTATTTGCCTCTTAAAACTGCCCTTTCATGGATGAAATTTTAGGTCATTTACAGTACCGGTATACCTTTCCATAATACTCTGTAAAGTGTAAATCATTTGTATAAAAAAAAAAAAAAAAAAAAAAAAAAAAAAATAATACACCGCACCCTACTCCACTGCTTTCTTTTTAAGTTACTTATAATTTACACACAGACCTTGCGGTTAGTCAGTCGTTAATTTCTTATATTGTCAAGTATTTACAGAAACAGTTCATTGTGATACCTGTTCAAACACTCACAAATTATTTCAGCCCGGCCACTGCAGAAAGCCAAGTGGAACTATTGCTGCCACGAAAAATAGGGCTATGTTAGCCACACATTTTTATTAACAGAATGTCATGATCAGTGAACCAGTTTGAACGAAAATCCCACCATATATTAGCCATAAACAACACAGAGAGCATTGCTGACCAGTGTCCTACATACATGTATCTGAAGTTAATATATAATGTACATATGTTTAAGAAAAATCATATGGTCTGACGTCATTATGGAGTGAGGTGGGTTACTGTATGAAATGACCGAGAATAATTTACTTTACCAAGTGTCATTAAACCTATGGAGATGATTTATTACAGAAGATCACAATGACATTCGGAGACTCGAGGATGGGCTACACAGTAATTTTTATGAGCACACATACATCGATAACTGTGATCTAATATAGGAAAGAAACAAAATGAGTTTATAGCTTTGGACCGCCTTGTTACGAATGGGAATGGGAATGAGATTTAAGAGTTCTCAATTTCCGCGCTAATTAACAGTGGGAAAGGGTTGTCCACAAACGAATATTTAGTATGTTTTACTTGTAATAATAATGTAGGCCCTGTATTACAGCATCTCTTCACCTTCAGTAATCACAAGTCACAATGACTTAACCTGTAACAGTGCTAAACAGTTGACACTTACGCCTAGACGGTGCTCTAATACAGCGCTAAATAGCTGACAGTTCAACCTAGACGGTACAGCCTATGACACATTCAATATCTTGGTGGATTTGACGTAATTTGATAAATTTTCAGACAAAGGAAAGTCTTTTAGGGCAAAATGAAGTCGACGAACAGAAACCAAATTATAGCCTTGAACGATTATCAGTTACCAACCGCGAGTCAGAGCTGTTTGGGCAGATCGAACCACTGTTTTGTAAATAAACAAACTGACAGATTTACAAGTGTTGTCTATGCGAGTCGTGATACAACTGAACCGACAGTTACACAGTCTGTACGTCAGATCGCAGGCTTGCCTGTGGAAAGACGAGGAAAAAATCGAATCGACGCGTTCGCCTAAATTAACATACTCACCAGTGAGACGGAATCTGGGACGACGTCTACTGAGTCAGGGGTTCTAGGTGTGAAACTGAAAGTGGTATACGCAATGACTGCTTCACTAGCGAGCGAAGTATAAGAAATCGCCTGGATTCGCCTAAAGAATAACTACAATCTCGATTCGGATCAGTGTGCGGCCATAATGGAACGAACAACCGCTACTGGATCTGACATCCCTGCACCCCGTATAAAGTAGTTCTGCAGAAACATGGACAGATATTCGTTCTCATGAGGTTAATATGCAAAATAATTCGCATTGAAATGGAGTTACTCTTAATAAAGTATACAGTTTAGTGATTTATGGTCTAAGTTGTATGTTTTTACTGGGTGAAAAAAGTCATTATGAATCATGTATTCGTACGCGCCGCACAATCTCAAATATTCGTGACGTCACAAACATTGACCCGTCGTGGTGGCTGAGCATCCATAAATGGACAGAGCAGTCTACTTTTTCATAGGGGTGCTATCTGAAATATTTTATATTAAGTTATCAAAAATGTTATTTTTTTAGCAGCTAAGATGATGATATTCTTGTGAATTATATTCACAACACTACTCAAGAAAACAGTGCTTTCATATTTAAGGATTATGGAAACGCTACAATAACTTGAATAACCTTTCCCTACTAACCACTAGTTTGAAAGAATCCAATTGCAGAGGTCATTCAGCCGATTGTGTCGAAACACGTGGTAAAGTTTACAAGACCATTGACAGAGCCAACGTTGTCGACGATTTCAGGCGCAGATTTCCCTTTTGGCGCGCGAAACGGCGACAGATTTTCTCCGCAGTTTAATGTAAAGGGTGAATCTGGAGAAAATGCGACGGGTAGTTAAAAAAAAAGGTACTTTTATACATCTGATTCTCATCGAATAAATCGCTTTGAGAGTTGGTGTTTTACCAGTTGCCGCGACTGGGTCAACAGTCGAGCTGATGTCACTAGAAGAGTTTTGTGTTTCCCGCGCGATATCAGATTGCCATCTGTAATCCTTGACTGGACGTGGGATAAAATGCTGTTCACTGTCGAATATGTTGTCTTTTTTTTTTTTTGTTTTTTTTTGTTTTTTGTTTTTGCATTGACGGCCACGCTACTACTTCGTTTCTCATTGTGCGCGTACATTCCTGTAAATTGTCACGTACTAGATGTATATATATTGTGTCTAACAGCGACTTGTTTTAACAACGTATATACATGTTCATGTATATATAACAATTACACCTTTTCTGAAGAATCAAAATCATGTCCAGCGATTTCCCAAACGAAAGCAGTGAAAGTAATGAACACGTTTCCTTATGTCATTCAGTGACATTTCAGGCCAGCCTTTAGACTACCAGCAACTCATCAAAGATCTCAATGTAATTGAAATACATGGGTACATCTTTTCTGTGCTCTTTCTTTTTTTTTTTGTGTGTGTGTGTTTTCTAGAAAACAAATATGTCAGCAGCAGGTTGTAGGCTCTATGGGTATGTGGGAAGGCCCGCCAGCAACCTGGTGATAGTCGTGGGTCTCCCAAGGGCACTGCTCGGTTTCTTCCCACCGTAATGCTGGCCGTGGTATAAGTGAAATATTTTAGAGCACGGCATATAAAACACTCAATCAAATAAATAAATCAAGCTGTATATAACAGTAATAATTTTTTTTTTCTTTATGGCAGTTTTTGCAGTGAAACGGCCAAAACGAGTAATCAATAGGAAGGCCAAGGTAAACAATGTGTCGGAAGTCGTGCAATCAGAAATGCCAAAAGCTCCGACTCCAAAAGCTCCA
Organism: Acanthopleura granulata; assembly: GCA_016165875.1. NCBI lineage: Eukaryota > Metazoa > Mollusca > Polyplacophora > Chitonida > Chitonidae > Acanthopleura > Acanthopleura granulata. The sequence continues at coordinate 549,908 of JABBOT010000016.1, read as the reverse complement.
ACTCCAGCTGATCTGATGAGAATAGAATCACTGACACAAGGCCTGGATGAGTGGGAGTTCAACATCCTCACGTCACATACGGTCGAGGAGGTGTTCAACCAACTGGAAAATAGCCGCAAGCATCGCAAGATGGAAGAAATCCTGGAGGAAGTGGCCAAAATCCAAGAAAGGGTCACGAAGGCCAGTGCTCTAATCTAAACTTTCATGAATTTTAATGAGATTTGTTTTAAAGTTTGACATGATTTTTTTCAAGTTTCCGAACTTTCATTAAAAGGGAAAGACCGCACAAAAATGTTATGGTGAGTGAAAATACCATTAAAAACTGTATCTGAAAATACCTGAATTTTTTAGATTTCTTTTCCCCAAAATAAATGGAGTCAAATGTTTTGATTGTATGGTGGGTTTTATGCACCATATTGATAATATGCTTCACAAATGGTGTCACGCCAACTCTTTTATGGCCGTAAATCAGAAATATAAGATCATAATAGCGTTTTCAAAAGAAAGTAGTACAGGAGTACTCTTCACAAGAACTTTTTTCAGAGCTGAACATAAAGGTGTCCATGAAACCCACCATACACTCAAAATATTTAGCTGCGTTTAATTTGGTGAAAAAAATCTAAAAAAATTGAGTGAAAGTATTTTCAGATACATTTTTGCCAGGGTCTTTCCCTTTAACAAAATTGCAACTCCAGAGGCAAACAAAGGCCATAAACAAATGTTTGTGGTGCTGAGAGTTACTAGTACATTTTTCTAGAAGGATATCATCCTAACTCTGAAACAAATCTGAAAGTACCTTTTTAAGATCAATAAAACCCATCAAATGCAGTAAATATTTTCTTTGAAATGAAAGCAATACAGGTACATTTTGATTTGGACAGCTGGTTGTTTTTCTTTGCTTGTGGTGTGATGTTACTTCACATTTTGATTGAAACGTTCAAGCAAATTGACAAGTTCATGTCAAAAGCAAAACAAACACTGCAAGTCATTGGAGCAGAACTACTGAAAATTGCATGTTGATCAGTATCAAGTAATATGACTTACATATTTTGTCGTAAGTATTATAAATTTTTAATGTTTTGTTTTTTTCCTTACAGATCATAAAAAATGTTGAATTGGATGAGGTATGATTCGTTTCCAATTGTTCTTGTTTTTTTTCCTTCCCTTGTACACATGAAGCTGATGGAGTTCCTGAATTGTTTAATGAAACTGCAACTTTCAAACAATATTTATTTTAAAAAGAAAGAAAAGGAAACAGAAATTTTAAAGTTTCTGTTAAATTGTAAATTGAAATACGTAGCAGAACAAGGTCGATGTAGTTGGACCCTGAACTCTTCAATGGCTGGAGGTAATATTGTATAGCTTTCTGTACATGAAAAAGAAACTGTAATGAGCAAGGAGGCATGGCTTCGTTAGAACTACATCAGTAATACTCAGATAGATAAAGTAGAGTACTGTAAATGACCTAAACTTTCATCCAAAAAAGTGCATCTTTAGAGGCAAATAAATAATATTTCTGGGGTTGAAACTCATGTTTTTCCAATAGGGTATCATCCAACCATCAGAAGAAACCTCAAAATAACTTCCTGAAGTCAATAGAACTCTCAAAATCAAGAAATGTAAGCAACTTAGTCTTCAATGAAACTTTAGGTCATTTAGGGTAATTTATGACACTACATGAGTACGTCCATTATTTGATCACACGTAATTACATGCTTGATCAGGGTGTTTAACCCCATACTCAAGAATTGTTCACTCAGCGTATAGGACGGCAATAGGGTTTATGGGTGGCAAACACCAAAATTTCCCGAGTCCCCAGGTGTATCTGAAGCAGTTTGATTTGAACACCTGATCTCATTGGTCAAGGGCCTGACGGTCACTGCTAACATGTGCATTAACTGCTTGGCATCAAGAGGCCCATACCTCTTATAATGGTACAGATATAGTTGCCACTTAAGTAACGTAAAAGACAAATCTACAGGTATGTAAGCACATTTTGAAATAAAATTTAAATTATCATTTTATTTATAAATGTCCGAAAAAGAAAATTAACAGCAACACTGCTTTCAGGATGGTAAGATGCCAAGATCGTTTCCTCTTCGGGAGAAGTTGTTGCGTGTGAGTATATTGTTGTGTTTGCAAAATGTACTCTTAAATTAATTAAGATGGTGGAATAAGGGAGTTTCAAGTTCGAGCTCTTTCATCGCTAAAGGTAGGAAAAGCCCCACTGTACCCTGTGATTTGATAAAAAGTGTTAGGCAACTTTCTCTGATTATGTTTACTGTAACATGAGCATCTATAAAAATTGTCCCCAAAAAGTTATTTAGACTGGATGAACTGTGGTGAAAATTGAAGAGCTTGAGGTTTTTGAACTTGAAAAGTTCATGAAGGAAATAAATATCATTTGTACGTCTTGAACATGGTGAGACAGGTGATCAGTAAAGCGAAGTCAGCAAACGTGACACAGTGGGACTCTTTTTACCATTAGTGTCAAAATTAAGAGTTCGAACTTGAGACCCCTCTATTAGTCATGGATACATATATATGTCTTTGTCTGATAAGTCTCAAAGTGTATTAAATTTAATGAAGATATTTAATGTTATTACATATAACTTATAGGGCACAGTATGAAATATGTGCATGCCATCTTCAGGTCAGTTATGAATTGTAGTGCATCTTTTCTGCAAATGTTGAACTCCGTCCTACCTCAACAGTTACTTCCCCTTGAGAATTTGTTGCTTCTTTGATGATGGTTAATTGGTTATGTAACCTTTCCTAATTGAGGCTCCAATTTTGAAGAGTGTGCAAAGTGAGGCCAAAGGACATGGACTCTGTTTTCAGGGATATGATTTGGGGGAAAATTTTAATAGAACATTTGATTTGATTTACTTTCCATTTTGAGGAGAAACTGAGTTTCTGAACAGTTAATGGTCTTTTGCAATGAAATGATCCAAAATTTCTTTATTTATTCAGAAAAGTCTGAAATTCATTCCTGTATATTGCAATGAAAAAAGAAAACTGATTTCAGATGATACATTTGAGTTTGAATACTTATTAAAAACTATTTGTACTGGTCAGTTGTCATTCTTGAAGTTACATGTGGCATTTGAGGTGAAAAGAACTTCATGTCCTGACAGTGAAAGAGTCTTGTATTTTGTCACTGTGGTGCTGTTAATATCTCACACATTGCTTGCAGGCGACTGTCTAAAATGACACCATCTCAGTGACCTTCGAACCGAGTTGAAAAAAAAGTTCTGAACTGATACTGTTCTCTAAACATTTAAAGTCCCAAGATATTTAAAAAATGTTTGTTGCGGGTAACTCGACCGACCCTCTGTATAGTTTTTATTGGGATTCAGATTGAATTTCTTTTTTTTTTTTCACTTTTCTCTCCATGTCAATGTCTTTAAAATACTTATTTATTCATAGGCAAGAATGTATAAGAAAAATATTTGCTCACTGACCAACCCTGTATTTTCTGACACGGTTGTGTCACCCGCAACAAAGAATTTTTTAAGGATGGCCTACTGTATGATTTTTATGGTTATATAGGAAATTTGAAAGTCGACAGAAACACCTAGTGCTGTACCAGTACCCCAGTGAAGATAAAGCCAAGAAAACTTGTCTGTATGAAAACTTAATAGCTTCAGTCTTTGCAGCTTGAATCATTCCATCCAAAAATTGCATATTCATTCTGAAATTTATAGTTTGGATCCAATATGTATATATATATGTCACATATGTCATGTGATATCTGTAAAATTCCGGAAACATATGGTGTACATGTAGAACTCACCTTAGTCACCCAATCCTTCGTATGTGCAAAATGACATTTGTCACTGGAACCTCATAGTCACTGTATTTGTTTTTGGTATTGATTTTTCTTACAATTGGCTCTCCACCGTGATAAAATAACAATGTAAACCTCAAAATCTGAAAAGAAGTTTAAATTTACACATATGCTTGCATATGTCTAAGATCATAATATCGCTGGTGACTTTTCTGTCATATTCGTCCTAATGGATTATTTTTCTTGCTTTATTAACAGGCTATGTGTATATATTACAACTTGTTTCGATACATTTCTTTTCACCTGATTTTCACTTGTTGAAGTGAATACATGCAAGATCATGACTAACTTTGCTGGTGGATTACCTCCCTTTTTTTTCTTACATGTAACAAGGCACCATGTTACAACTTATAACATATAATATATAACATTTCATAACATATAATGAAACATATCTTTTCAGTTTCTGTACAGTGAATACATTTTTGAGGATTTGTAAGGGTGAATATTTATATTTATTTCTCCCTTTTAGATGTCTCAGCAGAAAGTTGTAATGGAGAAGGTGATGGATTTCATAGAGGACTGTGCGATTCGCCTTAATCTGCTGACACAAGTCAACGAGTGGCTGTGGAAAGATCACAGACTGGTAAACAGCCTCAAAATATGGTTGTAATTTTATATCTCCATGGATACGAGCCACAAACAGCAATTTTAGTCTACCTTAACAAAGTACCCTAAGGCCATTCATAAAAAAAATTGATTTCTTTGTAACACCTGTGAAAAAAACTGGGTAGGTAGGTAGGTAGGGGATTTTTTTTTTTTTTTTTAAAATTTTTTTCCCCCGTCTTTTGATTGGCTGGGGGAGGGGAGGGACATAATGCAGGACTCAACAAAAATACATGTACTACATGTATGCGGAGTAGATCTATAGAGCAAGTGGCATCTTTTGACCGAAGTCCAGGTGTCCACTAATTATTTTATTCTTAAGGTTGAGACTGCCTTGGTGGTCTAGTGGTTAGAGCATCCACCTAGAGGTCGGGAGATCCAGGCTCAAGCCTGGGTCTAGTCATACCAAAGACTTTAAAAATGAGCGCCTCACTTGGCGCTCAGCATTTAGAGGGGAGAGCAAGGAAACAGGACTGGTCCACCGGGTGTCAGTATAATGTGACTGTTTGGGGTGTCTGGTGTCTGGTGTCTTCGGCATGATGCTCCAGTGGTGCCAGCACTTTTCAGTCATCGTCAAAATGACTGAAACACTGTTAAGTACGACGTTAAACTCCAAGCACTCACTCATTATTAAGGTTGAGCAATGTTTTGAGCTGAAACATTAATTTGATCTCAGAAATACATCTCGATGTAGTCAGGTTTTAGACTCCTAATGGTCATGTCAAAGACCTGGAATATCAATAATATGTTCATTATCTTGCAACAAGGAAGCAAAAAGATTGCAGATTTGATATTTTAGCTAAATGAACTCAGAATAAATGAAATGTTTTGCCACATACTTTAGGTGAAATGGTCGAAGAGCATAAAACTAAGAAAAATGTGACTATACGTGCATAATGTATTCCATAAACTTTCAAGCCTTCTAAACACTGAGCCTAAAAGATGATATATTTTGAGTATGAAGATGAAAAAATGCATAGCAAAACACTTCCGATAAACATGAAGGTACATTTAACTCCCTTATGTTATATGAAATAAACATTTATCTAACATGTTAATGAGTAGCAGATAGCCTTTTATCCTTTTGCTTTCATTGAAGGAAGTCAAAATGTGGATATTGCTAGCGTTTGCAGATCTTGTACAAAGGGTAATAATATTTGGAAGTTTAACGAAAATCCTATCGAACTGATGGCTTTTTCAAGGAGTGAAGTGGGACCTCATCTGGACAGTGAAATCTGTTCTGTTTAATTACTTTTAATTGAATAAACTTGTCATAAATTTAACAGCATGTTCATTTAGCAGTGCTTGTAACAGAGGATTCTTCCTTAAAGGTAGGGAAAACATAACAGTTGAATAAAGTTCTGATGAAAGAGTGCGAAAAGTTTGTTGTAAGTGTGATCTTGAATATTTTTTGCAAGTTTTCTTTAAGGAGAAAAATACACTTGAAAACAGCTTTTGTATGGTGGGTATTTGGGACCACCTTTCGGTATGTATAGTCTTGGTGTGATAACGTTATAAATGAGGGTGTAACACATGTTGAATAATATTTTTGCTCAAGAATTTGGCTTTTTCAGCTAACAAATGTATTTAATCTGGATTTGGATCAAATTTATATTTTTACTATGTTCATAAATATTATAATAATTCAGGTTAAATGCATATGTTTGGATGTAAACAACAAATTTACATTGAAATAAATTTATTAGACATGCATCATATCCTTATTTAGAACATTATTATGTAACAACGATAAATACCAAAAGTTGGTCCCAAATAACCACCATACAAACATGTAGTACCATTTTCTCCTGAACCGAAGAAATCCCCCTCAAAACATTGAAGATCATATCTGCATATAAATTTTGATGCTCTTTCATCTGATTTTGGCATCGTTTTTTGCTTCCGTCTTCTTTAATGAAGCATCAAATATTTCTGTTTTCTTTTTAATGTTATTTGGGCTCTGCAATCCAAAAAAAAAAAAAAAAAAAGGAAAGAGAATTGTATTCCCCATACAAGTACATTGCACATCCATGGCTATGTTGACTGTAAGCCCCCATGTAGGCCTTGGCTCACATGGCCAACTTATCTATGCTAAAACACTTATATTAGGAACAGGCGAGCCAGGACTGTTGTCACCTTGCATGAAGTTTAAAGGGTGAAACTGTTCAGCAGTCTCCTTGCATATGAACTCCTGCCACTCTGGACTGCATCTGTCGTTTTCAAGTGAGCTAATCTTCAGTGTTTCCACATCGCAGCATTGTATCAGTGAAATGATACATTTTTAAGCAAAGTAATCAGTGTCAAAATCGCCTTTTCTAAAAAATTAGGATGTCTGGAATACCTATGTTTTCTTTACCAGAAGAAGGGGATCAGGAGGGGGCCTCTGACAGGCTGAATGAGATAACCATAATAGCTGAAGTTGACTGTTAACTCGTACTTGGCAATATATGGGACCCCCCCCCTACAATATCTCGTTTTCGGGAGTTAGCGTGTTAATGTGGTGGGTAATTGGGACCACCTCTGGTTTCTTGGGTACACAGTGTTTACATGAAATGATGTTCTTATTAAGCTGGGTGGGAAATTTTAAATGGCGTAGGCGAAGAATGGCTGGGGAACACTTTTTACAGAATACAACCCATGGATCTCATCTACGAGACTTTTGATCGATCTCTCCACACAAGCAACAGCTGGAAGATCATTTCGTCCTCACCGGATTCAGTGGCCTCTGTGTTTATAATAAGGGTGTAGTGGGCATGTCTGATAAATTTAGTTTGAATGCAAATTTATTGTTTATGTCTACTTTTAATGAATTCTTGAAAAATATAGATATGATCAAACTCAACAAAAGCATTCAAACAAATGCCCATAGTAGAGCATGCTTCCTACTGTGGACATTAAACTGGGTGTGTTAATGTGTTGTAACATGTTGTTGTGAATGGTAACTGTCAGAATGAGGTTTTCCGCAAGCCGAGCAGACCTGGTGACGTGAAAGCTGCAACCAGTTTGTACGGGTAGATGTGAAATATGCAATTTCCAAAACCGTGGAGTAAATTTGAAAAAAATAAAAAATAAAAAGTGATTTCTCGGGGCATTGTAAGTGGTCAAAATAATATATTCCTTTTTTATCAAATTGTCCTTGGAAAATGATTACATGGGTGAAAATAGCTGTTGCACAACTCCCAATTAGCACCATTAGATAGCTGTCTGCTTGTGTGTATTCTCCGTTTCCACCTTTATTGGAAAGAAAACTTAATTCTTAAGCAAAACAATCAATTAATGAAACAGTTGCAGTAAGGCGTGTCCTGAAATTAGCCCAGTGCGACACAGCCCACATTTAGTACATTTATTATTCTCTCTACTGATATAACCGAACAGCTTTTTTTTTTTCAAAAAATATATGGGTAAACTAATTGGGTGAATTGATCTTGAAGGCGTTGCCTTAAATAACTGAATTTGTATTGAGAGGAAAATGAAAATGACGAGACCCTATTTTGGCGTAGTTCACTTTTCAAGGCATGAGTAAGTAAAATTACAGTTTGCATGTATCCCTGTATGTTGCCCTAGTTTGTGCAACAAAAATGTGGTTAAACTCATAAAATTGGTGTTATTATCTTTAAGGCTGTCTGTAAAAATAGTTCGGGTTTGCGTTACCCAACCTACCCACTAATGAAAAATAGGTCCTGCTCAAAGAGTTTTTATTGAGTCTTTTCTGCAGAAAGTCTCCTTATTTTTTACGTGTACTTTCCATTTTATGCTGTAATTTTTTCTTCCCCCAGTTGCAAACCTGATACACTGAAAAAAAAAAACCCAAGATAAATGACCCACTCCAATTTCCCAGATACAGTAAGGTTACGTAAAACAAATTGTTTTTAAATGATGGCCCAGTAGACGTCAAAAAAGAAAATGTCAGGCTGTGTGTGGTTATTTTTATCTGCAGGTGACATTTGATACAGAAGAGACCGAGGAAGGCGAAGAAGATGAATTTGAGGAAGAATACTCAATGGAAGAGCACCAAGAGAATTACATCGAAATGACGTGAGTGTTGCCATGGTAACCAGAATTGGGTGAAAAGTGGTTTGTGCACTAAAATTAGTGGATCCTAATTGTGGCATAATTATTCTTCTTATTGGTCATTTAAATTTAATAGTAAGAACAATTGATAATGCGTTTTAGACTTCACTTATTTTGACTGCCAGCTCAGCTCTTATCAACGATTCCTTCTGCTAAAGGTGGCATATGCTGTGGGATTATGAAAGATCTAGATTCGTCATGATAATGCCGGATAGTGTTTTCGTTTTCATCTTTAAAAATCAGCAAAATAGATTTTTCTCTTTTTTGTGGGAGAATTCCAAATAAGTTTTGTGCTGAGAATTTCAAGTTGGACATATAGTGTTGTATTTTCTTGGTAAATAAATGTACACTCACAGTTTGCTCTCTGACATGTTGTAAAGTTATTTAACTTGGTATACCCACCTTGTGCACTCTGGCATACCTTGTATTACAAATACACATGTATGTTTTAAGGATAGTTTACACGCTGATACCTTAAGATATAAATGTACACACTCGGTTTACATGATGATGTCGTGATACAAACACTCACTCATAAGTTTATTTCACACTTGCAACGTAAATGGACATTTATGCTTTGAACTTTCACGTCTTGCGTCTTCCATTCACAGGTTGCTATATTGACAAGTAATACAAATGTACGCACACTAGGGGTTATTATATCCAATTTCTATTTAGAAACTGTACTGAACAAATCCCAAAAATCAGAAAAACTATTTTTTTCACCAGTGTTTCATGAAAACTCATGAAAGTTGTCTAAAATTCAATTTTCCGATGTTTCTCTTTGTGGTAACCACAGTGCGAAAGTGGCTAGAAACACCTCTAATACCCTCACAGTTTGCACTTTTAAATGTGTAATACAAATGTACACTCACAGTTTACACTCTTGATGTGTAATACAAATGTACACTCACAGTTTGCACTCTTGATGTGTAATACAAATGTACACTCACAGTTTACACTCTTGATGTGTAATACAAATGTACACTCACAGTTTGCACTCTTGATGTGTAATACAAATGTACACTCACAGTTTACACTCTTAATGTGTAATACAAATGTACACTCACAGTTTGCACTCTTGATGTGTAATGCAAATGTACACTCACAGTTTGCACTGTGATGTTTTGTATTGTAAACATTCACTCACTGTTTTCTTCCTTTCATACATGTGAATATTTAACTACATTAAATTCCACATTACTAAATTCAACATTACTAAATTCAACATTACTACATGTAAGTTTCTGACTTTGATGTTGTCTTTACATTCCTATTTAGGTTGTGTTAGGTTTATGTTCTTCACGTTGTGATTGAATATTTATTATTGGTAACAAATATGGAATTGTGTATCTTTCCAGGGATACGCTGGAGCATTATGATGACAAAGTGACAAGGTTCCTGGATCTGCTTCAGCAGCTGATCGAAAGAACCGGCTTATTTCGAGGGTGAGTTGAATCTGTCCGAAATATGCCGAGTGGTCAGTGGGTGGAAAACTCTTGACTAGTTAACTCCATTGCTATGACTCGCCGTTCATAACGGCTCACGTTCTATGACCTCCAGCATGGCTGGCCGGCAAACTGCTCTCATTGGCTCCTTTCCTTACCATTGTGCAGTGCTTTCTGATTGAATCATGTTATTGTTAAAGTCGGTGCTGATTAGTAAACTTATATTCTAAATATCCCTTTGAGCCGAAGAATCCCGGATGGCAGGGAGTTCAATGTTCTGTAGTGGAAGAGTTAAAAAAGAACTGTAAATGACCGAAATTTTTTTCCCAGAAAGTACATTTTTAGACGGAAAATACTATTTTTTGGCGGTGAAGGTTACATTTTCCAGTAGGGTACCATTCTACCTGCCAAGCAATCCTTTTCGAGATCAATAGACTCTCAGAATCAACAAAGTGGAGCAACTAGGTCATGAATGAAATATTAGGTCATGAAGGGTAAATTTATTTCCTATAGCAGAAATCATACATGTTACAGTGAGGTAGGGGCAGATTTTCCTCTGCCAACAGATGGTGCTCCGGTAAACAAGCACATTCGTGATACAAGCCTTTGGTTCCATGATGTCAGACATGTTGCTCGGTACACGTCGTGCAGATTATACTGAAGTAGAATATGATCTGTGTGACTAAACTGACGCGCAACGTCCCGCTTCGGACTTCGGCTTGTGTTCCATTGCATACAGTGAAGTAATTCAAGAGAGAGGCGCTGGGAAGGGCAGAATATCCCAGCGTGTTAGGCGTGGGGCCAGTTTTCTCAGCCATTTTGAGGCACCAAGATCTGGTGTCAGTTATTTCTGAAGAGCTTCAAGTGATCATCAAGAACTAAACTAAATTTCTCAATTTGTAATGTAAATTTGAGTATTTTCTTACCTTGCATTATTTGTAAGAAAGTCTAGGTATAAATTGCACACCCAGAGTTGTCCTTTGTCACACTGAGTGTTAAATGAATAAGAATTCTAATTTCTTTATTTATGGAAGGTAACTCGATCAGTTTACGATGGAAACCGTTTTTACCCAAGGTCTTCATGTCACACAAATAAACATCAGACCCCTAGCTTCAAACAAAAAGGGGCAGGGTGCTGCTTCTTCGAAAGGGGCACTTTTTAGTGGGAATAATAGTTTTGAGGGGTATCACTTTCTGCTTGCATCTCTAATATGATAATGAACGTAATTAACATATAAGATGTTTAGCAGTAAACAGCCTTACACAGTTACTATTTCTGAAAATGTTCAAAAGTAGTTACATTATTTTTGATGTTTTGTGAAATTAGTAGATATACAAGTCTCCAACATAAATCACAGTTTAAGTCAAAATCTGGAAGATTTATGGTTTGACCCATCTACAGATTTGTTTAAAATTTCAAAATTTCAAGACAGCTGCATATGGGATACCTTATTCACCAAAATGTTCACACAGAAAACCCTACTCAGCCCTGAATGTGTACATAGCAAAATGTGTAACCTGCAGCAAGTGAACATTCCAAATTAGGTGGATTGGCCAAGGAAACAATCTGTAAAATAACTGATCATGTCTCTCCTTGTTTATAGCCTTTACTTCTGATTATAAGTTAAGACGTATAATTCTAAATGCCAGTTGTGGTGTGTACCAGTTTACATTTGAAATCTGCTTGAAATGGTCAATAAGTCCACATGAACTGGCGCTTTTCTTACAAAAATAGAATTAAATATTCACTTTAAGCCATAGTATTTTAGATGGACCTGTCCACACAATGAAAGAAAAAAAAAATCCTGAAATATGAGCATAAGAACTCATATTACAAAACTTATTACTTTATTCGCCAAGTTGACTGAGTTTTAAAAGGCCATGTAGAAGTTAAGAAAAAAACCTGAAAATCTGTCCAGTAGCCCCTTTGTTTAATTTTGAACCGATCACAACCAGGAGTGCATAACGTGAAAATGGGAATCACTTGGAGAAAGAAACCCAGGAATCAAGTCGAGTAAAGTTTTCTGTTTCATAAGATTGTGGATTCCAGTATTCCAGAGTAATGTTTACATCAGGCCTCTGATTAAACATGTATTGTTGAAAAAAAAACACATTGAAAGTTTTTGCCACGAAGGATGTGTGTGAACGTTGGGAGGCAGTTCTTCAGCATCAAAACTTTAATAGCAAAACCCTCTGGATTGCGGTCTCTTACTACTTGTGGTAATGCGCCTTTATAGTGATAGTTTTAATATTATAGCTGCTAAAGTAGCGATTCCAGGGTTCAAGTATTGCTGCCCTGTACGGTGTCTCTTCCAGGGTTCAAGTATTGCTGCCCTGTACGGTGTCTCTTCCAGGGTTCAAGTATTGCTGCCCTGTACGGTGTCTCTTCCGGTTACCGTAATGGTTTTCATGTATAGATACATAAACAACTTAATTAGAAAGCCGACATTCTTCAAAATCATTAGACCCTTGCAAGTACGGCAAGTTTAGCGTGTATATGTAGATGGGCCAAACGGAGTAAATCGAGCTTTGGATAATAGAAGAAGGCGTGCATGTCCCCTCTTTTTCAACACGGCTCAACGATTTTCGGCACACATAGACTACATGTATAGCGCTGTGCCCTAAGTGATTTTCAGTTTTACAGCTGTAACAGTTTTCTGTCATGGGACCTCCAAATGTGGTGGAAATCGCGCTTTTTCGCAATTTGATCGCAGTTTGCGGCAAAACTATACATCACAGGAAAGAAATAAGTTCAGATTCATGATCAGGACGTCAAACTACGTCGAGTAGCTTGCATACAATATTCGTACAGTCTTTCTAGTCTTAAATGCATTTAAAATGGATTATATAACATGGGGACGCCAAAGTGCCGTATATAGCAAATCAGCCTTTGGATAATTTAGCAAGCGCTGCAACTCCTGCATTTATTAGGACACCTTTGGCGGGCAGAAGTCAGAAATTAATCGTGACAAAGTAAAGTAGGTGTCAATGAAAAACATCCCTTGAGGGTTCCAGAGGTGTGTCGAATTGTTTCTTTCCCCAACCTGAATCACTGTTGCTGGCAGTAAAATGAGAAGGTGCTGGATTACAGATGTTATAACATCGGATTTTCAGAACTGCTCTCAGTTGAGAACATGCAAATAGGATTACTGGAGTCAGGCAGGACAGGCGTGGCCAGTTAACGGGGCACATTAGCCCTTCCACAGAGGGCAGGGTGCATATGCATGGACCTGTAGAGAGCATTTTGAGAGGGGCGGGTGTGGCACCCCTCTGATTTGTGCAAGTGAGGTGTCTGAATATCATATCAGATGTATAAACGGGGGTTGGTGTGCTGGCGAAGCATGATGACATAGGAGCTGTGAGTTCAAGTCCAGCCCATGCTGACATCCTAGCTCTCCTGCTGTGCAGGGGAAGGTCTACCAGCCACCTGCCGATGGTCTTGGGTTCTCCCGTGTGCTCTGGCTGTTTTCCTCCCACCATAGTGCTGGTCACTGTCGTGTGAGTGAAATGTCCCTGAGTATGTGTACAATAACAACCAGATAAATACCAAAAAGATATACTTGTAATCTGTATGATAAAGCAGAGGCTGACATTGTTAATTGTGGCGCAACAAAATGCTTTGCGTTTCATGCTTAAAATTTGCCATACACATAAAAAATGCATATTTGGGCACTAAGGCATGTGTAGGTACAGAAGCTGGAAAGGAAATTGATGATGAGATTGTATACAGGGTGAAAAGTGGAAGTTAGGTCTTCAGTCAGTGTAGGGTGGAGCAAGGGGAGTAAACTCTTGATTTCTGTGTAAAGTGTATCTGCTTTTTGTGGGTCAAAATAACCAGGTTGTCTCTCTTCCCATGTAATTGAGAAGGGTTTTGTTTATTTATTGGATTGGGATGTTACACCATGTTCACTACATACTGTAATTCTTTCTGCATTGTTACAAGGTGTTTATTCATGCATATTCTTGGGATATAATTCTGCGTATCCTGTTAGAATGATACTTTTTGTGAAGCCCTGGAGTTGGCTGTCCAAGCCAACGTAGTCATGGTTTGTAAATCAAATTAAAAATGTGTATAATTCGCACTATGGTATGTGGTGTCAGTCAGGTTTACGGGTCGAAGAAACCAAAGCACCTGGAGTTAACTGCTCACATTCACTAAGTACATGTACCTGACCAACCTCCTGGCTTATACCGACAGTTGGGGGCCTCCGTGGCTGAGGGCTCTAGCCCGCCAGCACGGCGTAATGACCCAGGTGCCTCTCACCAATGCAGTTGCTGTGAGCTCAAGTCCAGCTCATGCTGGCTTTCTCTCCGACCATATGTGGGAAGATCTGCCAGCAACCTAGGTTTTCCCCGGACTGTGCCCGGTTCCCTCCCAGCATACTGCTGGTTGCCATCACACAAGTGAAATATTCTTGAGTACGGCATAAAACAACAATCAAATAAATAAGTAAATTAAATAGACAGACAAAAACAGGAAGATCTTGATTGAGCATGTGGCCTTATTGTTGAAGCTGCCAGAAGTGGCAGTGAGTTAGCGCCTTAATGGACTTACCCAGCAAGGCTCTTCTTCAGGTTTATTAGGGGAATGTATTTTCGCATATTATTTTTTTTTTGTTGACTATGATGTAATTGTTTTGGGGTTTCATTTGCATGGGTAGAGGAGGTACAGGTTCAATGCTGGCCTCGAACAGGGAATTTGTATACTGTCGCTGTTTGTGGGACCTTGTTGACAGTAAGTAGTTGACAAGTCTTTGCTCCATGTGATGTTGAAGACTTCCTGTCTCCCGCCAGTATGGTGTGCATTTCCTTAGGTCACATATGGAAATTTTCATCTGTGACTTGCTAAAGGTTGGTTGTTTATGCTGTGAAAATTCTTGAGTGGCGTAAAGCAATAATCAAATAAGTAAATGGAATACAACTAATGTGTATTTGTTTTGTTGTTCACAGGACTGGGCGGAAAGCAGTGAAAGTTCCAGTATTTGAAGGTAGGATTATGAATTATTAATCTTTATCTTCAGCTGAAAAATAAATTCAGAATTAAGAAACTGACAAATACTGTTGGTCAGCGAAATTGTTCACGGTAGAAAATGACTATAGCAGTTTATTATAATAGATACCCAAATTTTTCAGATAATTGAGATACTTTTCAAAATGTAATTCAAAAGTAAGGGACAGAAAAAAGAGCAAAGTATCATAAAATTATGATTGACTCTTTCAGAGGCAGCATTGATGAAGTCGAATGAAAAATGGAACGCTGCCATCAACAATGTTGGTGCAGTTTTTGAAGATGCGATTCGATGGTTTAAAAATCCAGCTTACAAAAATGGTGAGCAGTAATACATTTTCATTTGGTACGGTTTCATATAGCAGTTCAGTGCAGTGTGTCATGTGGCTGTGACATTTTTTATTCATTAATGTATGTATTTATTTAAATGAATTTAATTTTATTTACAAATTTTAATCGTAGTTGTGACGTTTTTCTGAATGTATATGTATGCTTCTTTAGTTCTTTAATTCATTCTTTCTTTTATTCTTTAATTTATATATTTGGTTGGTGTTTGGCGCTGAACTTATTATAAAATATTTGACTCATTGATATTTGACAGAGGGCCCCCTGTGGCACTTAGGCCCAGGTGCCTCTCACCAATGTGATTGTTGTGAGTTCATGGGTCTCCCCAAGCTCAGTCTGCTTTCCTCCCACCATAATGTTGGCAGCTGTTGGATAAGTGAAATATTCTTATACGGGAAGATTTACACAGGTTTACACCTCTTCTAGTCTGCCTTCAATCTATTATGAGTGGTTTTTTTTTTCAAAGCTATTTATCAGCATTGAATCAAGTAGAAATTTGACATGGACACCAAGTGTGCATGGGTTTCCAATTTGAATATTCTTTATAACTGGTTTTAAAGTTAAAAGCTTATTTTGAGGTGTATTATAATATGGGATATGGTACTCTTACGCTCTGAAATTTTGATAAGCATTTTGGAAAAGTTAGAAATGACCACATTTCAGATGATGCAGTCTTTTTTTTTTACATTTTCTGTGATGCCACAGCTTTACGTACAGGATTGCGCCAGTATCGACACCTGATGCAGGCCATGGTGAAAAAAAATGCGACCCACATCCAGACGAAGAAGCTTCTTGCAGATCTGAAAAAGGTAAACGTGTCAGCACAAACGGTTTTGTGCCCATTTTTCAAAGGAAAGCATTGTTAAAACTGTGAAATTAAAATGGTGTTGTACAATGTCACTGGTTGAATTACGGTACCAGAAAATTTGTGGGTGCGATAGTACGCGCGGATTTATGTGTCTGCAGGCTGAAAAGGTGGATGCACCTTGTATTTTGAAAAAATGAACGCATCATCTAACATACATGTGTTTCTTTTTTTACTGGGGTTACCACAACATTATTTTCTCATGAAAACAGTTTAAGTGCCACACCGGTTATGATAGAAAGTGTGTAGAAATATTAAAATAATATAAAAGAAGTTCTGTGGAACAAGCCCAGCGCCAAGTTTTCAGAAGGATTTTTTGATGAATAACGCGATTTAACCCATATAACTGAAGATTCCTTTTAAGATTTACATATTTATTTGATTGGCTTTTTACTCAGTCTGAGTCTTCATTTCACCTTGCTTTTAAGACCGAGAAGTTTTGACACCAAAGTAGCTCTTTAAGAGCTCTTTTGTGTATGTACATGTACTGTATTAGCCTGTTTGGCTGGCGCAGTCAGGTAAGCAGTGCACCCATAACTATGGGCGCTGAGATAAATTCTGGACCAAAAAAACCCCAGCACCTGTAAAAGCTGTAGAGAGTAATTCGGAGGGTTTAGCTCTCTGTACTCCGATTTGATTACTGACAGACAACCACGGGGTACACCAGGGGTGGGAAAGTGGGCATTCTGCAAGCTTTCATTCCACTTGGTGGTCTGTAGTTCGCAGACCACCAAGCCTCTAGTTCACAGACCAGCCTGTAGTTCAAAGACCACCAAGCCTGTAGTTCACAGACCACCAAGTCATTGAAATCTTGATAAGAATTCATGTAACTGGCACAAAACTTACTTAGGGTTTAAAAATATCGGTAGCAAATGTTTGAGGTTACACGGGCGTGAACGTTTCACTTACATGATGTCAGCCAGCATTATGGTGGGAGGAAACCAGGCAGAGCCCGCAACCAGACACAGGCAGACATTTGCTCATGCAACCGAAGAGAAAAGTCAGCATGAGCTGGACTTGAAGTCACTCTGATCACATTTTGGTGAGAGGCTCCTGAGGCATTATGCTGTACTAGCATGCTAACACTTCATCCATGGATATCTGGCTGACATTTAAACAGAGGTCCTAAAGGGTGAGCTGCCAGGTGTTTCCTAACCCATGTACATACTTACAGGTATAGAAACACTAAAAAATAGCCTTACTGTATGTACAATACTTTAGCATACTTCACGGATACAGCCAGTCCCTACTCGTTTCTCTACTATTTTTTGTGCGCCTGAATCAAAATACAAAATCAAATTAGTGTTTGTATACCTATATACAGGTACATAATCCACATGCAGATCGACTTGGGGGGGGGGGGGCCTCTGTGGCTCAGTTGGTTGGCGCGCTAATGCAGTGCAATGACCGGAACCTCCAACCAATGTGGTTGTTGGGAGTTCAAGTCCGGCTCATGCTGGCTTCCTCTCCTGCCGTACGTGGGAAGGCCTGCTGGCAACCTGCAGATGGTTGTGGGTTTCCCCCGGGCTCTGCTCAGTTTCCTCCCACAGTGATGCTGGCAGCTGTCGTATAAGTGAAATATACGATCAAACAGATCGATTGGGTGAATATTGAAAGGGGTGGGGGAGAACTCTGACTGGTGATTGGTGTGGTGTTCAGTACATATGTCACTGAGGTAACTTTTAACTTGCTTGTTTATTCAATAGAGAATTGAAAACAGCAAGACAGCAAAAGAAAAACTGGAGAAAGAGGCAGCTGATATGGAAAGACGGATGATAGAGCTTACAAAACAAGTGTCTGAACTGAAGGGGACAGATGTGAGTACATGAAAGGGGACACAATCTGAGTACATAAGAGGACAGATGTGAATAGGTCGGGATGGATGCGAGTATGTAAGGGGACAGATGTGAGTATATGAAAAGGGACGCACTGAGTGTGAAAGGGGGCAGTGGTAAGTATATGTAAGGGGACAGATGTGAGTATATAAGGGGACACACTGTAAATATATGAAAGGAGACACACGGTGAGTATGTAAGAGGACAGATGTGAGTACGTAAGAGAACATGTGAGTATGTAATGGGAAAGGTGTAAGTATGTATGGGAGCAGATGTAAGGGGACAGGTCTAAGTTAGTAAGGGGCCACATGAGTTTGTAAGGGTACAGATGTGAGTATGTAAGGGGCCAGATGTTAGTATGGAAGGGGACAGGTCTAAGTTAGTAAGAGGACAGATGTGAGTATGTAAATGGACAGATGTTAGTTAGTAAGGGGGCAGATGTGAATATGTAAATGGACAGATGTGAGTATGTACGGGAGCAGAGGTATGTAAGAGGTAAGATGAGAGTATATAAGGGGACAGATGTACATGTACATGTATGTATAAGGGCACAGATGTGAGTATGTAAGGCGATAGAGGTGAGTATGTAAGGCGATAGAGATGAGTATGTTAGGTGATAGAGGTGAGAATGTTAGGCGATAGAGGTGACAATGTAAGGGTACAGATGTATATGTACATGTATGTATAAGGGGACAGATGTTAGTGTGCAAGGAGATAGAGGTGAGTATGTAAGGGGACAATTTCGGTGTGTAAATGACTAGCCCCAGTAGCATGAAGCTATCTTAGACTTAAATTAGTGCACACATTTTCTGTTCCAAGGCTTCTGATTAGGTTTCGTGAAAGTGGTTGTACTGTTCACTTGGTCTCTTCTTTATCCAGCAGTTCTGTTTTCAAGTGCATCTGTTCAGATTGTTGGTCTTTTTCAGAATTTGACAGAATTGCCTTAATTGCTG
Organism: Acanthopleura granulata; assembly: GCA_016165875.1. NCBI lineage: Eukaryota > Metazoa > Mollusca > Polyplacophora > Chitonida > Chitonidae > Acanthopleura > Acanthopleura granulata. Next base: position 530,927 of record JABBOT010000016.1, on the reverse strand, counting down.
GTGATAAGGTGACCTTTGTTCTGTGTATTTCAGGATGAAGCTGAAGGCTCCAGTCTTATGAAGCAAAAAGCTAAAGAACTGGAGGAGAAATGGAAACTTAAAGAACAGGAAGTGAATGGCCTGGAAATAAAGATCAACGAACTACAGGGAGAGCTGGAAAGAATGCAAAATTCTCCGCAACAACCTACGGGTCAAGGTCGCACAGGACGGACCAGGGGGCGGGGAAGGGGGCCTAGCAAAGGTGTGCCTTTTCAATGGTCAAACTTATTTTATTTTTTTTGACGAATTTTTAGTTTTTTCATTGGACTGAAAAGAATATAACAGGGTATATTTGTTAAGCTAGTTGACATTTTTATGCTTCCTCTCTGGCTGTACGTGGGCAGGTCTGTCAGCAACCTGTGGATGGTTGTGGGTATCCCCCTGGCTCTGCTTGGCTCTGCACCATGCTGCTGGCCGCCATTCTATAAATATTCTTGAGTATGGCGTAAAATTCCACTCAGATAAATGAATAAATACATATATACATTTTTATGGCAGAATACAATTTTCAAGTTGAAACCTAATTTTTACGTTTAAATTAATTTTCATGGTTAAGAAAATTTGTAATATTCTAATATTATATTCACAATTCTAATGTTGTGTATACAAGCATGGTCAAAGTTCCTGATCAAATTAGGATTTCTTCCAGGGCTCATTGAGGTTGGTTTTCAAGGTAAAGATTAAACCAATCATTTTTCAAGGTCAAACCTTAATATTGAAAACGGACTGAGCATTGAAAAGAAGCAAAAACGCACACATACAGATGCAGCTAAGATTGTTGTTAAACAAAACAAAAAGTACAGTGTGATTTTCTTTGCCACAGTGTCTTTATGGTTCAAAACAGTTTGACAACCTTATACCTGTGTAACTGTAACATTTTCTCTTCGATTTTCTGGAATTGTGGAATTGTTCCAAATTTTACCATCACAATCATGATATGGCTGCAGTGTTTGTTCAGTGGAATCGGCCATAATGATTTGTTCATTGTATATCTTGTGTTTTGTATTTTTTTTTTCTTGCATCATGGAATATAATGTATTTTAATATATTTTTTTTTCTCCAAGGTTCTCGGGGTTCGCAAGGACTTCAAGGACGTCCACGGCATGGCTCTCAGGCTCAAGGTCACCCTGAAGCCCATGATCTGGGATACTACAGATCAACTCCAGAGTCACACTATGACTCCCCTGGGCAGCCTCAGGTCACAGTTGATCAATTTGCAGGCACAAATCATCGGGGACGGGTTGAACAACAAGGGGCATATGATCCAAAGGGATCGTACGAACAGGAGGGATATCTGGATCCGTATGGTCAGTCCCTGGATCAGCCGTCCAGATACGATTTCCAGGGATCTCAATACAACTTTCAGATGTATACGGGAGAGTATGCAGAGGATGATGATGAAGAAGATGAAGGTATGCTGTACATGTAGTTGTATGGTGTGAATGTAGTTGTATGGTGTACATGTAGTTGTATGGTGTGAATGTAGTTGTATGGTGTACGTGTAGTTGTATGGTGTGAATGTAGTTGTATGGTGTACGTGTAGTTGTATGGTGTGAATGTAGTTGTGTGGTGTGCGTTTAGTTGTATGGTATGCGTGCAGTTGTGTGCTGTACATGTAGTTGTATGCTGAACATGTATTTGTATGCTGTACGCTGTAATTTGATTTCGTTGAATTTGTTAATGCCTGTATTTCACTAAACAGTGACATTCTGAACTCTTATACATCTGCACATTTGCTTTATCACCCTGCCTCCTTCTTTAAAAAAGTGGCACTGCCTGATGCTAACGATGTATTCTATATGTACCATGCTCCTTTTGTCCTGCCTGATGCTAACGATGTATTCTATATGTACCATGCTCCTTTTGTCCTGCCTGATGCTAACGATGTATTCTATATGTACCATGCTCCTTTTGTCCTGCCTGATGCTAACGATGTATTCTATATGTACCATGCTCCTTTTGTCCTGCCTGATGCTAACGATGTATTCTATATGTACCATGCTCCTTTTGTCCTGGTTTCCACCCTGTATAGTGCTGTTGGCCGTCATGTAAGTGAAATATTCTTCAGTGTGGTGTAAAACACCAATCAAATAAATAAATTCTTGTAGTCCATCCTATTCCCATCTGAGCTCCAGTCAAATGATAAAACTGATTGATTTCCATTAATTTGTTTGTTGGTTTTAGGTATGTTAATTGGAGAATTTGGAGCATTTTCGAATGCTCTCCGAGATGTACGCGCTGAACAAAGCGAAACTTCGGTATGTATGCTCTACAGCTTGGGTGTAGTATCTATACCTTCATCATTTCTTGCAATAGTTTTGGAACAGATAGCACAGAACTTACACAAAACGTTACGTCGCTCGGAAATCTGGGCCTGATTAGACCGTGTCTGTCTCTGGGTGGACTGTGCTTTAGCATGTGTAATCGCCACAGGGACACTGCTTGTTTAACTCAGATTAGGTATGCCTTTTTGCTCCAGAATGAAGCAAAATTAATGTGTCACTGGAAAAAAAGTGAAACTTTAGGTGGAATGCAGTACAACATTTTTTTTTATACAGAGGGGCGAGGGGCATTTGCCGTTTTTGCTTCGCTATAAATCTGGCTATAAATCTGATGGGATTTCCCCAAGATAATGATTGACTTACTTACATGATTTAAATGTTTTAAATGGTTAAATTCCATGAGATTGTCTTTGTTTTGTCTTTCTTAGCCCAGCAATCAGTACTTGGGGAAAATGTTTGCCTTAAGTGGAATGGGCTCTGCAGGTAAGTGAATGTAATAATTTGCCTCTGAATTTCACCTGTTTTACAGTGAACAAGACCAAATTTCTAATACCAGGCCATCCTTAAAAAAACTCCTTTGCTTGGCGTAACCTGACCCTATGAAGAGGCTGTAATTTTTCAGAAACCTACATGAACGGCATAGCGTTCATGTGAAAACAGACCTACATAACCCATTGTTCTGCTACATCGTTCTGTCTCTGCGCGAATGGTAGGTGATGCGGAAACTTATGCAGTCTTTCACACTGTGTTTCAAAAACTAGCAAGTTCAGTGCCAAAGCGCTTGCGCCAGTTGTGATCTGTGAATGTTATGAGCTATATGCAACACGCAGGCCACGAAATTTGGCTCGAACAAAGCGATTGCTCGCATGTTGGTTACGTGGAGAGTAATGGTACAGACCGATAAATCGGTTTTTTTGCCGATCTGTCGCGGGGAATATAACCTCAAATACAGCGCTTGAACTGCGCAGCGCTTAACAAAACTTAGCAACCGCTTCAGGCTTTCCGGCCCTTCGAAGAGCCTCATTGACTTACACATAACTTAGTTCATCTAGATGGCACCTCTTTTGCACATTTCTTTGTCATTTTCCACTTGAACATCGTATCCTATCTTCTTAATTCACTACCTCTACTGATTAAGTCATCATGTTGTCACATTAGCTGATAGAACTTCACACGTACCAACTGCCTCACCGTTGGTGGCCATTTTGAAAAGTCTGGCAACCTACACGTGGTCCTGAAATGTTACGGAGTTTTGGCATCGAAAACATATTGAAAACTTTGACGTTTTCACTGTCTTCTTTAGGCTCCACTTTAATCTTCATGATACAGCCTTGATGGGTATAATTTTTTTTTGGTCAGTTTTGAGCATACGTAGGCTTGGGAGACATGAGCGCGGACCTCATAGATAACAGTTTCATTGATGTCGTGAATGAGATATGCAGCGATTTTGTTGAGTTCGGGTGAAGGACTCAGGGTTGTGATGCATGTCAGAATTGTAAATTAATTTCCTGAAGCCATCTGCATTGATGGACTACACGTAAATGTGTCAGTGCGGCTTTTGTAGGATATGTGTACCTGAAACTGTTGTCTGGGAAGATGTAAGTGCTTTCGGTTTTGTTGGATGGAACTGCCATTCCACGATTGAGTGAGGCTTAATTTTGTTTTAAAATATACCATAAGTGTCTCCTCTCCTATATTTTTCACAAATTTATTATCTCTTTCTTCGATGTTATGGGAAGTTACAAGTAAATAGCAACACCTGCGGCAATTTGTCTACGTGAACGGTGGTCGCGTCAAAATGATGTTGCTTAACCTCCATGTAACCTGAACGATCGTTCATGCCAAAAACTATATCCTGATGAATAAATAACTAAGGTTAGCCTGTAGGGAAGTCTTTTTCTAATTCTTTCTCTTGAAAAAGATAGGGATTTTAAAGAAGTTAACCTGGAGAGAAAAACAAAAAATAACCTCTTTTTAAAGTGCCAATAAAAACTCTTGAGTAGGGCCCTTTTTTGAAGGATTGGTCTGGTTACACCCAGCTAACGTACTTTTATGGATGGCCACATAATTCGCTGACGCTTTCGTTCCCGGTTAATCCCTGACCATGAAACTGCCCACTTTTACCTCAACTGATCGAGACTTGAAACTGGGCCAAAATGCTGACGTAAACAGACATCGCCATGGGGATGCAATGTATATGCTAGGTGGTAGTGGGAGTGGGTTAATGTTCATACCCCAGGATGTCCTAGCTACTTTCTCGTTGTGGCAACCACAACAAGAAATATCGCAAAATTGAGATGTAGGCAAATTTTGCATTGAGTTTTCATGAAATAAATTGAGGTTTTGATACATTGTTGACAAGAAAATATTGAGGTCTCTGATTTGTTTTGATTGAGTTTTCAAAAAGAAATAGGCTAGAAAAACCCCATACCATACCAAACCCCTGCATACCGGGAAAACATTTTCAGATCAGTAACTGTTGTATTTGCTAAGGAGGCAAAAAGAAAAATAGAATGAGGGCAATTTGGTCTTTTAATCTATTTATTTTAACTGATGTTGTTCAAAAATAAGACAGAATAGCCTCCGTGTTGTTGTATGATTGAAAAGTTGTCAAGTATGATGTGTAACGCTTGTTATGAATAAGTGAATTATAACTGAATTTTGTGCGCTGTAGATTTATTTGCTGTGGCCAAGTGAGAGGATGTTGAGGCTTCAACCCAAGGTGCCCTATCTCCTCTCTCAGCCAGTCAGCATCCATTCTGTATAGATACCCCTTAAAGTGGAATTCCTAACATTGAATTAACTGAATTAGACTTTCAGGAAATCCAAACCACAAGGTTTAACTTTCTGTGAGAATGTGTCAAGAGAGTACTTTGTGGTGCAATTATTGAAATTCTGCTGTTAGGGGTTAAACTGAGGTTATGGTTTTATAAATACGAATTACGAGTAAATTTTTATTTCTGTGGTTATTTATTTATTTATGTTTTTGTGAAATATCTCGCCCCTATTCCACTTGTCCTTTTCCCCAGCACCCAGTCCCATCCGCGCAGGTTCACAGAAGGAGAGGGAGGTGAAAATGAGAGAACTGCAGATGAGCGCTGATGCAAACAAATGGCTTGAGGTACAGATTCACCCAGTGGCGTTCAACGCCGCTGCCGCTAAGCACCTACGTGACATTGTATGCTTATTTATATGTTTATTTTGTCCCCGTCGCTTTTTACGTCCATCCGTCCTAACTTTGTGCGGAGCATATCTCGACAACTATTACACATAGGATTCTCAAACTCACACAAAGTGTGCAAAATGACCTGAAGTTATCCACTGTTAGGTTACATTTTCACATGTAGATCTATTTTAGAAGTTGTCTGCCCTTGTGCATATTTCTCAAATTTGTATGCAGACCCAGTTCCTCTCGTGACTGAGTGGTACAGATTGTATTAACCTCCTGCTGCTAGTTTTAGCTTGCCTGTGCTAAGTGCAGGCATAGCTTCTGTCCTACCCTGAGTGTCAGCATACACCTCAGCACCAAATAACAGGGAAAGTAATGTTAAACAAGATGTTAGGGATGATGTCTTAAAAAATACTGCATGTATTGAGTTCAGGGCTTGCACACATGTAGAGCACTGTAACACAAGGGGGATATTCCATCGTTGATTCTGTGTGTATATATTAAATACCGTAAATTACTGAATTCCTGACTAAGTGCATATTAGAATGTATTCCATACAGGCGAGCTCTTCGTAGCCTTGCTACCACATCTGATTCTTACCAATCCCTTTTCCATGTCATTATTCAATCCATGCCTCTGTGAAGTATGTCTTTTTTGTTGTTTTCTCTCATTTGCTTCTTGGGCATTTGTACACAAGTGCACTCAGTCTCACAAAAATATATTAATACCGTGCATTGGCTGGTTGTGGTATATTTACATTTTTTTGGAAGGGAGGGGGGGACATACATTTTTGCACTTATCTCTGATTGCTTTCTTTTTTATTTGATTTAAGTTTTATGCCATACTTAAGAATATTTCACTTACATGACGAGTGCCAGCATCATGGTGGGAGGAAACCAAGCAGAGCACAGCAGGAAACGCATGACCATCCCTGGCAAGTTGCTGGCAGACGTTCCCACTTATGGCCAGAAATAAAATTGTTGAAGTCTGTGGCTACAGGATATAAACTTAAACGTTTGTAGTGTTTGCTCTTAAACATTCGACTGCCTTGGTGGTTAGAGTGTTCGCCTTGGGGGTAGGGAGATCCGGGGTAAGTCTTAGGTTGGGTCAAACCCAAAACTTTGAAAATAGTTCTTGTTACTGCCTGGCTTGGCGCTCAGCACTGAGAGGTTAGAGGAGAAAACAGGACTGGTTGGCATGGACTCGCCCGGAAACAAGAAGACACACTTTATATAAGTACTAAGTACTCCTCATTGTTATATGGCTGAGAAGTTGTTCACTAAAACATAAAACCTAAGCATACAAACAGGATATTATACACAAAAAAACTGTCTGTTCCACCACTCCTTTCAGCAAGACCATGTAGACTAGTGCTTTTAAAATTTCACGAAAGCGTAAGTTTTGCTTAAGTTTTAAGGCGTGAATTTGTATTAGATCTCGGGCGTGAGGAATTTTCAGATGGTTTGAATGGACGTTCTTTAAGAATTGGTTCGTTTTGATTTGATCAGAAATCTGCGGAGCCTCCTTCTGATGTGGATACGGTGATGTACTACAAGAACCTGGTGGCGGGCTTGAAGACGGCGCTGGCTGTTCAGCTGGCCAGGAATCAGGACGCTTATGTCTTTGGGAGAACAAGGTGCCGAAAATATAAACCGTTGTTGTTTGTTCCTTGGTGTTGAATGAATGGAATGAGGCCATCCTTAAAAATATGTTTGTTGGGTGTAACCTGACTGACCCTTCAGAAAGGATCCACTCAAAAGTATTTATCGATATTTTGATATTTATTTGATTTTTTTTTTTTTTTTTTTTTTCAGTTTTCTCTTCGTGTTGATCTTTTTAAAATCCCTATCTTTTTCGAGAACCAGAATGAAAAAAAGAGAATTTCCTACCGACCGACCCTATTTTTCTCTTGGTTGGGTTACGCCCAACAAAGAATTTTTTAAAGGATGGCCTGGGTCATCAGCTCAGTTTACTGTATTGGGTTCAGGCCCTAATTTCTCAACTTTTTCACTTGAGATAGAGCAACTTTCAGTGTGATTTATGCACTTTTTCTGTTTGATTTTGGAGACAAAACTACATTGGTTGGGTTGGCCAATTTCAGAGATTCACTAAAACAGTAAAATTTTATCAGCCTACACAAAGTAAGGCCCCCAGAATATGTTTGAGTAAACGTCTTGTAGATATGTGAAAAAGTTGAAGAATAACCTGTAGTTAAGAATAGGGAAGTTGTGAGACAAAACTCTTTTGTTACTAAAAGTCAAAAAAAGTCCTACTGTTGACATTAATTTTGCAAGGTGCATGGTAGAGAAGGTTTTTGTTTTTGCCTCACAGGGAAGGGATTAAGGGATGGCTAGTACCAAAATAATTGTTATTTATTGTTAACAGAGAGAAAAAAACATCAGTGTGATGTTGATGTCATGGTGAAGAAATTAATTGAGCTACTCCTGTGACCTGGCTAGTATGTTGTGAAAATCATGAGCTCGTATGTATGAGGTCAAAGTTTCAATCTCAGTCAAAGTCTGTTATTGATTTTACACTTGATGTCCCCGGCGAGTTGAGGTCTCATCTTTGGTGCCTTTTGCTTGATCATTCATTGAGGCACCAGCTAAACAATACCTGAATGACACCATTATAGGACCACCCTTAACATGAAGGCTCCAAATAGATTTAGCGACCCCCTCAGTGACGTTGTGGTTTAAGCTCCGCCTCAAGGACAGGAGATCCAGGCTCAGTTGTAGGTCGGGTCATACCAAAGACTTGAAAAATGGTATTTATTGCTGCTTCGCATAATTGGCACTTAGCACAAAGGTTAGAGCAAGGAAACAGAGCTGATCAGCTCAGTGTGATGCAGTATAATGTGACTGGGTGGGGTGTCAAGTCTGGTGTCTTCGGAATCATGTTCCAGTGGTGGCAGCATGGACTCGCCCTGCCACAAGAAGACACACTATATGCACACACCAGAAGAACTCCACGTCGTCGTATGACTGAAACATTGTTAAGTACGACATAAAACCTAAGCATACTTAAACTTGCAAATAGGTGCCTGACATTTTTGAAAACACCCCTTTGGTGAAAGTGATATTCTCCAGGAGACATTTGTCCAGTAGTAAAAAACATGAACATGGCCATCCCACTTTGTCCAAAGGGGTGTTTTCAAAAATGTCAGGCTCCTTTTTGCAGGCTTGATACTTATACGTATACACACCCAATAGATTTGAATGATGTTCAGAACTTATCTTGAGAAAGAGCATCATCACTTAGCAAATGATTCTCTAGCTGTTTTCCCCATCCACAGCGCTGCATCAAGAGGTCCGGGTCAGCGAGTCGCCGGTCCATGCCTGCCAAGCATTCAGAGGGAGGCCCTCCATGTTCTGCGAACAATGCAACATTTTTCCAACAGAGTTTTGCAGATTTTGCGAAGAGAAAATCTGCATGACAGTGCTGTAAATTTGGAAAAGATTGCTGGCGTTGTTACCCCCGAGGTAATCTTTAAATTGAAGAAACAACGTTTTTTTTTTTTTTAAAAGGAATTAATTAATTAGAGACTAATCAGGTGGAGTAAAGAAAAAGTTCCTAAAGTTGCACAAAGGTTAGATGGTCCTGTTGCGCTGTTATTGTTTTTTGTCAGCACAGAACATCAATGAAATGGAGTCATATATATGCCTGCAATTATTTTCTGATTTGTGAAACATGATTTTTTTGGTTTTTGTTTCGCAGTTGTCCTCAGATCCTGGCAAAATTCTCCCACAGATGTCTGTAAAAGTTGTTGATTGTAAGTTGTTCCTAAAAATGTCTATGAATGAAAAAAAGTATTCTAGTTTCCCTTTAGTGAATGAAAATAGTGCAACACCAAGAAATGCAGACTTCTTTGTGACTCAGTATTTTGGCATTTAATTTTGCCATCATCGGGCTAGAGGGAGGGAGAGAGTTGTGGGTTCTTCTAATGATGGCAAATAAAATACCGAAATATTGAGTTGCAATGAAATCTTTGTATTGTTGTAGCAGGCAGCGTCCATTCTCTGTTTATATTCCTTGTAAACGCTTTATCTGTAGAATATTTTATCCGATGTTCACCAAACTTACACTACACTTACACATTGGCATGAGGAAGAACCCTATTGATTTTCAACAACCTTGACCTTTTTCTTCAAGGTTGTTGGGTCATTTAAGTTAAATTTTATTCAAAGCTTGTAAATGCTGTATCTCTGGATGGTTTAGCCGAATTTCCCCAAACTTACACCACATTTACACATTGGCAGGAGAACTAACCCTATTGATTTTCATTGACTTTGACCTTTTTCTTAAAGATTGTAGGGGGTGATTTGAGTTAAATTTTATGAAAGGCTTGTAAATGTGATATAAATAGAATGGTGTAATCCAAATTTACCAAACTTACACCGTACTTGCAGTTTGGCATGAGGAAAAATATTGTCGATGTTCAGTGACCTTGACCTTTTCCTTCAATGTCATTGGGGTCATTTAAGTTAAATTTTATAAAAGGCATGTAAATGATCTATCTCTGGAACAGTTTGTCCCAAGTCATACTGTTTTATTGCCTGTGAGTACATTTATAATTTGGATGGATAGGTAATTGTTACTTTAGTGGTCTTCAGTTTTAGTAATAACACATGTAATAACACAGAAAGCTGCTGATAAAGTGCAACAAGAAGTGTACAGTATGTAAAACTTCCACAGATAATGATACAGATAACTTTACTTGTAACTGATGTGGCTCCTGGTGCATTTCACTTGTAATGACACATAATGTTGCTTGTAACTGATATGGCTTCCAGTGGATTTCACTTGTAATGACGCAGATAATGTTGCTTTTAACTGATATGGCTCCCAGTGGATGTCACTTGTAATGACACATAACGTTGCATGTTACTAGTGTTGCTCCTAGTGGATCTCACTTGCAATGCCACAGATAATGTTGCTTACAGCTGATATGGCTCCTAGTGGGTTTCACTTGTAGTGACACAGGTAACGTTGCCTGTAACTGATGTGGCTCCTAGGGTTCCACTTGTTTGTTTTTTAACAGTCACAGATGGTGTAGCAAAAGTGTTGTCACAAGCATTTGTCTCGATGCGCTTACGAGTTGACATCCCGGAAGTTGACATGGGACCAGCCACGAAAGTCAAAGCTCTTACGGTAACTCATACCAGTAACTGATCGTTAATTTTTACAATTTTTTTTTTCTCAACCTGTGGATGGTCGTGGGTTTCCCTCAGGGCTCTGCCCGGTTTCTTCCATCCATCATTCTGGCCACTGTCGTAAAAGTGAAATATTCTTAACTGCATTGTAAAACACCAGTCAAATAAAAATGAAAAAACTGAAAACTTTTCCTGTGCATTCTTGATATGATTTTGGGCATCCAGTGTGAAACTGCATCAATGCATACTGAGGCCATCGTTCAAAATCGACCTATAAATAAGCTGCCAAATAGTATAATTAATATAATTATTAATCTCCACATAAATTCCAGCCCATCTCCTTTCCGTACATGGGAAGGTCTGCCATCAACATGAGGATGGTTGAGGGTTTCCCCTGGGCTCTGCCTTGGTTTTGTTTCACCATAATGCTGGCCGCCGTCGTAAGTGGAACATTCTTGAGTATGGTGTAAAAAACCAATCAGATAAATAAATAAATCAGATCTCCACATCAAGGTTTTAACTTTTACTTGAATGGTCTTGAAAAGCACTGCAAAACACTGAATATTAGGTACCTGCTTGAAAGTCCCAGGTGAGAGAAATCTTTTTTTTTTTTGAGAGGTGAGATGTCTTGGGGTTTCCGCCACTTAACAACCTACTGTTGTGTGTGTACATGTATCTTGATTTCCACTAATAGGTTTCACAAAGTCGAGTCATGTGGCACTTTCTACAGCTCGAGTATTCTTGAGTTAAGCGTTAAAATGTCAGTCTGGTCACAACAGAAAGTGGGTAGAAATATTAAAATTGTGTGAAAGAAACCCGACGGAACAAACATGACAACCATGGTTAATTTTCAATGAAAGTAACACTAGTTAACCTATATAACTGAAGATTCCAAGAAAAACAAAATCCTTGTCTGTGTCTGTAAAATTTCCGTGGTGTGAAGTGATAATAAAGGGTGACAAGACGTCGAATCAGGTAGGTGACATATCGAGTAACGCATTTATGCCAGAACTACCTGAAGAGCATTTACAAAGGCAGGGTCGTTTGTAAATACGCGTCAGCTATTAGTAATGTCATGTGTTCGTGCGTGACGTCACACCGGGCAGAGTGGAAAGAAACGAAAAATTTTCAGAGTTTCCGTATTCTATGATTAAAGGTACAATATGGGGTTTTAATACACTGCAGTTTTTATAGAAATTGGAATCTCAAATCTAAATCATGATCATTTCACCAAGCATTCAAGACAGAGATGTTCTGACACCAAAGTACCTCTTTAAGTGCCAATCAGAGAAAAACCATGAGCTAGAAATGTTGGCTGTGATGTGGTCTGATTGCTGCGACATGGTCGGATTGCTTTAGAACCTTTATGTATTGGTCGTTAACTGCGTCTTTTTTGTCTCTGAAGTGAGACATGTTCTTGTGTTTCTCACAGACTCTACCTGGTGTCTTTCCACCGTGATGCAGGCTGGCGTAGTATGGGTACAGTATTCTTCAGTACGACAGAAAACCCCAATCAAATAAATAAATAGAGACATGTACTATTAAAAAGGGTTTTGATTTTCTCTGAACTTTACAGATGGAGCTAGATGATATAGAACAAGCTATGAGACAGATCATGGATGCAACTTATTCCATGGGGAGAGTTCGAAACCATTTGAAAGGATCCGGTGTTCGTAAACTGCAACTCGAAATGGGCCTGAATGCTCAGAAAATGATTTCTAAGGTAGAATTCGCATGATAGAAACAGTTTAAGTGTGGTGGGCTATCATGCTTGGAACAGCTTAGAGTTCAGCATCAAAACACCACCATCACTGACAGCTTTTCGGTCGAGATATTTGAAAAATTATTTTCAGGCAGTAAATTGTACCAGATGTCTGTTTTTTTTATTTTTGATTTTTATGATTTCAACCCATATTTGACGGTTTTTATGTTTTAAAAAAGCTAATGTTTATGTATTCTTCTACCTGTTTATCCAGTGTTTGTGTAGAAAAGCAAATTACACAATTTAACAGAGTTACCCTCTTCAAATAAAGGTTTCGTCCATTCATTCAGGCATCACTTTTATAATACAGTCATTATGAAAGAGTTGCTTGTTTATGTTTTTGACATTACTGTTCAATGGCTGCACTATAAATTAATTATGATGAAATTCTGCCTGACGTCCCCGTTTAAAAAATCACTGTTCCAAATTATGATGCGGAAAACCAACCAACCGGAAAAGTGAATATAAAAAATATTGCATTGTATAATGGCTGGAACCATTGGTAAAATTTGCAAAGAAGGAAAACCATGAATTCTTATAATCCTCAGGTGAATATGAAATTACTGAATTTTACAAGTACGTTATGAAATATTTGTCTTTTATTTTTGAAGGACAAGAAATACATGGAGCTGATGGACCGTTACAGATCTGTTTGGGCCGTGTTTGGTAAAGTGCAGAAGGAAATAGATGATCTGTAAGTTGCAGCGATATCCAATGCCCAAGCCCTGTATCCAAATTCCGCATTTTTTTCACAGTATTCAGTGTGATTTGTGCACCCCTTCAAATTTATTTCGACAATTTTAGGGCTTCACTAAAAGTATCATTTTATCAGTCTACACAGAATAATGCCCTCAGGATGAAATTTTCTTGAATAAACATCCTTTAATGATGCAGAATGTTTGAAGAATTACAGTACTGTATGTTGCTTGTGATACTTCTCTTTTTGATGCAGATGATTGCATTAAAGTCCTGTGACAGTACTGTAGCAATGTAAATTGGTAGATCCTAGACAGAGATCTGGACTGGGAGATTTGGGATCGATCCTGGATCGGGTCATACCAGACTTCATAAATGGTACTGAGGATGGCACTCAGCTCATACCAAAGACTTCATAAATGGTACTGAGCATGGCACTCAGCTCATACCAAGGACTTCATAAATGGTACTGAGCATGGTGCCCAGCTGATACCAAGGACTTCATAAATGGTACTTTTTGCTGTTTTGCATGGCGCTCAGCATCGAGAGGTTAGAGCGAGGAAATATGACTGGTCGGCCCAGGGTCAATATAATGTGACTGCGTCGGGTGTCATGTCTGGTGTCTTCGTCATGATGTTCCAGTGGTGGGAGAACTTTGGTGGCACGCATGGACACGGCCTGCCACAAGAAAACACTGGATATATATACATGTTAAGGACTCCTCATTGTCATCTAACTGAAAAGTTGTTGAGTACGACGTAAAACGCAAGCATACATACCTAGAAAAAGATGGTCAAAGCGCTGACCGGCTGTAACTATCAGTCCCTTAACCAGAGAGGTCGCAGGTTCAACTCCAGCACTAGCTGTTTGCTTTTACAACAATTTTGTCCAAATGAAATAATTCTGTTTTCCAGAAATGAAGACTTTGAAGATATGGCAAAGAAGAAAGCGGCTGACCGGGAACAGCTTATGGTGACAAATTTTAAACCAGGACGGCACACTGCAACGAAGGTTAGTAAGTTAAACTTCAAAGCTGTGAATGTACAGCCCTTATTCAATGAAAAACCATCTTCATTGCATCAAGCCTGAAACTCCGTGTGTTGCTACGCGCATTTATGACTCCGTTATGTTCCTTGATCAAACGACTGCGCGAATCTACCCCAGGCGGAACATGCAAAGCATCATCGCTGTCCAGAATGTACTCACTGGTTATTCATTGCCTGCTTGCGTTGACGAAGAATTTATGCACGCAGTAAATTTCTGATGCGTCAGTCAAATGTACTGAAAGGTCTTAAACACATGGCAGGTGAAAATTACCGAGAGTTGATAGAGCCATGAAGATGGAGTAGATGACAATATGTGTGGCTCGTGTACAAGGTCTCTTACACATGTCATTATTATTTTCAGTTTTTAACTTCCCTTTAATCGAGTTAAAAGTATTTAAATGTACAGGTATACATGTAATGGACTGCAATGTCCTGGTCCCAAGTCTGCAAGTTAGGATCTCAGCAGGGGTTGGAGGATGGCCCCGGCAAGTTTTGGAGACAAGGATTTGATGGTGCCACGAAAGGGAGACAACTCAGGATTGAGAGTAAACCTAAAGTTTTAAAACGAAATGCTGCACAAAGAAACAAGAACAACCTAAGTCGGTTCTCATGAAGATAACGTAAATGAAAAGGCGACAACTGCCCTCCTATGCGCAAAACATTTCCATCATGGCAAAGGACCACTGGTGGCAGGCGTACATGGGCACCTTCTACAGCAGGGTTGCAGGTGGGAAGTTCTGGGGCAGGTTGCCCATCTTGAGGTACACCGAGAGAAGGCAGTCTTGTATCATTGCAACTACATGTACATGGTACTAATGTAATCCTACCCGTGTAGACGTTGTGGACCCTAAGGACATTTCTGTTATCACTGTATAGCAGTCAAAACAACTTCCACAAAGAACTTCCTCACCACACAACATGATCACAATATCTAACACTGTATGTCCAAGTTTCTACTACAAAATAGAGATTGAAAAAGTAATAAAATTACGTATCCCAGCTGAAGTTGGGGGAGGGGAGGGGCCTCACCCACCATCATATATTATTGTGTAAACGCTGTAAGTGGAGGGAGAGGGACCTCATCCGCCACGTACATTACTGGGTAATGCACGGCCTTGGATTGCACATATAATAAAGCCAAGGCTAACCCATGCATTTTTGTATCTGTTCAGCAGGAAAATGTTTATATTTCTGCATGTACATCTAGCAAACTTACTGGATTTAAGAGATATCGTAACAAATGAAACCACCTCCTGAGAGTAGCGAAAACAAATACGTTATGATAAAAAGTTCCTGGAATGTAGTAATGATATCAGAAACGCTTGGAAAATTTTTAAAAAACTACTAAATTGTAAGAAAACAAAATTGCCTTGATCCTTTTTAATAAATAATGCTAATGTTTCTGATACATTAACTGTCTCGAATCATTTCAATGATTACTTTAGTAACATTACATCGGAGTTAGCATCAAAAATCCTGGATAGTCCTCGCCATTCTACGAGTTGTGGAAATGCATCTTTCCGAATTTTTTTGAGTTTGATCCAATGACACAAACAGAAATTATTGAGGTTGTTTTCGAGTTTTAAAAATACTGCAGCTGGCTGTCATGATGTAAAAATGTCACTTGTCAGGCTTGTTGCTGAGAATAGAAGTAATGTTTACGCCATATTTTTAACTTGTCCCTATCTAATTCGGTGTGGCCAGATCAGTTAAAATCTGCCAAAAATAGGCCCATATTTAAATCTGGAGATGCGAAAATTATTGTCTAATCTCCAGCTTAAAAATTTTCAGCAAAATACTGGAAAAGCTATTGTCCATTAGAATGCTTAAATTTCTTGATGAAACTGACATCATTAATTCCTGTCAATATGGCTTCAGGTCACATCACTCTACATATCACACCATTTTAGATCTGTAGGAATCATTAATATATCACACCGTTTTAGATCTGTAAGAGTCAATAATCAAAAGCCTTCGATATGGTAAATCATACTATTTTACTTTCCAAGCTCCGCTGTTATGGTTTTTGTGGACAAATAAACAGTCAGTCCCTAAAGTTACTTATCAAACAGGACCCAGTCGGTTACAGTTGATGTTGTCTCATCCTCTGAAAATATAATACAGTATGGAGTACCACATGGCTTAATGATAGGACTGCCCCCATTCATTAAATACAATGATGACGTTGTATACTCCTCACATGTATGGAAATTTATTCTGTTTACAGATCACACAAGTGTTCTCATGTCCCCCAGGTCTCAAAGATCCCCAGGAACTTTGTAAATTAATAAATGTAGAGTTAAAGTATCAGTGGTTGTGTGCATACAAATTGTCACTTAATATTTCGCAAATAAATTTCATGTTATTCAAACCCTCTTCTAAAATTAACAATATTCCAACATTTCAGATATTTGTATATAATGTTAATGCTCAACAAGTAGATTCTTTGAAATTTCTGGATATTGTTTTAAATATTAAGTTGAATTGGGTAGACCATATTAATGATATTTGTAAAAAAAACTGGCCAGAAATACTGGCGTGATAAATTGTTTACAAGATTGTTTAAGGAAAAAAAATAGCATTAATTGTTTTATGTTATTCATTTTTTTTATGGTATATAAATTACAGCAATCTAATCTGGGCTAATACATTTAAAACCCCTTTAAGTCCTATTATAAAATTACAAAAGAGAATTGGAGGAGTAATAACATTTTGTTAAAAATTTTACCATACTGCATTACTTTGGAAACAAATATTTTGCCTTTTTGTTGCATAAATATCTTCCACACTCTTCTCTTCATGGGTAATATTTGTCCTAAATTTAAATTCTGTATTAATTCTGTGTCAAGTGTCCACAGTTATCGAAATTGAGCTGGCACTTATGACTTGTATAACCCTGTTTATCAGACATCGTCTTCATTCTATACGTCAAATTTCAGGTCCAGAATTATGGGATAAACTGCTCTCGGACCTGAAGCAATGTTTGTCATCATCTTTATTCAAAACTAAATTAAAAATTATTAATTATTGAAAATAAATTAAAATCACATTGTTAATAATTGATGTGAACAGTGTATTTCTTGTACTTAATTTGATGTGAACAGTGTATTTCTTGTACTTAATTCTTTGTCTGACCACCCGCTGTGTATTGCAGGACTATGTTTTGGGGATACAACAAGCCCCTTGGGGTTTTAATCCCTTTGTTTATTCAGTGAATAAGTGCAATGTGAAACTGACCTGTGCGAAAACCAGGCACCATGCCGGGTGGAGTTTGATGCCATTCATTCCTTTCTGTTTTTTAAAGACACAGTATGGTATTGGAGATCTCTTCTTGAGTGTGGAGACAATTAGAAGAAACCTGAGTATCTTGGACCAGGCGTATATGGAACAGAAAATACCCAAGAATCTGTACACTGTGAGTACACATGTACACGTATGCATGTGCTTTTTAAGTCCTAGGTAATTCATAAATGGAATGCACCTTCAAACACCATAAGCCCAGCACAGTCACAGGCTGTCAGCTTAGCAAAATGCCTCTCCTGCGTGTTTGTTCATGTGTGCAGGCATTGGTGTTGTGTTTTTCACCTCTTGAGGTGTTGAGAAAAATATCTGTTCTGTTTGATAATTTTGAACTTGAGAGACAAAACCCTTGGTGTGTGCGTTGAAGTGAGCTATCCCCTCAGTGCAAGGGGAAAGTGTGTATGGCTCATGACTCCTGTAGCTGTCACGTGACGTGTCATGTGTCATTTTCCAAAATGACGAGGCGGTGAGCCGATGGAAAGTGTGTGCTGAAACAGGGCTTGAGCAAAGTGGATAACGCGTGTCTGTGCTGGGTTTCTAGGGGCAAGAAAAAGTCTGTGAATAAACTCTCTATTTATAGATTTATCCTGCAAAGTTTGCTTGTCAAATTAAAACAGTACTTAAATCTGTTACACGTATAAATTACATAATGTAATCCCTTGATTATGAAAACTAATAGCTCGCTGCGATTTACTGTCAGGCATTACCAATGAGGTTGCAGGTTCAAATCCAACTCTTGCCATTTTGGGTGCCATTTTAATTCGAGAAGTTCGTCAGGCACGTACATTGTAGCTAGCAAAGGATGGTGATTTACTAGAAGGCAGTCTGGTTTCTTCTGTCCACAAACCTGACCCAGTACATGTGAGTGAAAACTTAGCAGGACCATTTGGGGGACTACAGGGCCTCTCAGCAATGCAGGCGAAACTTCAAATCCTGCTCACACTGGCTTCCTCTTTTTTTTATCACAAGTGAACGTTTCAGGACAGTTATTGCACATTTTTATTTTGATATAAAACTGCATTGGTTGGATTGACCAGTTTCAGGGCTTCACAAAAAGTATAATTTTATCAGTCAACACATAATAATGCCTTCAGAGTAGGGCATAAAACACCAAAGAAAAAAAGAAAAGAAGTATTCTAGAGAGCTACTTGACTTTATGTTTTTGACTTTTGCAATTAAGTAATTAACTGTAATTGGCTGTGTTTTTTCCAGATTGCAGTAGAAATTCTTCACCATGGCCTGGACTTGCCCGAGATAAAGATGCAGTACTTATTGGAGAAATATGTGTTTTACTGTCAATTTCACGACATACTTGGTGAGTTAGAAGCTGGTAGTTAATTGGGAAAACAAAAATCGGTGGTAAAAAATAAAAATGAAGGAATATTATTCAATACCACATCAATCCTGTCCAAATTTGTTTTTTCAGTTCTGGTATGAAATGTTTAAATACATGTATTACATCGGTTGCAATCCTCAATAAACTTGTCAGAATAAATTGAAACAGTTCATACTATAATTGTACTAAATAATGAGTCTTGTGCCTGTGAGTTGCTTGGCAACCCGGTTTTGGTTCAACTGTGGACATGTGGGTCTGTGGTCTGCACTTCTACTGTACTTTCTGGTCATACGTGGTGATATAAGGACTGCCAGGAAACCTGCGAATGGTCGTGGGTTTCCTCTGGGCATTGCCTGGATTCCTCCCACCGCAACACTCTCCACCCTCGTATAAATGAAATATTCTTGAGTTCAGCATAAAATTCCAATCCAATTCATAAAAAAATACATAAATATATTATACTAGACCAGCAGAAAAATCCTCTTACACACAGTTTGTGACCTCTGTCTCTGGCTTCATGTCAGGTCCAAGGTTTCACTACGCTGTGATGTTCGGGAGTGCATATTGGCAAGATTTTCCACATCTTCTTCTGATTTGGGGAAATATTGTCTGCCTTCTTTAACCAATATTTTGGTAATTGCAACAGCAATACACAGTTCCTTATTTCTCACATGGTTAGTCCATCTAATGAACAACTTATCCCTATCTTTATATTTCTGAAAAAAAAAATGGGAGAAACGTGCAATTTTTTGCTCTTTTTTAGCAGTTCTAATATATGCACCCAAAATTAGAAGGATAGGTGTAGTTCAGGTTATAGGAACTTTTCTCAGCACATAAATCTATTTCTGTTGACTTGTGCACCAAGAAAAAAACACTATTCTAGCAGTCACTAGAAAGAGAGAAATCAGCGATAAAGAAAGCAATAATGCATCCATTTCATCAGTTAAGCCGTCCCTTCATAGGAACTTCTTATATCGGCAAACAAGATGGCCGTGTGAAATGGCCAGATTGCTTGTTGCGAGGTCCACTTGATTTCCTCCCACCACAAATTAATGATAGATGTCGTAAAATATTCTTGAGCATGACATTAAGCATTTCAGTTTCATCCGTATTTTATTCATTTTGAGAGTTCTAAGAAAGGAACTTTCAGGTTTGTTTAAATGATGTTATCCTGGAAAAATGTAAACTTCAACACCAAAAGTAATAGTTTATGACTATTAATTCTTTCGCTAGGGAATATTTAACTCTGGATGTGGGATCCTTTGGCTGTAAGGGATTTTTAGAATACAAGTTTACGCATAAGCATGTGGCAACAACAAATTAGAAAGCACTGAACAGTGGTAGCTAAACGAGCCGAAGAGAGTAGCTTGTCGACCAGCCATGCCAGTGAGTGTAGAGCTTGAGCCACTGTGATTGGTGAGTTAACTGCTCATCTAAATGCACCATTCTTTGGGGGAAATTTTTAGGGCAAATACAGTATTCAGTGTATTAGTTTACCAGTCTCCGGTTTCCTCCACTGGTAAATGTGACCAAGTTTACCAGTCTCCGGTTTCCTCCACTGGTAAATGTGACCAAGTTTACCAGTCTCTGGTTTCCTCCACCAGTAAATGTGACCAAGTTTACCAATCTCAGGTTTCCTCCACCCATCAATGTGACCATCATAATAATGAAAAAGGAAACCAGTGCCTATAAAGTAAAATACTGGTAACAAAAGTCAAAAACTTTTTCACTGTAACATTGTGAAATTTTTGTTTCCTCCAGATGATTTGCAGCAGACAATTGAAGACAAAGATACAATTGAAGTCAAGCGTAAGAAGTTGGTGGCTTTCCAGGCCAGTGTTCAGAGACGGTACCATTCCACCATACAGAAGTATCAGGACAGACTGGAAGAGCTACGACGAGAAAAGGTGGACCTTTTCAGTTCGATCTGGCAGTTGTGAGTACCGTTGTTGTTTAATATTCTGTGTATTCGTAAAATGATTGAGGGGAACAAATTTCCATTAATCTGTCTGAAAATACTTAAAAATATTTCTTGGTTACTGCATTGATTTTTCTGTCGATGCCAAAATATCTTACCTTTAGGAGGAGTTTCTTTATCACTAAAGGTAAGAAAAGTCCTACTGTATCACCTGACTTGCCAAAAATTCTAGCCAACTGTTTTCTCTTTTGTTATTCTGGTCCTTGAAAACGATAGGGATTTTAAAGAAATTAACATGGAGAGAAAATTAAGAAAAAAAAAAAAACGATTTTATCAAAGTACCAGTAAAAACTTGAGTAGGGTCCTTTGTTTGGAGGGTCGGTCGGGTAACCCCCAATGAACATACTGTTAAGGATGGGATTACACTTACTATAATATGGTTGGCTAAAAAAGTGTCACCAAAAGTTATTTACACTAGACGAACCATGGAGGAAAATTGAGGAGCTGAAGGTTTGTGAACTTAAGAAGTTCCTGAAGGAAACGTGTCATTTAAACCTCCTGAACTTGCATGGTAATATTGATAATCCTAACATGCTTGACAAGTCATACGGTACAGTAGGACTCTTTTCACCTTTAGCAAAAGAAGAGTTTGAACTCAAAACTCCCCTGTTATCCCAGCTCAGCTCGGCTTGTTGCCTCGTTTGTCAGCTGTGAAGCTCCAATTGATCAAATCAGACCTCTCATAGCGTGACTTACAGGTTCTTTGGCAGCCTAATCCTTTACGAAGCACGTCCAGGACATGCATCACACGACCTTAACAGAAGAAACTTCCGTCAAACTTTTCCGTACGTTAGGGTATTCGATGTCATAAGGATCTGATTCACCTAAGGCCTGTCCATGACAAAAGACACCACGCTTTAGATCATCGTAAACAAATCTGAACCTGCTTTATGTGAACAATAAATATTAAAGACTGGAATTTCCTAAAATGACTTAAAATTTTGTCCATGGATAAGTTGCTCATTTTCCTAATTTCGAGAGTTCTGTTGATTTTAGAAAGGTGTTTTGAGGTTTGTTTGGAAAGTAGGATTATATCTCATGGCAAAAATTCAAGTTTCAGCTCTGTAAGTAGCATTTTATGACCAGGGCTTTTTCCAGCCAATTTCTTTTGAGAAATCGCCACGATATGGCTGAGATATTGCCGATGTGGCGTTAAGCCATAATCATTCATTCATTCTTTTGAGAAACCCAGTGTGAACAAACCATAAAACTCAATATTTTTTCATCACCAATGTCTCAAAAGCTCATTTTATTTCATGAAACCTCAATACAAAATTTGTCTAAAAGTCAATTTTCTGATATTTCTGGTTGTCGTTGTCACAAGTGACTAGCAAAACCCCTGACGACATTGATTTGCCTCCAAAACTGCACTTTTGGGGCAAAGTTTTGGGTCATTTACAGGACATTCCTTGGAATAAATTTTGATTTTTGTGTGGAATTCTAGATTCAACTCCATCCTGATGGAGACTGGGCTGGTACTCTTACATCCATTGCTGCAAGAGAAGCGCAAAATGCCACTGCCTCCAATAAAACCCAAGGTCACCAAGATGGAGAGGAAGAAACTTGTGGCACCATTTGTGTGGCTGTGTCAGAGACGACCGCTTCCAGAACTGCCCAAGTCGCTGGACGGAACCAAAATGCCCATTGTAGGGAGCATGCAGTTTGAGCAGCTGGAAACGCCGCAAGCGCCGGTAAGTCTGATGCTCAGTAGATTGATGGTTTGATTGAGGAATGAACTACTGTTGTTCATTTATAGTTAAGCAACTTTCAGGTGGCACATTTTTCTTCATTATGATTGATTCAGTCTCCATTTAGGGCCACTTTAGAGTTTTATGTGAAGGTTGATTAATTTCTTATCAGAAAGTATTAAGTGCCGGTATCAAAAGTTTAATGTTTTATAGCCTTATCTTGCTCCTGAAAGTGTGTTTTTACATAGTAAACTTCAGGTGAAATAAGGTACATGTAGTTCAAGTGTGTTACCGTATAATAATAGCGTAGTGTTGAGATTGAACTCTTTTGTCATTAAAGGTAAAAAAAATTGGTCCTGCTGTGTCGTTGAAACCTGTCAAAATATTGGGCATCTGTTTTGTTGTCATTAATTTTACCAGGCATGATCACCTGTCTCGTTGTCTTACGGAAGTACAAATGACACTTCCTTCCTTCAGGAACTTGTGAAGTTCACAAATGCCCAGCTCCAGTGGTTCGTCTACTGAAAATAGCTTTTTGTGAAACATTATTCAGATGCTCCTGTTGTAGTAATGTATGTGAAACAAAAAGTAGTTGCTTAACGTTTTTCACAGGTCACATGGTACAGTAGAACTTTCAGAAATATTAGCGATTCAAGAATTCCAAGTCAAGACTTGCCAATTACTGTTCCAAGACTAATTAACAGTCTCAAATTATTCTTTGTATGAACACTAATTACACTGATTACTGATATGCTTAATGATATCGTATGCTGGATAAAAATGAAGAAGTGGAGACGTCGCCACGTAAATTTCAAAGTTTTCTGACCTCATGAAACATTGGAAGTTCTTCATTATATATGAATAGTGAACCCACATGTGACTGTCAGGTAATATTGTATAATGTTTTAAAATGTAAATAAACTTCAAAAATTCTTGGCTGTACATGGGCTTTCCTGAAGAGTTTTGTAAAGTACTGAAATTATTTACCTTCTTAACAAAACAATAAATGTTTGACGTTGTGTGGGATGAAAGATGATTGAAAAATCTTGGAGACAGTCATTTGGTCTGTGGGGAGTCTGTTGATTCTTGGATTGGAAATCCAACAGAGCGGAAGAAACAAGTGATGTGTGTGCATTTAATATAGCCATAGATCTCTGGTGTAAAGAAAAATACAAGTGAACATTCATCAGAGACTTCTTAAAGTGAGCAAAGTGTGTTGGGGCATTTGCTTCTCCGCAGCTTTTTGACCAATGAAATCTCTTCATCCGACAACATTTGCATACATGCACCTGTGAAGCAACTCAATTCATCTAGTATTGGTTTATTGAATTGATACAGGTAATATGGACGTCAACAAAACAAGAACTGTCAGATTTACATACATGTAGACCTGTTATTTTATCTATTTATTTGATTGGTGTTTTACGCCGTACTCAAGAATATTTCACTTATGAGATGGCGGCCAACATTATGGTGGGAGGAAACTGGATAGAGCCAAGGGGAAAGCCATGACCATCCGCAGGTTGCTGGCAGACGTTCCCATGTACGGCCGGAAAAGAAGCCAGCATAAGCTGGACTTGAACAGCGACTGCATTGGTGAGAGGTTTCTGGGTCATTGCGCTGCGCTAACCGACTGAGCCACGGAGGCCCCCTGTAGACCTGTTATATTGGAATATGGTATTGTCATTGATCATGATTACAATTTCTGTTTACATATACACCTAAATGAAATTGTTTGTACTTATGGATTTTGGTTCTTTTTTTTTCTTCCATTCTTCAGCCCATAAAACCTATTGAGAAGCTGCAGCCCGAGTATCCCCGACTGATCCACATGGATGTGAACCAGCGCCGCATCATGGCTCAAAGGTACACCTGGAACCAATACACTCTAAACACTGTATGTGTTTAGAAGTGCATCTAAACACATGCCGTGGCTAAAATGTTTTCTGATACATGTAGTTCATTTATTTATTTCATTGGTGTTTTACACCACACTCAAGAATATTTTACCCATAAGAAGGTAGCCAGCATTATGGTGGGAAAAAGTGGAGTAGAACCTTGGGGAAAACCCATGACCATCTTCAGGTTTGCTGGCCTTCTCACATACAACCGGAGAGGAAACCAACCAGAACTGGGCTTAAATTCACAGCGATCGCATTGATGAGAGGCACCTGGATCATCACATTGCAGTAGCGCACTAACTCCCTCAGCGACAGAGGCCCCGTCAGCATTTGACCTATCATAAATGTCAATAAAGAAGTGGGCAGGATTTTTAAAATGTTCTGCGACCTTGGAATCTGTCCAAAATTTCGTCCATGAATAACTTGCCCTTTTTTCTGTTTTTGAGAGCTGTATTCATTTCAGAAAGGTATTTGGTGGGGGGGGGTTGTGACAAGCAGGATGATATTCCTTGGCAAAAAAAAGTTTCAACGCTGAAAATGATGTTTTAGGAAATTAATATGCCTTGAAAAACGCACTTTTTGGTTCGAAATTGTACTTCATTTAAGGCACAAGCACTCGACAAAATACTGTTTTCAGACTTGCGATATAAGTGTCGCTTTTGTTCAAATGTACAAGTGTTCGCTTTGTGTGATTTTTTTTTTTTCTTTTTTTTGTTGATAATGAAAATTTGAGTGAAACAAAATTTCAGTAACATTATCAGTCATACATAAATTTCTGCATCTCCCTTCTCTTGTACATGTATATGTTAGTGTGAATAGTAAAGTGAACCTTGATTAATGTGTAAGGAGAGTGTGTGATGTTGAACAACTATCAGTTAAATTACCTACATAAATGAATAAATTCTCGCTTAGTCCAGTTTTATGGGTGTTGTTGGCACGGTTTTATGGAATGTAGTTTAAGTGGTAAGTATCACTTAGCCAAGTGCACTTCCTGTCTCTGCAACATACGTTGTCATGGCAGTTAAGGGAATACTTAGCTAAGTACGCTTCATGAAACTGAGGCCTGAGCTAATAGTAGCCACATTGTGAGCAGGACCTGAAGTTGTGAACCTCAGTATGCTGGAGAGAGACTTGAAGTTTTCTGTCTTATCACCACACAGTTGTTGTCGGTCTGGTAATTTGTGTGTAGAACTTACTTTGTGTTATAGTGTTGTATGTTTGTTGTTTGTGTTCTGTTTGCTTTCTTCCTGTTTATTTTTGTGTGTTTTTTGTTTGCTTTCTTTGTCGTGCTTGTCTCCTCTTTGCTCTCCTGTTTTCTGTCTGCAGTTTGCTTTCTTCCTGTTATTTGTCTGCTGTTTAAGGCTTCTTCCTGTTGGTCTTCTGTTTGCTTTCAGCCTGCTGCTTGTCTTGTGTTAACTTCCTTTCTGTTGGTCTTTTGTTTGCTTTCAGCCTGCTGCTTGTCTTGTGTTAACTTCCTTCCTGTTGGTCTTCTGTTTGCTTTCAGCCTGCTGCTTGTCTTGTGTTAACTTCCTTTCTGTTGGTCTTTTGTTTGCTTTCTGCCCGTTATTTGTTTCTTGTGTTATGGCCCCCCCCTCCCCCCTCGCAGATGCTAAATGACATTTTGTATTAACGTGTCTGTGGGTCTTTCTGTCAAATACACTGCGATAAAGGAACATGGTCTCCCAAGTCAACCAAAGGTTGAGCCAAGCCACATCTAAATGACATTGACATTTTCAAATGTGTATATTAAGATCTTGCCTGACGAAGTGTATATTATGAAACAATACATAGTAGGTTTAATCAAATTCAACCCAAGTAGTGGAACTCAAAAGGATGCCCAAATTAAAGAGCTGTATTTGGCTCTGTAATTATCTGTGTATCATGACAACAGCAAAGGTAAATTCACCTGTCTAATTTCTGAAATGTCTCTTCTTATACTCCGGCTTACAGTATTCTAAGTCTGTCTGTTATGCTTTTGTCTCATTGGAATAAACCCTTCAAATGTTTTCCGATTTTGATAAAATTTCGTGGCCGCGCTGATTTTTTAGATACTCACATTACGGTTAAATACCCACAACGCTGTTCCTAAGTTTTGAATCTTACTGAATTGCGTGTTTCTCATTGGTCTTAGTTTTCCATGTAATAACTGCTTCAGATGTTGTCTGATTTTGATTAAATTTTTGTGTTCAGGTAGTAACTCAGATCAGGTTAATAAGAAAACACCTAGATCTGTGTATAAGTTTTTCTGTGGAATATAAATCCACTGAATTGACCTGTTATTGACATGTTATTGACATCTTTTGATCTTCAATGAAAAAATCGCTTTCCTCAATATTGTGTATGATTACTTCCACGGTCAGTGAAATGTTGATGATCATCATATATTCCTGTGCACATGTAAAATATAGTCCTTTAAACTCATTTATTCCTTTGATTTATTAATATTTATTTGGTTTATTAATATTTATTAATTTTATTAATATCTACTAATTTTTTAATATCTGTTAATTTTAATTAATATTTATCTATTTTATTAATATTTATTTATTTATTGTTTTCCTCAGGACACTGGAGAAGATGACAAGAAAGCCGCTGCCTATGGGACGTAGTGAAGGCTACATTTTTTCCTGTAGCAAAATAAGACCTTTACAACATGAATGAAACGATATTTATATTTTTTAAAATATTTAAACCTGTGTATCACAAATGTCACTTTGGGTAACTTTGTATTTTGGTAACTTTGTATTTTGGTAACTTTGTGTAGCAAAATGTTTAAAGCATGCAAAGGCATACAGATTTCAAATGGTACAAATCCTGAGATGGGTTTCAAAAGGTACAAAATGTTCTGGTCTCATTTTTTGTATGTTTGTATAATTCGTCAGTCTTGATTTATTTTGTGTTTTGTCAAAGAAAAAGAGTCTGTAGGATATATTTTGGCATATTTTAAGATAGTTTTACAATTTTTTAGAGTATGTATATTTATAATGTAATACAGTTTTTTCTCTGTTTTGGAAAAGTATTATATGTTTTTACAGTGCTCATTTACAAGCCAATACCAGTGCTGTTGTTGTACTTATCCATTGTTGTACTGGTTAAGCCTGTCCTTAGCGTTGTGCAATAATACAAATGGTCTCTGTTTACCAAACCTGGTCATAGTGTTTTTATTTCACTTGCTGTTAGTTGTTGGGGGGGGGGGGGGCTGTGGATGAGGGGGTTAGCACAGTAGCTCAGCGTAATGACCGATGTGATCACTGTGAGTTCAAGCCCAGCTCACGCCGACTTCCTCTCGCCCGGTACCAGGGAAGGCCCACCAGCAACCTGCAGATGGTCGTGGGTTTCTCTCGGGCTCTCCCCGGTTTCCTCCAAACCATAATGCTGTATAATGTATCCGTTGTATAATGAAATATTCTTGAGTATGGTGTAAAACATCAATCAATTCACTAGATATTTCACCTGCTGTTTGTTTAATGGGAAGCCCCCTATCATTGGACTTTTAGGACTAAAGATTGAAATCTGCCTGGCTATACCCTGACATGCAGCGTCTCCATTTATATTTTCAAAAGTTTTGATTGAAAAAAAAAACATAGACAAAAACAGTCACCATAACTGGAAAATTGTGAGAGGCAAGAGGCATCCTGTATGTTGGTCCAACTCGTCGAAATCATCACAGTCTTCTTTTATGTGTCGGTCCAGATTTGTCAGTGTTATTCAAGAAAGTCATGTGGTCTCCGCAAACTGGCCTGAGCTGCCATGTCAAATTATCAATCGAGAAGTTCCAAGTTCAAATCTAAGCCATGTGATACAAATAAGAATCTGAAGTGCTACTTAAGGAACCTGATTTCGGGTTTTCCTCAAGTGCCTGTTTTCATTCCGACCAGTTGGTTGTTCCGCACCCGATGGGTGCTTAGAATTTCTGTTGAAAGCAGTCCCGTCTCTCAACACTGATTATCGGTACACGTGTATTGGCCATATGCAGTTGGCGTACACTTCCAAGCATTTGAATCCAATTGGTTCATAGTACATGTATCACGAAGGTGGTGCTACTTTCCTTGTGATCTTATGTCCGAAAGATAGTCAGGCAGTCTTATTTGTTCAAAGACAATAATTTTCCACAGAGCAAACCCCATTTCTTCCTACTGCCGTCTTGTGAGGAAAGAGAATTTTGTTTTGGAGTTAGACACTATTGCAAAACTCTGAAGTCATAATTAGTATCGCACACGCACTACTTAGAGGACAGGGGCCACTTTCACAAACTTCGTAAGTTACTTTTTTCGTAACTTTCCGTAAAAGACGTTGTCTAGGTTATAGCACCGTGAGGCAACGTGATTTACGAGAAAAGTGACGAGAAAATGATGATGAAGTTTTGTGAAAGTGAGCCCAGATCTTTGATTCTGAAGGTTTCGAACACACCTGCTGTGTACTGTTTTATTGCACGTGAAACTTCAGTTCCGCAAGGTAGTGAACAGGTTTGAACGCCGAGATATTTATTTGTTTTATTTATTTGATTGGTGTTTTACGCCGCACTCAAGAATATTTCACTTATACGACGGCGGCCAGCATTATGGTGGGAGGAAACCAGGCAGAGCCCGGGGGAAAACCCATGACCATCCGCCGGTTGCTGGCAGATCTTCCCACGTACGGCTGGAGAGGAAGCCAGCATGGGCTGGACGAACTCACTGCGACCGCATTGGTGGGAGGCTTCTGGGTTATTGTGCTGCAATAGCGCGCTAACCCACTGAGCCACGGAGGCCCCTGAACGCCGAGATACATCTTTGCTTCGTTTCTTGCATGCCAGTTGCACAAATGATGATGCAGACTCTGGTACCGTTTTACGAGAACGTAATTACCATGACGACATACTGTAGAGATACATAACCTTTTCTCCTTTCATTTTTCTAATGCTTATCGGGCAGTGTGATTGAAAATATTGAATTATAATGGCATGTTTGAAAACACTGAACTATAATGGCGTCATGATTGAAAATATTGAACTGTAATGACATCATGTTTGAAAACATTGAACAATATTGCCATCATGTTTGAAAACATTGAACTATAATGGCATCATGTTTGAAAATGCTGAACTATAATGGTGTCGGTAACATTGGGCGCTTACGTTTATGCGGAAACACTGGTGTGACGCGCCCATAAGGGCCAATCACGTAACAATAACAGCAAAACGTCCCACGATTGGCTCTACTGGGTTGGCGAAACCGCTGTTTCCGTATAATCGTAAGCGCCCAATGTCTTGCCTCAACCAGCGTGAACTCATGAGACTCGAGAGATGTTGACTCGGCTTACTGTTCGGCAATTCCCGGACGGCTTCAGGTCTACCGGCGTGTGAATAGCTGTTATACCTGTAATTATAAAGACCACATTAGTGATTGTACAGTTACCCAGGGCCTATGTCCGTAGTAACGGTCTCTGTTTACCTTTTGTGAGTTTACGATGCTTCCGTATTGTAGATCGAAGAATGTCGCTGAACAGCTGGCGGTATTGTCGTGGAAAGTACCTGGACATGTGTCGCCGTCACACCTGTTGTTTGTATCCACAACTCCTTTTGGAAAAGTGGTTTGGCCCATTCGTGCGGTCGCCTTGTACGATTGTGTCTTGTATTTCTGAAGTCTAATGGAAAGTCCATTGTTCCAGACAGGAGTGATGGGAGGTTTATCTTCTAACGTTCAGTAGAAAACTTCATATTCTGCTACATGGTGCAATAAACATGTAATCGCGCGTGGAAGTGAAAATTTACATTTGTAGAGTGTAATGTTTTCCCTTCAGTGCACTTGTGTGTTATGTACGTATTGGAAGAAAACATTGGTGACATATAAACTTGAGTGTATCTCTTCCTATATGGAAATACTGTTATAACCGTTCTCGTATATAAATTAAACTCCACTGAACAATACCGATCAGGAAAGGCGTTCATAACACTAGGATTTACTTGAGTGCACTCTTCGTCGTGAATTCTGTACAGCTTTGGTAAGTCTTTCTCCTTTACTTTGGATTCAGGAGGTCTTGGTTCAGTCTCTGTCTCGAACAGACAATTTGCAAATTTTCCCCAGCATACCGCAGAGAACTGATCTCGTAGCTTTATTGACCAGCGGTCTACGGCGACTATACGGCATACACATTCAGCTGGTATATGGGTAAAACTGCATTTTATACGTGAGAAAATTGGTCAGTTAATTGCCGAAGGTCGGTGGCTTTATTCCAAGCACCCAGTTTCTTGCACTCCTTCAAATGACAGTCATACGACTTTAATCACATGGCATGTTAGCCAGTAAGTCCTTTTGAGTGTAGCACTTGTCAAGTCACTCATTTCGTTCCTTCAAGTCATCTTGGAAAATGTTCCGCATCCACAGACCATGCGTTCATAATTCAGCATTGTCTCGATATGGACAGCTGACATTTCGTTACATCAGCTTTCATATGAGGGTTATATCTTGCTCAATAAGAGAAACTCTCGTTTGCGGCCTTAATGGGATGCGCTTAGTGTAAATATGTAAGTGATTTTGCCATTAGGAGGAGGGTATATTTCTGCTTTTGCAAATAAATCTCCCGTAGATAGATTAGAAGGAATGTGACCGTTACATATCATTGCATTTACCGACAAATCTCCTGTACATCGCGGAAGGAAAGTGGAGGTTATATTGCATTGTTTTTTGCCAGTGAATCTCCCGTGTAACATTAGAAGGGATGTGAGCATTATATTTCATTGCTTTTGCCAATAAATTTCAGGTATAAAAATTAGACCGAATGTAGAGGTTGTATGACATTGATTTTGCCAATAAATCTCCCTTGCAATATTAGATGATATGTAAAGGTTACATTCTATTGCCAGTAAATCTCTCGTACAATATTTAAAGAGATGTGGACGTTGTCTTGTGTTGATTTCGATAGTACCAGTTTCGGAAAGCAGTAAAAAGAATGAGATGTTATTATATGTCTACGATTTCATCGTTGAGCAAGAAACATAGAAGACTCGGGTGTGGGCTTTCCTCAACAGGCAACTAAAAGAAATGTGCAACACACCGTAAACCTGTATGGCAATGATTTCGTCAGGAGACAAGTGTTCTCATTAAAAGTATGTTCATTACTGCGTTGGCGGATGGTCGTAGGTTTCCTCCCGGGCTTTGAACGGTTTTCTCCCAGCATAATGATGATTGCCTTTGGGCTTGTGAAATATTCTTGAATACAACGTAAAACACCAATCAAATAAATAAATAAATAAATAGATAAATAAATGACGACATAATCGGGGCTGTCAGAGCGGTATATCCTGCGACTCCACTCTATATATACATCTCTATACGTATATAGTTCACGCTGGCTGAGGTTTGAAAAACCAGCACGAGGTTACTTGATGTATTGTTATGCTCCGAACCAAGTAAAGATAAATATAAAGGTCCCAATAACGACTTTAGGTTACTGTTAATTGAATTTGCTCGATGTGCTGGGAGAGACGATAGGTCTAAGATCAGTGAGGTCGCGAGTTCGAATCCAGCTATG
Source organism: Acanthopleura granulata (assembly GCA_016165875.1). Lineage (NCBI taxonomy): Eukaryota > Metazoa > Mollusca > Polyplacophora > Chitonida > Chitonidae > Acanthopleura > Acanthopleura granulata. The sequence continues at coordinate 499,065 of JABBOT010000016.1, read as the reverse complement.
ACTGGGGTGATTTTGCCTTTGTCGGGGACATTTACTATATGGGGTGATGTCATAGTCGATGATCGATGAACTGATCTTCAACGGCATATCAAGGAATAAATAAATTAACAAACAAATAAATACATAAAGCTTGGAAAAACCTTCAAGAAGAGGTTATTGAAATTTTCAAGTGATTCCAGCAATATATTTCAAGTGACAAGATGGATTTCTTGTTAAATTAAGAACATGGTGGTAGCTCATGCGTCACTATATATGATAAAATCATAACTGTGATTAAATTGTCTATAGTAAATTCAAACGTTAACCTTTTTAACTGTAAGGTAAACGTTTATACTTAAATACAACCCTTTTGTGTATACAGTCTAGCGTGCTGCCCGCTCTTAGTCAAAAGTACTAAACCGTACCATAAACTACCATAGGCGTGCGATACACCTGTACATATTAACGAAGCCTTTCCTGTCTGTATAGACAAATCGATACACAGTGTAACAGATTGTCATTAAATATTCAAATCGATTCACTTTGATCGTTAATATACACACAAGTGCACAAGCACCTGTCGCTCCTGATATACATGTATTAATCGAAGAAAACCTGGAGGTGAACAGTAGCCTCTCATATGATAAATTGTGGGTTCAAATCTGGCTCTCGCCGCAAGGACCGGCGTCGGACTTACAACAGAGAGTTTGTCAGATAATCTGGTCAACGTAGATCTGATCAATTATTTGGGTTTATTTGTATTTTTTTTCGGACATACGTTTAAAATGTCTACAAACTATTCATATTTATAGTTGAAATTTATGAACGGGGTCAGAGTGATCCGAAGTTGATCAAGAATGCAATTTGGACACATATATTAATTTAAACACACTAATAAAAAGACATGAACAGCTCTCAAGGTAAATTACTTTTACCTGATAGCACTGAACAGAACTGACACAAACATGAATCAAGGGAAGCAACTGTAATGAATAAATCTATTCAGTTACGCCCCTTTTGTCCTTCTCGGCACACCGACCCTGTCAAACCGGTTCGATTAGGATGTCTGTTTTAGTGCTCGTGAACTATTTTAAGGCTGAACATGTGAAGCTGATGATTTATTTCTTAGTTTCACCGATGTATGGATTTAAATTCAAACGATATTCTATTTGAATGTGTCATGACTTGCATCAGCATGCATGCAAGTTATTTATGATTCAAAGCTAAAACGTTTGCTTTGTTTTGTTTTTATGTCAATAGCGACCATGTGGCGCCTTAGGATATGTTTATATGGAACCTGCGTTGTATGTTTCCCACTCTTCTACATAGCAGTGAGAGCACTGTAGTTTTCCATTTAGTATATACTGTTGTGGGCTTATGAATAGGTTTTACAAAATATCAAACTCACAAGGAAGTAAAAAAAAAAAAAAAAAAAATGAATTTGAATAGTCGTAGGCCTACTTGTGTGTGTAAACTAACCACATGGCTTTAGGCAAACATGAAATCTGTAAATCTGCTGCATGAAGTGTGATAAATATAAACGTGTATTGAACAGACATAGGCCTACACGTAGGGACCTGTACGAACTTGAGTTCTGTATAGGTTCTTATGCAATAGTCCACATTTAGAGGCTTGACACTGGATTGCTGCCGATATGCAATACTGTACGGCATAAAGCACCAAGTCCAAAAAATAAACAAACGAAATCCATTTTAGGTTTTCTATTTTCAAGTGGCAACTGTGTAAATGGTTGGATATGCACCGTCACCATGACAACCTTCAGGCGCGTTGCTCTATCTCTCTCTCTATTATTTACGTGCATATGTAGATCTAGACCTATATCTTGTAACCTGGGTTGACTTCGTATCTTATAAACCAGATCGTATATGTACATGTCGTATATACGAGTGATAGGAAGTTCGGAGTGGATCATGCACCTATAGATAATGAAGGCTTTAAGCCGTAATCTGTATATACGCGTATGTGTAGACACAGTGCTATATATAGGCCATAGACGTAGATGATGAGATTGCTTCTGTCCATGCATACAAACATGTTTAGTACGTCTGGGGCCGATTCTACAAAGCAGTTTTTGACTTTCTGTGTCATAACCTTTAAACTCAATAGTTCAAGTCCAGCTCATGCTGGTTTCTTTTCCGGCCCTACGTGGGAAGGTCTGCCAGAAACCTGCGGATAGTCCTGGGTTTCACCCCGGGCTCTGCCTGGTTTCCTCCTACCATAATGCTGGCCGCCGTTGTATAAGTGAAATATTCTTGAGTACGGCGTAAAACACCAATCAAATAAATAAATAAATAATTTAAACAATAATACAGCTTATTGGAGAGTTACTGGTTTTGAAATTTGTGTCGCTCGTACTTCAATATGATGAACATGCAGCGCCCTTACATGCCTTCATTTTAAAATTTCAAGAATGTTTAATTTCAGACAAGTTTTAAAAGTTATTACTTAAGCACAAAACTGCTTTGTGGAATCCGCCTCTGGTTATAAGTAGTAATGTACACTGATGTATATATACCACAAGGCACGTTCATTCTTCCTCAGACAGAGAATATTAAGTTAATTTACAGTCAGCCATGTCCGAGTAGTTAATAATGTTACTGCCCAAAAGCCTTAAACAAGACCGATTTAGGATGGTCTGGAAACAATTAGGTAAAATTGTTCAATGAAAAAAAAATATGGCAATGCTGGTGTGTTGACTGTGGTCGGATTGTATAACCCTGCATATAAACGGTGACGCAAGGCCACTTTTTTTTCTACAGACTTTGTGTTAATGTTAACGCTTGGTGCAAAAACCAAACACAGATATATGAGTAAAGCTCTTATGTGTTTGTTCCAGATTCAAGCGTTTCAACAGAAAACTATGAATGAGCATTCCCTTTGGGGTTGTAGAACATTTAAAATCTGTTTCACCTTTAGCACATTACATTTGCGAGTGTAATTTCCCATCTGAGTTCAATAATCATCGAGACTTCGTGCTATAGATAGGACGATTTAGGTCCGCCAGACCAGGAAGCCACTTTACGTTTAAAAACTGCAAGTCACGCTTATGAAATATCCAGGGTCTGCCAGCAAGTTGCGGATGGTCGTAGGTTTTCCCCGGGCTCTGCCCAGTTTCCTCCCACCATAATGCTAGTCGCCGTCGTGTTGGTGAAATATTCTTTAACATAGCGTGAAAAGATCAAATAAATAAAGAAATGAAGTATTCCGCGTACTTCATTTGCCTTCTGACGAGGCAACGGCGACCATATTGTCGTGTGGTGTTTAAATATCAGACTGCAGACTAGTGTGTTTGTTTCTGGCAATGGAAGCTGGAATTGTGATTGTAGATGTTCAAGGCATGTCGTCGAAATTCTTAAGTAACATTTATTTACATCAGCATTCTCATTCTCTGAGTACATTTTAAAGGCAACATCAAGGAATGCTCGACACATCGATATGCCACCAACACATGTCCCAGAGGAGGGAGGTTGAAACCTGACCTCCAGCTTACCTATATGAGTATTATGGCTATTATTGTCAAATCTAAGGTCCGTTCGAAGGAACTGGCTGAAAGCATTGGTGATTGGGACGTGAAGAACGGCGCTCTAGGGATTTCAAACCTGTGATAGTCTCGTGAGTGCTAATGTAATAATGACTATCTCACGACGTAACATTTAACCCGAAGGTCGCGGTTCGAATCCCCAGTGTGCGCATGGAGCGATACCCGCTGTTTACTCCTTTAAGCCGTCATCTGAATGAAATCATCATTTCTCGTCATCTGAATGAAAACGTATACTAATAATACACCTTTAATCGTTCTGCCTCTATCCCTTTATCTCCCCTGCGGTTAATTTTGCACGAATTTATGGTACCCATTGTGATCAAAATGTTAATATCACTCCAGTTGCTAATTTTAGCCTTTTAATTATCTTCTGATATCTATATCCAGTGCCGTTATGCTCTATTTATATACCTGTCATTACATGTTAATGAAAATGATGTCTATTGTCCTAGCCTATATATTAAGATTGATGATCAATCCCACACCGAATGCCAGAGTATTAAGGGGTCCCTTTCACAATGTAAGATTTCGGGCTTTAGCTTTAAGTTGTAATCCAAATAAATTGATGGATAAACGACTGACAATTAATATTGTCCCAGCTCCTACCCATTTACGAAGAAGTATTTGCTCCTAGACCTCGGCTATAAGAAAAACATATTATTTACAGTAAATGGCCTAATCTTTCGTCCATGATTACGTTGGTGATTTTGCCAAATTCCGGAAATTCAGTTGGTGTCAGAAAGTTTTGTGGTTTGTTTGAAATGTCGGATGATAGCAAGTTACAGAACCAGAAGTAATGTTTTATGACTTTTGCCTCTGAAAGTGCACTTTGTTGGGGGTTGGGGGTGGGAGTGGGTGTGCCGGGGCGAAATTTAGGTCATTTATCCAATATGTCGAATTTGTGCAGCTTTCTCTTACAATTGTCACCTGAATATGCATAATCATATTTATCAGAGTTATATATAGTGCATAATACGATGAGACTGCGTGAAACATATTGCTAGAGAATACATGCACAGAGCCGTGTTTAATGCCTCATACTACTGGACGGCTCTTCTGTCGTTCTGACACACAAACCTTTGATCCTGGACCGGTTTGCGTGCACGGCCAAAAGAACAAAGGCGCTCTTCTGTTGTGGAGGAGAGTTTTTGTATCTCACAAATCCCAAAGTGCTCAATCACGTATGTACGTACAACTTGCTGGCTGGGTTCAGATAATTCTGACATACAGTAGAATGTTTGATCTACGTGTATACGTGAATATTTTTTGCTTCCTTCGCGCTAACAAATGTATTCCTGGTTACATACAGTAGATACATGTATAGGGAAATTTGTAATCGTTACCATGGCAATCGCGGAAAAGCCACGCGGTCGCATACATAAATAAACGTGATTTAAAATGAATCTAATAATAGCTATCCTACGCGCGAACAAATATATTCCTGGTTATAATCTTGTTACCATGGCAATCGCGGAACAGAGAGACAAATCTTCCCCAGGGTACCTATATATCAACCAAAAAAAAAATAATAATAATAAAACTGCGCATGTAAAACGGTTATAGTTGTTACTCAAACACGAAATTGTAACTATCTACTGTACTGGACACTGTGAAAATGGAAGCTAAGTTAGGCCTATCACGGCAACCGCGAAACTCATAGGCACCGTTAAATTGCGTCTGCGCGCCAAAAATTAAAATTGCACGTGCAAAGCAAATTGCAGTGGCAGACAACGTATAGGCCCCGTTCATCACATATCCTACCGATAGACAAAACGTCGTGCGTTGTAAATTAGAAGTTGTTGTCCATAGCCTATAATCAGTTTTCTTGTTAAGACAAGACGTGTCAACCTGTCAAGACATTCTGCTGCACGTGATGTATACGTGAAACATATTGTCAGGTTTTATACACAGACGATGTTTGGGATTAATGTTATTATTTGATTCATGATTGTAATCATTAACAAGTGACGACAACTGAATAAACTGAGTGAACTTTATCCGTACATATCTCCACCAACTTCAGCTTTTCATGAAGACAAGATCCTTCTTTTTTTTACCGTCTATTGTTCAAGGCTAACTGCTGTGAGATCTTTTGATATTCATATTTAAACGCAAATTATTGAACATCCGGTTCTAATTTAACTATGTTTGACGCCTTTGAGTTATTGTTTTAAATAGGAACTTTATTTTCTGAAGCGTTAATCGATTTCAGAATAATTTTCTCATCATTAACTAACAACGTTTTAGGATATATGATGGCTGAAAAAGCGGATATCAAAACTCCAGACGAAAAAAAATGCGCCACTGTACCCTAATTGCATCCGTAAAGTATAGGCCCAACAACCGGAACAGCATGTGTATATGTATATATATATATATATACATGTATGTATGTGTGTGTGTCTACAAGCCTACAAGCTCCCCACTCCTACGTAATTTTGTACCTCTCTTGTCACCACAAAAACGGGGCTGGATGGGTTTGCTGTTCAGTAAATTCAACTCTATTATTTTCTAATTTATTTTATCCCCGTGTTGATATCTTTGAATGCGCGTGCGCATGGTGTGAATTCATAGACTGAATGTTTGGATGCGTCTTTTTTACTCAAAGGTCGTAGAAAAACGTCATGTTCTACTTCCTGAACTGTCAGGCTTGTATGCCTGTCTAAAGTAGGCCCTCCATGGGAACGGCAGATCAAAGTCCGTCTAGTATTCTCGATTTTGACTTTTCGCAGAGTTTTGACATAGAGATATGTCTCCGTTATACTTTAGACCAGAATCTCCCAAATGTACTTTAGCGTGATTTTAACACTTGTCACGCGCTTAGTAATGTGTGTATTATAATGCCACATGGTGACATAAGAAAGATGCATATTTAGACGAAGACGTCAGTTTAAACCTAATCCAGTTAAAACTATCATATAATACAGTGTCTAAGACTTTTCAACGAAATGCAAAAGGCAGCAACGTCTCTACTAAAGATAACAGTCTAGATAATTCTGCACAAATTGCCGGACGGGCATTTTCTCCCCCGATGCAACAATGAATAACAGTTTTAATAACGAATATTAAATGTGATTTAATCCTGTATAATACAAAGTGTAACCCATAACAACATTGCTTGCAATGGTGATACATAATTTCACTTTGATGGTATGGGCTTTCACCTTATCCCATAACCCACAGAGTCTGATTGGGAGGTTTTCTAAAGTCAGGGGGGCCTCCGTGGCGCAGTCGGTTAGCGCGCTAGCGCAGCGCAATGGCCCAGAAAGCCTCTCACCAATGCGGTCGCCTTGAGTTCAAGTCCAGCTCATGCTGGTTTCCTCTCCGGCCGTAATTGGGAAGGTCCACCAGGAACCTGCGGATGGTCGTGGGTTTTCCGCCGGGATCTGCCCGGTTTCCTCCCACCGTAATGCTGGCCGCCGTTGTATAAGTGAAATATTCTTGAGTGCGGCGTAAAACACGAATCAAATAAATAAATAAATCTAAAATCAGAGTTGACCATGCAGTGTGCAAGTGTGATATAGTGGTAATATTTATAATGTAAATACAACTATGTGTCATTTCCAGAAAGCGTTCTTGTATAATTGTTTGAGTTACGGAATAGTCTCTTCATATGCTAATCTTATTTATTTATTTATTCGATTGGTGTTTTACGCCGCACTCAACAATATTTCACTTATACGACGGCCGCCAGCATTATGGTGGGAGGACGCCGGGCAGAGTCCGGGGGAAACACACGACCATCGGCGGTACCTTCTCACGCAGGGCCGGAGAGGAAGCCAGCATGAGCTGGGCTTGAACTCACAGCGACCGCATTGGTGGGAGGCTTCGGGTCATTGTGCTGCGATAGCGGGCTAACCGATTGAGACACGGAGGTCCCCTATGCTAATCTGTAACAGGATTCGTTACGTGTTGCAAAAGGATTTTGTTCATTAACAAAAATACATCATGGCCAGTTTAAGTACGTTGGTGGCTTGTTTTATTATATTTATTTGTTTGTGGTCCAGTTTACGTTGCATACTCAGGAAGATTTCATTCATACGATCACTGTCAGGATTATGGGTGGAGAAAACCAGACACAGCCCAGAGGAAGTTCTCTCCGTAGCCGGCTACTTGACAAAATACCAAACTTAAGGCCACATGTTGGCAAACCAGCAAGATCTGGATTTGAACGTGTGCTCACTGGTAAAGAATTCAGTCGGAAGCCATATTGGTGCCTTCGCGCATTTATTTCCGGCGAACCGTTGAAGAAAATAGTTCCATTGCAAGTTATCACCCTAGCAGAATGATTTTATTATTCTGTTAAATACAAATGTAAATACAAACATTAACCGCTGAATACAGTGGCTGAAATACGATATTTACCTTTTTTTTGGTTTTGTAACTTTTCTTTGAGGTTTCTACCTTTCTACCTGAATCAGAACAGTTATCATCTGAATGAAAGCAGCTTTCGTCTAAGTGAAAACAGTGATCATCTAAGTGAAAACAGTGATCATCTAAGTGAAAACAGCTATCACCTAACTAAAGAGAAAACTCATCTGAACGAACATAGTTATCATTAAGTGAAAACAGCTATCATGTAAGTGAAAGCAGTTATTATCTGAACGAACATCGTTATTAACCAAGTCAGAACAGTTATCTTCCGAGTGATAGCTGTTCAAATCATCTGATGGAAGGCCTAGAAGAACCTACAAAACAAAAAGACTTTAAATGTCGTATGTGGTACACCGTGGATAACTGTTACTAAATAAGTGTTTTAGGCTATTAATTGCATCCAGTTAAATAGCTGTAGGCCACCGAGTACCTTAATCAAGAAATTATCACTTCCTATACCAAGCAAATAGTCCCAGAATGAAGAAAAATTAGAAGAAGAAGAAAAAAAAAAAACAAAAAAAAAACCGAACTAAAAGCGTTGTTCACGTGTAAGGAAAGCTTCGTGTTAGACACCTATATTTACCGGTACTTGGAAAAGCTCTCCAGGTACAAAGGCCTGTCTTTGTGTGCGGCTCTGACGTGCTACTCGTCACATACATCCTGTGTGCATTCCTGAGCTAACACTCAACCCTCTCCACCCAAGCCGACACGACAGATTGCAGGCATTGTGTGTTGATGTCTCAGGCAGTCGTATAATGGCACAGCTATACGTGTATGTAAGAGACTCTGACCGACCCCCTCCCTGTCTACTTACTTGCTGTGTGGCACAGAGCAAGGGAGCCTCGTTTAGCCATGAGGCTGTAAAGACATAGATTTTGCATGAGGTTGGGGATCAAGTCTGGCCCGGGGCAAGGGATTTGTACATTACACCGCTCTCACTTTTCTTAGGGCTCTGACCGAGAGACGCGGTTGATGATGCCCGTGTGACCATTTGCACTGTCAAATATTCGATGAAGACAACTTGTCTTCCATTCAACGTGATATCCTTATGCATGCGTTACTTGTGGGAAAGTTCGTCAGAAACTTACCAAAGGGCATTGGTTTACTCCGAGTAATCCGGTTTCCTCAACCCGTAAAACTGGCCGACGTCAAAGTGGAAAATGTTTCAGTGTGGTGTTAAACAACAGTCAAACAAAGAAGTGAACTATAGATTGATCCATTTATTTATTTGATTGGTGTTTTACGCCGTACGCAAGAATATTTTTACGAATACGACCATCATTTTATGGTGGGAAGAAATCGGGCTGAGCTCCGAGGGAAACCCACAACCATCCGCAGGTCGCGGATCTTCCCACGTACGACCAGAGAGGAAGCTAGCGTGAGATGCATGGACTTTAACTCACAGTGACCGCATTGGTGAGAGGCACCTAGGTCATTACGCCGCGTTGGAGAGTTAACCCGCTAGGCCACAGAGGTCCCAGCTACAGATTGGGTTTTCGCCTCTATTTTCAAATCAACATGTATTGACACACAAACTCTTTACTGACACTTTTATGTGAAGGATGCTAATTATGGCATGGTATAGCATGATAATCGCAGACGTTACTTGTTCGTCAGGAACAAGTAACGTGGGAAAACCTATATATACTAAAGCTGTACTGTATAAATATGTGAATCTGATGCACTTTAACATCATTCCAAACAAACACCACACACATTTATCTAAATCGTGATCTGGAAATGGAATACAAACAGATTATACTCCAAGTGCTAAATGGGCATGTGTTATTGTGGTTGTAGGGAACAAGTAACGTAGGAAAGCGAGATATATCAAAGGTGTATTGCGCAAATGTGCAAATCTGGTACATTTCAATTTCAGATGAATGCCAGCCACGTTTATCTACATCGGGAACTTTAATGGGAAACAAACAGATTATACCCCAAGTGCCAAATGGGCATGTGTTGTTGTGGACTAATTTCCATCTAATGGCACTTGTTACAAGCATTGCGACACTCAGCTAGACAAAATCAGTGTCAAATTGAGGTGATATATGTAATCATAACTATAATAGTTACAGACTTGTTGCTGTAAATACAATAATTCATAATTCCACATATGAAACATGACACATGATTCTCACCTCTGCTAGCCGAGTAATTCACGTATAATGATGATTACCAAGCCTATCTGTCTTACGTCAGGACACAAACAAGCGCCTTTCTCCGTCATAGTAAATTTAAACTCAGTTTCTCTCTTTTTGGATCTTAAACACCTTTAATAAATTAATTTAAATACATTTCACATCTTTGAGGGTTTTTTTTTCAATAGGAACTTTATTTTATGAAGCGTTAATCTTTGTCAGAATGATTTTCTCACCATTACAACGTTTCAGGATATATGATGGGTGATAAGGCGGATATTATAACTGCAGACGCTAAAAATCCGCCACTGAGCCTTGATTCAGTCGGCAAAGTAGGCCATATACACATGCACCCGGACATTGCTCACATGTTCAAGCATATATCTACAAGAACCTCAGTAATATAGAATCACGGTGCCCCTTTGTCACCACAAAAAACCGGGGTGAATGGGTTTGCGGTTCTGTAAATTCAATTCTAAAATTTTCTAATATATGTCATCCTATTTCTGTCTGTTTTGATGTTTACGTTTTTTTTTCCGGCAGAAATGGCAAAGGCACTTATTTGACCGGGTCTGATTTTTTGTGAAAGAAAATATCAATGAATTTTTTGTATTTTTTTTGTATTTGTATCTGACTTAAGTATAATGTTGCAACCATGGGACATCTTAACTGACCATAAGTTACCTAAGGTCCACCCATTATGCTAATTAATGACTTTCATGCAGGCCATTTTGTTTTGGGGAGAGAAGTTAGGAAGGCTACCGGCAGCTGTTCGTTATTTTCTTTGACATGAAGCCTCATCGTGCCTCATTTACTCATTAAAGTTACCTTTCTTAAAATACATGGACAAACAACAGGGACATTTCTGTCATATGAAAAACTACGTTCTTTATGACGTCAGTTTATTTGCTTTCAAGCATTCCGGTTTCATCCAATACGTTCGGTGTCTTCTGTTTAGTAACAAGTAAACAGAACACAAGTGTATACTGTTGCCTTTCAGTCACCTTTCAAACAGCTTTGTTGGTTCAGCAAACACGGTTTCGACACACAACTAAACAGTCTCTGAATTAAATTGTGGTAAACTTAACAACCTTGTGAGGAAGGGAGTAAATGAGTGAACAGCGATCAACCCCTTTTTGTTGGCACTTGACCGGGTTTTTTTGTTTCTCTGGGCACGGCATGATGTAACAGTCTCAAAGCTTTGCTCAGCTTGGTGACATGACGGGCTGCGCGTGCTCGTTTACATCCGGTTTGGGAGGGTTCACTCGGTACAGATCGCGCTCGTGCTACGTGATCTAGCGCGTGAGGTCGACCATTGCTGGGCACGGTGCATCAGGACTTCGTCTAGACTATAGCAGGGGTGGGACCAAAATCAACGGTCCCAACTTTGTTTTTTTGTCCATAGCTCAAGTAGTGACGACAGCAGCAGGATTGTCATGATGAAACAGATTGCTCAGTGGATTGCCTGAATGGTACGGAACAGTGGAAGGGACATGCAATTTGTTTTTTCTTCAGTATAAAAAAGACAATTTCATAAACCGTTCCAATTGCGGAGGATCAACTATTTTTTTGTAAAGCAAAACTCGAAAAAAATGATTTTTTTTCTCCTTGTTGTAACAGTTAGAGTAAAAAAAAATTGTTTTGAGCGCACAGAAAAATGAATTTTTTTTACTATTATCTGTCATAGTTAGGGAGAAAAATATTTTTCTTGTTGAAACTCAAAAAAGAGAATTTAAAAATTTCTGGGCAATCATGTCGTGTCTGCGTCCCCAAACTGTCATTATACTCGCCAGAGGTGTCACGTAGGTGTCCATATACAAATGTTGTTTGATTGGCTAATTAAGTCGGGGTCAGCGATAGTATGACGTGCCCGTAAATAAGCATTTGGAACCCAAGTTCCACTATACAGTCTTCCTGTTGAATGACATAGGCCTATGGGAACGTGTCATGTTGTATACAGTAGTTTTCAAATTGCTACGGCGAATACAATAAGTATATGTGATACACGCTGCTTCCCTTATGGTACAATCTCTCCCTGAACAGCATAAGTATAAGCAAGTCATGTAGATGACTTTGCTTTAATTCAAGTTAGAGATAAAGCTGTCATTATATTCGTGACAGTATCCATAAGACCAGTCTCATTATTTATAAGATCATTAGATCAGATCAGATATTCATACAGTCAGTGTCATGAGATTAGTGTCGGTATTCATTAGCTCATTCACATTATTCACATGGTCAGTCTCGATATTCACAAGATCATTCTCGGTATTCACAAGATAAGCTTCACTATTCACAAGATCAGTCTCGGTATTCATAAAATCAATTTCAGTATCTACAAGAGATGTCTCTATATTCATACGACCACTGTCATGAGATCAGTGTCGGTATTTATAAAATCAGTCTCGTATTGGAAAGATGTATGAAGCATTTTTAAAAATAATAGTTTTATTTTCACAGCCGCAGTGTATATACATTGGTATTTCACGTCATCACATTCGTTCTCTCACTATCTATGCAAACTTTCTGAACAAAGCAAAATGTTTAACAGCCGGAAATCAATGGGAATCTAAGACTGGTCTACCAGATTTATTTATTTTCTTTAAAATCTATTTTTTTACATATTGGTGGCCTTAAATGTAACGCTTTATATCACATAGTCCGCTACGGTTCAAGAGTTACATCGTAATAGAAGTCTCAACAAAGCAGGTACGCGGACACGATGCATTTTACTTCTGAGTATTTGAAGCGCGGCAGTTTAGGTTTGGAACCTCCACTCACAATCTCAACCTATATAACCACAGTTTTGTTGCCTATCAGGTATGTTCATGCCTGTATAGTTTTAGCGCGGTCTGTGTTGTCATGCTAGAAAAAAATTTCCCTCTCTATATACGCCAGTGCCAACTGTGTTATTATTAAAACCATGTTTTGTTTAAAACCGGAAATAGCTTATTTTAAATCAAAACTTTACAGATGCAATGTCTAGTCCTACATGATACTTTTTCCTCAGGCACGCCCTGATTTACACAGCCTGATTCCAGTGTTCTCAGAAACGTTTCCAAATAATCGAGACTGGTAGCATACTCACACCAATACCATTAAGCCTACTCCCAGTATTGGCCAATCATAATAAGGCATATATCGTACTTACTGTATCAATGTAAATCCCGTAGGGCAGATCTATTGGACAATAGAGTGCGATTAAAAAAACACTGTTCATATCTAAAATACAACATTTTCCTCAGTATATAAACTAACAGCTTCCTACGACATGATGTCATAATAAACTATGTAATAATTAAGGCGATGCACTGATTCTTGGGTTCCATATACACAAGACCATGCCCCCAATGGATATGCAGAAGGTGGCACTGAACGGCAAGGTCTCAAAGTTAACTGTTCCTTTTAAACGAGTCTGGACTTGCCAAATTGTTTGATACGTTTTACTCTCCCGTTTTACTGATGGTCGTATAAAGACCGTGTAACATTTTTCAGTTACGTATATACTTGAGGAAAGAGGACTTTAAAATGGCGGCACTTGACATCAACAACAACACCAAATAATTTCAAGAAAACTTTCGCCAGTCTGCCGAAAAAAGACTTTCATGCTATCCTCAAGACTGTCACTTTTCTCTTCGTTTGAGTTTCCTCCATTCCCAATTTCTCTTACAAATCTGTGCACAAAAATTCAGTATTTACCAACAAATCACAACACTATCCGTAATCGTGTCTTTCCCACGGTAGATCTGTATGATACTGCGAAACTGTTCAGCTATGCATAGCCAAGTAAAATCAAACAGGGAACAGGCGTCCTTACTTCTAAAACTGTAACAGAATAGACCCTGCTATTTAACAATGTTGTATATCATGTACGGGGATATACATTATGTAACCATATCCACGCTTAAATCAGTCCACAAGATGCGCTTCTTGCACGCGTGCATTATGGCATCATCGTCGAATAATTAGCATATCCCCGCCCAGTACACGTCAACTCACTCCGCCCATTTGTGATAAATGCGCCTTCGTGTTTAACTATAACCTGCCTCGTTGGATGTTCATTATCCACATTCCCTGGCCAGGTATATATCTCTTATCAATTCTCGACAGACATTTTAAACATCTCTCATTTTTATATCAACTAATCAAGATTAAAGTGTTTCCTCTACTGTGCTCATCATTCATGTTTTTTTTCTCATCAAAATTTTCTTTTCTTTCTTTAAGGTACAAAATTGACAGCTATCTGATGCATTATTAAAGATCGACGAGACTGTTAAAGAAGAAAAGGTACGTATATCCCTATGTTAAAAAAAACCAACAACATCAAACATATCTTTACCGTTATTAGGCTCATATATATACAGTTAATAAGTCATATCTATGATAACAAAGCATATTTATTAACTCATTCAATCGTTACCATTGTAATCACGAGGGTTAACGGCGGATAACACACACTCACTTTCACACAAGGTATACATGAATACATTCATAATGTATTCTTATAAGCCAGTTGTATGTATTATAATCTGTTGGGCAAAAATGCAGCCGTTGCATCTGTCAGTTTGGGATTTCAATAGGTTTTGCCCATTAATTCATATACTGGCCTTGGAAATAGGTCTGTTCACTGATAGAGTATATTCATTGCTATGAAAATGTGCAAATATTTGATATTCGTATACCAAGTCCGTATGTTTCGGCGGGGGAGGAGCCTCAAGTTTCCGTTCTCCGCCATGACTGGCGACTTAGCTACATGTACTCCCCTCATTATGTTGCTATCTCAAGAATAATTTCTACAACAATGTGGTATAGTTTAACGGATTGAGGAAACGGGGCAAAGGGCAGAAGTAACCAGTAGTATGCATCGGGTAGGCCAAATGACCACAACTAGTGTGAATCGGGAAAGCCTACTGCCCACAACTAGTGTGCATCAGGTAGGTCTACTGTGCCCAAGTACTGTGCATCTTGTAGGCGTACTGTCCCCCACTAGTGTGCATCGGGTAGGCTTACTGCCCCTAGCCCCGTTATTTTTTTTATCATACCTCGCCAACGTATTGAAGTTTTCACGTGTATGACTGCGATCAGGTTTACAGGTGAAAGTCCCTGAAGAAAAACCACTGACTTTTGGGAGGCAACTGACAAACGTCCTGAACTCACAGATTTGTCACAACATACAAAACACATTCAGAAAACTTCGTAAATCAGTTTTCGTAAATGATGTCTGGGGATTACGTGCCCGTAGCTACCGTCGTAACTAGCACTACATGCGCTCAAAAACTCTCCCGTTAAATCCGTTATTCGAATGAATGAATGATTAAGGCTTAACGGAACATCGGAAATACCTGAGCCATATCGTGGTGTACCGTTATTTGAAGGATGACGGATTCCATTTCCCTTGAGTTAACGGATTAATCTGTTTCTGGTAACCTATTAATCCGTTTCTGGTAATGAATTAATCCGTTCTTGACAACAAACTAATCAGTAATCAAGGACAGATTAATCCATTAAGTTAAGAGGAAGACAATCTGTCATCTTTCAAGTAACGGGTATAACAGAAGACTTTTTGAGAGTGCATTCTGTCGCCATAATAACTACGTGCTCGTAACATTAAGAAGGCTTCGTGAATCCACAGCAGATTTACACATCCAGTCATGGCGGATCGCTCGGATCACCGCGACCGTTTAAGCCCAAGAATTTCCGTTCGTTTGGCCGGGGCTCTAAGTCAGGGGGTTCATCACGTGCAAGGCAAATCAAAAAAAGAATATTAACTGATCAAAAGTTTGCTACCGTAAAAACAGGTCTACATGCGTAGGAAATTAGCATTTCGTAAATAAAACATATAATGGGCAAATTCCGTTCTCATGGTGGGTTCTATATGCTGATTATGCTAATGTCCTTATCTGGAATGATTTATCGACTAAAAGGAAAACCCAGTTGGAATAGTAATAAAAACAATTTCCATATTCAAATAAGGCTGTGAGTGGTGTATATAATGAACTGCCAGGATGTGACACTGCAGTATTGGCCTATGTGTGTACTTGACACGGTGTCCATCACACCTGGCTGGGCTGTTATGAGGGCTATGACTGTTACAATAGATACAGAAATCCGATTGCATCAGACGAGATCATAGTAGGCATTTGCACATATATATATATATATATTTGAAGCTATATCTTTTGATACGATTCTCTAATTACAAACCAGTACGCAAAGTTCACATTTTTGACGCATAAAGAGTTAAGCCTGCATTTGTGAAGCAATGGTTAGTGGCTAGGTATTATATATAATTTATTCAAATATGTTATTTGTGTCCCGGGAAAACCCTCATCCATGTTATGTGTGAACATTATATAACTTTGATCGCACAACAATTCAGTGTTGCGTGTTTTTTTTGGCGCTTTCTGACGTGCATATTTTGGTGTACAAAACTGTCAAACAATGACAGCAGAATGGATATCAGTAGATATGTTTTTAAGACTGAAAGTTACAGACAGTGTGTACTGCTGGTACACAAAGTTGTGTGTAGAACACGTTGTTTGGTTCCCTACCGTACACCATGAGTACAGCAGTGCACATACACACACAGTCGCAGAGCATAATCTCTGTAGCCGTTCTCACAGGCTAGCTTACATCAAAAAGGCCATGAACTCTCGATAGACTAAAATAGCCAAATATCACAAAGACAAAAAAAGAAAGATAAGATATTTACTGGACCGAGACGTACTCATGAAATTAGGACACTTGTCACGGCTGACCGCGAAACTGATGTGAAGTAAGGCATCTAGGTGACGCAGTTGAACTTGTACTAAACCCTGTGGAGAGTTTGTCGCCTATTAACTAACAGCCTGGGAAGACTTACTTTGACGTGTACAGTTGTCAAAGGAGAAATGACAAGTCTGCTGTCAAAATTTTGAAGATGGAAAAAATAAAATGTAAGAGAAAGTTGTGATTGGAATGTTAAAACTTTTGGATAGTCAGCTTTGGACATGAAGGGGCTTGACAGCAATTTTTGCCTCGTATTTTGTTATGTCTAAGTGTATGTTTTCTGCCGATGACCGCAAATTAGGTAATATTGCCATACATGTGTCAGTTATTGCATTGTTGTTTTACTTTTTCACGTATACGATGGAACCGAAATACCCAGCATAAACCATCGCCATGTGGCAAGTTACTGATAAACTTCCTCACGTGTGACATGCGTTGTGTTAACCTCATCGGTGGCCTGGTAGTTAGAGCGTCCGTC
The DNA here is from genome assembly GCA_016165875.1 of Acanthopleura granulata. Lineage (NCBI taxonomy): Eukaryota > Metazoa > Mollusca > Polyplacophora > Chitonida > Chitonidae > Acanthopleura > Acanthopleura granulata. The sequence goes on along the minus strand of JABBOT010000016.1, from coordinate 481,763 downwards.
TCGGGGTAGGGAGACCTTACATCAATAACGGCTCGGGTCGTACCAGCTGCACTAAAACCGTATTTGTTGCTGCCTGGCTTGGCGCTCAGCGCTAACAGATTAGAGCAAGAAAATGGGACAAGTCGGCCCGGTGTCACTATAATGTGACTCGCTGTCACGTCTTATGAACCAATGGAGGCAACACTTTGACGTCATGCGCACTCCTGCCACAAAGATACACGATATATATACATTCTAAGGGCTCACTGCAGTCATTAAGCTGAAAAATTGTTGAGTAAGGTGTCAAACATAAGTGTGTAAACACATATGCATTCACACATATTGGTGGAAAGTTAGCGGTTAACAGCGGGTCTTTATGTAAGACCACACGAGATAACGCTTTCAACCGCTTCGTATCACCAAGTCCCGGAGAGCAATGTGCAGAAGAAGGAAAATCTTGAACATTCCTTGCGCCAGAATGAAAGACATGCAAGGCGGCAGCACATTAACCACGATCAGCTCTCTGCAATCACTCAATATTCAAACGGGTTTGAAGCTATGTCAGATCACGTATATGTGTCACAAGAGTTCCGAAGTCTAACGTGTTCTGACTTTGAAACATTCGTAATTTGCATGGCACGTAGCTGGGCTTGGTAAATTGGCTTGTTGAATTGTGTATCGTAATAATAGTGACTTTACTGTTATTAAAAAATCATCTGGTGTAACTTTTAGGTGGACACAAATGACACGTTTTATAGCAATTGTAAAACCATGGAAAAACGTTGACTATATATTGGCAAATAACGCTTATTACCCTTTTTTTCAGGCGGCTTTGCAATCGTAAAGCCTTTTCGATCAACAACATCCTTTAAAAATGGCACAGTTATGCATACAGTTTGTGGCTAATCTTAAGTTGCTTGGGTTCAAATGACATGCTCAAGATTAATGTAATAAAGGGTAAGATCCGGGTCTCATTACGTAAGTCTGAGTAATATCAGGATAACATACGACTCACAGACACGGCCAAAAATAATACCAGGGCACTGGAAACGAGAGCTATATATTGTCTACAGCGGAAGCCATCTTTGTGTTGTGCAGTCTACTGATAACATTGTCTTTAGAGCTCCTTTATTTGGCCAGGGTGGGCGTGAACTGACGCATGTCAATCATCCGACGGTAAGAGAATGGGCGTGTCGTCACGTGGGTTCATTCGTCTCGATCTGTCGAACAGTCTACCTGGCCTGTAAGATCCCTGCGCTGTGTGTACGATTTTAAAAGAACATAAGGGGGAAATCGTAGACGACGTCCGCCCGGTTATCACAGCTCTTGACCCCAGGACCTCACCCCAGTGTCGTTAAGAGACCTCGGACTTCATACCCACGGGATGTCGATGTAAGTATACCTTTCATCTGTACCCATACCCTTCCAAACCGACTGAATAAAGTGAACTTTGTGTCGAGTTCATTAACTCACCTGTAATCAGGAATATTGTTTTGACGGCCGCCATGTTGATTCGTGACATCCAGTCTGCTCCTGTCAAAGGGTTGGATTATGCATTCACATACAACCTTCTCATCCCAGTTGCCAAGGAGACACGTGGCAATGTTATCCGTTATGTAATCAAGATGTATACACGGGAACTGATCTCAAAGTGAAATTCTGTGGTAGAAAGTTCGAATCGGGTGCCAAAAAGTTTCTAATTTTGCTTCAACTGAAAAAAAGATTGGTCGTTGTTTTTCCTATTTCCGATAATCATGGAGACTTCTGCACTCAGCTGAAAGAAAGGAAATAAAACAAAACCAATATATAAAATGGTTCGGGTGTAAATGTTGCTAAACGGTTTCATTGTAACTTTTGATCTGCTCATGAATCAGTCAATCAATCAATCAATCAGTCTGGTATGAACTGGGGATTTTCTATTCTCTTTCATTCGATTCAGTTTTCACATTCCATTCATATCGATGCAAGTGTAATGTTACATGTCCTACATGTAGTTGTTGTTGAACTATTTTGTTTTCGTCCGACATATGTACAGAGACATAACAAACACATATTACCAGTCAAAGCAATGAGGTGTTACGAACCTGGCATAGTCATGCCAGCATTGTAACTTTAAAATTTATACCTTGCCAAATAATGCAAGAACTGTTAGTAGTTATAATACACAACATCAATAGCAACAAAAACGTCAAAATGTTTTCTTAAATGCTTGTCAGTTAAGTATATGTTTTGTGCAATAGATGTTAATCTAGATGCTGCTCTGTGTTGCAAGCATTTCATTAAGAGCCATAATAAACAAGAATTTCAGTGAAAGAGCTGATAGACACAGTCTTTGCGGCCTGTGTATCTATGTTTGTGCCTAAGTGAGACCCGGCATCGAAACCGACATTCGTATACCAGACGTCAACCAAAATGGACGTTTCAAGTCAGCAATTTCAAGACCACTTTCCAAAAACTGGCATTTGGATCGGTGGCTGCCATTATACAGTCTGTAATGTGATAACTCGGGGTGTCATGTCAGGTGTCTTGGACATTATACTGAAGTGAACCGGGGCGTCGAAACCGACATTCGCGTCCTGGGTCAATCATTGCAAGGCGAGTTTCCAGAATAACGTTGAACACAAACCACCAAGGAAATTAGAAAGTATATAAAGTACGAAATTAGGACGGATTCATGCAAAGAGAAGCAGCCAGTAGTTTTCACGTATAACGGAAAGTCGCAGTCAATGTTGTAGACTGAATAATAAAACCAATATCCAGATCATGTCCCATGCTAGATTATTAGTAGTCGTTAATCACAATATGTATCTCATTTGCACTTTGATTGCAACCGCTTATATATCCAACGCGGCGATATTACCCAATTACGATCAACATACGCCCTAGCCCCGGGTTAAGTGGAATTAAACGCAATTACGAGGCTAGAGTCTAAGAAATTCTGGAGGGGTGTACTGGTTGTAAGATTTACGAAACTTACAGAGTGATGGCTTCTGATGGAATATCCTTGCTTCACTAGTTTTTGTAACGTTGTAACGTTGATGAAGTCATCACACATCACTCGGGATCTTACAACTACTGAAAGGCCACATATGTACCCCACCATATAAATATATATAAAGAGTGCATTACACTGAATGCGAAGTGAAGGAATAGGCAGACTGTCGTTATTCAGGTCTCAGACATCCATGGTACTACCCGCCTCATGGTCCATCAAGTCTCCAGAGTAGAGGGCGAACGCTTGGACCACTTGTCCAGCAGCTGTAAGATCGACTTGCAGCAACTTGTTAGGGTACAGAGCCTACATCTTTTGCTCTGGACGCGACAAACAGTATTTCCCTAGATAAGGCACCCTCTGCCCCGTTCACCCCACCAACACGGTGTGCATGTCTCCATGGACATCTCCACGTACACGTAACAAGGGGAATATGCTGTATAATGGGAAAAGTGTGTGTAGAAAATTATCTGTAAAACTGAACATCAAATAAAATCGTTGCCCCCTTGAGACATGCTGTATTTCAACAAACAGACAAATGGCGCTTTGTCTGTGTGTGAAGTTTTTTCCTGGATGGGAAAACGTCACGTTTGCAGAGGGTCGCTACGCGGGAGACACCAAAGAGTAAATGTCACCTTTGTTGACGGTCTTTACACATAGGGGGCTCCCAAGAGTCGTAGTTATATGAATTGCCTATTAGAAATGTATACTTTAAAATGTATGAGGCAATATAACCATCAAATCTGACGTTTGTGAGCCATTCGAAGACAATGAAGGGAATGACTTCGAAGTCGATGATCGCAAGACGCAATTCCAAAGCAACTAACTTACAATAGTTCTCAGAGTAATGTGCAGAAAACAGTATGTAAACATCAGATAAACGTGTAAAAGAGTAGCAGTCACCTACTTCAAGGGTTATATGAAAAACATTCCGTTTTCATGGCATGGTGTCCAACTCAAATATCAAACACTCTTGATGGTGAGTTTGTGCAGCGTAATGGCCCAGGTATCCCTTACCGATGCGATCGCATTGAGTTCAAGTCCAGCTCATGCTGGTTTCCTCTCCGGTCGTACGTAGGAAGGTCCACCTGCACCCAGCAGATGGCTGTGGGTTTTCCCCGGGCTCTGCCTGGATTCCTCTCACCATAATACTGGTCGGCGTCGTAGAAGTGAAATATTCTTGAGTACGGTGTAAGTACCAATCAAATAATTGAATAAATAAATAAATTCCCTATTGGAATACAAGTATAGGTAAATCAGTAGCCTCTTGCCCATTTACCTCAGTTAGAGTTTTATTCTAACTGTTCATGTAAGTTTTTGAGAAGTAACAACTTACCAGCCTTACCTACCGTAAGCAGATTTAGGTAAATATGGATACATATTCGGTTGATTGGCCTTTATGGCCATATTAAATATTGTTTCACTTGTACAAGGGAGCTCTCCTTTTTGGTGGAGGAAGCCGTGGAGAACCTGACGTAAATCCTCGAAAAGTACCAAACAAATATATTTTCCTAACACAAAGATATATTCTTGGTGTGATAAAATTCAATGTTAGAATTCTCAAGAACTGGAAAAAAAATCGACCTTTTAACCGAGTTGTTTCCCTACCTGGTAACATTTATGGGTTTTTAAACTAGGTCATTATTTAGACCCTGAGTTGCGTAATTCGTTGAATAACAGAAACATCCTGTTTATTTAGATATTTTAGATCAGATGAGGTTATATAGCTACAACGCTGCGTTTATGTGCAATAAATTTTGTCGATGTAATCTTTACCGCTGTCGCAACGATATGGCTGAGATGTGGCGTTAAGCCATAATCATTCATTCTTTACCGCTGGCATAAAGCTGTGGATAACTGTAAGGCCAATCTCTTTCTTCATAGCCAAAAGCCTAATACATCAATGGTAAAGAGAGCAAATGTGACCCATGAATGATCCGGGCTAGTTGAACTACTGTAACGTCAAAATCCAGAGCAGTACAGTGACCGAGGTGCCTCTCACGAATACTTTGGCTGTGAGTTCAAGTCCAGCTCACTCTGGCTTCCTCTCCCTCCGAACGTGGGAAGAACCGCCATCAACCTGCGGATGGACGTGGGTTTCCCCTGGGCACCGATCGGTTTCCTCTCGCCAAAATGCTGGCCGTCGTCGTGCAAATGAAATACTCTTGAGTATCCAAAAATAATATACAAAAATCCATTTTCTCATCGCCTGACAAGAACTGGATAGTTGTATTGGTATGGTGTGTTTGTTATTGGTAGCCCTGTTAAACATTTTGTTTAACACATTCACCGCCCACAGGCTGAAGCGGTTTGTACATTGTACATTACAGAACTGTGATTTCCAGTTATTACAGAACTGCAACACTTGTCTGCCCAGTTATTACACAACTGTGATTTCGGTTTGTTCAGAACTGTGATTGTGCCTTATTGTCCAATTATTACAGAAATGCAATATTTGTTTGCTCAGCTATTACAGAGCTGTGTTTACAGGGTTGTCTAGTTAATACAGAATTGTGACATTGGCAGGTGATGTCCCAAATCTTAAAATATATACCTTTAATCATGCGGGTTATGACACGTAGGCGTCGCGAATTGAGATGGCTCATGTCGACTCTCAGGTCGTGACCAGTGCATGAGGTCGCGTGTTCGAATCCTGCTCTCGCCGTTTCGGCTTCATCTTAAAGTCAAGAGATTTGTCAGATTTTTGGCGGAGGGTGGTGGTTTGTACCGGTTACTCAAGTTCTCTACAGCAATAAACTTGATTGCAATCCTATAAGTGATAAATCATTGAGTACTGGCTAAAACAGCAGCCATACGTGCGAAGGTCACCAGGCAACCTGCAGATGGTCTGGGGTTTTCCCCAGTGATTATCAGTGATGATATGACACATTTTTACTTCAGATATTCTCCATTCTGTGACTGAAATACTTAGCAAGAGGCATTTTACCTCATTCATTCATTCACCCCTCATTCATTCACTCACTTATTCATTCATTCACCCCCTCATTCATTCACTCACTTATTCATTCATTCATTCACTCATTCATTCACTTATTCACTTCAGAAATAACAGTGTAATGGTAAAACTTCGTCAACTTGAATCCCGTAATCCATTTTTTTTTGTTTTCTTTGATCAGAACACGTGATAGGCTGAATCAGTATTTTGGTAACTTCCACAAGCATTTCTACTCGCATCTTTAGGAAATAGTATGGCCCAAGACAAATTGTAAGCCATAAAGAGGAATTCTAAGTCAATAATCACAGAATCAATTCAATACACCAGATAGTTGTTTCAGGTGGTGTATCATTGAGCATGAGCAGAACGGTTCATACGCGGGATAAACATTACAGACATTGGCAACACCCCAGGATTCCACTGAGCTCTAATATTTTATGTGTATTTTACTAAATTTTCTACTTGAAGCTGGACTGGATGCTATTCGACTGCAGGGGGTTACAATGCTTTAAAGCACCCACGTGGGACTCTTTGTCCCACAGCGAAGAAATTCTGGCCACGTGCATTCAAGATCAGCTATCTTGCTTATTGCCGTGAAATCCTATTCAAAATATGTATTTAGTCCCTAAATAATTTCCAGGCCAAATACATATATTGGCATCTCAGCGACGCTTTGTTTGCAGCTGTTCTGGAAAGATTCATATTGATGCAGTAGAAATGAATGCTTTTACCGCTCGTTGTCCAGTAAGCTGAATTAGACACAGCTGTATAAGAGACTGAAGTATAGAGAGTAAAACCGGAGCTGGCTTGGCAGTGTGACTGTTGGCAATTGGTCACCCGTAGCAAAAGAAATCCGGCCTCCCTTCAGTTAACCACGGGGTTTTGTTCTAACTGTTAATGTTATTGTTTAAAATGTGACAACGTCCCCGCCATCTAGCACCATGGCTTAAACATAATTAAGTGAAACGAAAACAAATATAGGTTTAACGTCATGTTTAAAAATATCACATTTCGACCTACTTATGGGATTGTGAAACTACTGGGAAATGCAGTGAAGAAGTGCGTTAGTTGGGGATAGCATTTATCTTGGATGGCGTAGCTGTCCAGTTCATCCCCAATGATTTCTTTTCTGCATCTGCCGCAGCTAGGATTGTACCCTATAGTAGCTCTTCTGGACAATGGGAGAAGAAGAGGAGAAAGGGCCGTAAGTAATAGGCTTTGCTAGGGAAGGTCGCCCACCGGGTTTACTGGGCACGTGTTCAGTCGGGGAAGACGTCAGGGTAATCAGGCTGTTTACTCCAGAGTTTGAGAAACTGATTTACCTAATCTGGCCTAAAAGTATGCATACTGATTAAGTTTGTATTTTGGTCAGTGCAACGCATTTGTTGGCTTTTGTTTTGTCCCAATTACACGTGATTTTAGAAATTTAAACCCTGTAACTTCAGTTTGTAGCGAAATGAACAAAATGGCGCCCGCGTTCCTGTCTCATGGGTTTGATCGTTGACCTCCACGCTTCTCACGATGACCCTATCTGTGACATAAGTGGCTCGTTGGAGATTTTTTTTTTCTGCATCTGTGGTCCCTTGTTGTATTAGTGATGTAGTTGTGATTTACTTATGATTTACTGACGATTTCTGCAGCTGAAATATTCTGATCCTGGACAGCAATTCACGTCCATATCAGTGGAGTAATTAGAAAAATTCCATAGGTGATCTTTGGTTGATCGGATTTCCAAAAACTTGCAAAAGTCAGTTTGAAACTAACATGTGACATATGGTGTCTTGTACCTAAAAGCTGCCAAGTGACAATATCCAGCATATCTTAGTTATTGACTAACAGTTGCAACTTTTACACGAAGTCCATTTAATTTCTGAAATGAGGACTGTTGATCCAGCATGTCTATTTATCGGCTCTTCTCCGAAATGACTGACCCATGCACGATGTCTGTTTCGCGGTTGGCGATTGGGGTAACTGATCCAGTCTATTGAAGAATAACTGACAGTTGGAATCCACAATGTATGTTCTAGTGTTGGGAATATGGATGACCGATCCACAGACATTTATTTCAAACTAATAGTTGCCACATGTAGTCATTGATCAACGATATCATTTGAATGGTTGCCAGAATAGGATTATTGATTTTGGTGTCAGTTAAAGGTTGCCGAAATAGGGTTATTGGTTCTTGTTGTCCATTAATGGTTGCCGAAATAGGATTATTGGTTCTTGTTGTCCATTAAAGGTTGCCGAAATAGGGTTATTGGTTCTTGTTGTCCATTAAAGGTTGCCGAAATAGGGTTATTGGTTCTTATTGTACATTAATGGTTGCCGAAATAGGGTTATTGGTTCTTATTGTACATTAATGGTTGCCGAAATAGGGTTATTGGTTCTTGTTGTCCATTGTTGGTTGCCAAAATGAGATTGTTGTCTTTTGTGTCCATTTTCGCTGCAGAGACAGGGGAATATCTGGATTTCCCCGGTAACTTGTGACGATTTGTCAACTATCACGCTGTCGTCGCTGATCTGGTTTTGCCCTCCATGCTGTAGTTTTTATATTCACAGGAAATGCATAGGCATATTCCAGAAATACGCATCCATAACAAATTTTACGCCTAGCAAGATTCTGGCGTTCGAAAGACCTTCGAAGCTTATCACTTTACTATGTTTTCCGTTCGAAAAAAAGGTATGTGACACTGTAAAGGTAAATTAGAACACGTCTTCTTTCACACATCCTTCCAAAAAAAACCCCAAAAAACAAAAACAATAAAAAACCAAAACAAAACAAAACAAAACAAAAAACACCCCCCCCCCAAAAAAAAACAAACGAATCTTTATCTTGTATATTTCAAGGAGATATTTCATTTTGGACAGTCCCCAGGGTTAGTTTCGTTTCCCACCTAGATCGTACAGTTACACCGTCCTCTCGAGACTTCACAACAAGTGACCTATTTACGGCCAATATGCCTGTGTGTTATCATAAACCTTAAAATCGTACCATTGCCTGTCATTGCGACATAGAACAGGGTGGTAAACAGGATAGCTCTCTGTTAGGTCCGCGCTGGTCCTTAAACAGACATTTCTGCGTTATTCCGTTTGTATAGGAGAAGTGTGATCAAGATTGGCCATGGGAGACGGCTTGTAAGTATTTGTATTTTATCGTCGAAAAGTTGTGTGAGACCGGGAACGAATTTTAAGTGTCTGCCGACCTTGTCAGAATAGGAGTAGCGTTTTCATACTGTCAGCCAGGGATGTCTCCCTACATTTTCGACAGGTAGACAGGCACGGCGCTCGTAAGATAAGAAGTATGTATGAACGATCGAGTCACCCCAATATGGCTGAAGTACTGTGCAGGTGGCGTAAATTGTTCGATCATATTTCCATGACCGTATTTGTGTGAATATTCTACTTTGTGGTGGAACAATCAGAGACAACGACGAAAACAGAAGTCACAAGAATCGTACGTGTACGTAAAGGTTCTAACTGTGTAGTTGATTTTGAATTTAGCAGTCAATGTTGACCTGTTTGTTGCATAACAACGTCACACTCAGCAAGGCTGGTAAAAGAGATGGTTTAAGCCACCAAACTTTAAGTTAACCATCTAGTCGACAATTCTCTCCCATGTACTTTGTGACTGAATCCGTCATTTTGTCGATACGTAGTCTGTGGTAATCCGTCGATTCGTTAATCAGTCATGAATCATTCGATGCGTCAATTAAGCGCCAGGGTCATCAGTATGTCTTCAGTCATTTGTCGAGTCAGGCAGTTCCTGTAACAGTCATCCTGTCAGTCAGTGACGCACTCAATCAATCATTGAAACAGTCCGTCCGCCAGTCAGTCTTTTGAAACGTCACATTTCAGTCAAAATATACTTTGCCAGTTATAGTGCGCAATTCATCAATCAATCAAAGGTTCAGCCAGTCAATAACCAATTCAGTGCGTCAGTGTTTCAGATTGTAATATAAAAGTCAGCCAGACCTCCAGTCACTTACGCAGTCATTCAATAAATCAAATGTTCAGTAAATCAGTCAAAAAGTCTGTAAGTCTTTTGAACGATAAAATCTCAGTCGTTGAGAGGGGCCTCCGTGCCTCAGTCTGTTAACGCGCTTGCGCAGCGCAGTGACCCAGAAGCCGTCCACCAATGCGATCGCTGTGAGTTGAAGTTCAGTTCATCCTGGCTTCCTCTTCGACCGTACGTGGGAAGGTTTCCCAACAACCTGCGGATGGTCGTGGGCTTCCCCCGGGCTCTGCCCGGTTTCCTCCCACCGTAATGTTGGTCGCCGTCGTATAAGTGAATATTTTTGAGTACGGCGTGAAACACCAATCAAATAAATAAATAAACCAGTCGTCGAGATTGTGCCACTTCGACCAAGCAGGCAACGATTCGTCGGTCAGTATGTAAGTCAGTCTGTGAATCTTACAGTTTGTTCACTAGTAGACTAATCATCATCTCCATCATTTAGTACAATCCAATTACACCCTGCTGTTAAATCAACTACAGTATTCAGCCCACATTTTGTTAGTGTTATTATCAGTCTGCCAGTCATCGTAAAAAAGCGCTGTCCACACAGACTTAACTTGTCACGGGCCATCGATATCAGTGCGTTTGCAATGGAGGGACAACATTTAAATAAGATAATGGCATGAATGAGTGAATCAATCAATTAATCAGCCAATCAGTAATTCGCTTAGATAGGCTAACCGTTATTCAGTGATGTAATTGGAGGTTTTACGTGTGTCCTAGTGTTATTTCACAGAAAGTGTAAAGTTAGAACCGGATATGCGTGAACTCACTGACACTGCCTAACACTAGCCCAGTTGGCGTGTGCCATTGTTATGCACGTTTTGTCTTGGATGTTTGTAAAACCTTAACATGCAATACGTACGAACAACCCTTCAGAAACATAACAAGACGATGCTTTATTTCCTGACGCAGAAAACTGAACTCTCGCAATACCTTTGTAAAATCGGTTTATTTTTTAACTGCGGCAAACAAATCTGTGGGTCGTTCTGTCTGCTGATTGCTCGTTCGGTCAGAATCTTAATGTCCTGCTTTTATAATGGGCGACATTCACTTCCAAGCTAAGTCATTCACTTTGAACATAAATCATTCACTTTCAACGTGAACCATTCAATTCCAACAGATGTCATTTAGTTTCAACATTGAGCCATTTGCATCAAACATAAGTCATTCACTTTCAATATAAATGATTCACTTCCAGTATGAGCCATTCATTTCCAACATAGCCATTTACTTTCAACGTGAGCCGTTCACTTTAAACGTGAGCCATTCAGTTTGAACATGAGCCATTCAGTTTGAACATGAGTCATTCAGCTTGATCATGAGACGTTCACTTTGAACATGTGCCATTCACTTTGAACATGAACCATTCAGTTTCATCACGAGCCATTCACTTTAACACGAGCCATTCACTTTCAGCGTGAGTCCTTGACTCTCTTCCTGAGCCATTCACCTTCATCATGAGCCACTCACTTTGAACAGGAGCCATATATTTTCAGCATGAGCTATTCACTTTCAACATGAGCCATCACTTTCAACCTGAGCGATTAACTTTTTCACAGAGAGTCTTATCGAGGCCTTCCAGAAGACACAGACCATTTTGTGGAATTTGGCAGCTATTGCAAGTCCGTCTCTGTTTGGAATTTTCCCTAAAGTGTGTTGTTCAGTGAGTTAATTTTGGATATCCCATCCTTACGCCGTCAGCTTTTGGCAATTTGAGCTCGTTAACTTCTGATTTAGCACATCACAAAAAATGGTGCGCATATCTTTGGGACTTAACTTTTAAAAGGGGAAAGTTGATTCACGCTCATCTTGTTTTCCATCGTTACAGTAGAAATTTTCCCTCAGTCACTTTAGAAAAAGAACTTGTTTAGGAAGTTTAGGAAGAGACAGGTCTGGGAGACATATATCTCTGGTTTCCAACCCCGAAAATTTTCTTACAGAGACACGCTGGTGCGCATACGTATTGGAGAGAATCATAAGGTGACATAATGGTATATTCCGCAAGGATTATCGGATTAACTCGTCAAGATTATAAGGCAATCAACATGCCATTGTGTGAGGCCTGGCTAGGTCGATAGCATTATACCAGACGAGCATTCTACCCAGCTGTTCATCGACGTGGATAGCTTACCCAGGGGCCGACCTGACTAGTGTAATGCGCAAAGCTGGGTTTACTGCATGTTAACACCCTGTCTGTGGTCTTTGAAACAAGTCTGATTTGGTCACTCCAAATAATACCCGTGGTCATCCACCATGCAAGGGTGACTGTTGTAGGGGCTGTCCAGTTGGACGCCTTTCACATGAACCTCAGACTGGACGTGTCTCGCAAAACGCTGACCTTCTGAAGAGACGAGTTCATTCCGTACAAGGGATATGGGCATTGATGTGTATGTATTTATATTTAATTTCATCGTATGTACATATCAAATATGAAATGTTATATTGTTCTGACGGCAGAAGATACAATCCTCGAGACATTCGACGTATTTTTTGTGGCGTAAGACAAGGGTCTTAGTCACCCATGCTAAAGACGTATTATGACTAGCTGTTCCATTTCCCTCCCTCTGCAGAATATCCAACAGGAGGAAAACCGCGTAATTTAACATGGACGTTAGTGTAGGGAAATAAATTTAGCTGAAATATCTCTGTGTACAGCATCTAAAACACGCGCTAGCTGGGTATGTTCGGCTGATCCTATTTACCTGTTTACCAAAATGACCATCCTTTTAAATTAGTGTCATGTTTTGGTACACTCAGTTAATGTTTTAATGTATTTTCGATCTTCATTGAACTGCTTCAACTGCAACTGTTGACTGCTTCTCTTTGCACGAATCCACCTTTTTTTCATATTATATCCACATTCTTAGCTCTTCAGTTGTTTTGTGGTGTACAATGAAGGTTTCTTTTTGAAACTGACCACACGGTTATTGATCCGCAAAGTCCAGTGTAATTGACGGTTGGTATAAAAATGTCCAATTCCACATCTAGATAAGGTTGTTAAGACATGATCATTCATTCATTCATTTGCATCTAGATTAGCAGAAACCTTATATGGCAGACAGCACAACAAATTGGATCGGAGGCACTAACGAGTGTTATATCTGTTTGATTGAAAGTGTAATACAAAATATTATGGAAGGATTTTATACGAGATGGTATATATTCCAAGCTTTCGGAAACAACTGATTTCCTTTGCTGAAGTCAGGATGGGAAATGTCCCTCTTATGAACGTTTACACTCTGATTTGTGTGCAGTGTAAAACACCGCCTTGTAATAATCTCTCCTGTAGTTTATATTGCGTTGAGAACTTACCCGTGCAACAGTTGTTCATCGAATCAATTCTGTTTAGACTTGGTTCAGGGGACTTAGGCACATGGGATCAAATTAGTGGTATTTTGTGATTGTACCGTGGTTCTTTGTGCTGTCATGGCTGATGACATGTTTATACTGATATCAAAACTCCTGCTGACGCAGAGGTTTTTTTATTGTGAACGTAGTTTGTTTCGACAGTCCATCGATTGTGGTGTTTCGGATTTCACAGACGGGCTGATAACTTGTGCTGAGTAGTGCTCTAGTGTCAATCATCACTTGACGTAGTGTTTGGAAGTGGATTTTGATGTTACTGAGATGATTTTGCTTTTGTTGAGTGCAATGTGCTGTTGATGAGTGCGCTTTACTGACATTGAGTGAGTTTTTACTGCTTTACTATTGGGTGAGCTTTGCTGCTGAGTGGTTTTAGCTGTTACAGATATGGTTTTGCTTTTGTTGAGTGCAAGTTGCTGTTGATGAGCGCGCTTTACTGATACTGAGTGGGATTTCACTGCTTTTTCTATTGGATTATTCTTTGCTGTTGAGTGGGTTTAGGTGATATTGAGTGGTTTTGATGCTTTTAACGGAGCTTTGCTGTTATTAGGCGAGTTGTGCTGTCACTGAGTGGATTTGACTTTTACAGAGCGGGTTTTTCTGTTATTGGCTAGTTTTTCGCTGTTATTCATTGGGTTTTACTGTTAATCGTATAAACCTTGTCATTCTTGAATGGGTTTTGCTGTCAGTCAAGACGTTAATCACTTTTGCTGTTTTTCTCTAGTTGGCTGCCACAGTGAGGAATTTACTGTTACTGCTATGACTGGTTGATGACTGTGGCATGTTGCAGAGGCGGTGATATGCCAATCGAAGTCAGTTGTCTCCTCTTTGTTCAGCTTAACATAGCGCGTGCCTCCCAGCTCTCGACACATGTACCAACATTTGGCACCAACCCAACTCTTAATCAGGACCCAGTTGCTCAAATATGTACCATGTAGCAGTTAAATTCTGTATTCCGGATTTTAACGTGGGATAAAGCTTCGTTTTCAAGACTGCTTTATAAGACAAAGATCTGACTTATCTTTTGCGACGGTATTGAGCCTATACCGTAATTTACAGATAATTCGCCTTTTGGAGGCACAAATGATCAGTGCATTTAAATAAGCATAGTAATCTAAGCTAATTAATTTATCACGCATATCAGGAAATCATTTAATTACGGGCTATGTAGGAAGGTGGTCGAGCGATATAGCTAGGTTAGGGCATAGGACATCTCTTGTACTCTACTGAAATTCATACACGCATAAAGGTAAATGATATTAAAATTATTAAAATAAATAGGTTAATAAAAGTCATGAAATTGAAAGAGGCATACTCCACGCTTCATACAGACCGATATATTGTTGCCTTATTACTTAACTTTCCGGTGCGTTATGAAATGAAATTCTGTGTTCACCAAACCCATGTGGGGTCATACCAAAGACTTTAGAAATGGTACTTGTTGCTGCCTCTCTTGGCACTTAGCACTGAGAGGTTAGAGCAAGGAAACAGGGCTGATCGGCCAGGTGTTAGTATGATTTGAATGGATGAGGTGTCATGCCTGGTGTCTTCAGCGTGATATTCGTGGACTCGCCCTGCCACAAGAAGACACAGTATATAGACATTCTATAAAAGGACTCTTCGTGGTCATATAATTGAAAATTTGTCTAGTACGACGTAAAACCCAAGCATGTAGAGGCCTACATACATTCTGTGTTTACATACAAATATAAAATGGTTTTATTAAGACGTAATGTTAAGGTACAGAGTATCAAAAACATAGTTTTACTTTAGCTAGGTCTGCACTTACATCAACGTATATCAGTACACGGGTATACCTGTGTGGGTAACCAGAGGGTTACCGCTAGTGTGCACTCTATAGCACACTTTAAACATAGGCAGATACCCAAACCTGGTAAGCATGAATACGAATACCCATGCAAAAAGCCTATATTTTCTCTTCAACTTTTTTATGCGGGTTTATACTTAAATGCGAAGCAGTGCAGACTTTGTTTGCAAGCGTTGCAAATAAAAGAGCCCTTTACGCGCTATTCAAAGTGTATACATATTTGAACGTGACACAAGCATTCACCTCTCTGCGATGAGCCGAGAAAATGGCGTTATATATTGCTGAGCTGGTTGTAAGCTTTCACTCTCAAGTACTCACACCTTTTCTCTATAGCTTAGTGCGTGTTAAGGACACAATCACATACAATTAACTCCGTTTAATTTACAGTGCAGTATAGGCATTCATGTACTTTCCTGGATATTTCTGGAAGTGATTAATCAGCCTATCAATCAGTTATATATCAGTGAAATGAGTGAATCAGTAGATAAAGAGCTGAAATATAATAATGAAAATAAAGAACCAGTTAACCAAACCATCACGAATTACTCAGCCGTGCAATTCAGAAACTATAGTCATTCCATCAACTAGCCCTGTCAACTGACTCATAGAGCTACTGAATTAATGACTCGACGTTACTCGGTCTTCTTCACAGGTCATTCTCTGTCTGCGTGTGATATTAACCAGGTTTTCTCCCTGCTATTTAATGCAGCCATCACTTAGTGCCAACATCCGCATTACACGGCTAATTAGCATATGACCCTGAAGTTCTCTTAATCACAATACTGTTAAGTACATGCACAACAACTACCTCGTGTCATGTGCTAATTTTGAACTGGCCTAAAGCTAGGGTAGTTTGCATTATACCGTTACAACGATATCTATTTTAGACGTAGACTAAGATAATATATATATATGTATGTATAGTTTACATGGGTATCTGCCTCATACGGCATTTGGTTGCCGTCGCCTGTAGCTAAATGGATTAACCTCCTGATAACGCCTATATGGCTAATTCTGTTCCAGTGAAGTGTCAGTGATAAGTAAGGTTGACGCAATGTAAATGTCTGAAAAATGTCCAATATGTTTATTTATTTATATGTTTGATTGGTGTTTTACGCTGTGCTCAAGAATATTTCACATTTACGACGGCGGGACCGCATTATGGTGGGAAGAAACCGGGCAGAGCCCGAGGAAACCCACGATCATCCGCAGGTTGTTGGCAGACCTTCCCGGAGAGGCTCCAACTTGAATATATTTATGACCAGATTTATAACAGGTTTTAGCATTTGGTGTCTTTGGTGGTTGAACACTCCCTGTAAGAGGTTGTTGATTGACTCATTAAAAAACCAAATGGACAGCACAACTTATTTTAGAGGGATGATGCAGAATTGATAAGGCGTAATTTCTGATTTTATACGGATAATACTTTATTTATTTTGCCCTATTTCTCACAGTAATCGAAGACCAAATATCGATCCCCTCCAAGAAAGGTTTCGGAATTTACACACACATGTAGATTGTACAACATGGTGAACAATAGCACTTTTATCATGCGTTATTTCTCTCTGTTTATCATAATTTAATACTTGGTTCTTAACTATCCTAGCCACATTGAATATTTAGACTTTCATTCGAAGAATCTCACTGAATGCTTGACACAATTAATAATTTATCTTTGGTATTCAGAAAAAAAAATACTTTGGAAAAAGTGCATGTTGTTATACATAGTTCCACTTCACTTTAAACCATTCTTTACACGGTACAACGACCAACGCCCAACGCGTGAAATGGGTGACTAAACCTCAAACAAGTTTAATAAATATACACATATGTTTAAGTATTAAACATGAGTGACTAAAGCATGTATATAGACCAAGACTATAGTGCTGTAATCTCAATACTGTTTAATGTCTAATGCATAAAAGTGTTTATAACTTAAAGATCGAAATTTACAGTGTACATGTCAAGTTTTTGTCGTTCACTTACTGACATTGTGGTCCGTTTGTTCATCCGTATAGCTGCCTGCTTGTTTTCCTCCATAATGTGAACCGATTTGTAACAGTTTATCCCCTTATCGCTGGGCAAATTGCCAGTGACCTGACGAAGGTTGCGGATAAAGAGACGGGTCATTTAGCCGACCTTTGCAATCTTCCCGCGACATTTGAACCGATTTTATAACCCCTGATAAATGTACAGACTGGTATACATGCCTATTAAATGGCACACATATACATATACATATATACATATTATATATATATACGTACATACATATAGCCAGTGTTAGCTGCTCCCGTACACTATATGCATAACATTTATGTCAAGGACATTAGAGCCACGCCATGCTAGTTGGGTTTGACACATGTAAGGAGATAGCGCCTCTGATACATCCATCGGCCATATTTTTGCAAAGGGCAATAACTCAGGTCTTGAAAACCATTATCTCCAGTAGTCTTTGTTTGGGTTGAGGTCGCCACTTCGTGTCATTTGAAGGTCTATCTTGGTTGAAGATTTACTTATGTGTGATAAAAACACGGCATTGTGAGAGAATCAGTGAAATTGCCAGTGAAATTACTACTAACACAGTGCGATTTTTTTCAAAACTTGATCCTAGTGGGCGAGTGTTTAGCAGCAACTTAACGATTCACATTGAGAGTTAGGCGAAACGTTACATGGAGTAAGCTAAAGAAGCGGGATTTGGCAGATTACGTACAGACCATTTGCTAATCCGAGTTTGGGCTGTGACGTTAGGGATTTGGCAATGTTTTGGGGGCATAATTATGGCCGATCAAAATTCTGCCAAACCTAACCTCAGAGCAAACTCGGACTAACCATCTACCAACTACAATAAATTACTTCATCGCTGCTCTTGTTTTCCTCATCATGTTGTAATTGTGTTGTTGTTGTACTTTATGCTATAGATAAGTTTTTATGAATATCCATTTCATGTGATGATTTCCAACTATCACACTCTTGTCGCTGCTCTGGTTGTATTCACTATCCTTTATTTTTTTATATTGAGTACGTATGTAATGGCACGTGCCCCTTGGTATATCTACAGCCAACAGGCCCATATTTGTATACGGGCAAGTACATGTATCTGGCTACACCCTTCAGTACACTGTAAAATGATCAACTCTCAACGCGTTTTGATGATTGAACTTCAAGTATAAGTGTTTAATAAATATAAACATTTATTTAAGCGTCTAAACATAAGTGTCTAAAACATGTGTATAGGCTAGACTATAATGCTGTAATCTCGAAGTGTTTAATATCTGATGCATAAAAGTGTTTATGAGTTAAACATCGAAATTTATAGTGTAGATACGCATGCAAGTTTGTATAACATGGAGGTTGCGTGCGAAAACACCGTATACCGATGTACAGTTTAAAGTTTAATTTACTTCTGAAAATCACGTTGGCTGTTTCAACTCAGTCGACGTATCAGAAGAATAAACCCGTTAACCTCGTTATTCACGCAGTTATTTCAACTCGGGAATCTAACTTAGAAGTGAACAAAGCACGGTATTTTTTTCCATAAACCTCTTACGAAAACAATTTACGGTATGATGAATAATGAATGGTTTAATTTGCGATAACAAGAACGGCTTACAACATGACCCTTGTCAGAAAAAGGGCTCACAGGGGGCAGAATAGTGCCAAATACACAACGGAATTCTGGTAGGATCTACGGTAGATCGTTCCGTACAAACCCCAACACAGCAGATCCATTTCAAGAACAGAGATGCACAGACAGTAGAACAAAAGAACAACTCTGGTTTGCAATTAGTTTTGGAATTCTTTAATTTTCTACCGAATTACAAGCTTTAAAACACGATATCAGTCCAGGACGAAAGTAATCTGAGGCCTCGTCTACAGAATTGTCCTATTTATTTTCTATACACCTTATATATGCAGGCTTGCGAAAGACGTGATCTGTATACGCAAAGTGTCCTTAAAATGCTATCTATCAATCTGTGTTCAATATGTTCGATCGATCAGTTATGAGCAGAATCATTTCTTGGTATATAGCCAATTTATCTAGTGTGAAATGTGAATCATGTCTTGGGAGCTTCTGTCATGGCAGCATTTTTCTTTAGATGAATGTCAAACAAAGAGACAGATGGTTCATTTTAAACTCATGAAAACTTTCCGCAGTAAATTACCCAATGGGTCCCAATGGAGGTTCAATAAAGTTCTCCTCGTTTTGACACACTCAACAAAAAAGACAATAAACATTTTCAGTGAAGACTGAATGAAGTAGGACCCATCATTTTGACACATTCAACAAAAACAGACAGAACCTATCCCTAATGGAGATCGAATTAAGTTTCCATCATTTTGACAAACCAAACAAAAAGGACAAAGCCCTCTTGTACGGACTTCATTAAAACGTCCTTGGCGTCCGCATTGTAAATAAGCCGGGTACACTTGAACCAGGCTATCCACGCACGTACTGTCCTACATCAGCCTATCTGGCGGCGCTGTCTATGTTTATAGCATGTGTATATAAAACACACAACTTCACCTAGACGTAAGTAATTTTTTCACAATGCTAACAAAAGCTATAGGCATAGGCTGTGTGGATTTTACCTCTGGCAAACTTGGACTTTAATGGACCCTTTACATACATTGACACACCTGCCTGTAAGAGCATGACCTAGTTATCGCGCGTCTGGGGGAACGCCTGTTGAAGTTTACGCTACTCTGCATAGTCGTGGTGAACGAGTGAAAGCTGCTGGACATGTCTAAGATTATAAAACATATGGGCATACTGTATCAAATAGATAGCACGCGTATTATGTCAGAATTAACGTGTCGTTTGTAATCAATATACAGATATATCCGTGTTATATAAAGTCGAGTTAGCACCTGTTGCGCCTGTCGAAAACTAGCTCCTATAAAGGTCCATGAACGTTGCATTTTACCTAAATATTCGTTCATAATAGCTCATTTTTATATTCAAATAAATGTCTGAAAACGTTATTTTTGGTGCTGAACTTGTATTTTTCCAGTAGAATATCATCCTACCCTCCAAAAGAAACTGAACACACACTTTCCAAAATCTACGCAACTCTCCGAATCAAGCACAACGAGTAGCAAAATATATGTCCGATACTGTGTTCCCGTTTTCATAGACACCATTTTGAGTTTGGCTTATATAACATGGATGTAAAACATACGCAGGCCTACACATTTGTGTAACGCTCTTGCATAGTTTAAATACCGGTAGTCAAAACAAAGAGCGCTGCCTTGCGCATACCGGACTAATAGGCAATAAAAGATAGGTAAGTGTTTCAAGGAAAATAATTAAGATGTTCATGGCTTGATCACAAATGTACCTTTTTTATTTATTTTTCCTCTCAAAATGTACATCTGTTAGCATTATCCATGTAATGTCAAAGAGAATGTGATGGCGAACCGCAAAATAAATTTGACCTATAGACTAACAAGTTCATGCATCACTGCTGAAAAACAATTAAGAAAGTATGTGTAATCCCAAATAGAAAGGAAGAGGGCAGTTTTACTTTGATGGCATTAAAACTATGGCGTGATGATAAAGAACGGTATTGATATGAAATAACTTTTAATCTAATTAAGCAAATTTAGCCTTCAATAACCAAACTTGATACAGAGGCATGCAGATATACAGGCTTGTGTAGCTGTCCACACAACATTGCTCATACCCAGAAAGCTTACCGTTTACCAGACAACTCACCAAAACAGCCTGCGTACAATACACATGTAAAACACTACAGTTCTTGTCAGTGGTTTCGATGGCTTTTATGACAATTAGCAGTTGTCGAAGCCCATGTAATATGGTGTACATATACGCACGTCACGTGTGACAAAGTTCGTCAGTAGCTTGCCAGGGGTTTTTCCGGGCACTTCTGTTTCTTCCACCTGTGATGAGTGACAGCCATCGTATAAGTGAAAAATTCTTGAGTACGGCGTTGAACAACAATGAAATAAATAAATTTCACAATTTGTTGAATAGATCCGTTTTCTAGCCTGCCATCCAACTGCACATCAGTTAACCTCGTGTTTTTCTCATGCTTGCAGGTTGGGAGGCCTTTTCGGAGGCTATGTCTCCTGGTCCAAGTTCAAAGGGACCCCCAACGACGATTGGATTGACCGTCTGAACCACCTGTGGACAGTCTTCCTTCTGGCGTTGTTCGCCATTTTCGTCAGTACGAGTCAATTCGTGGGCAATCCGATCTACTGCTGGGCACCTGCAGAATTCAAGGACCATTGGGTGGACTACACGAAGTCAATATGCTGGGTGTCCAACACGTATTACATTCCCATGAAGGAGGTGATTCCCGTGGAGATTACGGAACGTACTGAACAAGAGTTGCAGTACTACCAGTGGGTTCCCATTATACTGCTCTTCATGGCGCTGATGTTTAAATTCCCCAACGTCCTCTGGAACATCTTCAACGACGGGTCAGGGGTCAACGTGGACAAGGTCGTGACCTTGGCCGAAGCTACGCAGTTGGGAAGTCCCGAGGATCGCGAAAAGTGTATCAAACACATCGCCATTTACATGGACCGCTGGTTGGAGACGAACCGAGAAACCAAGTACAACGTCGTGGTGCGCATGCGTCAACGCCTTACCAAATACTGCATGTTCTTCTGCGCGAAGAAAGACGGGACGTATCTGACAGGATTTTACATGTTCATAAAGCTTCTCTTCTGCGTGAACGTCGTCGGGCAATTCTTCCTTCTCAACGCCTTCCTCGCTATGGAATACAGTCTGTACGGCGCCGAAGTCATTAACTATCTCTCGGAGAAAGGCACCCTGCGTGAATCCCCGAGATTTCCTCGCGTGACCCTATGCGACTTCCAGATTCGACAGCTCCAGAACCTTCTTCGCTACACCGTCCAGTGCGTTCTTCCCATCAACCTTTTCAACGAGAAGATCTTCGCCTTCTTCTGGTTTTGGTTGGTGTTGGTTGCGACGGTGACCATCGCCAGTTTGGTCTTTTGGTTATGGCGCGTCTTTTTCCTCCAAAACAAAAACCGCTACTGCAAGAGGTACCTGAAGCTCCTGGACCTCATACAGACGTCAGAGGACAAAAAGCTGTGCATGAATTTCGCCAACCATTACTTGCGAGACGACGGCATCTTCGTGCTACGCCTGGTGACGAAGAACTCCACAGATCTGGTCACTGCCGACCTTCTGGCACATCTCTGGAAGATCTACAAGGACAAACCCTACAACCGATCCAGATTACCAGAGGACGAGGAGAAAGAGGCACTCATGCGATAAAGTTTGGACAATCAGTGTTGACCAAAAGATACTGTAACTGACAAAATGAAGACAAGGACTGTTTTTGATATACAGTTGGTCTAAATTTTCTCACGACGTTGTTTTAGTTGGATTTGAAAAGGAGGAACTACCGGAGTCAAACATCAGTATCGCTGTGCGCCTTTAAAACGAAGTCTCTTAGTCATTCCAGAAATATGGATGTATGAAGTTACAGATCCCGTGGTATGGGCTTCATAATAAGACATCTTCCATCTCTTCCAAGTACTGGAGAAATTACACTGCTGTGCGAAAAGCGTAGCTTATTCACTGCTTGTTCAAATGCTTTTGAACTATAGCGTAACGCTGCGAGTAAAACTACAAAGGAAAAAGCTGTAAATTACAGAAGTGGCCAAAATTTGCACAGGTTTGAACATTTAAACTACAGGCGGATGTAGGTTTGCAGAACTATACATTTACTATACGTTTATTTCCTCATCGAATAGTTTCTGTGTTTTGATCTTGAACAACGAATGTTACATTTTCTCCAACTATGCAATCGAAACAATGTAATTTAACCAACTGCATGTAATAATTCGCGCAATGTTCGTATATGGTATATACAAAGCCATGTTTTCTTGTGGATATGGCGGCGTATTGATACTGTACTACTTTTGTCTTTGACCTGGTGTACTTGATTTCAGTGTATCCAGTCATAAATCAGCCCCTGTATCTTGTTTGACAATGTAACAGTTTCTACAGCTAGGATTTTGTCTTGAAGATAAAGTCACTGTTATAAAGCCCGCTTGTACCCAATTTGGTTGTGAGGAAGGTTTTTTCTTTAGTTTATTGTGACTGAAGTCAAAACTTCCATTTTGGTAAAGTTATCTTTTGATGGCCCACACAAATACATGTAAAACGAAAACGTAAGCTTTTTCAAATATCTAGCTAGACTTGGCAGAAACATTCGAGAGCTTTGCAAGTCAGAGGACCAACAATTTAGTGTCTTTTAGTTTTTAGTTAGGGTGAGGACTGATGATTGAAGTCGTTTGATTTTTCTTGCCCATGTTATTGCAGAAATGTACACAGCTAGCTAGTATTATTTCGACAGACTGCAAATTTAAGACCACCGTTTCGGCCTTTCCCAGCGTGTTTTAGAGCAAAAGAATTAATTAATGCATCCTCATGAGAAATCTCTTCTTGAAAGCAATACATACTGTACAGTTATTACCTTGCAACCTCCTTAGAATGTTCTATTTTCTGAAATACATTAATATCGAATTCAGTGATTTACATATTTCTTCACGAGTCACAGTTATTGATGATGTACATTATTTTTAAAATTTGGATTTAAGCTGTGGATGAAATATGACGGCAAATTCTCTGTTAATTGTTATCATGAAACCAGTAATCTTGGTAGGTTGTTGTGGAATGGGCTTAACAGCAAACCACGTATGCAATAACGCCAAAGAGCCGAGAATTTCCCCTAAATGTGCTCTATTCCCCTAAATGTCCCCTATCACCAATAATTAAATGTAAAACCGTTTGTTATAATCTTTCGTGTGACTGATTATTTGACTCCTTCATTTCGAAAACAAACCAAAGTATTTTTTTTTTTAAAATAATTTTGCACCTTTCCATCGGGCACGCCATGTTTCGCCTAGGCTATGATCCATACATTTGTAATCGCGTATGCCTTAATTCATATTACACATTATACCTGGCTGAAATGTAGCGGTATTGGGCACACGTGCGTCTAAATATTAGTGAGCTTTTTGGTGATGCAAAGGTGTCCCATAGGGGATGCTTTCATTTTCCATCAATGAATTCCAAATGCAGTTAGACTTCATGAGCACATCTGAGTAGAGTCAGTTTCAATAATACACAAGTACATTTCCTATTAAACGTCCACTATTTCCCATAGATCCCTATTCCACATCCAAGATTCCCACATTCCCTGTTTCCCCATTGGAAAATTTCCACATTCCCTGTTCCCCATCGGAAAATTTCTGCATTCCCTACTCCGTTTCATCTCTCCACCCTTGGAGAGATGAGCACGTGGGTGCTCAAGCAATATGCAGTGACAGTTTCTGTCAACGGTCAAAATGTAAATTTTTGAACGTAAGTCTTTCATCTCGGCATTTATGTGATAAATGCGTCTTCCAGCGACATATCATATATGTTGTAGCATGTTAGTGTCTTCCCTCTCATGTCTTGTATCCGCATGCTCTTCCTTCGGGAAACGTAATTATCAAAGCCATACAATATCATGGGAATTGTGATTATTTAGAATTATTTAGATTAATTTCCCAAGCAAGAAAGCCTACATGTTTTGTTTGCCTATGTGTTCACGCATCTACAGAAAGATTGTTTCTATAAATTGAAAACGTTTTGATGTTAAACATTTTTGTATTACGTTTTATTGTTTACTAAATGTTGCCTTAATATAAATAATACAAAACCAAATTCATATCGCTTCCATCATATCTGCTTTTATCTTGCGTACATACCTTTTGTGCACTTTGTTTACATTATCAAAATATTATGCAATAATAAGAACTCTTAGAGTTTTCTTTATGAACACGAATTTTTATAATCTTTTCCTCCCGTGTTGTTTTCACACCATTGTATTCGTTGTTAATCTTCTTTGATTATTTTGGGGGGCGTTTTCCATATCTGTTTGAAGCAAGTTTACAAATCTATATGAGAAGGAGAGGAATTAGCTAACGGCACATAGTATTATATTACGGAGATTATTGCAGAACGCCCCTAATTTTTGTTCATCCATCATTTAGAGGATCTCTACTTGTAATTTTTGTCCCTTCCATGGAACTTGAATAATTTGAAGCTAGCCTGTTGAAAATATTGTTGTCTTGAAGTTTGTTATAAAGGAATAAAAATGTATTTTCGAGGCCTCTTTAGTTTTCTTACATTTTTGTCTTGAAATCATTTTGGGTGAATTCTGAATTAACAGCACAAGGTTGATGCATCACGGATAATATGTCACTGTCTATGACGTAAACAACATAATCAAGAGTTTTCAAAATTTCGCCCCTTTTCGAAATCCAGAACATATAAAGGGCAAGATTTTTGGAGGTTTTCCTAAATCATTAATCAGCGATAAATATAATAGATTTATCACTTTTTCCAAAATGTCCCACTCTAATCTGAATGCGGTAGCCATTTTGGGTATGATCTGGAAAGGGAGGCAAACTTCGAACTTGGCGAAGTCGAAAGGGTATAACTTCTGCAAGCTGGTTGACTACGACGGCTGAGTGGAGAGTGTTATGTCTGATGTTATGGTAAGGGCACTTCAGCTGATCAGCACATTCAAAAAAACTCATTTGTATTATCCTTTAGAACTGTGCCATAATCACCGTTCAACCTGCATGAGAAACGAGTTATGACCTTACATCGATCCTCATATCTGTCAGAACTCTGTAACTCATCTAAAGTGTTGCCTGCAGTGCGGCCTAACTAAAGCATCACGACTAAGACAACAAATATGATACCCCACACTGCATGAGTCGATCAGTCTTTGTGATTTCTTCTGATAACTCTACTTAAATCCAAAGAAGAGTCCGCGCTTTTTCCCAGTTGTTTCGGACACTAATTTCCCCACGGGAAAAATTACACGTAACATCAGATTCAGGTCGAGTGCACAGAGTCTCACTCCACTATAATATTCATTGAAATTCATTAATGTTCAAGAAAACGGTCAGCACACGAATGGATGACGTCATGCTTTAGACACTAAATCGTGGGCTCAGCTTCCGACCCTATTTTGCGATGACCATTATGAAAACAAAATGCTGAGCACACGAATTAATGACGTCATAACCGAAGCTACTGCAAAAAAGAACTCCACGTAGAAGTCCTCGTAGCTACCAGTGTTACAGTTCCCTGGGTCATTTGTTTGCCCCATAAATTCTATCAATGATACAGAATACTTTATCAGTGATAAACTATATTTTAGCAGTGACACACTGTAATTTATCATCAATACGCCAAACACGTTTAGTTTAATACACACCAAGATCTTTCAGTCATACTCTGTACTTTTTCAATCATAAACTGACTCCATTAATGATGCATTAAACTCAGCCAGTTATTTACTATACACTCTATGATTTAGACCCTAAACACTGTCATTTCCATGTGTGCACTGAACTCCGTTAGTGGCAGTGTATATTAAACATTATCAGTGGTACACTAAGATCTATGAGTGAGATAACCCATCAACACTATCGACGATACTCTAAATATTAGATAAAACTCAAGGCTTATGGCGATTAGCTTGGGATGACTACCCGGGGATGTTATATGGCCAGCTGCCAGACCAAGGTTCTGGTATATGCAATAGTATGGTTTCCCATATTATGAAGGTAACTACGGCTTGAAACACCAATGAAATAAACAAATAAATATAACATAGGTTTTTTCGGATGTATGTTAAGCGGTAAATCAGAGAAAAATATGCATAAGATTTAAATTCTAATTTACAGAAGGAATTGAATTTTAGTCAAGACGAAGTAAATACGATTAAATACTTGTACACTTTTAAACAGGTATAACCCTTACGTGATTGCACAGGAAACAAAATTGTGGGCTTCATACTGACACACGCTATGACAAATATACTGTTAGGATAGAAGTACCCTCTTGACCAGTATCTATTGTGTCTGTCTTGTATTTTACTTAGCCAAACAGGTCTGGTTATTTCCAAACATTTAAAGTGAATTTCCATGTATGATGGCTAACAGGTTAATTCCAGGAGATTTGGGAAAAACTAACGGCGTAAGAAAAGTGTATGCTGTTAAAAGGGTACAAATATTCAAACAATTTTTTAACACTGTAAGCACCATGCACTGAGTGGGCCTGTCAACTAAATACCAACTATATTGATATATTTACCTGCGGTAGTGTCTAACAAAGTTATGGACTAAGTATCAAGTATTGAGTTTGACTCGGCTGGAAAACGAAGATTTAGTTATATATCAGTTATATATACTGAGTATATATAACATACATGGTTTAGTAAGCATGTAACTACAATGTACATATTGTAACTGTGTATGAAATAAGTGTTAATTCAGGACTATATATAGACCTGTATGCAACCGAGCAAATGAGGATCCTCGGAACTTTGACTCACAAAATCCACATCCGAGTGTAGATTTTATACGGTTATTGGCCATGGTAGTCCGACGGTAATGTTGGCTTGCGGGGACAACAGGACGTCATCATGCTGCAATAAGCATCCGGATGTTGACCGGTGTCCTGTTTAAGTGATGAGATCGCTCACAATGTCAAAAGTGCTTTTGTTCGATTTTTGACAACATAGTGTGTTTCTGAGGTTTTCTGATGTATGCTAAGTTAAGCTCTGCTAAGTTTATAGCCTATTTCGTGAGAAATTATCTATGCATGTACAATTGATTCTTTTTCATGGTCTCAGATGACAGCAAACATACAATACTAGCAAAACAGCAAAATTGATGTTTGGTTAGAGTGGTATTTTTCTCTAAAGTATATATTCGAATATTTCTAATTATTAGGACAGATATTAGTCCTGCTGGAAGTAAAATACTGCATTTCTCTCCCAGTTTTTCGAAAAAGCAAAGGAATGGATATCTTGGTCGTAGATGGTCTAATCATGGGAGAAAAAAAAGAAACTTTGCATCCCTGTTAGCATTACATATATGTTAGCTAAAACGGGCAGATCGGAAATGCCCCCAAAAATCAGAAGAATTAGCTTATAGAAAACATTGTTCTATCTCAGTGACAAGGTGAATTAGCTGAGGAAACCAGTGTGGTTGCACGTCTGTCGGATAACTGGCGCACATTGTTTGTGATGTTTAACAAGCAATCTGACAACAGACCGCACCCAGGTATAACAGAAGCGGGATTCGAACCAATCTTCTGTAAACCTTTTGGCCACAGAGGGTTCCTGCATCCAGATGTCTGTACATTTATGCCTTTAACCCAAAGCCGGTGTTGCTACATAACACAAAGATATCAGTTGTTTAAGAAAACGACATAAACTAAAGCCTTCAGGGAAATAAAAACAACGGCACTTTACTGTATAGTTTAGGATGCCATTTGAACAGCCGGATTGGTTGTTCATAGGCCACGAGTCTGTATATCAGCAAAATCAAATCATCTAAGCGAACAAAAGACCAGCTTGTTATGATCCCTTTCGGCCAACGCAGTCAAATAAACAATCCACCAGCCAACACAATTAGTAGTCCAACCGACGGACAAATCCAACCGCTCATAATCTATGTGTTGTATATGTTCTACAAAATGGGTTCACACGAGCAAGAAAGAATTGGTTTGGGTAGAAACAACCCTTTGCCGCTGGAAGCAATTCTGTTCCAAAGGTTTCTTTTTTTATTTTTGTTTTTTTTTGTTTATTCCCATACACTGCTGTTCGTTCTCGTGTCGCTGTATTCTGGCTTGTCAAACCGACAGTGGACATACATTGAAACAATGTCTCGACATAACCCTATACAATGGAATCGGAATCTCTTGGGTACAGATCAAAAGTCTTGCATCCATGCCTGTAGGGTTGAAAAAAGTCAAGGGAGAACATGAAGCTTAGCTTAAGAAAAGGGCCTCTGACATTGCAAAAGTGGGGTGTAAACCAGTTATTTATCTATTTATTTATTTATTTATTTATTGATTGGGTTGGTTACTCTACTCCGTACTCAAGAATATTTCACTTATACGATGCCGGCCACGCATTATATGGTGGGAGGAAAGCGGGCAGAGCCCCGGGGGATACCCACGACCAGCGACAGTGTCAACCGCTTGTTATCGTGTATAACTACATGTGTATATATATGTATATTGTGCTGTTAAATGTGTCTTAAGTATTTAACATATTGTGAACAGGTGACCTGAGTCCTTGACAGTTTTATCTCTTTAACAAGAAACAAATTACATTAGGTGACTGAATTAAACTATAGTTGAAACACGGATACATTTATTACAATCGTGTTGTGAATCAGCAGTGGGCTCAGTGAATTCCTTGTAGAACACCTACAAAGATTCCGTGTACATCACGTGGGACGTGTACTACGTTTTCACATTGAAGGGCACAGCGCATGTTATCACCGGATACAGCAAATAACCCCTCAGCATGAGTATCAAAAAAAGATACAAGTAGGATGTCTACTGCTACTACACTGACTGATATTGCAGTCATCGTTCTGTTCTGGGAAGCCAGATTAATCCAAATCAGTTTAAAGAATAACTAAAGGAAGCGGACCGAGGTCCAGTGAGTAAGATATATACTTGCTTTTGGATCGCTATAGGGCACACGGGATGAGGGTTGGAAACCGTCCCTGGACAGGATTTTTTGGATTCCTCGGCCCACGCTTACATCCAAGCCGTATTGTGTTATACAACAGTCAATTAAAGAAATAAATTAGACGACTGAAGAGCAGACAAACCTCTGAGTCAGGCAGTGAGTTTGTTGTAGAAGAAATACAACTGAGTAAAAAACATAGCTGGATAATTAAATACTTGAACTGTACTTTGTGAAATAGTCCGTTACTTGTGAATAAATAATATAACACAAAGGGATGCGTAAATATATACATGTATTTACTTATTAATTTATTTATTTACTCGATATGCGTTTTACGTCGTACTCAAGAATATTTCACTTACGACGGCGGCCAGCATATTGTAGGAGGAAACTGGGTGAGGCCCGGAGGAAACCCACGACGATGTTCAGGTTATGTGAATATTCTTATGAATGAAAACGAAAATCTATAAATCATTTCAGCAGTCGAGCACTTGTATGAAGTAAATGAAGCACTTGGCCTTTAAATCCTCACATGAAAAGTGACAAGTCAAATGTCAAAATGACTGATCCTTATCTGTCACATACGCAGATTCAAAATATTACAATGTGAAGTCATAAAGTCACTACATACAAATGCATCTGATATCTTGTTTTCAAAATTACTTATGTTAAAATTACATTATATGTATGTGGCTTGCAAAGATGTATAAGGTTAAGTGCCTTTTAACATGAATGCGATGGATGTATAAAACAGCAGGATATATATCCTTAAATTAATAATGTAAGCTACCTCTGTATATATGCGTCATTTATGTTTATCCTTCAGAAATCGCACTACAACGAATTTTGCCATTTGGGAAGGACACCGTACATTCATCCATATCTGCCGATGTGAACTGCTTGTTTCCACTATTACATGGTTTAGACTATACAATGAAAGAGCTGAGCCCTGTTGTCATTATCAGTGCTTAACACACAATCAACAAACGATTTATTTTCTCTGTATATACACAAGCAAATATTCGTTGTAAAACCTGTGAAACAGTCTCTCTGGTTTTGTCTGTCTTTACATGACGCGGGTATACAGCAATATACAGGGTGTCCCCCCAAAAATGTACTCACCCTCGTGTATTTTGTTTACAAGTCTAATCGGATAAATTAAAGAAAATAACATTCAATTTAAGAAAATTAAAAGGCATAAAAGAAAACTTTAATGTTCTTCCAATGGTATAGTCTACTCATTCCTGCGTGTTCCCAAATGTTCAAACTGATTTGCACCATTTTCCAAACACAGCTGATAACGCGACGAATGGATTCGACAACATTGAGGAACATTTCATTAGGAATTGCGAGATATTTTCTTTGAATTTCTTCTTTCAGCTCATCGAATATTTCGGGTTAGTTGCACCTGAAACAAAAACATAAAATACATGAGTAATGGGAAGGGTGAGTACATTTCGGGGCACCCTGTATTTTCTGCCGGTACAACTATAATATAGACACGTGTATATCTATTTATTTATTTGATTGATGTTTTATGCCGTACTCAAGAATATTTCGCTTATACGACGGTGGCCAGCATTATGGTGCGAGGAAATTGGGAAGAACCCGGTGGAAACCCACGAGCATCCGCAGCTTGCTGGCAGACCTTCCCACGTGTGGCCGGAGAGGCAGCCAGCATGACATGGACTTGAACTCACAGAGACCGCATTGGTGGGAGGCTTCTGGGTCATTGAGTAAAACCTTCACCCTTAAGTGTAAAAATCAACGCTGAAAGTAAAATTTTTGCCTCTAAATGTAAAAAAAATCGGTTATTTGTGTTTGAAAGATGGAGATTTTATGCTTTCTATTATGATAAAGGTGTTTCGAAGTGACTGGAGAGAAAATATCGATCGTGTAAAAGAAAAAAGGCAAAAAAAGAAGAAAAGAAAATTCGAGCTCATTTTATTTGTCACGCAATCAATGAAAATATAAAATAAGTCCAAATTCCAATATCTTTACCTGTAGATTTTCTATTTTGACGTTTAAAGTTCACGATTTAACTATGAGTTTCACTGTTTTGCTTTATTTCTAAAGCCAATCGTTTTTATTTTGGCACTAACGTGAATTCTTACACTTAAGGGTAAAGTTTTTGCTTTTAGCGTTGATTCTTACAGTGAGGAACAAAGGTTTTGCTTTTAGCGTTGACAATTTTTTTTTTCAAAAGTGTCAAGAAACACCATTATTTAGACTCTAAGCTAGGAATTATGCAATACTGGCGACGTTTTCTTGAAAAACTTTGATTTCTACTTTTTCTAAAATTTTGACTTTTCGGGCCAAAATGGCATGAAAGGAAAATTCTGAAACATCGATATTTTGTTTGCAGTCACTTCAAAACACATTTTGCATTACAGAAAACATAAAATTTCCGTCGTTCAAACACAAATAACTGAAATTTGCAAAGTTTATAAATTTAGGCGCGAAGTTTTTACTTTTAGCGTTGATTCATTTAGGGGTAGTACACCAGGGGGCACCATTATGGTGAAGGAAGCCATGCAAACTCTGCGACTGTCCGCAGATTTCTGACAGATCTTCCCACGTGCGAGGGGAACCCGATCGCGCAATCTATAATTCAGTGTAGGCCCTATTCTATTTTTTTAAATCCAAATCTCTGCTTTAGTTTGGGCAGTAAGTCTACTTATCAACTAGATTAAGGTTAATGAAGTTTCTTCAATTCCTATTACTGGAAAAAATGAGGGTAAAGAGGGAAGGGATATAAAGACAAAGAGGGCGGCGCAAGCTGTAACCGGGGGTGAGTGGGGTGTCTGGGCGTCACGTGAACTTTAGGTGTTGCATTAGGGTGTAGTGTCAGTGCTAAGTTGCCAAGGTCCTGGGCTCAGTACACTCTCTTCCAAATCCCCCTCACTCCCAGAACCGGTGTTAGCCCCCTGGGGTTTTGTGAAAGGTCCAAAGCCAGGGGACAACTTTTTGGTAGCCTTATTAACAAAAGCCCTTTCATTCCAAAGCCAGGGCGTTTCAAAGAAAAGTACTTTACGAACTCGCCTTCATTAATACTACAATGGGTATCCAGGGCTGTGTAGGACTAGCCGTACATGGGCATTCAGCCGATTGCTCCAGTCTATAACATATAACCAGGGCAGTTTTCAGGGGAGAGAAAAATTCACTACGTGGACACTGCGACAATACATCCGAAGGATCGAACTGTAAGTTGATTTACCCTTTTACAAATCGTTATAGAGTCTTTATATACCTTTTATCGACGAACCAGCCATTCTACCTGCGTAGGAATAAACGATAGAGCTCCGTACATGGAAATTGTGCCGAACGTATTTCGAAATCTTAGCTGTCAGGCTTTGTCAAGTTGGGAAACGGTGCCAGAAAACTATTATACATGCAATGAGGTACACTTATGATAATTCACGGTAAATTTGGTACGAAATATTCACGACTCATTAAAATAACTTAAATTGTTATTACAACAAAGACCTGGCAAAATGCATGAAGAGATTTCCAACTACAATGTTCAAGAATTTCCATGTAACCACCTAGTTCCGCCATGTGTATGTCCTAAGAGGTATCGTGCGATAATTCCCCGACTGAGGAAACTGATTTAAAAGCATATAGAAGTAGTACATGTAGATTCATGCATGGATTTCAATAGACGCTTGGTGGGAAAATAGTGTTTTACTATATGTATATTTATGTATACCTTGATCCTATCTTTGCCAGGAATGCTACGCGAGAAAGTAATATAATTTAATATAATAATCTATTTATTTATATCCCCGTAGACAGATTCTAAGAAATCCTAGATGATATAACCCTATTATATTATATGTGTGTCCATAGGATTGGGTAAGATTATAATTTCAGAGTGCACAGTACATAAATTACAGTAAACAAACATGAGCAAATGATACAGAATAAATGAATGATCATGACTTTCCACTAAATAGGCAGTATTTCAGCCATATCGTGGCGAGAGATAATGCAGATGAAAAACTGCGATATTGCAATGGTATAATGGCACACGCACAGTTTCACAGCATTTGCAACGTGCGACAAGGTGGTGTTAAGCCTTAATCTTTCATTCATTTATTATTCTCCACGGATCGAAACCACCTTCTTCGTCTTTGTTCGTCAAGACGCCTGACGCCAAAAATAGTATCCACCGGGATATTGTTTGTTGCTCCAACCGTCCAGGAGGCCTATTGAGGTCTGGCATTTGACACGGACACGTCTAATACAAGAAGACTTCCCTCGTGGTTATCGTTGACTTCATGACGCAGTAACAAACATACCCCCCCTCCTCACACACATACCCCCATTACCATTCCAACCCCCTCCTCCTCATTCCCACCCACGAAGTTTTTGGAAACCTCTCTCATTTTTCATATCTCTTGTTTTCAAACCTTTTAAGCTCAGAGGTCAGTTGTAACATGCTTAGATGTATACAAGCTGTAACCCGCGGCCAAGCATGATGTACTTGTCTGTTGTGAGTATGCAGTTGGATTAATTGGTTTTGTGCAATAGAATATCAAAGTATCACACCCCAATGCAATTGTTAAAAAATATATCAATAAATACCGGAATTAAGAGAGCAAACTCAGCTTTACAGCTAGCCTCAGGATTATAACATCCCTATTTGTTGAACAACACAATACATCACAAATGCAGTACCCTTCACCATGGAGGAAGAATACAATATTTCAGTACCTCCATGGTTGCACGCAAATATTCTGAGGTGTGTAAAATGAAATGCTCTGCATGCATCAATTTATCCTGGCGTTAAATCGAGACATAGACTCTACATCCTGTCGTGTATTCGCTCCCTTTTGATTGGATGGTTGTCTGCCCAACCTGCTCATTTTTTCGACAGCAAACAGAGAAGGACATGGCGACAGTCTCGCGAATAAGCGAATTAAAATTTATTTTTAATTTTTCAGTTGTGTGAGAGAATGGCTTTTTAATTCCTTGTAGAGCGACCCAGTGTGCGGTATTATCTTAACTCTCAGGTCATTATCTCGCCGGCGCTTCAGTAGGCTTACAATCGAGAAATGTTATCGAATGATCATTTCGGGTGAACAATAAAGGAATACAAGAAAAAAAAAGTGCCGTAAATGAGTCACAAGTGGATAGGAAACCAATTGTTTTGTCCAGCTGTTTTTCAGTTTACTACTTTAAAGCCAACGTTTTTCTTCGGCGAGAGTCGTTCCATGAATTGTTTTAATTTCCTCTCAAAAAGAGAACTGAATATATATATATATATATATATATATATATATATATATATACTTAATCAAAGCTCATTTCTATGATTGCATAATAGTTTCATTACCACGCTGTAAACAAACCTATATATATATATATATAAACATATACACCTCATTGTATAAAAAAAAAATGTGACAATTTTCCGATGTGGGAGCTCGACCCCACGTTCTCGGTGCAATAGCTGTTATTTCGCCTCCAAACGTTTCTTCCACGCTTGGAGGGATTCAGCAAAGTCAACCAAGTGTGACCTGCAAGGCTCATCCCTATCTTCACACTGCGACACAAGGTCGGTTGTCCCTACGGGGAGTGAAGGCATGCTGCATAGGCTTGGGTATTCACTCCACAGACAACAATAGTCCACTGGTGACAAGCTCTTTCTTCAAAAATGCCATTCTGGGGCATATTGTGTTTACAGTTAGGCGATCTTTTTTTGAACAAAAACTTTTGTATAGTCCATGCCGTACATGTATGGGAAAGTGAGTTGAAACCAAGTAGAACCGCCGATGTGTCAGGCTTCCAAGCTTTCGTCTGCGCATGTCACATGCTGCTCCGGAAACCAATAATTGCATATAAGATTCAAAGACTTAGGAAACAAAAGACTGCATATAAGCATGTCATGGAGGTAAAATAGACCTCCGTGCATGTAAAGCAACCGGTTTCTTAGTTAATAATGGTAGCTCTCAGGGCCGGCTTTTCACTAAGTTTTCTATAACTAACTTTCCTCTTACTAAGCTCTCAGTAAGCTCTACCATGGTGGCCAGTACTGCAGCTATTTTTGCTAATTTTTCGGGACAGGTATCAGTGGTGGTGAAAGCAAAAAATCATCATTTTCTCCCATTTTTTTTTATCACAGTAAAGATGTAGATACATTGTTCATTAGATGGGCTATCATATGAGAAAGAGAAAGACTGTATACCTGTTATAATTACCTGTATATTGGCTAATACACAATACGCTCCAATAATTAGAAGAATTATGTTATATGTATAAACAGGCCAGTAAGGAGGTAAAACTATGATAGATTCCTGGTCGAAGAAAGAATTAAAATATAAAACCACTGGTGCGTGGAACATTCCAGAACTCGTTCATTTCATCAGTCAAGCATGGTTATGGCTTTTTTTCGGATTAGTTGACGTGGCATTTAAATACATCCAGCAGCCAAATCATCGCATTATCTCCAATTTTTTTTGTCAGTGGCCTCATGAATCACAATTTAGGCATACGTGTAGAAATGGGAAGACACGCATGACTGAACACACATAAAAGCGCCTTAACGCTGCGGCACAGGCGTCACTTAGTCACAGATTTTACATACCCCTGAGTAACCTCAAAAGTAAGCAACTTGACTCGCTTGGTGTCTTTAATCAGGCCAAGTTCATGTTTTTTTTTTTCCGGAATGTCCTGAAAATACAGAATCTATATAATAGACTGCGATATTCATGTACCCTGTGCTGTGGTTTAGGCTACCACCTTAGATTGTGGAGAATGCCGAACGAGTGGCAAATACTGAATTGACACATGCGATAAAAACGGTCTCAAGGAAAGAGAACGGCTCACTGATCGAGTACACCATCATAGAACTGTAAATATTTGTCGTAATTGAATTAAATACTTTTTACAAGGTTTGTTAGTGCACAAGGAATTTAATTATTCCTTCAGGACCATCCATGTTTTCTAACGTAAGGTTATGTTTATATTAAAGGCTAATTAGAGCAAGAGGCGCAGGTAAAATTTCCTGTATAGCCAACATGCATGTAAAGTTGACCACAGAAGTATAAATATGTGTACAGACGAAACAGGCGTGAACAGGCGTTTTACGGGTAAACCACTGACCTTTTGGCAAATTACTGACGAATTTATGACGCACAAATGCACACACCATACTGGTGGAAGAATTGTGTGTGTGTGTGTGTGTGTGTGTGTGTGTGTGGAGGGAGTGGGGTGTAAACTTCGCTAACAAGCACACAAGCGCCCTTGAACGCTCTCTGTGACCAAGCTTCACAAACTGTCAGGGCGAGGCTATCCGTAAATTCCCAGCGATAGGTCTGCATTTGATCCGCTATTGTTCTGATATGCAGCTATATCGTGATAATTTATCCGTGTTTTCTGTGTAATTCACGTCAAAAAGCCCTCTCCCATCTCCCAACGGGAGTAGTGTAAGTGTGTGTATGTGGGAGGGGAGGGGGGAGAGGGTAATTATCTTACAAGACTCTTCAAATGCATGCCAACCCGGCTCACAATGCTTTTCTTCAAACAATGGTGGAAAACTTGTCAGTTTTCACTAGTTGGCCTAGAAAGCAGAGGACTCTGTGGTATTACGTCACAAAGGATGTGTGAGAATAAAACTATCTGATACTCTCATGCCTGTTAACTGGGGAGTCTGAGGCCTTTGTAACCCTTAAGGTGAAGGGTGTGGAGAATAAAAGAGAATAACCGGTCCTAATTTTTATAATTAGGTCACGTGCGGTCTCAGGTCCAGGCTGAGGTTGGTTAAAACGTTAAGACACAAGAGGACAGTAACAGTGGTGGTGACAGCGCATGTAGTTTCACGATTTAGTCGCTGAATCCTTTATGATGTATGCGTAAATGATGTATGTCTGGAACAAAAGGTTTGCATTATCTCTATACGGGCATTTTTTAACAGCCGCCATTTTGGTTAGCAACTATAAGTAAAAGCCCACTTGTATGTGTATCCCATTTTTTTTAGCTGTTTAGTGGAGATATTTGTTGTCAGATACACAAATTATAGATATTTCTATATATTCAGCTTTCGAAGTAGCTTGTATTTTGAAGACTTATAGGTGGTTATACGCATCAATTTCGTTACGGCCATATAGGCTGGCAAGGCAAGATTAAACCTATGCTGTGTGCAATGTTTTGGTACTTATTATTAATTTACCGATATTGGAAAATACTGTAGGTTTACATCTCCTATGTCAGCCCGTCGTTTGTCCGTCCGTCTGACAACCGGAAACAAAAGTGCTATCTGAACTTTGGTCCATTATATTAAATTTAATCTTTGTTCCATGGCGTATCATTGAAAAATTACAGATCAATTTCCAGGTTGAGGCGGTGTCCATTTTTGTCAGTCATGGCTGTTAAAAATTCGCCGGTTAAAAGCGTACAGATCTTGCGCACCAAGGTTACGAGTAAAGCCCTGATGACGTCACAAGGACAATCTTTATACAGACGAAACAAACACGATTAGACACCATGTGATTGTCGTGATTGGATTCAGATATGTCGAGCAGGACTAGCGACATTAAATAGATGAGTAAAAAAATTATTTCCGCAAGTAAGAGATACGATAAGTGTCGAAGTGGGTTATAGAGTAATATAGTAAGCAAGAGATCCGGTGAGTGAAAGAGAAACGTTCCAAGGAAGAGATCAGGTACGAGTCAAAGTGAGATACAGAGAAATGTAGCAAGTAAGAGATCCGGTGAGTGAAAGAGAAATGTGCCAAGGAAGAGATCAGATCCGCGTGGAAGTGAGTTACAGAGAAATGTACATGCATTGAGTAGATGATCCGGTATGCGACAAAGTGAGAAAGAGAGAAATATAGTAAGTAAGAGATCCATTCGGTGAATGAAGGAAGCATGTCAGCAAATGAGTCTTGCAACAAGTAACACCCATACCTGCACATCATTCAGTAACTGGTAGATTAAATCTGTTATAGCTTCCATTAGTGAGTTATTGCGTAAGAGATTCAGTAAGTGATCAAGTGAGTCGTAGAGTAGCGAAGGCAGTGTATGCGAAAGTGGTTCGGTCTGTAACTGAACGTTTTAGTGACTGATTCAGTGAACAAATGGGTGCATTGGTAAATAAACTGGTGAGTGACTGACCTAGTCAATCATTGCGTGAGTGATTGATTCATTCATTTATCAATTTATTTGATTGGTATTTTACGTCGTACTCGAGAATATTTCACTTATACGTCGGTGACCAGCATTATGGTGGGATGAAACGGGCAGAGTCCGGGTTAAACCCACCTCCATCCGGGAGAACTTCCCACGTATGACTGGTGCCTGACTCAGTTAATAACTGTGAGTTGGTGGGTGAGTGATTGATTCAGTCAGTAACTGTGTGAGCTATCCCGTGAGTGATT
The DNA here is from genome assembly GCA_016165875.1 of Acanthopleura granulata. Taxonomy (NCBI): domain Eukaryota; kingdom Metazoa; phylum Mollusca; class Polyplacophora; order Chitonida; family Chitonidae; genus Acanthopleura; species Acanthopleura granulata. The sequence continues at coordinate 442,687 of JABBOT010000016.1, read as the reverse complement.
GATCCCGTAAGTATCTGTGTGAGTTGTTAAGTGAGTGATTCAATCAGTAACTGACTGAGTTGGTAAGTGAGTGTTTGCATGCTTCACTCAGTAAGTAAGTTTGTAAGTGAGTCATTAATTCAGTCAGTAAACATGTGTGCTGGTAAGTGACAGATTGATTCATTCAATCAACTATTGAGTTGTTGAGGGAATGATTGATTAACTCAATCACTGAGTGAGTTGGTAAGTGATTGATTCAGGCTGATTTGTTGGTGAGTGAGTGATTGGTTTAGTAATATCGGAGTTTCGAACTCTTTTATTGGTAAGAAAAGCCCTATAGTACAATGTGACCTATCAAAAATATTAGGCAACTATTTCTGATTACATTTACTATAACATGAGCATCTAAGTTAAAAAAAAAATACTTCGACTAGGCTTACGATACGGAAATTTCAGGAGCTGGAAGGTTTTTAATTTAAGAAGCTCCTGATTAAAGGAGAGTTCGTTTGTTCCTCCCCGATAGGACAAGACAAGTGATTAGTAAATTAAAATCCACAAAATTGCCTGACATTTTTGACAAGTCCTTCTACAACGAAAGAGTTCGAACTCGAAACTCCTTTGTTAAATCCATATGTGGGTAAGTGAATGATTGATTCACTCGGTAAGAAAATACCTATAGTCTTCTACTCTGTGTGCGAGTGACTCACTGTGGTTTAGTCAGGGCACGCATCAACCTCCGTTACTGGTGTTATCTTTGATTAAGTTGGTCAACCATGGTATCAACAGCCACCCAAATGATGGAATTTTACATGTGTTGGTTTTCATCGCTGTAACAATGTAATTCAAGTTAGAGTGGTTTTTCGTAACTGTGACAATAATTCAGGCTTTACATCTGATGGTTGTGGCATTGTCCAAGTAGCAAATAGCACTGGAGGTAATACCTGCTGCCTAGTTAATAACACATATCTGACACCCATGAGCCCAACATCTCAGCCATCAAGTAGTCAAATAATGAATAACTCACTGACCGAGTGAATGACTGGTTAACTAAACAGTGTAACTGACTGACTGAGGACTGTCACTGACTGACTGACAGATTAACTGTAAGTGACTTCCTGGTTGACTAACTGGTTGACTCACTGAGAAGCAAGACATCTGCTAACTACTGAAAATTACTGAACATGAACTTTCAGCTCTTCAGGGGAAATCATATCTTAATTCCTGACCCCGTAAAAATACACGTACCGAATTCTAAAACGGAAAAGTAAGAGTGTCTGTCAGGTGACTGGAAAAGCCATCGGTATTAACAAGAACGAAACTCAGACTCTGTATATAATACCCATCACATTGTCCAGTTTTCATTTTTAACTTTTGTACCTAATTTGGAAATCTGTTAGGGTTATACGGCACTGTGGATTATTAGTAAATAAGGATTGACCGTGTTATTTTTTCTCATAGGTCTTTAAGTGATGACGTCATCTAAAATTACGGGGTTGTGCAAATAAAGCGGATGTCGCAAGACGAGTGAGAGCCATTGGAGGAGCTGGAGGGAGAGAGAGATTACGACAGACGGATACATTTTGTTCACTGCCGACAGAGGGCGTTAGCAGTCTGCACGAGGAGTACCAAGGGAGCGTGTCAACCCCTGCTTTTAGATCGTGCTGTAGAGCGGAGAACATCTATTTCACTGACTGACCGAGAAATATGTAAGTTGACATTTTAGGCTTCAGTTGACTTTACTTTACTGTAGTGTACTTTTAGAAGAGTCATACATATATTTATATATAGAACTCTCTGATCATGCACTCCTTGTAAAATGTCAGTGTTAGCTCGTAACTTTTGGAAACTTGTTTTCGTTGGGGAACAACTTTTGTCCTGTGTTTTGTTTAGGGTATATGGGCATCGGCCGGATACACTTTTGCATGTGTAATAGATAATATCGAACATTTCAGTTCATCTTGTTCGGGGGTTTGACGTTTCACGTTGTATATCTTCTGGGGTGCGACGTGATCAGAGCTATTGTACGAAATCTCTGCGCTGCTGCTATAAGCATAACGGGCATATTTCATCGTTTAATATATTGGCACTTAACAAGCTATTAAAAGCCTGGCCTGACGTAGGTGTATGATATGGGCATAGCAAAGAAAAGAACAGAACTGCACGGATGGCTTGTCACTGTATGTATATCCCTTGTTTTATACGATGGAAGGAGCTTATATACATGTATATGTACAATACGTTAATGGATGAAATCCAGGGAGTTCTGAACTGACGTACATGGACATACATCAATACACTCACACACATGGAGGTATAAAGGCCCCTAGAGGAAACGGTTGGTGAGGAGTAATGCATATAATAAGGCTGCAAATCACGCCGGTAAATAAGGACGGCGGATAACTGCATGTGAATGGCACGCTGGGAAAGTCAGACCTGTACGTCTCGGTGTACAAGCCGGCATATGATCTGTCGGTCACTACAACCTCCAGCTCCTTGGGTCAAAGTGCACAGACACGGGTCAAACCTTATAGCTCCGGCCATGTGCCCCCTTCAGTTGTGCCGAGATGTCCACACATGCTGGCCACAGCTTAACAGCTAGATCACAGGGAATAGAGACTGACCACTATTACCTCATCCACTTCTCGATTGTGATAAATAACAAGGCCTACGGAACGGCAGAAGCGCCTTAATTCTTAGTATTGAAATCAGTATTTTAAAAGTGGTTACCTTTACGGAACGCCAGACGCACCTTCTTACTACAGAAATCAGTGTGATAGTTGCCCTCTTCGTACAAACGGTATGTGCATATAGATGGTTAATGCGAGATGGATACAGGACCTCGTTTTGGTTGACATTTACCTTCCGCCACTTAGAAATTATCCAACTTTATAACAGTATATAGGGTAATCTACGTCTGATAAGCTGTCCCTTAAAAGTGTACTGTATCATAAACACGTGGGGTTTTGATTATTAGGCTGATACTCCTGTTATGCCATCGCACAAAACCATACCGAATTATAAACAAAACAGTTTTGCGTTTTGGTAAGCTACACATGTTTTGTCGAAAATCTTAAGTACCTACTTCACCTGTTATTAGACATAACATGAAGGATCAATCATGTGTTTTATAAATAAATATAATTAATAGCTGCCTAACAATTAACCAGTCATGCCTGACGGCAAAAGCAGCATTGGACAAATATGCATGGATTGTCATAGGCTTTGTCTTTGTCCTTTGTAACATTTGATGCGACCGTCAAAACACACTTTGGTATTTCACGCTCGGATATACACTATATACACACCCCTGAAGCGGTGACGTGATTGTTGTGTAAATAGTAGTGGCCAGTGCTGTAAACACAAAACACAAATGCTGAAGCACTGCAGATAAATACGACAAGGATTACAAGAAGACGCAGTGATTATATAATGTGACATTTTAAGCCAAATACATAAGCCGTTTGATGTATGAATAAATTTGAGGTGTCGTTCTGTAAATTAAATTCGCAGTCAAACACGTTGCGCTTTTTTACGTACAGCTTGTAAGTAAACAATGACTTGAAACGATATTGCTATGAAAACAATGGCAGCCACTCTATAAACATAAGGAAATACCTAAACATCACCCTTTTATACGAAAAGTCGTCTGAAGAAGAGGTCGAATCTGAAGACACATTGTAAGCTGATCACATCATTACTTTGGCCTACAAATTAATTAATGAAAAATATTGGTAAGGTAAATTAACTATACTCTAAAACACAAAGCGCTTCATACGTACAGACTGATATGACTACAGTTTGTAATCAGTTGGCTGTATATTGTAAAACGGCACATTCCGAAGAGCGATTTTTTGTTTTTTTTTCACAGCGTTGTGATTATCTTTTGCTAAATTCAGTGTTAGAATTGCCATACCTTAAACTTGGGCGAAACATATTCGTCTGTTAAGCTGAAATTAAGAAATTATACATTAAATAGACTCCATAGTGCATTAAAAGCCTTAAGGTTTTAATGAGATAATTAACAAAGGCTTCAATAATATCTGTATTTTTTTCACGACATTAAGGATGAGCGTATCATCGTATCGTATATTTTTGTTTTATTTAAAACGTAGCTTAATTAAACCGCAGGTCGCGTGTTCGAATCCAGGTCTATCTGGTTCGAGTGCAGTTTTAAGTCAGGAGCTTTGTCCGGTACCTGGCAAGTTCTTCCACCCATAAACCTGACCGCCCTCGTAGCAGTGAAAACGTCTAGAGTGAGGCTTTAAACACCAAACAAATAAATAAATAAATAAACAAGTTCATAAATTAATAAATAAGTAAATAAATACAGATTCATGGGTGGACCAGTCGTGGGTTTTTGCTATGTATTTCCAACAATTCAGTACTATAGATTATTCCATATATCATAGGATATGGAATTTCATCTCGAGTGCATGGTCCGTGTGTTTTTCCCCTTCTAATTAGCACTATAATCATATCGATAATTTTAAAACTTCAGTAATGATGTAACGTGGCAATTAAACACATCGTCACCACTCCTTCTTTCAAGTTTCAGCTGACTCAATCTTAAAACCTGTTTAATCCTTTCCTGAACAATCCCAAAGCTGATTACACATCCTGTTGCATGATGAATTACGGACGCTTGGTTGACCACTTGACAGAGATGTTTTTATCCTGGCCTATCGAGATACAAACAAATTTTATAGACCACAATTTTTGTTTAACTCGAGGACACACCTGCATATCTGGGCTTTACTGAAAAGCAGCATGTAGTCGACTCTCTCCGCTTGACTAGTTCCTGTGTACTCGGCAGTTATTCTCCGGTGACATTCCGGTACAGGTGCATTGTAGTTCCGGTTACCGGAAGTCAGTAGAGACGTGCGTCCGGCATGTCAGACCAATGTGTTTTACGAAAAATGAAGGAATAGGTTCTAAAAGCGTTTGTGTACAAATGTGCATGGCATGTGTATCAGTGGTACACACGTTGTTTATTTATTTACTTGATTGGTGGTTTACGTAACTTATATGATGGTGACCAACAATGTGGTGGGAGGAAACCGGGCAGAGCTCGAGGGAAACCCACTACCATCCCCGGGATGCCGGCAAACTTCCCCACGTACATCAGGAGAGGAAACCAGCTAGAGCTGGGCTTGGACTCACAGCGACCGCGTTTGTGGGAAGTTCCTTGGTCACTGTAACGCACTACACAGATACAGGTCATATTGTGCATATGTTGAACAAATTACACTATAATTGCCCGTGCACAGTAGTTTTTATAGTGTATGTGCATGTCGACTCATGTTCATATTTAGGCTAGAAATTTAAAAAAAGATGGAAATTTGGAAATCTCAGGAAACCGTCGCTAGTCGATAATGTGACAAACCTCTTGGCATAATTAGTACATTGTCCAAGTATCCGGAGATGGTTTCGAACCCTTGACCTCATTAACCTAGATGCTGCAATGATCTGAACGGGAACAATGCAGACTTATTGGCTGGTGAGCGCCCTCAATTAAATTTGAAGGCAAACAGTTTATATCAGGCCTTCATATTTGAGACACCTAGTTTGCACACGCCTGAAGCTAGGTCTGCTCTAGAAATATAGGTTAATCCACAGATTCCACGGATTTGGGAATGCAGATTAGAAAAGGAACCCAAATAAAATACGGGGTCTTCAATTTGGTAATGTGTATTTCAATATTTTATTTGTTTCAATATGTCTTTGTCAAGATTTATGCAGTCTAGCACGAATGCGAGACCGATCCCTGATGTATATAACCGCCTCAATAATTGTCAAAATAGCCCCTATTATTGTTATTACGGTATAGATTGGGGCCCCTTTTTACGAAGAGGGTGTAAGGTTTCGTTACACGTTACTGCCATGGTGACCTATCTCTACAGTATGTGTCGTTATGGCAATTGCGTTTGACACAGCTTACACCCTGTTGGCAAAATGGGCCCCCTGGGCCTCTTGTTTCTCCCTTCAGACAAAGCAGGTCACTAGAACGAACCATTGTTTAAGGGACGGCGGGTAATATTGCGAGAAAAGCCCATGCTCAGTCACAGGATTAAAGCCAACAAGGAGTTTCATTGCTTTTGTTGAAGTAATTAGTTTGGGGATTCGGTGACCTGTTTTGCATATTTGCGATTTTTATCGTGTTTGTGTGAAGTGTTATCATTTGCACCTGTATTTGCACCTGTATGTAAGAATCGGTTCTCTGTGTAGTGTAATTATGTCTGAAATTTTTTTGATTTATTTCTTTTCTTTGTTGACATAATATTGAATACCGAACTGAAGTCTGTTTTACATCGAGTTGCTTTCTACTCATTCGCTGTAAAGCTCGAGGCGGACTACCGGTGTAAACGAGGAGGAGTGTATACTCTATATATAAAAGGAGTGTTTTTGAACCCAGATCTCTTATAAATTTCACAGTGGGTTGCTTTTAGGGCAAATAGAAAACAACAATTACTTTTTAGTAACACACTCCGCGTCAAGCATCGTTTCACACGCCACATACCACACCGTAATAATTGAAACCGGACGAGAAACAAAAAAAAAAAGAAAAAGAAAAAAAAGACATATACCGCGAGTCACTGGATCCGGATTGGGCTAGTTTCTCAACAGCTGTCAAGGAAGACAACTTTGTCACCAAAACTTGAATTACCATGCACATGCTGCTCAGTACATATCGCTAAAACCGCATATCGCTAAAACCGCATCAAGTGTATCCTGTGTGTTAACTTGATTTCGATGTGCACAGAATTTCTCGGAAAGGATCCCTTTGACCATATCCGGAAGTTGCTTTGCATGAGGATAGATTTACTCGATGATCTTTAAAATTTTCCCACACAAAATCACAAGTGCGTCATCATGCACCTGAATGTATAAGCCTATACATTGTTTTATTACAATTTCATTTCATTTTGTGCCGCACCGGCCCTTAGCGTCTCTGACATGGCATAACTGGTTGATTGTTTGGCTACCAGGAATTTCTGAAATTTTATCTAAATGAGTGATGAAATCCATTTTCGTCCTTCTTGAATGTTGCATGTTTCAAACCAGTTCCAACTAGTTTGTCTCTCACTTTACGACAGGCAATTCTTCACGCACGTTGACAAGGGCGATGTTTTTCACTCGCCTCTGTTTCTTGTCTTCATCCGTCTAGAGCATTCCTTGCAACTTTCCATCATCACTGTAAACTGCTGACTGCTTAGATTTGCATGAATACTTCATAATTTCTTAATTTGCATACTGTCTTTGTTCTTTGGTGTTTTTGTCAAACGTTGTTTTGGTTATTTTGTCTCACGATTGTTGATCGGGAACGTCCACTTCGGTTGCCGGCTGGTATGCGAATGTCTGGTCCGTGGCCTATAGATTCATTGATAAACATCGCTGCCATCCTGTGAGTACAATACTCTCGAGGACGGCACCAATCCTCAGTCAAGTAAGCTCTACTTGAAAACGTTGAAGGCGGCTTAGAAACCCCAATCAAATACATAAACAAATTGAGGACGATGTGAAATCTCAGTGAAATCCATAGTATATTGAAGATGACGTTAAACCACAAGGGATTATGTGGATGAATTGAAGACATTATAAAACCAACATAAGCATATAAACAGATGATGAGAATGCGTACTCTTCGACTCATTCGTTACTTGTGACACGCGATTTGTTACGTAATCAAACGAGTCTGGGTAAGTTTGCCGAACATGTGGGCGATGACTTTTTTGCTTAAGTGTAGAAAACGAGCTTGTCGCCATCTGTTTACAACATGCGAGCCCCACTTAGCACTTTGTCGGTGTTATAATGATGATAAAAACAACTGAGATAGAAAAATGCACCCAAACAACAAACCATGCCCTCCGGGGCTTGTTAGACTGTAGTCCCACTTTGTCGGGACTTAATTCGCTTTAATTCTAAAGTAGATCTTCGTGCGCTCAAGATGAATGTAGACGAAAAACAGAGGTTAAACGACCAGGGGACAAGAGTAGGCCACGTGACCGTTCTGGCTCGGACCCCCCCCCCCCTCCCGTATTGCCAAGGCTATTCATCGACGTGTTTCTGTCAGTTGACAGGAGGCTTCCGTATGATGGTTATTTTCTTTCTGTCTTTTTATGCCGGATTGCCTATGCGGCATACCGTAGTTGTTCATTCACTAATTGACGTTTCTGTCTGCCAACCTTCCAGTGTGTAGTGTCATCCTGTATCAGAATTCATATACAGGCGGGATGCAAGTCTTGTAATGCAAGACATGAACACCAGACCTTAGGGTTGTGTATCTGCATAAAACCCTTAGTTAGTTGTTTGAATTAACATAAAACCATATCTGCAGTAAGGGCACACTGTCTTCAGATTACCAACAGCGTCTTGTCGCCCACATGAGCACATGTTTGATATTACCTGAATAAGATATTACAGGTAATATTTCTGTCTTAATTAACCTCAAGTAATTAATTTATCCCAAATTAAAGCCATCGTGCTTTCCGGCTATAGTCGTGCTTGCTTTACAATATCGGTGAATTGGTCTTTCGTGATCTGTGTTTTAATGAATGACCGGAATCATTTTACTCGAAAACATACCGTTAGGTTTAATTGCACTTCCAAGGGTGTTTACCCTATCACGCCACATCACTGACGTCTATACACATACAATTTAATATTAATTGCTAATAGTGCAGGGTAGATGGGAAAACCTTGCCGTACGCCATGCCGCTAATGAAATCTTCACTGGCATAGATTCACGACTAGTGTGTTTTATTGTCATGTGTACCTGGAATCAAAATGTCTCGCGAGACTATGACGACATTGTCTCTTCCTTTTGATGTATATGAGGTAAAATATAACAAAAGTGTTTCTTCTTTCTCTACCTTTTTGCCCCTCTCCCATGCACCCATGTAGAACGTTATTCGTGCGTCACTTCGAGCATCGTGTTGCGGCTTAATGTCACATTCACATGGCCTCAATTTTTTTTTCTGCATCATGCACTCCGTCCATAGTGGGTGATATATTGTGCAGGAAAAGCACGGGTGGCTGTAATCCTGTTTACTTACTTTGACAAGATGATAGCGAACCAAGCTGTTCGCTGTCTTTATCTTTGACAAATACTTTGACCACACGGAATGTCACCGGGTTATATAACATGTTATATTTGCTCAGCAACATACTGTATGTGTTTTGGAATTTTTAATGTAAACGGTAGTTCCTGGGATATTCACCGACAAGCGTAACCATTGTCATGAGCCGACTCAATTGAGACCAGGAAGCAGGCCCCGTACAACTCTCTAACCATGAGCTATCCTTAAGACTCAATTTTAACGGTTGACCGATGGTCTGAGACGACTGAATTTTCCTGCGGGCAACGATAAATGCTCGTCTCACTTGCCCGTGGGACAAATGTAAAATACCTCTGGAGCATAAACCAAACCCAAATCACAACCATGATGACAGAAATAGAAATTTCCTGTTTTTCCGTACACTGAAGCGGTGTTGCCCCCTCGCCCTGTGAAAGCCAACCTGTTCTTAATAAAATTAATTTCTGTTGGGAAAGCATAAAATTTTCAGAGAAAAGATATAGACTTAACTGTTCGGGCAATCCCCGAAAACACAGGTATTAGTTGCCCTGTGGAAAAATCTTTAAAATTGTGCCCTGATCCTGTTCATATAATGTGTCTGGAATATTACCATGAACTCTCTCATTTGGGTGAATAAATGTAAACCCTCAATACCTGATATTACTATGTACCCATGCACTTAATGAGGCACCTTTTCCAGTGCAATTGCCTCTCGGGTCCAGGCGGGACTGACGACCATTGTTTTCTGGTAATACATGAGTGTACTATTTCACCAGTTTGTACACACGTCATCTTTGCAAAGTTTGGTACTAAATTATTTTAGGGTGCATGGGAATTTTTACCTGTAGTGTTGAAGATGACTTCATTGTGTTTTTAATGGTCTTTGTTTGGGTTGTAGGGTGGGGGAGTTAAGGATGGGGGTACGGGGGTTGCGGTAGAGAGTGGTAGGAAAACGAGGGGAAAAAAAGAGAGAAAAAAAAAGGTTCCCCCCCAGGATGAGTTTCCTTCTTGAGTATGACATTATCAATCAATCAATCAGTCAGTGTTCTGGAGTCTTGGTTTTCCGTTTTGAGATCTTACCGCTGCATGTTCCCTGCGAGTCATCCTGTCCAATCGGCTGTCTATATAGCATGATCCAGCCAATCACCTATTCATGTAGTAGTAAAGTGAGGGTTACGGAGAACGGAATCGATACAAACATGTTCGCTGTGATATCATATATATCTGTGTGGGGTGTACATGTAGTGGGTATTTCCATTCCTCCCCCCCCCCATCTACATGTAACATAGTACAAACACTTGTATCTTCTGATAACATTATACACACCACGTGTTACACTCTAATCCATCAAAAATGTATACCTTTAACAATATTGAATTTAGGTGATGCAATAAACTGCGGGATATTCCGACCCTGACTATATATACGTGTTAAGTGTTAACGTTTGCCAGCTGCCACAACATTGTTAGCTCAACTGAGCTCGCGAATGCTCAGTTATATCCACAGATGGTTTTCATTCTTATTGCGTATTGCCAACAACCGTAATAACTTCTGACAAATTGGACTCATTGCATGTCAAGTTTTAGAACTACTGTCTTCGCTAATGTCTGTCTTTCGTACGCTGTTAGTGACGTATAGTGAATCTACAGAGTATATATTCCTAACCTGTGAGTTTACAGGTTGTGTGCTATGTTGGTATATCCTATTGCGTTTAGTGTTTCATACTCGTGATACATGTTACGAAGAAATGAAAACGTGTATAAGTTCGGACACCCTGTATAAGTACTGAGTTGTGACGAAACACTTGCAGAACTCAGTGGCCAACAACTGATGTGAAATTTGACCTGGTTTGCTTTTTAACAGTGCAACTGACATGAGGCATGTTATATGCTGTATGTAGACCTAGCAGAGGGAGCTCCGGTTGTCAGAGGACCGTGTGGGTGTCAACTGATTCACGCCACCTATCATGACGCAAAAAAATTCCAAGACATTTTAGTGACCTTATATCTTGTTTCGGTTTTGACTATGAATAGCGCAACGTATAAAATCATTAGGGAGTATACATAAACTTTTTTTATTGCCTGCTTAAAGAATTGCCGACTATAAAACAGCTTGTCATATCACCGTCATTGCGGATCCCGTTGTCACGTGTTGATCTGTGTGCGCATGTCTAAAAGAAAGGAGTATAGAATATACTGGAGCACACTAAGGAGGAAGCGAAACACCGCTGGTTACATCGTCTGTGACGCAATACCACAGTGATTGTTAGTACAGATAATAATGGCCCTTACGATCTCTTGCCATGAATCAGGAGTCAAAAAAGAAAACAAAAGAGCTAATGTAGTAATCAACCTGTATATATATGTACATGTAGGCCTATGACAAAGGTATTTCTGATACTAACACTCTTAGGTTGTGTTCTGGCTTTTATGTGTAGTTTGGCTCCTATAACAAAGTGAAGACGAAAATATGGGCTATCGACACTAAAACTGTGTTGAAGAAAAAGAAACACTAGAACAATGACATTGATTGAAAATTACGTTGGAATCATTTATGAATAGACTCATCTTCAGAGTTGCAAGTGGCTATTCCTTTGGGTCATGACAAAAATGTGCTTTTTTAAAAGCAAAGTTTAATAAACAGAAAAACAATGGAGGGATGGGTACTTAGGCATGGGAACAGCTGCTTTTGTGTAATTGACCTGAGAATAGAGGCAGACACTTTCTGCTACAGTGCCAATCTACTTTTTATTCAGTGGTGCAGACAGCTCATTAGATGTGTGACAATTAAGGTGCAATTAAGTAACCAGGTGTGTTACCTGGACTAAGATGTCTTTAAAAAGTCACAGTGTTCTGAACAAATGTCACTTTTTTTAATGTGGGTGGGGGACTATAAGATATATAGACAGAGATGTTTAACCTGTTTAAGTTAGTTTAAGGACATTGTCCATAGGCCGTGTGGTTCCCCTTGCTAGCTAGAATTAGCATTGGGGGAAATCTTGACCGCCATGGAGCCCCATGTATAGCAGTCATCCGGCATACATTTGCTCCCACCCGCCAGCAGCCAGTCATCGAGATCACACGGCCCCTTGTGTGAGGAGGTCAGATAGCTTAGCGCGTAGAGAGTTCATTCTCCTATATGCAGAGCGAGGGAACGCAGGGGACAGTCACAGTCAGCGTTCAGGAGAATACGGGTACATGCCACTTGCCAAAGTCAAGGTGGTCAGAATTAGTATCCCCCGGAGCAAGCAGTTAAACTGTATCACTGTGCTCGTCAAAACTGACCACAGAAAGTGAAGGGACTTTAAAAGTAACCTACACAGTGACGGGGATTTCTTTTATTACGATGTGGTACTAAGCTGGAATATTGTGTGACCGCGGGCTGTTTGAGATTGATAGCACAACCACTGAGGGAAAATGGGGGACGGACTGTAAGTATCGTTGTGTTGGGTGAACTCGTATGTGTTTTTGTACTAGCTATATCGTACAATGCCACATACAGTTTGGGTGAAAAGCATAGCTTGTCGGTGTAGTATTTAGTCTAACACATTGACATAATGTGTATATAGAGGACGAGGTAAAACCACACCTTGTCGTACTCCGATTTTGAATTTTGGACTACATTTATCTCTTGTACAAATTTTCATCATGCAGGCGGCTACGTTTGATACCTATATTTTTCTGTACAGAAGACAAAATATCTACCGCGATGTATATCTGTAATTGATTATTATAGGTAAGGTATTTCTATACGTATGTATCTTACCTGTATACCGGCCAGGTGTGCCTCGAAGATGGTACAAAATACATACAGGTATACAGTCATATATAGATATATATATTATATATTTTTATGTATTTTCTTCGAATATAAAACATTAGATCTTAAAACAAATCTCTTCAATTTCCATGAAGACTACATTCATGTAAAGTAGGTAAATACCTAATTTTACTTGCAGCTTACGGGCTCTCGTGAGTTTCGATTTGAGTATATATTTATATATAAAGCTGTCTACCACATGTATATTAATACCCGTCGAATCACGCACCTGCATATTTCTTTGCCTGGTTGACGTCTCTCAGGTGAGATGACGGAGTCAATGTATCTGGTAGACGGATCGACAAATAACCTTTGTTAGAATAATGACCTCAAAAAATAGCAAGAGCCTTCATATAGGGAGAATAGCTTTGACTGGGAACTGTTGGTTCAAAATACACCATCTACAGCCCTAGAGCTAACAGAGTATTACAGACCGCTTACTGAATGAATGACGTCAGAAAGAAAGCGAAATAAATTATGATGTCATTTTCTTTTATCCGGCGTTATCTTCAGTGCGTAATCAGTAATGCCCCCCCCCCCAAAAAAAAAAAAAAAAATTATGGATTGTATTCCACTCGCAACTTTTCAGAATGTTAGGGTGAGTGTATACAAATGAGTGGATTATATGTAAATCTCGATAAAACTGACCCTGTGGTTGAAATGGTGATTAGTGAAATAAAGTCACTTAGACAGGAAAGTCAAGAAAACGGAATGCAAGTAGTTTTAGAAGTATGTTTTTTCTCTCTGTCTATAACTGGTTTTAGGACAAGTTATAAAGCAGGATAAGGACTGTATTTGTCAGCATTTGCCATGTGGCTGCGGAGGCGAAGTTGCGCAACAGAGTCAGATGAATCGTTGTTGATTTTCCCAAACTAAAAAGCATATAGGCCTACACGGTGAAGAAATCTCCATGCAGTGAAGCAGCTTCCGTTTATTTGTCCGCTGCTCTGTGTTTATTCAGCGCCTGAGCTCGGAATGTAACCTCTTATTTGCTGTGCGTGGTGGCGAGGTCGATTCGTTTGAGGGCCTTCGGTTTGTGTGCCGAAAGTTTTGAAGTGTCCGGATTTAGGTTGTTATTTTCTCACTGCCGTCCTTGGTTCTGGGGCGTTTCGTTTGTCACCGACGCCTCCACAGAGCCTCCATATCGCCACACATGGCCAGGAAGTGAGGGGCTTGGAAGGGAAACTTTTCAAGATGGCGTCTGACCTCTTTTAGTGCATGTGGTTATTTGACAGTCCTTTATCAGCGTGGAGTAATCGTCCTAAATATTTTTTTTGAAAAAAAAAATCACGTTTTTTAAGTGTTATATTAAAACGTTTGAAAGCAGTGAAGATTTATCTTATGAATAAATGGTTTCACACTTACCATGTATTTATTTACCAAGATTACTGGACGTCTTTAAAACTGTGAACTTGCGCGTCTATCTAGTATATATATATATATATATATATATATATATATATATATATATATATATATATATATATATACTTATTGTACATGCCGTACAGCTTATCTTCGGAATAGGTGACAACTATCTAGTTGTCACAATCTATCTGTACTAGTTGTCATCTCATACACCATATGATTTTCACGGATGGTACACGAACACCCGAGAAAGAAAGCATTGGCCGTCGAAAAGGTTCGAAATCGAAATGAACTGACCATCCTTTTCTACTGACGTGTAAGATGTTGACAGCACAGGTTCAAGAAACTGTGGCGCTGGCCTATAGGATATGTAATAGAAACGTCTAGGCTGTTGCATTTTAATTTTTAGTCCTCCCACATCCCCTTCCCGTCCCCCAAAACTCAAATACCATTTGCACCTGATTCAACCTCCCATCTGTTACTCAACGTATACTTGGAATGTACAAATGGAAGGAAAAGTAACTGGCATGAGTTTGCAATAACTCATGTATCCGGATGTAAAAGAATGACCTGTTTTGGTCTTCATGTGGCAGTAAAATTGCACTGCCGTCTGCTTCCTGTTAAGGGAAAATGGCGCGCTGACTTACACGTGTCGGCCCAAAATGGTATTAACGGAGATTTTCCTGTGGTTGTATTCCCAACCCTTTCACCAGGAAGTTAAACTAAAGAAGAAAATAAACACAATTTAAGTCGATATACAAAAGGCTTTCAGACAAGAAGCACATGCCTTCGAATAAACTTATGATCGTGTGTTGCCCTGTTTGATGTCTATATATTTTCAGCTGCCTGATTTGGATGTCAATAAACAAAATACGACAGAGATCGGCCGTTTTGGTCTCAAGGAACATATTTGCTCTTTGGAATTTTGTAAGCAACACATTAGTCACCTGTTCTTCATTGCCTATAACAAGAACAAATTTCAGCAGTAGTCCTATACATCTCAGTGAAAGATATAGAGATGTTTAATAAACTTTTTTTGTAATTTGAATGAATAAAAATCACGGTATATCGCGTTTACTGGCCATGGTAAATCCGTATTACATGTCTTAAATTCATGCTAATGTTACTAATTTAAGGAAGGAAAAAAAAAACGTATATGTGTGTTAACGCATGTAAGTGGATATCATATTGGCTGTACATGTGGAAGACTGTATTAACCGTCGTTAAACGCGATATGCAACTGCAAAATTGGAAAATCAGGATCAGGAGAGAGTTTTGTCGCAGGAATTATATATCCGGGAGAGTGAGTTGGCAATAATATATATAATCATGTTGACTGAATTGCTGTATGGGGGACCTTTTGAACGTTGATTGCTAAATGGCATTAGGCGTGGACAACATTGTTCAAATAGCGAATTGCGTCAGGACGGAAGAGTTTACGATAAAAACAGATGCATAATGCATATTGTCTTACGTAATCTTACCGACTTGGACCATTCTGAAACGCGCGTTATTATATTCTGTCTGATAATCTGTACAAGCAGCAATATATCATTAGGTGCGTCTCCTGAAATATTAATGCGCAAGGCTGGTTAATAAATGTTGAACTGGTTAATAAAAGTTGAGTCGAAAGTTCAAAAGTGTTTCTCATTCCGCGCGATTGAAAGAAAAATAGTGCATTTATGACACTCTCTTTAGAGATGTTTCTCTGAGCACTGAAATGGTGCATTGATCAACATTCATAAACATCATGTCTTTAATGAAATCTCCAATTATATTGTGTGCAAAGATAAAGTGACCTTTGATCCGAAATTTGTATGTACATCGCGTTCAGGTTGACAATAAAACTTTGTGTGCATAGATTCACTGCAATCTGTCACGTGACATTTGATTCCATCTTTTACTACAGATTTTTTTGTATTTGTGATATCGCACTCTCCTTGTCACGTGACTTACTGGAATTACCACTGTTAATTAGACAGGATATTTCTTCAGATATCTGTTAATTAAGTGTTTCCACAGGTGCTATATCACAATTTCACATTTCATACGTTACATCCTGATGAAATAGTGAGTGCAATTTCGCGACGCATGCTATTCGGCCTGTTAAAATTGTTTGTACGGCGCATGATATCCCAGGTTTATCCTCGCAGACGACACAAGGTGGGCCAGAGTCGAACTGACCGCCGAACATGTTTATTTAAGGGGAGTTCCACTCTTCATATATTTACGTGGAGATTTAAGGCTACCAGCCCACACAGCCCTCTTTCGTCCTTTTCTTCTTCTTTTTTTTGTCCCCTTTGACACTCCTTGTACTAGCTTCCGATTTTGCAATGTTTTCTAAATGACAATTCGCGTAACCTGGGCAGATATTTCATCAAGTGGCCGCTCCCTTCTCATATATGTTCTTTTCAGACATTTCACCGAATCTGGTTGAATATGTGCATGTGACATCTTTCAAAACTTATAGCTAGAATGTCATATTCAGAGAAACGAGAGAGTCGCCCACTTCTTCCTTATATAGGTAGTTAAAACAATTAACAATGATTTCACCGGATATAAACAAATATCGCGAGATTTCACGGGAAGTGTCAAAAACTTTCCCTTCTTTGTTTAATCACATACGCTGGTGTTGTAATATAATAAGGCATAATTGGTTGTTTTACTTTGTGTCGTGTTTGGAATTATAAGTCCTATCTGTAGGCTGAACTCGTAGACAATTAGCTTTTTGTAGTATAAAAAGAACATAACTGATTGTTTAAATTCGTAACGTGTACAGAACTATGAATCATATCTGTAGGTTGAGCTGAAAGAGAATTTGGTTGGCTTGTATAGACATCCATTCTTCTGAACATACACATGATACATCGAACGATATCTTTTCCTGAAAACTTTTTTTCTAAAACAGAGCCGGCATTTTCCTCTTACAAGTATGATTAATTGACTTGTGTAGAAGTAGGCCTACACGACAGCTTTCTTTTGCTAGTAGTAATAGCAGTAGATCACTCCATAAGACTTTTGACCTGCTTACTCTACGTTCTTAGATAGACACGGGGACACTAAGCTGTTATTGCATTGGTTTCTTTCGATGGAAAGCAGTAAATGAAGGAGATGTTTAATGTGAGCTTTTTTAGGTATGTCGTTTTTTTTGTGTGTGTAAATTAAAGTTTAAATTTGTTGGCCTGCACTAAAAGCATGACCGCAGACGTGTACAATAATAAGCTATTGTTCTTAACAGACACACAGTAGAGCTGTGCAAGAAGTATGCCTGGCTAGTTAGAATATCTCACATCACACACTCAAGTCACATGGTATGTCTGCCATATATATGTACTCTATTTAGAGAGAGCCTAAAATTATTGTTGGAGGCCAAATTTTGTAGGATCTGTAGCTCAAGTTTTGTGGGAGTTGCAAATTTTGGATGCGGTAAATGAGCCGTAGTATTTTTTTTCCGGATTTGTATCCAGATGTCTACTTCCCTACGACAAAGCAGCCAAGTGCGACGTGTATGCCGTGTTACGATGGGGGAACGCCCTAACCGGGATGTCTCCACATTCCGGCGAGCCATATTTCGTAAAAAGAAATCTGTGACGTCAGATCTAAGTTAAACAGCCGATGCGCCTACATTTTTATCTTATGAAGTTTATTATTAGCTGATATCTGTGTGCTAGATTCGCGGAATCCTTTCAGTATTTTAGTCTGTCATTATCAGCTGTATTGTCAGCGGAATGTAGAGAGGCCAAGTTTTCTTCTATAACCCCGAGGATAAAAATCTCGAACTGTTAAAATAAATAGACCTCACTAAAAACTCTCTTGAGAAATATTTCGTGGTAAATTTAGAATCTATTTATACAATTTTTTCCTTCTGATATTGTGATGTTTGGATTTTTTTCGTACAAATGAATAAGGTCTTTTCAAAAACGCGGTCTGATTCCTTTTCTATTGCTCTTCTGTGATCACCAGTCTTTCGTTACACTATAGTACACCTATATCGCCGTGTGCGCACTCCATTCAATGGTACAACAAAACAACCGACCTCATAGGTTATTAGAACGTGAAAACCTGCCTCAAACACCTGTTACGTGTGTTTTCAAAAAAGAAGTCTGCAGTGGTATGATGTGGTAACCCGTCAAACGAGTTTAAGACGATTGCCCTTTTTTTATTTGAGCACACGTCGACAAGTAGCCATTACCTTACGCATGTCTACAGTATATTCACCTACATAGGTTTGTTTACATGCTCCCCAAACTTGACCCAAACACTGCTGGATCAAGGTAACGCCTGTTACAAACGGCATGCAGAAGAACACTTTAAACTGTAATACTGTCCTCACCCCCCATTGCCCTCCTTTGTCCCCTTTATAACCCTGTCTGGCCAGCGAGCTGTACGGTGAGCAAGGTACTTGAAGTTGTCTGACTTGCCATAAAAGCTTAGCTACCTCGGTATGGTCTCATTCTTTCGACCATAATGCTGGCCAGCGTTGCAGGAGGGAAATATTCTTCAGTACGAAATAAAACAGCCATAAATAAATAAATAAATAAATAGATAAATAAATAAAATAATTAGATCAGTGTAGGTTTATCCTTGGTGCTCGCGGGCAAGGGTTCAAATTGAGAAAGTAAACTTCATGGTTTGGATTGCCTATCCTGTTGAATGAGCTGGCCTATGAAGGTGTTAGGTTGTTGCCCATGGTATCCTGAAAGTGGACAACAAACCCATAGCTAAGGTGCACAATCATAAAATGTGGCGTACATTATAGAGAATTTTCAGAATTTAATTAGAGCTTTAGCAAAAAGAATGCCAAAAAAAAAGGAAAGAAAAAAGGAAAAGCAACTTTGGAATCATGCATACAACGATATTTTACATGATGTGATACTTTATTTAAAGCTGGTTGTTTTCCTTTAAATGATAAAAAATGACAAGGGCAAGATCACTTCCAGTTGACTGGACTGCTTGTACGGCTTCCCTGTCAAATGCTTCATTGCTTCACTTAACTATCTGTCCCGTCCCTCCTCTGTCTGAAAATGTCTGACATGCAGAATCCTAAATTAGCAGGTTGGTTGGATGGAATGTAGAGTGTGACTCAACGGAGTGTTGGACGCCCCGAATCGCAGGTCATTATACATATATACATACGAATAGTCGATCTATAGTGTTTTTGTCCGGACGACAAGGCGTTTATCATGGCATTAAGGCCTAGTTGGGGTTGGCCTGGGAGCGGTCTGAATTTTGTAACATCTATTGAAATCTGCAAGCTTTATTGTTGTAGAATACTGAGTGAACCCCTAGGGTCTTAATATGAGCACATATGATGGGGTAAAGAGCTAATAAACTAGTCATTCAAGTACGGTTCCTTTTTGTAGGGGGATTGGTTCCGCAGTTTAACAAGTAGATTATCAGAGACGTCGTTGTGTGGGAAAGAAAATGAAGGTCTATGTTTGCGACAGGTTCAGGCGTACGCACTGCCACCTTACTGTTGAACGAGATCAGTGCAAATTTTATTTCATCTTGACGAAACAGATCTTGTATATAGCATGTAAGCATTATTTGTAGCTAGTGTAAACATCAGTGGTGCCATTTCATCTGAAATGAAGTATGATTTTAAACGCAAATACACAAAGGCACAGACTACGTAAAATTGTACGGCCGGTGCTGCATGGTTGCGGCCACCATTTTGTTTTCGTGTCGCAGGGGCCACCTCGGCCTGTGTCTTTTCAACCGTGACTGAAATTAATAAGATGACAAAAAACTTTGCGTGAGAGAAAGTGTTCATTGTTGCATACACAGTCGTGTAGTGAAAGAACTACTTGAACTTTAGCCTTCAGACGTGCTTATATATGTACTACATAAGTAAGAATAGCCCAGTGTCCAATTGTAACATACGGTATCCAATCCAGATTTAGTCCGTGACTACGGTTGGGTTCCCATTTGGGGTTTTACTAGTTGACCTGCTTTTGGCTTTTTTTTTTAGTAAAGCGTAGTTGTCGTCTGGACAACTTGAATTTAGATAGCTGTACTTCAGTGCCTTAGGCACAGGAGCGTTTTAATACAAAAGTTCCTCCCAAAGGTGAAAGCTTCATTACTCGAGGGATCTAGCAGATATGTCCACTGGTAGTGGTTAACTCTTACTGAAAGCGAACTCGTCACCTTCTCCAGACCACGCGCTGATATAGCCGAACTGATTGCGGCTCAGTTATGTGAGTTGTTACTGCCGTATTTTGATACAAAACTGCAAACCTAACGAGAACCAGTCTGGTAGTGTTTCTGTAGTATTTTGTTATAAAACTTCAAATGTAACGTCGATAAGTCTTGTGGTCTTACTGCAGTAGTTTGAAACAAAACTTGTAGCGTAACGTGGGCTAGGTTTGTGGTGTTACTGTAGTCTTTTGTTACGAAACTTTTCGGTTGATCTGTTACAACTATATGGCCTATATGTTGTAGCCATTTTTATGTGGGATTTAATTTCGCTCCTCTATGAGATGTATGACATATAGTTTTCTCTTTTTTATCCTAGTATATCCCCCACTTTTCACACCCTGGAGACCATTTTGTGATCAAGTTTATATCTATCTAATCGCTGTATTCTATACTTTCAGGTTGGGGGCCATTTTAGGAGGCTCGTTCTCCTTCAAGAAGTTAACAGGGAGTAAGAACGATGACTGGGTAGACAGATTGAATCATCTATGGACCGTTTTACTTCTGGTTCTTTTCGCCATTTTCGTGACGACAAGCCAGTTTGCCGGCGAGCCGATTCACTGCTGGGTACCGGCGGAATTCTCTGGAGAATGGGCATCTTACACCAAATCCATTTGCTGGATTAGCAATACGTACTATATCCCGTTGAAGGACACTATCCCCGTGGATATAAACGATCGGCGTGAAGCGGAAATCAACTACTATCAGTGGATTCCGCTGATCCTGCTCTTCATGGCTCTCATGTTCAAGTTACCAAACATCATGTGGCGCATGGGCAACGATGGGTCGGGAATTAACCTAGATAAACTGATCACTATGTCCGAGAGTACGCAACTGGGGTCTCCAGAAGAGAGAGACTCCACTATCAAATACATAGCTCTATACATGGACCGTTGGCTGGAAACCCACCGAGAAATTCGCTGGAATAAACTCGTACGACTCCGGCAGAGTATGTCCAGGTATTTATTTTTCGTCTGCGCCAAGAAAGATGGTACCTACCTGACAGGCTACTATATGTTCATCAAACTTCTGTACGTGATCAACGTTGTCGGACAAATGTTTCTGCTGAACGCTTTCTTGGCCATGGAGTACAATTTGTATGGATTCGAAGTCGTTTCTCAGCTGAACCACAAGGGGAATCTAGAAGGATCGCCACGTTTCCCAAGAGTCACTCTTTGCGATTTCGAAATTCGTCAGCTACAGAATCTTCAGCGGTTTACCGTGCAATGTGTCCTTCCCATCAATCTGTTTAACGAGAAAATCTTCATATTTATATGGTTCTGGATCGTGTTTGTGTCGATCGCCACATGCGCCAACATCTTCTTCTGGATCTACCGAATCGTGTTCAGGCAAAACCGTGCGCGTTACGTGAAGAAGTACCTTCGCCTGCTGGACGAAATCGCCGCTGGGGCCGCCGACAAACCTCTGTGCAAGAAATTCGCCGACCAATACCTTCGTGATGACGGGATCTTCGTTCTTCGGGTCATTGCCAAGAACTCGACAAATTTGGTCGTTGCTGATTTGATCCTGAAACTGTGGAGGATTTTCAAGGACAAGCCATACAACAGAAAGTCGATCGCTGATACTTTATCTGATCACGAAAACGCTAACGAGAAAGACTCATTGGCGTAAAGAAACAAGGCATTTTAAAAGCTGGAATAGCTTGTTAGACTTCATTTTTTCAAGCCTTTTATACAAACATCAGGCAATGAAATGACAGTAAACTCTTGGGTAAATCATATGCTGTATAAAAGAACCACACACTTAAACAGTTCGCAATTTTTGCCAAAAAGGAAAGAAAAAAAAGTCTGAATTTTACGAAACTAGTGAGTAGCGAGAAAAAAACATAAATAACATGAGGGCATTTCAGGAGAGGTATATTGTCGTGTCATATACCTTTACTACAACTAACGTTATGAGAAAAACAAGCCTGACAGCATACTCCATAATACACCTGCCCAGTTTTGTCAAGTCCTCCGTGAACAAATTGTTCATACCATTTTTGGGTGGCAGTGGTGAGGCGAGAGTTGGGGGGGGGGCTTGGATTCTTTACCCAAGACGTTATTGTCAGGCTAGAAACTGTGCTGATGTCTTGGACATGCAATCGGTGCTTCGATAAATGCAATATTTCTTGTTACTTTGATCCGAATTATCATCAGAATGGCGGCAATAATGGCTTCGCATGGCGCGAATTCCAAACAAAGCAATACGGTGTAAGACTGCAGGAGAGTACGATATTGCGTATTACGGATCGCAATGACGAAACATTTCGAATTTTATATTTTGTAATAAATGGAGTGGTTGATTAATTCAGAAAAATAATGGCCAGATACTCGTTGCGTTTCGTTTCGTTTTTGCATAAATCACGTAGAAAGGGACCACATTGTTTGTATTTAGCATATTTATTACTTTAGTGTATACACCAATAGGAGATAGGTGGCTATTCTCTGGAATAACATTCCAACAAAAATGTGTACTATAACATTTCATACATGTTAAGAAGAAAACGAAATGCAACTGATGTAATATGTAATAACATGGACGTTGATGCTGTTTACCTCTTAGTTGCGTTGAAGTTTTTGTAATGTGACCTAGCAAAACAACTCACCAAATCTAGTGATGTTTGAAACTATAAACATCACTGTCATTTCCAAAACATCATTATACGTGTAGCTATCATTGATAGTATGGAAGGGCGAAGCGACCAACTGATACAACCCAGTTTAACTGGCGTTTCCTACATTTAATAATTTTTGCCTTTTTTGTCAAGCCCTACGTAACGTCTCTGTGGCGATATGTGTATAGGGTAATTAACATGACGTTTTCCCCATGTTGAAGAATTTCTCCTGGTGAAATGTATGCTACTGAAGCACAAGACTTTCACTTTATAAAAGCAGGAAACGCATCCCATACACTGCCATTAGATAAACATCGGTCAAGGATTGGCTTCCCATTGGATTTTTTCTTTACGATGACATCCCCCTTATTAATCGTATATTTACCACATAAATAATGTTCTGTCTTCTGTAGATAGCAACAACAACAACAACAATGTCTTCCATAAGTGTACCCCTTATATGTAAACGATATTTTAGCGCAATGTGATAGGTTGCTATACATAACCTGTAATGTGTGAAATATGATATTGTGTAAAAAAAATCTTTCCTCAATACTGATATTTGCCAATTACTTAATTAATCCGCTTTTTTGTATATTAGCATTTCATGAAATTCAGATTTAATATTTTACCTTTATATATATGTTCCGGATAATCATTTCATTATGCAACGATTATTTTTCATGTTTATGAACACATTGTGATGTCAACGGCCTCTTCTTGGGGCGCATGCATTAAAATTGTATCTCTTGCTGGATAGGTGGCGCTGTTTCGTCCTTAGAATGTCATGTAAAATGATTGATAAATTGGCAATTATTCCACCGAGTTTACTTTCCACCCACCATGTACATCAATGTAACGGTTATCACTGTAGTTTGCAAGATCACTCAAATTCCCGAAACTGTATTCATGTTATATTGAAACTTTCTTTTGAACTGAGGTTTTAGTCTTGAGACATTCCTTGGGGCATATCAAAATCGGCATACATTTCTTTTTCCGGAATGGATGAACGATTTAATGTCCCGACATCCACTTCTGCTTGATGCAAATCACACCAAATATTCACTGAAACTTTATCTCTGGTATTCAGTGCCGTTTGTTGTAAGTTGCCTCGATGAATTCATTGTATGTGCTGTGGATGCTAGTGTTTATTAAGGTCATTAAGGACTATAAGTTAGGACCAAGTCACTCAACCGCGGCCATTGTCAGAAAGTTTCTCAGGACTGCGCCTGAGTTTGAGCACTGTGGCGATTTCCACCCCGTACTGTGTTGTACAGCGGATGTCTTTGTTTCCGCACTTTCAGTGACGTCACCGATTCGAGTGACATTCCTGTGACGTACTTTGAATACGGGACTGTGTGAATGCGATCGTTTGCTTGTGAGACTGTTAAAGCATGAAGAAACAACGATAACGTTTTACATGGCAGTAATGTAAGTTTTATATCGCGTGCATCATTAACATGTTTATCACTGTGTTTTTTTTTATTATTATTTCTAAGATCACTTGTTCTATGCAATATTTGTACAAAGTTTCATGGAACTTTTCCAAATATGTAATGACTGTCTGCCTTATCATTCATGTACTTTTTGAAGCGTGTGCCATTAAGTGGGCTTGATATGTGTACAGTACGATTGACGTCGTGGAAAATGGGTATTATATAATGCATATGCATATTCACGTATAGAAGGCCCGTCATGCGCAGTTGGACCCTCCAGTAATACAAGTAACTCTATCTTATTCAATAGCGGAAGTGTATACCCGTTTCTATTTTTCTTACACGATGTTTTATTAAATCATTATACAAAGTGTATACCTGGGCAAGTTGTTATGAATAAAGTTATGTTATAGATAACCTACGAGGGTGTCCGTCGTGAATTGCTGAGGTAAAAAGAACAAACGGATCTTTCAAAAACATGTATAATTGGGACTGATATCGTCTTATTCAGTAGCGAAAGTGTGTAGTTGGGCAAGTTGTTACGAATAAAGTTATTTTATAGACAACCTACGAGCGTGTACGTCGTGAATGTTGAGGTATAAAGAATAAACGAGGCCCTCCTGTTGGAGTATGACGGTATATTTATTTATTTGATCGGTGTTTTACGCCGTAGTCAAGAATATTTCACTTATACGACGGTGGCCATGCAGCTTTACGGTGGGAGCAAAAGGGACAGATCCTGTTGGAGTAAGACAGTGTAGACCTCTGCTTCAAAGAGTAATATGGTGCTTGCCTCGTGTGTCTCCGAGCCTTAAGTTTATAAGATAAGGATGGATTTGTGTTTAGTGCTCTATTAAAGAATGTTTCACTCAGACCACTGCGGATAATTTCATGACTACAGGAAACCAGGGTGACCGGGATAAACCATCGGTTCTTTGGCAAGTGAAATGAGGTTCTTTCATTCGTGACAGTGATGCAAATATTTTCTGCCACAGACGCAACTTATAATGGTTATTGCATATCCCGTGAAAGGGCAAGGATCTTCAACGAACGTCACGTAAGACACCCAAACGGGAACGACAGCCGCTTATTGTCGCTAATTTATGAATAGAAGAACCATAGTGCCTGGGATAAAACAGCGAGCTTTCGGAAGTTACTGACGGACTTAGTGACGGAAAAATATGCACATCGTATTGGAGAAAGGCAATGTTTTCTAGGAACGTCAGATTGCGCAAACGGTCTCACGACAGTCGTCGACTCTTTATTTTCACGAAGGCCCCACGAACAGTGGAAGCAAGGGAAACTACAAATTATCCGTCCAAGACTTGGTTTGAACGCACACCTCTGGCCTGTTCTCTGTTTTCTGGCCATTTCAAGTCAAGCATTTGACCGGGGCCCGTTGTAACGGTTTTCGCAGGCCTTATAATACACCTACGTACGAATGCATAGAGGGCAACTGTTTCATCCTGCAGAACTATGATTAATTTTTATGTTAATTTCCACTAATGAAGAGAATCAAGGCACATATAAAAATATCACATGAATGGACAGTATGTTACAAGTATATTTCATATGTTTTGTTCTCTGCACTTCATCATTCATGAGTATTCATTATACTTTCTACAAACACCTGTGGAGAGCTTTACACATATCCTCTGTTCCCTGAAGATAGGCCGGATATATCCAGTGTCCTCGCTACATGCCGGAACGTTACAATGTGAGACCTTTGCATCATGTTGAATCAGTGCCAAGAGGCCTGTATAACGCCCATGTTCACATTTTCACTTCACGCATATCACCATAGCCCCAGTAATAAAATCTGACAGCTGCCACGTAACTCCTACCACACCTGATATATTTATAATATATCCACTCCAGTCTAAAGTTACTATATGCTATACCTCTAATGCTTTTGACATTTTTATTCTCTCCAAACGTTAAATGTCAACGTTAGTAACAGCCGTGATCTTGAAAGAGTGGTTTCGCGCAGGCATTGGGCCTACAGTTGTCGGGTGGGGATGAGTCGTAAGCTCTAAACCACCGGAATGCATGCGAGGTTACCGTGGGTGGGTTGTGATATGACGAAAGGGTATACAGGTTTACGCTGCAAGTTTTAACATGCCTGACATAGGATTGTGTGTTATGGCTCACTTCGGATTAAGCTTTTAAACTATAGGACAAAGATTCAGCAAACTGTGCTGCCCACGCCATATTTCTGTACTGGGCCAGGTTAATTCAAACAGCCAGGCCGTCTACGTGTGGGCATGGCGCATGCGCTCTGAACATTCGTGGGTTTTTGTTAAGACAAAGGCGTGTCCAATGCACGTTGAACTATGAACATGCTTTAGGCGGATTGTGCGGGTCAGGGCATGCTTTTCTTGTTGACCCGGGGCATTCAGATTCAGTGGACCACGAATGAATACAGGGAAATCAAAATACAATAAAAAATCATCAAATTTACACATGAGTGTTCAAGTATCTATGTCACCACGCAGGACGGTTCGTTAGTAATTCGCTGAAGGTTGGTGGTTCCTCCGCCGAGAAGATTGATCTTCATTGTATAACTAGCAAAGTAATTTTGAGTGTTCATCAGAAATGAAAGAAATAAAGTAAAGGGTTAATCTGAAAAGGGTAAATTTTTTTATCGTCATCGAATTAACTAGTCAGTTTGTCTTCTTCAGGGCTTAGTCTTTGAACTTTTGAACATTTCGGCCAATGGCAAGCGTATTTAAGGCGAGGAAATATAAATTAAAAATTTCTGTTGGGTTGTGGATGATTACATGACGGAAAGGTGATGTGAAGTGCTGCTGTTGTTGTTGTTGTCGACCATTGCTCGGTTGCTATGGCCTATCCTTTATAGACTTGTGTACATAAACGTTTGGAAATCCCAATCATGTTTGCATGTTCCCCGGAGCTCAGTGCGGTTAGAATATTATTTGTTTCCCCGTGTAAAATCAAACATTAGGCTAGGGTTTAGGAATGCACGGCCTATCACCTACATTGCAGCAGTGACGTGCTTGAGCTCGATGATATTGTATTACATGTAATAAATCACATCCGTCACCTGTGATAAAAAAAAATTGATCAACAGGGTGATAAATTAAGACAACTTGACCCGAAACCCATGTTGAAGGGGTTACTAAATTCTCCGCCTGAAGATATGGGATGATAGTGACTCTCCTGACATCAAACGCTGATAAGAGCGATAACTCATCATATACTTCTGTGATAACGGATCGTCATCAGGACATATATAATGAAGACATAAACCTGAACAAAAATGTCGCCGGCAAAGCCGCTTTTCGCCTTTGAGGCACGTTATACCAGTGTAAATCCTTACTGCATGTTATCATCTACCCGTGCATCTAAGCTATAGGCCCAGCTGTGACAATGACTGTACGGCGCTATACCATTGCAAGAGAAAACATCACAACATTGCAAAAAGACACTATGGGATTTCAAAGACACTCTACGGTTGCCCAAACACGTCACATAACTGCAAAAGGAATTAAAATATTAAACACACTTTCCCATTGCAAAAGACAGTGTACCACTGCAAAAGAGTTTATACCATTGCAAAAGACACCGTACACTTGCCAAAGACGGTGACTCGTTGACGAGGAAAGTATACTAATGGAAAACACACTTTCCCAATGCGAAAGACAGCATACCATAACGAAAAAGTTGAAATGATTGCAAAAGACTGTACATTATTGCAAAGGACACTGTACCATTGTAAAAGACAGTATACAAGACCAGAAGACAGTAAAAAATCATTGCCAAAAAACCCCAAAAAATAACTATACTAATGCAAAAGACGCTTTCCCACCGCAAAAGACAGTATACCATTATAAAAAAAATTATATGATTGCAAAAGGCAGTACACCATTGCAAAGGACACTGTACCATTACAAAAGGCACTATGTCATTGCAAAAGATAAAATATCATTACAAAGGACACTGTAGCATTGCAAAGGACACTGTACCAATGCAAAAGAGTTTACCATTGTGAAAGACAGTATACCATTTGCCAAAGACACTATGCCATTGTAAAAGAGGCAATACGATTGCAATCGTTCGAAACTTTCTCTTTGTAAAGAATTATTTAAGCAACTTCCAATTACTGTTCATATATACCACCTTGTCATCGCCAGGCTAAATCAACTAGGTGATTGAGCAACTGACTGACTGATTGATTAGTTGATTGGTCGATTGGTCGACTGGATAACTCAGCGTGGAGGTGGTAAGCGTATTGCCTGGCCGACAAATTCACTATTAACTCCAGACGGTTTGCACGGATCACTAACTGAGAGAGTAACGAACTAAAACTTTCCTAGTAACAATTTTTCCGATGGTAGAAACACGTTGTTTGTTTCCGAACGTCGGGTGGGGGTATCCAGAATTATATATAGATATATATATATATATATATATATATATATATATATATATACATATGAGGCAAGAACGAACCACTGACCTTTAGGCAAGTTACTGGAAGATCGTCTACCCTATTACAACACTGCCAGAAACCGGGTAAAGATAGCGGATTATGACACGCTGGGAAAGGCCAAATACGTGTTGTATATGCAGGCAAAACTTCGCATCGTCAGCTCGTTTCGTAATCTTTGTGTATATACAAACAAGGTGTCGGTACCTGTTGTGTAATATACAGAGGGTTTGTCGGGCGCTGGAGGAAAAGTCTGGCACTAATCTAACCGCTCTATTGTAACTCCATGGGGATCGCGCGAAATGCCAAAGCGAATTCCTAGGCTGGTCCTGTCCTGATCCCGGCCGCCATCTTGGAATTCCTAAGCGGCGCAGACTCAGTGGCTCAAGGGGTGGTCACGGGACGAAAACAAACAGGGCTTTGGCTGCCTTCGGCACGGAGGGGAAATCAAAGCAATATGTGGCGTTTTCGCTTGGATTTTTGATGAGCTTTGAGAGATAGAGAGAAGTACACGAATACAGGTTTGGTCGGTTATTAAGACCCTGAATTACCGACCAAATTGTTGGTCGGAACCCGCGGCGCTAGAAATGTATTCTCCACGGTGCAGCGCCATCTGGTATAGCCACAATGAAAAAGAGTACAACGCCCTGTGATTGGAGGCTTTCATATATATAAATAAATAAATAAATAAGTCAATAAATAAATAAGTCAATATATATATATATATATATATATATATATATATATATATATATATATATATATATATATATATATATATGTATACAAATCGTTCGACAAATCAATCATCCACGCAAACAACCAATAATCGAGCCAGTCCAGTCCAGTCAATAAACCAATCAACGGAGCCACACAATTTCTAGTGATTACCTTCCTGTCTCCATTTATTTCGTTCTTCTGCACTGATTTTTCTCCCACATGGATTCACGTGTCTCAGGATGTAATGGATTTCATCCCTTCTGCACTTTCACACACTGATATTAACACAATAACAACAAGGCACGTTGTTTAAATTGGCAGAGGTACTCTTTCCCTTAATCGATTTCACATTTTCGTTTGAGACGTCGCATTCAAGCTACAGTTGCGTAATATCAGCACGTCACTTTGATCGATATCGGGAATTTCCGTGCACCTCTCTGGTCTGATCTCTGCTTCGACATACCTCCATCAGTATCAAGGAGCAACAGATGAATATATGCAAAACATATCGTGGCCCTTTAAAAAATCTACTGCTAGCTTTCACATAGTTAACTAGTTTAATATTGGTCCATAAATAGCCTTAATACGATTTAATTAAATTTAATAAGTCTGTAAATAACATGAGTTGACTTTACTGGATGAGGTTGAAAAGCACGACGATACTCATGCCGTATTACTGATATAACCAAATATTAGTACTACTGAAAGCAAGGTTTTTGAAAAGTAAAGACATGCACACGTAGTTCATTAGATGGACTAACCACTCGAGAAAGGAAAGCAACTGTTCCTGTTACAATTATATATACATTGGGTAAAAAGTGCGGACAAGATATTCTAAAAATTAGAAGAATTAGGGAAGTCCTGCCGAAATGATGCGCATGTCTCTCTCCGGTCCAATGGTCCAGGAGTTGATGTGATGTTTTTAGGCTACCAAGCTACGTCATTCATGACGTCATACACTATATGAGCTCCTTCACAACCATTATTTTTACGCTCGTCGAAAATTTTTAAATTTTCATCATCGAGACTCATATGTCTGCCTGCAAATATATAGTTGACACAATTTTTTCCTTTCATCAAACATACACCTGTGCATGGTGCACCAAACTGATGGCTGGCATCAAAGAAAATCGTATGGCAATCTTAATTTAATACGGAAAATTATGCATCTGGAAATGGTAACGTAAGGCCTTAGTGGTAAGATCATCCACCTCGGGGTAGGGAGATCCGGGATCAATCTGGGATCCGGTCATACCAAAGGCTTTAGAAATGGTACTTGTTGCTGCCTCCCTTGACACTCAGCACTAAGAGATTAGAGCAAAGGAAACAAAGCTGGTCGTCTCGATGTCAGTATAGTGCGACTGGGTGTGGTGTCACGTCTGGTGTTTTCGGCATGATTTTCCAGCTGAGGCGGCACTGGCGGCATGGACTCGCCGTGTCACAAGAAGACACAGTATATGTATACATTCTAAGGACTCCTCGTCGACATATAATGAAAAATTTTTGAGTACCACGTAAAACCCAAGAATACGTACATACATACACATAGGATCTCCATTCCATATAGGCATACACCTATACCCTTACCGGTACGAATTCTGTTACTGGTGGGTAACGTTACAAATATCGCTAATAAAAACAAACAGCCTATACCAGTGATTATTTTTACGACCAATAATCTAAACACACACATCACAGCAGCGAAGTCCATATCTTGTACGTCAAGGTCATAAAGATGGTGGCTAATCGCTGCAGAGATAACGTTGTGCATAATACCAGGGTGCCGAGTGTTATGGCTTACAGGTGTTTCCTATAGAGGTTCATCGATATACCGATTGTTCTACCGCGTAAGTCTCTTGAGAAAAGGTATACGCTGCAAAACTGTGTGCCAGTAAAAATGCCATAAAAATGTCGATCTTATCACCCTTTTCTCTGCTCCATCACGTATACAGCTTCCATTTCCCATCTCCCTTTGTTTCACATGCAGCGTGCAAATGTGAACGCAACGAGCAGTAATCTCGCACCAGATGGTAGTTGTTACCTAGTCGGATAAAGAAGACAGCCACAGGTAAGTAGTTTCAACAGCAAGCTCGAGCATACCTTTTTTTACTCAGTATTTTAATTGTATTTCTTATTATATAATTGTGAACACTGAGAGACAGGTGTCCACATGACATGCATGCAACAGGGTGATATCCTATATTAATGCATATTTATGCATGTATATAGGTCATATGACTTCACAGGACTACCGCTACGTGTAATCATAAAAATTGTACAGTGTACATTTATCTGCCAAGTATGATATATATCTTGTTGCTATTATTGAGGAAAGATGGGGATTAAAAACGCTAAAGGAAAAAAAACAAAAAACAAATACAAAAAAAAAAAACAAAAAAAAAACACACAATAATTAAAGAGAAAAGATATCGAACAAAATGATAATGAGTGAAATCAACAACGCTTAGTTTGTTATTATTTTTTATATTATTATTATTGTTGACTGCATGGAGTGGATGTAGAATCAGCTTCTACGAAATTCCCGTCATGCATACCTCTGCTTACCCGTACTTAAATACTTGAATCAATAAATGTAGAACTCTTATTATGATCGTCGGTATTATGCCAAAACTGTTAAGAGAACGAACTGTAATTTGACATCATTCGAGATTGTTCTTTTGGAAAGCTGAAAAAACTGACTATCTTCCTTACGAAATTGACTATCTTTTTTGTCGAAATTGATTAAGTGAATTATTTATTTTTGGAAATAATAAAACAACTAACCGTAGATGTATAAATATAATTGTGCACGATATTTAGTAACGCAAACCCTACACGAATCTTCACTCTGACTTATCGAGAGTAGGCCTTAGTTGCAGTAACTAGAGCTCACGCCTATGAATAGTTCTCACAACATATAACATGATTACAGACTAAATAATTTATTATATTCTTGAAAGTAATTCATATTTTATTATTTCTTATTTTGTGTCGTCTCCATTGTACATGTGGGAAATTCTCAGGTTGTTTAACAACAGGTGTTGATATTTTGATACGACCCCTATTGCTCCTTGTGCCGAGTTGCACTGCAGTGATCGACAGACAGGCCGGGAACACATGCATGCTGAGGTGGCCAGTCGCCTGCGATTGCTGCAATCGAAACAGGACATTTTACCGAATTTGGGAAAACATCTGAAAGAAGTTCGCCAGGTATGACATGCTTGTTATTTAATGCATATAAGGCAGTCATTATTTTTAAAATGTTTGCCCCTTAAATGATTATATTTGGCTAGATTTGCCTGACATGCTTATTTTGCCAGCGGGGCAGCGCATGCATGGAGTTGTACATTTCAGCCCACGTCACTGGCTTTGACTGATAGTACGTGAAATCGATTTGACTGAAGATGACATGCCACCGATGTTCAAACATGACGTGTGTGTGTGTAGTTTTGTAAAGTGAAATTATTTGCTTGCATCAGGTCAGGGAATTAAAATAAATTATGAATGGGTTACATTGGGTGCAGATTTCGTCATCAGTGATTTATTGCCATTTATTATGTTTTGTGGATGGTACTTACTTGGCTTGTGACCTAGATATATTTTTGTTACACTATAAAAATACGTATCATGTAAATAATATCTCAATAAATCAGTTCTGCAATAAAAAAAATCACAAACGGATCGGCAAATATTTGAATCCATCTGAAAAAGAAATGCACTTGTAATTTGTATATTCGTTGTGATGTATCCTCCACACATTAATAGGACTTGTACCAAACAGCAGAAAAAAAAATCGAATTACATTGTTTGGACCAAATTATGAGTAGTTTGGTACAATTTTGAAGAGCTATCTTTTCAGTAATCACCCTTCGATGCAGGCTAGCGTCCCCGCCACTGTCCGAGTGTAGGCTGCTCTCATCTCACTGCACCGCGTAAACTGACAGCCCGCTATTATATAACTTCACATCCACAGGTTTATGTGTCTTTGTTGCGTAGAAATGTTTTTACAAAGTGCCACTCAAGCATCTGTGACCTGTACATTTCGCCGATACTTCCCGCCTGAATCGACGGTGCGCGGATGACGTCACGGCAGTGTGGTAATGGACGGGGAAAAACTATGCAAGACTAATGGCCGTGGTGTTGGGGTTTGGGGTGGTGAAGGGTGAATTGTGAGATGGGGTTAGCGAATCTTCTCAACCCTCAGTTTGTATTTGTGGTGAGCTTGATATTTGAAGAGACACTTATTCGATGTTTCTATTATCGCAGCGCATATATTTCCGGATGTGCGCATGCGTATAGCATCGGGAATCTGCGATGAGTTTGAATGCTGTCGCTGCTTACTTTTATTTCAGATTAATGTGATTGTTTTGTTTAGGGTTTTCATGAAAATATGCATTTTGTGGCCAAATTTAACGCACATGAAAAACATTTCTGTTTTTTTTTTTTTTTTTTCATTTTAACGGCTAGCACCAAAGTTTTAAAGTCACGAAGCAATGAACCGAATCCTCCCACCAATGCGGTCGCTATGAGTTCAAGTCCAGCTCATGCAGACTTCCTCCTGGGGCGTACGTGTGAAAGTCTGCCAGCAATCTATGGATGGTCGTGGGTTTCCCCCGGGCTCTGTCCGGTTTCCTCCCACCGTAATGCTGGCCGCCGTCGTGTAAGTGAAATATTCTTGAGTACTCGTAAAACACCAATCAAATAAATAAACAAATAAATTAAATGACGAATTTGTTTGACTGTTTTTAGAAGTTTTTAAAAATCGATGCTGCAATTAAATAAGTGTTAAGGTAAACCACGTGTTATTATCAGTGTCCTCAAAATATAGAATGGGCTTCATGAAAGGGAGAAATATGACACGGTTTATTTCATTGCTGTTATGTAAACCGCAACTATAAACTGTTTATGTACATGTATGTAGCTGTAGAGCCGCTCATCAAACACTGTAAGGCCTATATAGTAAATCATTCAACACGCTTGCATATACTGTATAACATAAGCACATGCAGACAGTGGAATGTGTTAATCGGGCAAATGCGCTGATGTGGTAACAGGGTTTCATACGATGTATAAAGTAGTACTCTAGTATGTGGCTGGTAAATATCATTAGTAAATCATAGTGCTATATACTCCATCTGGCAGCGATTTCTGTTGATGGACGCATTTGTATAAATGCATTACGGAATGCACATTTTCATGTATATACAATAGGGTTATTGGCGTCATGCATACAGCAGAGCACGGGTGTGTAGCATACAGCTGTCCCTTACATGCAGTCTGTCTACATCGTACAGATCCACAGTTTAATGGTACACATCTACAGCGTTTTCTACCCATAGATGCAGTCTTTCCCAGCCAACTTCCCCAGGCTGATGTCTGAAAACATTTCCTCGCCTTATTTAATGGATAACGGGTTTGGAAAGAAATGTATGGTTAACTTTCACAAAACAGCGTGAAGCCATTTTCGCGAAAATGATACTCTCCATTATAAAAGTGATTGTGTACACTGTATGCATAGAAGGTGTACCTGTCCACAGGTTAGGTATACGTGTAGTTTAATACTTGTAAATGTTGCGCAGGCACGTTTATTTAAAGTGTATCGAATATAATCTTTACACTTTGCGTACCCAGTCTCAAGAAGTAAATACATATACTGTTTCCAATGTATCCATGTGTTGCTGCATGTGTTGCTGTCTGGGTTCTAAACAATATGTATGCTAAGGGTATCCAGTCGTCATTGGTGTGGCGTGTGTGTATGTACAAAATGTATGAGCACTGCGTGAGCTTTACGCGCCAAGGGGACGTTTTCAAGAGTCAAGCTGAAGTCGGGAAATTATACTTAAATGGCATGTACGGTGTTAATATTTGAGATTCAGAAAACAGCTTGATCTCACCTGTCTCCGTACACGAAGTGTGGATATATATTTGTATGGTGACTTTTTTAAAATGTTTCTTTATTTAAAACATATACACGTATAACCACCCCTCCCCCCTCCCAATGAAATACTCGTGTGATTGTTAGTAAATACTAGTGAGATTGCCGGTAAATACCCGTGTGAATGTCAGTACATACTCGTGTGATTGTCGATAAATGCTCGTGATTGTCGGCGAGTACTCGTGTGAATTTCGGTTAATACTCGTGTGATTGTCAGTGAACACTTTTGTGAATATCATTTCAGACAGTCGTGAATCTGAATGTCGATTACAACTGTGATTGTATAGTTTTGAAAACTTTTATCGGGGTATATACAGCTCCTTGGTCCATTCATATTCATATAACCATTCACGGGTTATCGCTGTGAGCAGTTTGACATACTTTGTACCGGTCGATTTCATCCGGTCAGCTGTCAATAAACCCGATGTCTGTAGGTGAAGAGAGATAACTAAATATGGATTCTGAATCGATAACCACAATCTGTTTAAACGGACTATATGTATATTGCTGTTTGTAGACGGTATACGGGATCATAAGTCTCTAAATGGAAAGATCAGGCAAAAATGAAGATATGGTGATAGAAAAGATGATTATAAACTGTATCTAAAAATAGTCTAATGTGTTGATTGTATGGTGGGTTTTATGGACCATATTGATGATGTGGTTCACCAGTGACGTCACGCCGACTCTTCTATCTGGCCTTAAAGCAGACATGCAATGTCATATTAGCGTTTCGTACACAAGCAAACATTCCAGGAGTGCTCCTCACAAGAACTTTATTCAGAGCTGAACATAAAGGTGAACAAAAGGTTGTGTCAGTATGGTTCATAAAACCCACCATACACTCAAAACAATTGACTGCGTGAAGATATTTTCAGATATAGTTTTTCAAAGTCTATTCACTCACCTTACCTTTATCTTTATGTGATGGCCAGAGACCCTTGAGCTGCAAAGCGTCCTCAAGCATCATTCGCATCTGAAGTAATCGGTAATTTTGTTGACATGTTCATGAAAGTCCAACATTTATCTGAGATACCAACACTGTAAAATTGTAAATGCTTACCGGTAACAACATGTAATAGACTACATATAAATATCAAGAAAATCCGACAAGATCATGATTTAACCTTTAGTAGTATCACAGTTAAGTGAAAGTCATTCATTTCTTTCAAGGTATGTAATATGTAGGATTCTCCTAAAGTATATGGCTTAAAGAAATTTACCTCGCACTCTCGTAACACCTTGTGGTTACTGGTCAGAGGTGCAGTGCTGGAACTAAACTTTTTGAGACAGTTGCTTGGCATGAGGGCAAGTGATTTTCAAAAAGTGATTTTCAGAAAGAGTTGACTTGGCCGAAAAATCGAGAAATTTCAGAAGACATGATGTTGTATTCCCACAGACGTGCTTATATGCAACAACAGACCATGCACTGTGCAAAGCACTTGTTACATGGTCACTGTAAATGCAATTCTGTAACGGAGTGAACAAAGGGAGTTTTGGCTTGATGGCATTATAGCACTGGTTTGAAGGGTAAATCTGTATACTTCGTCACAATCACTTTAATATTTTCATGGGAAGTCACAGTGATGAATGGACAGTGAAATAAAGAAAAACAATGTCTCAGTGAGCTGTTTTAAAAACTTTGCCTGCCCATCAGGGCAACAAGCAGGGAAAGTTTCATTGCCCACGTGTATTTTCACTTACCCAGGGGAAGCGGGCAAGTGTTAGGTTTCAGCACTGCAAGTGTCACAGAACAAGTGGATCAAGAACTTTTATATGTTCACAACTTCAACCATGGCAGACAAGAAGCGTGATGAGTTCAATCCTGGCCTTAGACACGCCATTTTTTGATCCTTCCACTCTCTTGTAGTGGCTGTTTGGCCAGTTTTATACCTTCGTTCAAGACCTCTTGTCCTTCATCAATATGCATTATGGGGTACACATAATTCAGACGTGTGAAAGATTGTCATTAAATGGACAAATGTAAGTGGTTTACTTCGGGCTCTCCATGACGTATAACTCTATCCATATGAGAAAACAAGCTATATGCATCGTGTAGGTCTAAAGTTCACGGCCATGCATGGGTATGCATGTATTGGCTTTGCCATTTGTATCGCTCACTTAAAACAGCAAAAGTAAATAAATAAAAGTGCAGGTTTATTCAAAGAAACTTTTGAACAAAGTTCAAGTTTTCGAAGATCATTATCTTGTTTGGTTGGCTGAAACAATCTGTTTTATAGTATAATAGCAGTCCCGTGGAAAAAAACTATCTGGACTGCCATGTATTGCCAAAACAGAGCTTGATGAACCGTCTCTGTCGCAAAGAATGTTTTCATCCCGCAAAGATATTTTCGTATTTCACCCTTGTCATGAAATTACAATGAAGTGCTTTGTGATAAGTTCATTTTCAGCACAGGATAGCATACCCAAAATCGCATGCAGCCGACTACACAGCGTTATACCGTGTCTCCTGCGCAAGTAGGACTGGGTACCATATTGACTCAAGGGACGTAACTCGCATATAATTATGAATATACCAAGAAAACTATCTTTTGTTTACGTGGGAGAGGTCAATCTCGAAGATTAACGAGTATAAACAGATGGTTAAGTATGCTGGGAATAAGGTGATATTCACGCTTAATTCCCTTATACGTGCTAGCGTTATTCATGATATTTTCACATCGACCAAGGTGTGACATGTAACCGTAACAGCTGTATGATCCGCGATTAACGTTTGGCTATTCTCACGAGACCACTAATACGTCTTTGTGAATGCTAACTCGTCAGATGGTAAAGTGTCGTGTATGATTACCCCGACAGCCTTTTTGCGTACACGGAATAAGTTCGCTAAGAAACATAGCATCAAGGATTTGAAATCTTTAAACTTGTGTGAATATAGAGTTTTATGAAGCCGGAATATTCTGCAATTTGCGTGTTCCTTTGTCGGGGATCAAATGAAATAACTGGAAACCCCTCGGTTGTCTCCCTTGATCAGGAACATGGCCGCTGATTGCTGTCGAGTTTACCTTATTGTAGCATAGGTATAATATGATGTTCGATGTTGTCAAATATGACACTAGACTTTGATAGCCGCATCAAGACTATCAGAATTCTAAGAGTATTTGTCTGTAAGTTTTATGTCATCCAAACGAGCGATATGGTTGCGACGTTTGTGAAATCCTCGTCTCTCCATTCATAGTGCAAAGCTTGGACAGTTCACCGCGCAAGCTTGTCAAGTCTGATGACGTCATACGGGTATCACAATGTGATATTTAACACGAGACAATCATGGGAAGAGCTGCACGCTGTGCTGTGAAGTGGTTACTCTTCCGTGTACAGGTCATGAAATACTGGCGATTTTCCGTTATTGTTGTGACGGAAGTGTGTCATTTGTACTGGCATGTACATTTATAGATAAATGTAAGTATGCGTTCTATGTGTGTGTGTATGTATGTATGTATATAGACACAGATTTTGACATGACCAACTTGGGGATCAAGGCAATGTTCAGGGCGGTACAAGACATGGTCAAACATGCCTACAGGCCTGTCTGTAGATAACAAGTAATAGCAGAATGCTGTGCGCATGCTTAAAAACACACTTGTTGATATAAATGTGCCATTTCGTTGGTGATTATGAGGTACATCACGGTGCTGACGTGGTGAAGTAAAGCGCGCATGTATGACAGAATCTGTCTTGCTACAGACATTAATGAATGTACATGAATGCGCGGTTTGTATGGGAATATGCATAGGCAATGAAGAGCAAATTCATATATTAGCCTTTTCCACCCGCTTATTTTCCAAGTAAGTGGAAAGTTCTTGTGTATGGCTTTAATCAATGATTAAAATCAATAAATTGTTAGATTTACATATAAACATTCTTTTGTTCAAGAACCGTTTTATGCAAAGTTGTTGAAGTTTGTTGATATTCCGATATAGATTTGATTAGGCGGGGATGATATACTAACAGCAGTTGCACCGTAATAAGGAGAAACATATGTACTTGTCGGGATCCATATGCATATAGTACAATCATGTATATGCGTGTCTCAATTCCTAGTAAGGCCATCATCGTACTATTGTTTTAAAGTGGTAAATCGCGCAATGGGACTTGGCAGGAGGCGCTGGCAGGATGACACGAAGTGATGGGACAGTGGCAAGAGGCGCTGGCAGGATGACACGAATCGATGGGACAGTAGCAAGGGGCGCTGGCAGGATGATACGAAGAGATGGGACAATGGCGAAGGCGCTGGCAGGACGATACGAAGCGATGGGACAATGGCAAGAGGCGTTGACACGATTATATGAAGCCGTGAGACAACTGGGTGAAGCGATTGCAAAATGAGACGAAGCGATGGAACGATGACACGATGGGCTGTCGCACTGACGCGAAACTATGAGGCGAAGATGAGAAGCGAATTGGCAAGAGCAGGAAACAAGGCTAGAGGTGACATTGTTATTCAAGCAGGTAGATGGCACTAGTGCATGCGAACTGTTATGCCGTGTACGACCGACCTGTTCTGTTACCTCAACAGAAGAGTTGTATTGGTGTAACGCGACTGTAATATAAGCGACTATTGATTCTTGAGTACGGTATAAAACACCAATGAAATAAATAAATAAATAAAAGATTACAGCAAAGAGAGTAAGACCAGGACAGTGGCAAAAGTGTGAACTGATAGTTGGCAAATGGTCACACGTTACCGGTGAAATCCGGCCCTTGTCAATTTACCTCAGCTGGGTTTTATTCTAAGTGTTCATGTGTTTAAGAAGTGACAACTTACACTCCTCCAGCGCCATGGCTTAAGCAGAATTAGGTAAAAGTAATTACAGTTATTTACTGGACGTCATTGGTAGTTTCTTGTCCTTGTAGTATATTATTTCAATAACATATTAAATCTATCCTGGCATCATTTAGAAAAGCTAATTATTGAGATTGAGTATGTTATCTTAGATTTGAGCTTACAGGTTAATTTTCATTTTTTTTTTCAATGGAAATCTAAGACATCTTTATATATTAAGATACAAGTTCCTATACGGCAAGTGTCCAGTCTTATCGCAGTAAACTGTTTTCAAGTCTAGACTGTAAGTCAGACTTAAGTCTACGACAGCTTCGTGTACCCGGGGCCAACTGATTACCGAGCACTAAGTTGTAGCGGTACTGCTGCCTGGTAAACAGGGATTATTTTTCAGAATGTGTTATCTTAGATTTGAACTTAAAACAAAAAACAACACTAGAACAAATGTATATATATATCCATACAAATTACCATTCATAGTTCAAAAAACGTCACTTTTCATTTTTGTGATGTAGGATAACCGAGATATCGCAGTTCAATGTAATCCAAAACACCCGCGAAAGGAAAAT
Source organism: Acanthopleura granulata (assembly GCA_016165875.1). NCBI lineage: Eukaryota > Metazoa > Mollusca > Polyplacophora > Chitonida > Chitonidae > Acanthopleura > Acanthopleura granulata. Next base: position 401,724 of record JABBOT010000016.1, on the reverse strand, counting down.
CGAACGGGTCGTCATGCTCTCAATTTTAACCAATCAAAGGCGAGATATTTTTACCACCCGAAAGGGCATTTATTTTCGCTGTGACGTCACCCGTTCCTAGTTCACCATTTTACCATGTAGAAACCGTGTTAAGGTATAAAAACACTGAAAAATTTCTTTACTATTTATGTAGTAATTTCACAAAGATCACCCACCTAAAACTGTATTCCCTAATATTTGTTGGTCCAAATGACACACTGTCCAATAACCAGATGCCTGGCCTACAACATATCCAAATATCATTAGGCGGTTGACCACCATTTTCTCAAAATAAATCAGCTGGAATGCAGGTACTAGCGTCCTATCGCCACAGAAACAGGGTGTAGGGGGCACTTGCTCATTGGACAATATTTTGCTCTGTTTGTAGCCACAAGTAATGGACTTTTTTTTCAATTCTTATTTGTCATTGTACATACCTGCAAAATTACCTGGCAGTACTTCAACACACTTCACAGTTACAGCCAATCCCTACCCGTCCCTGCCGTTTTCTGTACGCCTGAATCTTGGGTACAAAATCGAATTAGTGTATTTATACCTTAAGCTTCGTGATTCTGGGGCCAACTGGTTGCCCAGCACAAAGCCATTGCGGCGATGCCGTTGCTTGGTTTCCCATAACCCTTGTTTTAAACGGTGACCTCTCGACCTCGCGTGTAATGTAATCTATCCATCATCCCCATTTAATGGGTGGTCAATTTGTCGCCAAATTCTCGACCCCGTGTAATTCACCCCGTTTGCCTCCGTGTCTGGATTGCCCTGGTTTACTAATCTACATCCACACTTGGTGATTAAGCAGCTAAACCTTCATAAGTAACACAGGTGGCGATAAATAGTCCTCTATGGTCACAGCTGTAGACTAAGGGGCTGACATTATACATCCATATCGTTTGTATACTTACGTTTGTATTTACGGATAATAATATATACACTAGTCCGTCAATAATGACCTTATTGTGGGCGCACCTCTGACTATACATGCATATAAAGCAGGCCCTGTACGTAAATAGTTTGAACGACTTTCTCTTCACTTCTTATAATACTGGAAACAAATGTGAGGAGCCACCCCTTATGTTTCTGTTCGTGTGTCGGTCCGTTTGTCTGTCTGTCTGTCGGTCAGTGCATACATTCACATCCAATGCATGTTTTACTCTTGCGTGAATCTGTTGCTTTGTCCGTCTTAATGCCGACTCGGTTATAAGTATACAATTCTCCTAACAGGGTAGGAAGCTCTTGTTTCTTCGTGATTCTTTTTGTATTTCATTAAGTTACATAGTCAATTGAACATCCCCACCCCACTTCGAATACTGCCTACATATGACACAACCAAATCAGCCAGGAGCCGGGCACCCTCAGTTTGAAATCTCCTACAGCAGGTTCGAATTCTAATCCAATTTGTGCACATTTTGTTTCATATCCCTCGCCAAGAATGTAGAGTAAACCGGGGTCTTGAAAATCCCGCCGTTCTTCAGTCTGTCCCTCTCATGAGCTTGATGAAGGCCATGTTGAGGTGATGGTTGGGATTTATTTTTTTCCTACATTACGTCATCCAAAATGTTTGCCTTTGGCTCTCTTGTCATCTTCCATCAGTCTTATGATGACTTAACCATGTTAGGAATTCAACCTTTATAAATTGCATATATATATATATATATATTAAATAGCATTCATCTCTTTATGATTTATCATACCTTGCTATGAAGACAAGAATTTGCTGTCGAACTTGGCTAGTGCCTTTGTGATTGCCAAGACGGTGGTTAGAATAGATCTTTTTTTACGGCACTCGGTTACCTATCTTCTAGAGGTAGCATCTATTTATCTGGTAATGACTTAAGCGTGCTGTGAGCACAATACCTTGAAATGAATTCGTCGAATCGCTTCAATCTTGGACATTTCCTGCCTTTTCTAGAGATGATCTTTTCCTATATGCACTCCTTGATCCAAGAGGCTGCATGCTGGGGGCTATATGTCAACTTGTTACTCTAGTCGATATACATAGTCGTTTGCGTCAAACTTCATGATTTCTTGGTCGGGATAGTGTTTGTTAAAGTTTATTAACGCTTGCCAATAACGCTGTTGCTACGAGTTCAAGTCCAGCTCTGGCTGCATGACATCCTCTCCGGTCTCACGTGACAAAGTCCTTGGTTCCTCCGGGATTTGCCCGATATCTCCCACCACAATGCTGGTCACCGTCGTATATAGATGAAATATTCTTAAGCACGGCGTCAGACACCGACATCATGATATAAATGTCAAATGATGATACGTCCAGTGTGTTGGACCTTGATGTCTGATAATACTGTTATGTGAAGGGTTTTGATCGTTTGCCAGCATGCAGCATTCACAAGACTACAATGCGTGTAGCCTAAGTTAGATTAGCTCCGGATTCAGTCGTGTCACACAAAATTGATTGAATTGCGTTGTTTTGCTCGTCTACAAACAAAAATTAACTCTATATAAATAGTCACATAGATTGTGGTAAGTCTTGCTTAAATGTCTTTAATATAAAAGATGCATATGTATTTTGGCAAATACGTAGCAGGAGCACACATCTGCCTCATCGCCAGGCAGTGTATACTGACATCAGTGATGGGTTATTGTTGCACTACTTAGTACATGCGTCACTTCCGTTTTAGAAATTAGTTAATTAATCACATGTAATAAAACTGATTTAAATGGGCGCGCATCTTATTTTCGTGATTTAAACAGGATCTAAGCCCAGTCAAAATTCGTTGGTTTTGTCCTTAAAGACAGATATTCTGATTCGTCACAGCAGCTCATTCACTTTGGCACTTCATTGGTCGAAACTTGCTACAAGTATTTGTGCTGAACTCGAATCAAACACTAAAAATGCCGAAGTGTAGAGATGGGATGAAACGACCTCTGGTGTAGCGAGAATGCTGCAGCAAGTGGTTTGATAGATATTTGGTGGAGAGACGGTGGGTATGGTGTTTACTTGGGCAGTATAAAGAAAAACGTTCCCAGTAAAATAACAAAATAAACAAATGTAACGGACTCGATCTTATGCTGATTTTCATTCCTACAGAGAAGTAATTAACAAATCAAATCACGCGATGGTTTTACAGATTTCGTGGGATTAATGAAATCCTGTTGTGTAATGCTCATCTTTGTGTAAACAGGTAATTAACAGCATTCCATTGGGTAATAGGATCACAACTTAGCCATTTGATCTCGAGGGAGAGTATTTGCAGGAAATCCTTCTCATGAAAGGGTGATTTATTGGTGTTGAAAAAAATACCCCTCAGCTTATAATGTTTCATTCCACATGTCCATGTCACGAGGTGCATTTGACACCTGGCGTGGGCATTTAACAAAGAATTTAACACAGGGACAAAGAAAAAACGTCAAGATCTTATTACATTCCTTACGTGACAGCAACAATGTCGGAGTGAACAAAGCTCCTTTTGAGACGCGATGAAGCGGAACGTACGGGTTGCCGGGGAAAGGGTTTCGAGGGGGATTTCCATCCTGGGAAACATGATACAGTCAAGCAGTTACGGCTGAATATTTCTCTCTCAGTTTCCTGTGGCCTTAACACACATGTTCCACGCACGCAGATCTCTACATTTTACCGTCTTCTGTTGCTATATCAATAAGGTTCAAGCTGAAGTAAATTGGAATTCTGTCGTTCTCGTTAGGGAAATAGATCGTATTTCTCCTGTTCTCATAACCCCGGTGGAGCCACATTTGCCCTTTGTTTGCCCCTGTCCTTTCTCTAGTACCCTACCTAAAGCATGCACCCGATCATGCACCCACCATACAGGAGGGGATAAGGAGAGTCAACCTTAATAGCCCAGTGGGCCCATCGCACGGTGTTCACACACACATCATACCGTCATGGCCCGATCCATGCTACAGCATACGCTGTTACACTACCCGTGCATACCCTTTTGTATTGTCTCTCTCGGAGCGCGCCCAAAGTGCTTGTCGTTAGGGTAACGGAGTGCGCGGGAAAGAGCGCATACCGGGCTGGGAGCATGCTGAGTAAGTGACCGCCCATTTCCTTTGTCCCACTGACCGACAGAGCGGTCACTCAGGAGTGACCGGTTCTCGGGGTACGGTTTCCGCATTGTTTGTACGTCTGAGCTGCAACGGCGACTTCGTTGACACAGCCGTCTATACCGGTGGTTCCCCCAACCCCTACCCAATGCTAGGGTTAGCAAGCTACATGTGTGTGTGTGTGCGAAGCAAGTCAAGCAGATGGCATACTGAGACAGACACCGTTCTTCCTGTGCGACCCACGGCCCTGTAACATATCACCACCGCCGTATAGAGCCAGCGAGCTGCTGCATCAATTTAACTTTCAAGTTGACTTGACTCAACTTCTGGCGACACAGTTTACGCAGCGGCCTGTTTACAACTCGGGAGTCTCCATAACTGGTGAGTTGCATCATATAGTCTCTTGACATCCCAAATTAACGTATGAACCCAGCATAACCAGCTGCAGCATACATATCTAAGCTACCCCGCTCAACCCTTTATTTTGATGACGTGGTCATTTTTGACCGTTGTCCATTGTCTGATACACAGCATTCAGCTGTGTGCGTCCATGTAGGATAACATGGCTGTGCGCAGAGCGGACGAGGTTTCATCTCGCAGTGGTCTATGAAGTGTTCACCTTAGAGTAAACTTCGTCTCTTTCCTTATCATCATCATCCTCCACAAGTACAAAATTCTGTCCCTTTCGCTGGGAAGTGAACTGTCCTCCAAGTTGACTGAATTCCCCGATGCCTCACAGAAAATTCTTAACTGCGTAGATTTTTAGTAAGTAAGTTGATACATTTATAGGTGTAAAATCACACACTGTTATTACAATGTAGTTAACTCACTCGTCAGCGTAATTTACACATTTACGAGTGATACAAGCCATACATCGTAAATGATGTGTGATTTGTACACCCGATTGTGGGGTTAGGGGTATTTTCCAGTCAACACAGACATGTACATTATACGCACTTAAAACTGTATGCGCTTGAAATATATCGATCAGCATTAAGACCTTCACCAGGAATGCATTCGTCGGCTGATTATATATCATCTGCCTGACGACTTGGTCAATCAACAGGCAGTCATTAGTGATACACATCCGTATTCGTCCTCTGTGATTTGAAATAACATGCATATCACGTTGGCCATTTGCTTTACTCTTGTTAGAATTTGTGCCTGATTGTAAATTGTATTACGGGTCCTCCGTGGCTCAATTGGTTAGCTGACTAACGCAACGTAATGACCCAGGAGCTTCCCACCAATGCGGTCGCTGTGAGTTAAGTCCAGCTCATGCTGGCTCCCTCTCGGATTAACGTGGGAAGGTCTGCCAGCAGCCTGCGGATGGTCGTGGGTTTCCCCCAGGCTCTGCTCGATTTCCTCTTCACTATAATACTGGCCGCCATCGTATGAGTGAAATAGTTTTGAGTGCCGAGTAAAACCACCAATCAAATAAATAAATCAAATATATTGAATCGCAGGAATTATACCGCATGTTGTAACTTTTATTTACAACATAGTTACACTTATCTCTTTGTGCAGCTGTCATGGTGACATAGTTACATGTTAACCTGATAAACTTAGGATCTTGGTTGAGTAGAAAGGAGATGTATTTAATGTGGATAAATGATATCTCACATGCACTTCGTCATTAAGCATGATTAACTTCATTATAAATTAAGACGAAAAATTGCTCTTTTCTGGTGAGTAGATTTACTTTCCTTTTTATGTAAAATACAGACACGTGGGTTTAGGCTCTGTAAAATGTTTTTTGCTTTGTAAGGAAAGCGGTATTTTTATATAACAAACGGGTATGTGAGCAGCACTTGAAATCTGATGTTTGTAAATGCGTGTATACATACACCATTGACAAGTTGGGCTCTAAAAGATAAATATGGGACCGAAAATGGAGTAATTGGTTCCACATGGTCCTCTGGGCAAAGGGACTATTTCGCTCAGGCAAATTTTAACACAGATGACTACTCCGTCATCCCTCTCCCTCCACCCCACCCTTAACACCCCCTACCCATCCCTTTCTCTATTCAATCCCCCTTCCAGTCCTGCCTTCCGTTCACAACTTGCAATGACCCCGATCCACTGAAATTCTATCTCAGAAGAAAATATTTATATGTTCCATGGCACTGGAGATGTAGCACGTGTGGTAGCCATGGGATTCACCTCTGTTCCAAGGTCAAGGGTCATCATCCGGTTGGCCAATAAGCAACCACGCTGGCATCTGTTAAATTAATACCAAAAAATGACTGTATTTTTTTTGGTTCTCGTGGACAGATTCCTGTCGCATGTGTATAGTGTTCCATCATAAGGCTAACTTGTTTGTTTTAGCCCTTTTCAATTGTACACCGAAACAGTCCTTTTAAAATAAACTGAGATTGTGACTTCATGGTTTTGAACCTTCGTCATGCCTTTGAATAGCGTGACTACGGCATTGTGCAAATCTTGCGAAGCAACCTCTTCTGTAATTCTGTAATCACACGCTTGCCCCTGGCTCTGCCACTATGGTGCTGTCTGCTCTCGTATACTTAAAATACACTATTCTTGAATACGGCGTAAACTTCAAAAGAATTAAATAAAATGAGTAAGTAACCATTTACACATGGGGAAAAATAGATATTATTATACTTTCTGCAAACAGCACTGTCTCCGCTAATATTGGAGAACCTGTTGGCTCATTTATCTCAGGCGTCGTTTTCATCATTCAAGTTCCAGGGCCATGTGTTCAAATCCAAATCTTACTGGTCACAGTTCACTTCACAGGTTATTTTTTGTAAACTCTAGATGACCACTTGTCTTGTATCGTACATAAAGACAGGAGGATGGTCAGCGCAAAAACAGGAGACGTACTTTATACTTCTGAGTTAACGGGCACTGTGCGTATGTATGGACTGAACTCGAAATTCCCAACCTCGGTTTCGTAACTGACAGTTACAGTCAATGACTGTTTGAATTTACGGTTTTAAAGTGACTTCGAAATTTTCATTGTATACACTTAATGCTTATTACAAAACTATATGGCTTAACTCAGCTATATACAACTCGGACAGTTTGTTATTGTATGACATTCGGAAGTTTTTCACCAGCCACAGAAGTGTGCAGGCAAAAAGGAGTTATATGTGTATTCAATTTGGCTCGGTTTTTTCAATTTTTCCTCAGGAAATATATATGAATCCAGGGAGTCTTTATGTTACACAGGAAATAGGGCGTATATGTTTAAAGCTTGAGACAACTGATCATGTAAAAGCACGCGTAAATGCTCTTTTTCCCTTACACATAGTATGGAGGAATTACAGTGTGTGAACACTTGCTTTGTTACCCATATTTGTATTTGCTTTTGTTTCGACAAACCTGCCCTGGGTATATCTGCTTTATACTGTATGGTGTGACATTCGTCAGTTAAGCAGTTTTACACTGTGTTCTTTTATCGCCGTACCCGTTCAGGTATGTATATATATCTACATATAACTCCTGATACTAAAACCGGTTTAAAAACCCAGAAAGTAATTATATGTATGTAACAAAACAATGCTAGTTTTTCACGGTAAGGCAACGAGGTGTGTAATTTGTCCGGGGCGGTGTAGATCATACGATAGAACACCTGAATACCCATTTAACACCGTTACAAAATAAGTGCATCCACCTGTTGTCTAATTATCTTAAGTTCTCTTTTCGTTCATTACTCAGATATTCATTATTTAGGACACAGCACCCAAACTATCTTTATGTATCCTAACGCTTAGCAGGTTATGGTACGTATATCTTGATAGGTATATATATGTTAATCTGGCCGAGGGGCTTAGCGAGCTATAAAATCGGCACTGTATATTATTATAGAGCTACTTATGCTTTCACAACATAGGTCTACAGAACGGAAGTAGACGGAACTACATGTATAACACATACATACAACATTCAAGAAAACGAGTGATTGCCTGATTTGAAATCTATTTCATAGACCTGACCTCTCAGCTCTTAATACAAGAACAGGTGTTGCCACGATGCAAAGTCGATACCAAAGATTAACAGGTTGAAGGACCTGGTTATCTCCCTTTGTTTCGTCTACGTGTATTTGGTATGTGGGTTACTGTTCGTGTCTTGGTTGGCCTCTAACCTACTTCACATAATATCTGTGTTGATAAATTAGGCCCCTGTGGGACTGAAAGCGATGTGATTTGTATTCCATATCTAGAAACTGTATACAGACTTTCAGCAAGGACGAAATTGTCGGGCACAGACACTCATTGTGGACTCCTTTATTTCATCTCAGTTTACATGTAACCTATTAAACGGGACATCTATGGTCTCTTACATATATGATCTGGATCTTCATGGAACATGTCACCATATACAGGTCTGTCCATGCTACTGAGTGAACTGCCTAGGGAGATTTCCAGCTGATAGCATTTGATAGCTATTGGTCGGCGAGGTCACGGGTTCGAACTAGACTCGCGGCTCAGGCTTCTGGATTTTTTTCCATTCTTCATTTTCAGGTACTTGGTTAAATTTAGTATTTTCTGTAGACTCGCTTCTATAAAAGCAAACAAACCCCTGTCAAAGAAATAAATCAAGCACTGTGTTTATTTATGGATGTCACTCTTTACCTTACCTAAGTGCGGATTACCCTACATGCGCGCAGATGTCAACATGTGATTCGGATTTATTGCCAGACTTGATATGACATGTCTTTTACGTTATCAGTATTCATATATCAAATGTGTGTGTGTGTTTTGTATGTATTCATAAATCCGCACATCACCTTTAGCCTGCATATCATAATCATATCATCCAGGATCTCTTATCGTACTATTTTCATGTGGCTGTCCGCATTCTTCCCTGTTCTCACCGTAGCAAGTTGTTGTTCCAAACTTTGATCTCAAGGCTTCACATCGTGTAACGGGTGTAGATAACTGGTGTTTTGGTGCAGGGTTTAAGTTTTAACCGTGGGTCGTGATGTTGTCCGAGAGAATCTTAGTCTGTGGCTAAGGGTCGTGCAAACCATTCAAGTTTATTTCACCAGCGTGATGCTTTTATGAACTGTTGCAATTAAAGCGAGACTGATTTGTCCATATTTGTATTCGACTTGGAAGTGATTCACATTCTCGGAATTTGAAATATCAATTGGGTATATAAAATGTCGCCTGTTTTCGCTGCATCCATGAAATTTGCCCTTACACGGTGCCAGCTTTATTTACTATTTATGCATTACGTTTTACACATGTTATATAATTTGTTTTGGACAAATGGATTTTCGATTGTCTGTTTAGTACATCCCTCCTGATTACGAGTGGTACACAAATCTCGACTTTTTAGTAGATTCAGAGCGAATCAAAGTGGAATCTATGAATAACAGCTCTTGTGGTGCATAGGGTTGTTTCTTTTTGTCTCATTTGTTGGTCAAACTAAGCTGAAACAAAAATGCGCCGGAAGAAAAAATATAAGACTACAACGTGGAGAGTAAACCCAGAGCAGCGACGACAGTCGTATATAGTTGGTAAATGGTCACACGTAACCAATGAAATCCGGCCTATTGTCACTTTACCTCCGTTAGAACTCTAACTGTTCAAATAAATGTTTAAGAAGAAACGACTTAGCACCTTCTTAAGCTCAATTAAGTAAAAAAGAAAAATTGCAGTGATGTTAAATGCCATATACTAGACGACACTGGTCTAGAATTGCTCAAAATGCTGTATCATCGTCACTTTATTTATGTCTTTTGATTGGTGTGTTGCCCCTTACTCTTAATATACGTAAGAATATTACGACCGTGGCAAGCATAACGGTGGGAGGAAACCGTACAGAGCCCGGAGGAAACCCAAAACCATCCACAGGTTTTTGGCGGAGCTTCCCACGTACGGCCGTAGAGGAAACCAGCTTGAGCTGGACGCATTGGTGGGAGGTACCTGAGGGTCACCACTTTTAATACATGTGCGTAATAACGTAACAAACAATGCAAATGGACCAAATGCCCCAGAACAATAGAGACCAATTGCTGTAGGTAAACAACGTTCCATTATGAATTCATGTTCCGAATCTGTCTTGGTCAAGCACTTGACAGCCAATCTTCTCCCCAGTGTTATCCTATCGGTTTTGCGAGCTTAATATAAGAACGCAGGCGATTGGTTTATCTGACACATGACCTTTGCCAAACTTTAAACCCATTGAATCCATTGCGCAACTATAGTTAAGCAGTTAATACAATGGAACAAAGATACTTAACTATGGTCAGAGTTTAAGGAGATTATTTGAAAGCGGTTTTCTTTCGGCTATATCAGTGTTCAGGGTGTTTAGGCTAGCTGTGGGAAAGTTTGTGCTTCACCTTGTGCAGTTTCTGTCTAAAAAAAACAAGCAAGAATCGTTCCCCTATTATAAAAGTCAACAATATAGCTAGTATTAAACCAGAGCAGTAACAACAGTGTGATAGTAGGCATATGGTTAAAGCTTAACGGATGAAATGAGAATGTCTTGTCGATTTTTAGAATCAGAGATTTGGGATAAGTTCGACTCCCACCATAGGGAGTTTATTTTATGGTTGCTTCTGTTATTTGTAGTTTTGTTTTGTGCATGTTTCTCTGACCTCTCTGGGTTTGTTTTGTGGTTTCTCAATTATTTAAGAGTTCGTTTTGTTGTGTGTTTTTGATTGTTTCTCTCATGTTTCTAAGGGCTCTTGGTGGCTATTTCTCTTATATTTATGGGGTTTTTTTTATAGTTGAATCTCCGACGCTTTTGGGGTTGTTTTGTGTTTGTTTCTTAGTCGAGAAGTCATTTGAATTTCTACGCTAATTGATCCATATAAGCATCCAAGGCGGAAGATGTTCCTGTCAGGCTCTCTAAGGGTAATACAGCAATGTACTTACTTTACACGAAGTATCGTACTTATATTAAACGAAGAATTCCACTTAGCTTACATTAAGTATTATTTTTGGTTGACGGCTGGTATACGAATGTCGCTTTAGACGTCATGGTTTATACTCATTTACAATTGTAGGTCAACAACCTTGTATCGATACCCAGGTACGTGTACTTTAGAACATAACACGACCCTTAAGAACCTTGTATTATTTTCCTTGATAACGTACACACGATTTGGCTCCGAATTGAGGAGTGCTGGAGCACTGATTTGATAATAGTGCCACACAGACAGGGTTGATGGTTGATGATACACAGTAAATTTCTATACTCTCATTTTACACCTGGCTGAAATATATCAGAATTTTGTCTGTTTTTGATACAACCAAAAACTTTTTGCCTGGGTTTCTACCCCCACCACCCTTTTGAAGGTTACTCAGATGGCAAACCACTACTACGTCACTTCCATGAGCCACAACTCAAAAAAATGGATGTCATACTAGTTTGATTTTTTGATATGATGCAGACAAAAGTCCAAGCTTTGTGTAGTGGTAGGGTATACTACAATGTGAAAGTTTGAGGATATATATTTTTGGGGTTGAAGTTCACAAATTTACTGCATAAAAAATATGCAAAACCAGTGCGCTCCTGTAACCTATTCAACATTACACAGTGTTTCGGTCTCCGCGAGTCTGATAAAGAGAATGTCCTTATCAAGATCCTGATAATCATGTTTTTGAAATTCTCGATTACCTTAAATAAAAAAGAAGTCGTTATTTTGCTGCTTTAAAAATCATATAAATCGTGATTTTCAGGCAGTCACACATTGAATGATTGTTTGTAAAATCAGTTGGTCAATTTTGTTTGGACTAAACATTTGTGATACGCCAAATGTGTGTGATTGCATGTATGATGGTTGTTCTGGGCTACCATAGATTCCAGTCCACGTGTGGGATGCCTAGCTATGGTCTCTGACACACCTGTAATTAGTGATTTGGTAATTGGTGTGATCGAGGGAACGCCACAAGCGCTGACCCTGAGAATTGGTGCAAGTGCGTAAACAACTCCTTTCCGGGCATACCCTTGGCACAAACGGTGGATATTTACTGAACTATCAATGATATGTGCTGGATGTAGGACCAGAAATAATTCATGTGGCCATTGAAGCTTAGTTAGTAGTAAGTAGGCTCTAGCTAAGTGCACTTTACAACATACTTTGTCATGGTTGTTAAAGGGTAACTTAACTATGCGAGTTTCATAAAATTCTGCTCTTGAAGCTCATATTTATGGCATACAAAGCAGTTATTTCTTTGGAGTAATACATATATATTCTCATCGTCTGAATATTAATGAAATGTCTCTAAGTTATATGTTGATTTTGACCATGTATACGTGTATGTGATTGTGGTTATGTCAAATTGCAGATATTAACTAAAAATGGTTGATAGATAAACTAATGTCGGTCACAAGTCCTCGAAATCCCTCACCCCTCAAAACGTATATATGAACGGTTTAAACATACATCCGTGTCTTACTCTACCCAGCACATGCGCTCTCAAACCGGCTTTCCAATGATCACGTCTGATCTCTGTGTATCGCCTTTTGTAATAAATTTAATCCATTTTTAACCTATTAGGCGTACAGGTTGGATACGTACCACAATGCTGTGAATGGCGTTATTTAAATTTCTTAGACACTCGTTCTCTGAAGGCTTTGTACAGTTTTATCCGTACTTGTGCGAGGGGCCTTAATCGACTTAGTTGTTAACACCTTTATGACCAAACTGGAGCATGTTTTGTGGTGTGGACTCCAGTATTGCATAGGGGTGTGGGTGTCACATCCGATTCTGTCATTATACGTGCCCATGAAGTTTTTTGACCAGCGACCAAATATTATGAGGCCCATTCATGTGTAAATGAAGGGCGGATACTGCGCGGGCAACCCAGTTTGTTCAAAAACCCCTTCAGTTTTGGATATGAAAACGTTCTCAAATGGACGTGCACTAGGCGTATACGGACTTCAGGTAGACCTGTGGACTTAGAGATAGGCGAGCCTTCAGCTCTGTGTATTGGATATGTGAAGACCAAGGACAGAATTTGAAGCATGATAACACTGGATTCTTTTGAACGTCAAGCAATCCAGAAGCAGTGTGTTTTTCTGGATAAATCTCACACTGAAGTCCCAACAGATATGGGTAAGTTGTGGATAGTGGGGAGATTCGTGTGCAGCTGCATTATATAGCGTTAGGTCAACACAAATGCCGGTCACCTGTTGGCATTTTTTGCCATGATTTTTATGATCATTGAAGTGATCTTCAATGTGTCATCGACGTGTAAAAGAAAAATTAGCGTGTTTTCTTTTGTACAACAATTGTATGACATTGTTCCCGAGGATTTTTGAAGACCACAACTGAAAGGCTTGATCTGTAACTTAACCCATTTTGTATATTCAGGCATGACCATTAGAATCTGGGGAGAAATTTCTTTCAGTTGTAGGTGCTTCCGTAGCTCAATTGGTTAGCGCGTTAGCGCAGCGTAATGACTCAGAAGCCTCCCAATAACGCGGTCGCTGTGAGTTCGTCAAGCTCATGCTGGCTTCCTCTGCGGCCGTACGCGGGAAGGTCTGCAGCCTGCGGGTGGTCGTGGGTTTCCCCCGGGCTCTGTCCGGTTTCCCCCCACCATAATGTTCACCGCCGTCGTACAAGTGAAATATTCTTGAGGATGGTGTAAAACACCAATGAAATAAATAGATAAAATAGTTAAAAATAAAGTTAAAGTAAATAGATAAATCCAGTCAGTAATACACATTTATCATCAAACACTTATGTTCAAGGCTAGGATTAACAGAATTCTCTGGACAATCAAATAGTAAACAAACTTCTCAAGTCAACCAATCAGTTGGAAACACTTTCTAGATAGCCAGATCGTTAACATTTTCTAGACAACCAATCGATTCACATCGATAATCTCCAGTCAAGTGATCAGTTGGCATTCTCTAGAATGCCAATCATTTTACAGTTTCTCCGAACAACCAGTCAACTGACATCATTGTCAAGACAACCAATCAGTCAACGATGTCTCAAACAGTCCGTGGACTGATAACATTTTCACGACATTTCAGACATTTAAGACTTTAAATATATTCTCCAGACTACCAATCAGCTACCAGTTGTCTCCAGAGAAACCTTCGTTCTCGGAATAAATCACTACGATACATGTGGACAAGTTATTCTTGTTCCAGGGCCACGGTGAAATTCCGGATGCAGTATGCTCTGCACTAACATGTGTGCGTAATTGCACACTGACAGCCCAGGGTTAATGGTTTTTACTGCGCGTGAGAAAAAAACTGCTTCTCAGAATGTTGCCAACCTTGTGCAGGACAACGGTTCGGTGACGAAAAGGTTAGCGTGCAGGTTTCCTAAATGTCCGGGTCATTTGTGGCTCAGGAGGCATGCGAAAGGGCATATATAAAGCTATTGTCACAGAGTATATATCTGTTTGCGTGTGTGTTAAGGTATAAGGAAACAAATGTGAATATCATTTTATTTTCAACACGTTACGGAACACCAGGTGTAATGACTACATTCAGTTCTTAGAAAGCACTAACGCACTGTAGATCCTGATTGCTTGAAAAGCTCACAGAGTTTGTTGAATGCAAACTACTTTTTGAACATTTCGCCACTGAGAAAGAAACCGGATTTCACTTTAGCCAAGGTTTTTTTCAGTTTTGACTATCAGTTAATTGTTGTGGACAATGCTGTGTACCTAATGGTACACCTATTTATATGCAGGAAATTCGAGCGCATATAGTTCCGGAATCCTCAAGAAGAGAGGGGCAAAATAAAATGACGTTAAGTGAGGCGCCAGCAATCACGTTAAAGAACACCAAATCCGGGTAGGAGTATACGATCATACATAGAGAGAGGGGCGGAACTGTACAGAGGAAAGGGGCGGAACTTTGCAGGTCTCAGATTTTTTGGTGGTTAAGTAATCATATGAATGGGTAAAATGGGTAAGGAGTTTAAATATGGGTGTGCTGGCATAACTCAGTATGAGAGATTGCGTTGACTTGTTTGGGATTACGTGTGAACGTACATGCACAGTCTCTGCACTCATGGTATTATTTCCAAAATCTGCCATGTCGTCTTTCAATTTCATTCATGAACCGAGCAATGATCTCACCAATACTGGCAAATGCAACAATAGCAAGTCTTATACGTCTCCAACAAGTGTTCAGCTGTAAATAATTAAATTCAGATTTGTTTTAGAAGGTTTTCTTTTTTGTGTTCCTTTCTCTGTGATAACACACCGGTGATTGACCACACGGAGTTTGAAGACCAAATGGTTGTTTTTTTTTCTCATACAACTCCATGCTTTCATTTTTAACACACGTGACTAAGTAATTGAAGAATAATTTAGAATTCCACTTCATGGGGATTTATGTGTGGATGTAAGAGGTCGTGACGTATGTTATGCCATGTACATAACTGATATATAGGCCTTGGTTGGTAGAATGTGGTACGTGACTCGAACCGCTGGATGCGGTAGACCTTTGTAAAGCCTTTGTTGGCGTGAAATTCATGTTAGCAGAAATCACGCATTGGAACGAGATTTACGGGCTATCACATGGACATGTCAGTCCTATTATTTTGAAGTAATTTCACGTTGAGAAGCGGGATTTCGCATTACATGGACTGTATCCCTCTTTTTGCTCATGCTATGTCAAACCCAGAGCGTTGCCAACTTGTTTTCTGCAACTTCACATTGCCAACAAGACGGGTATGGATTTCTCCCTATATGTACAGGTTCGTCCAGGACGAGAATTTATGACAACAACGTCATGTGACGGAGTAAAATAGTGACAGCGGTTCAGATTGTTGCGCAAGTTTGTTTTGAGCTTGGAAAGCACGCACTGGGGCTCTTATGGGGAGTTGTTAGGTTAGCACTATAATTAGGAATCGTGTTTGTTCGGAAACTCTGTTTGGTGAACGTGATCTCCTCTAAATACACGGGGAACAAAACAACAGATAGAATGTTTATAGCGCGCTTTCTCGCGTTAAGTAACAGTCGAAAGTTAAACCTTTAGTAAACCGACCGAAAATCAACATGGTACTGAAACGAGATGTAATTACAGTCCTGTTTTCACGAACATATATCAAGTTTATGTTTTTCAGACAACCCTTCTCTTTCACATCAGTCAAATAAATTCCAAGCGCATATAATTAGGCGTGTAATTATTTCTTTATGCACCCGCTAACTGTGTGTAGGTCATATAGAAAATCCCAGCAGGTGTAATACGCATGCTGTGAGTTTGGCTCTTATATGAAAACTGTATACAGATTATACAGTTTTTTCGTTCGAAGACGTACGTCTTTTCTGCTTAAGCCGGGGTGCTGGAGGACGTTAAAGTTGCTACTTTTAAGTATTTATATGAACAGTTAGAATAAATTTCTGAGTAAACTAGCAAGAGGCTTGATTTTACCAGTTACATGTGACCATTTACCAACTACCACACCGCCGTCGTCCAGCTAGTATGCTGTCGTCTTTTGTATTATACCATATACAGAAAGTTCGTCAGTAAGCAAAACTTAAAGTATACAGTCATGAATAAACATATACACTGTGAGGCTAAAGACATTGAAGCTGCTGTATCGACTGCGGCTTTAAGGCAGGTCTGTCTAATTAAAAGCGGTGTTTAATGCATGAAACTTTAGTGTCCTCCACTTATTATCTTGACCGGTGTCGTATAAGTGAAAAACTCTAGAGGATATTGTGTGAACAGCAATGGAATAAATGAATGAAGGTATCGAAAATAACGATTTTGAAAGCTGAAATGTTGTCACAGGTAACCCTATGATATGTTGACTCTCCCCCTGAAAACAGACTTTTCGAGCTTAACACCCAACTTAACTCGACTATTACGTCGAGTCCTAAGCGTCCGTGTATGCACAATAACGATGTTGTGCTCATGTCGTTACGTGTTGGTAGGTTCAGTCCAAAGTCGTATGTCCTTTGGCGACTGGGATCAACTCCTTGCGACCAGTTGATTTTATTTATTTATTCATTTAATTTTTCATGTATTTATTTATTTATTTATTTATTTATTTATTTATTTATTTATTTCATGGGTGTTGTACCCCATGTTAAGGCCATTTCAATTATACCACGGAGGCCAGCGATGGGAGGAAACCGGACAGAACCCGGTGGAAACCCACAACCATCGACTGGGTAGGAAGCCAGCGTGAGCTGACGATCACATTGGTGAGAGGCGCCTGTGTCATTAAGCTGCAATAGCGCACTCTCCACCTTGGCCACGATCAGTTGAGTGGAGTACAGCTGCACTGTATGCCGAACTTGAAGCTTTGTTACGTTTCTTGTAGATATGCATGCCCTTAGTGTATAATTTGTAAGCTTTTGAAGTATATATAAACCCTTTTTCTCACGCAAAGTTTTCAACGTACCGACGGTACATTGCCGTCGTATGGTGGTAACACATGTGATGTTTGCTGTGCGATACCTTCTTTCATCGAGAGATATTTTATCTTCATCCTCTTTAATTAATAAAAATCTATTAAAAGTATATATATATATATGTATATATATACATATATGGTGTTGGAAATCCTGTGGCACTAACAGCGGACATGTGTTCAGGATTTGACAGACCCGCTCTCGTCGGTGTCGTGGTACGTAATGACGTCGTATGCCTCGGTCGTGTTCCGGTTAAGCTGCGGAACTCTCCTGCCTTTATCCGTTCACGCATGTGTGTGGTTTAGCACGAGGCACTTAGTTATCACAGTTTAGTGATTTTCTCTGTACACACTATCCCCAGGAATAACTATTTAATACCCTGTACCGAGTACTCGAGACGGATGTCGGAGGGTTTAGTACATCCCTATAGAATGAATAATGTTTGTTTATGTTGGTAACCGCAGCGGTCCTTAATTCCTGTTATGTAGGGATTAAATGCTTGGTTAATTTGAACTGCATTAAAGCAGTAATATATTTCGCAATTTAAGGCTGTGTAATGTAGGTTATCCTGTTGCAATGCGGTTAAAGGGGGGTTGATTAGTGTCCCGTTCCCACACACTGGCGACTTCTGGGTCCAAGCAGAACTGATCATTCTGTTTTGTTTTTACCGTTCGGCCAGTACCGGTAAAGGGGTATTGTCCTAGCGTTCGACGTACGTCTGGCCTTCCGTCTATCCGTCCACATCCTTGTGAACACCCAATCTCACAATAGGGAGGACCATTCTGATTTTCAGAGGCCTTGACCTTTTTATTTAAGGTCATTGGGATCATTCCAGTTAAATTTTATTAAAAGCTTTCAAACATGATATCTTCAGAACGGTTTGTCCCAAGTTCACCAAACAAACACTACACTTACACTTTCACACGAGGAAGAATCCTATTAATTTTCAACGGCCTTGACCTTTTCAATGTCATTTAAGTCATTTAAGATAAATTTTAATAAACGGCTGGTAATATACATAATGTCTGTTGGAATTTTATCTATTCGTTACATTGTTCATGTGCTTAAGGCCGAGAGGTTTTTAGTAAATTGTGCGGTATTTTCTTTTTTTACTCAGCGCCTGAGTATACTACATAACCAGTCTGCCGACAAAACGTCATAGTAACGACATGAATCAAAAACTGACAAGCAGAGTTACGTTTGGCAGGAAAAGCCCTCCACTATCACCATGCCTAATTTCCTTACTTCACGTTGATAATAACGTAACACCAGCAACTTAGTGGAAAAGGAAATAATAATTACGGAACATTAATAGTGGTACACATGCATTAAAATTACTGAGTTTTATAAATTCTCAAAAAAAACCTGGGTTATTTATATATAACACAATCGAGATAAACGAAATGAAATCTCAGGTCTTTGAGAATTGTAAGGACAGCCATTGTCTCATTGGCTTATCGTTGAACTCCATGAAACCCTTTGTAAGTCAAATGGGTTGGGTCGACAAATATATGTTTAAACAAGCCAATAAAAGAGATTCAATATGACTAGCAAAAAATGAGACATCCACTCCGATACTGCTGTCTATATACATACACTATAGACTAACATAGACACAGCTTACTATACGGCATACATGCATGAAGGGTTGTTATTTCAGGGAAGAAAAGATTGTATCTACGTTTTAAAGTACCTCATGCTTAAAATACCAGGGATTTATTACTGAGATTAGGGAAGGTGAAAATTTTACTCCGGTATAAAAATGTAAGCTGGTGGCGAACTGAAAAGCCATCAGCGACGTGAGGTGTTTGGGAATGCTACTTGGCATCGTTTGACCTGTTGGCTGTTCTTAATAGTTCATTATTGAGTTCCGTCATCGGGATTCACTATTTTACATGAAATATCATAAATACACGATGTTAAAACAAGATCGATATTTCCTTTTCATTCCCAAGAGTTGAAAAGATGTCTGGTCACCTGCCGCTGTGGGTAACGTGACCCCAGCACTGACAGGGGACACTCTATTAACGCTTTGTTCTAGTGGACGTCTTAGTCCCAGCCCCAGCCCCCGTTCCCCCTACCCGCCCCACCCCCCAGCCCGCCACCCCCACGGGTCAAGCAATTCCTGACCTACTCACCCCAACACCGAGTCAAATATGAGGTCAGGATGCTTGTGTAACACGTTATCGGTCCCCTCTGAGATGTGGGCAGACTGCCAAGTTACATGAGTATCCATTTGAAGCCGCTTCGCGGTCATCAAAACGAGCTTTGTGATATAAGACATGTGTGCTGCGATGAAGCGCCCTTCGCTTATACACTCAGTTTTCCTCTACCATATGCCCACACTGTCTGTCTCTAATGTGTGCAAAACCGAATATCAGAAGAATAAGCTACTACTCAACTCAACTACATAAATCACTTGAATGTTCAAAGAGATAAACTACTAGAATATAACGGTATATATGAAATATTCAGATGTGTGGAAATATAACTTTCTTATTCCCACCATGATAGCGCATATTAAACACTTTGGATGTCGTATTGTGAGTTAAGATATATTTTCATTATACAATCCATCCTTCCATAACTCATCCGAATAAATGTTGAGGTAACTAAAGTATAGGCGAGTATGTAACCATCTAAATTGGTTGAGGCGATGTTAAATCATATACGTATAGTATCTTTGCAGTTTGTGTTTGTTATCGCCTGGCTGTTTCAAGGGTCACCATGCACTCGTGAACTATGGGAGTGTCGGGAGGCCTTTAACGTACAGACATAGACGGCTTTAAATTGTAAAGAGAACGGAACACTTTGTTCAAGAAAGCCGATTGTTGTGTAACACAGTCTCTGTCTTCATCAGTCAGATCCGTGACACAAACAAAGCAAACAACACTCAGACTGCAGACTGTATGGGTATTTTTTTCTCTCTGCGTCGTCTTGGGTGTTTATTTTTACATCCCTAGAAGTTGTCCTTGCTAAAACAAACAAAGCATGCAGGTCACGTCAACTTATGGCTTGCACCGTTCTTTCTTTCTTTTGCCAACACGGCTTTGCTTCGTAATTACCTCAGTGTTTCTTGTCACCAGTGCGTCTGTCTGCCTGTGCGTCCGTTTGTCTTGTTGTGGTAGCATCTCATCTCTGCTGTGCCACCCCACCCGCGGGTATGCAACCACCTCAAAGGCCGATTTAAATCATCTATCTATACATCAGTAATCTTCCTCTTATAATCCCAAAGCCATTCACCCAGTTTCTTGATTAAACAACTGGGAGGACGGGGGTATTATTAGTCGCCTTTTTTAGGCGTCATGTTGTGTTCAAACCCTCATCATTCTATATAAACTAGCTAAGATCTCTCTGTCTCTTAATGTTAACGTGAATCCAATAGGCGTAAGTACAGAACACAGAAGTGCAAGTTCAAACGTCTCATCTACTGACGTATCCATTAGAAAACTGATGTAAGTTTTGTATTTTCCTTTTTTTTTTTGGACTTGGGCTGGCAATTAAGGACAGTAATATATGTAGTATAATGTCGATGCTGTGCTAGTTAGCTGGGATTAGCAAATAAGAGTTCAGTGGCGCAGATGGTTTACAGGGGAAAAATTCCAACGCGATTTCTGAGTATAAGGTGTGTACAGATAGAAAAACACGTTATGATTGAACATTTTGGATGTCTGAATGCACGAAAAAATTCAAGTTTTAGACGATCAATGTTGGTTATGATACCATGCACTACACGTGTGTAGTATAGACGTATACGCAAGTAAACAAGTAGTAAATGGCGTTCTAGTCCTGTCTCTGGTCTGCTGTTTTAATGCGTATAGTTTTGACTGGAACGAACATTACGTTGTCTTTATATCTGTCACTGTTTGGGCTGTTGTTTGTTTTTATTGGTAGTTGTTTACTAGTGATTGTTAATTGAGTGTTTATTGTCAAAGAGATATGTGCATGTATATGCTGAATGACTTACTCATCGGCGTCACTCGGCCTTGTTTTTAAGATTACTTAATGTCCGAGTAATCACAACATATATATATGTCTGTCATGATCTGTCAAAATACAACGAGAAATCTTTCCCTCCTGATAGTAATTAATGTCAAAGCTGTGTAGTCTGTTGGTCACTTTTGTTTTTGCGATGGCGATTAATGGGTCAACCAGTAACAATGGTGGTAAATCCAGCTTGAACCCTACTCGTCATTGCGCGGGAAAAGTTACTCCATTGACAGGCTTCTGTCTAGCAACGGAATATTATGGGAATTGCGGAAGTGACGCCATCCTGTGTCAACGCTTCACGTACCAACAGCGGTGAACTGCAAAATGTGAAACTTCCTTTATAACGTGGCAAGCCAGCTTATGTAAATCTGTAATATGGAATATGATGGCACGCATGATGGGCGTAGTAATACAACTATTTTCCATGAGATTATGTCTACTAATGCCATGTGTTCATTACAATTAATTATAGATCATGAAAATTCGGTTAACTATGTTGTCCATGCTCATCTCACGTTCTTAGTAAATGTCAAAAATCGTACAGCTGCCCAGGTTAGTTACAAGCTGCAGTTGGGAAACCATTTGTAGCTATAGGGCAGACGTGGCATTAGACTTGAAAAGCCGGCTACGTGGGCTATCCAAGTATGTGGATATATATACACCAGGGTGTCTGGACAGTTTTTACTCAGGCTCTCTCTGCTTAGACTCATTTTAGCCCAGTTATTTCTTCTACGTCTTCGACAACTGCACTTCACGTATTGTTATTGGCGCACCAACTATCGTTAAAGTTATATGTCGATATCTCTCGCAAGGACCTGTGACGGACCTGTTTGTGTACCCTTTTCGGAAATAAGGGTAGCAGCATGATTGGAGAAGTGTACATAGGAAGCCATTTTCTAGTATTACCGTATTTACCTCTTGCGAAATTTAGACTCACTGTGTTGTCAAAAGTTGACTTTTTACCCACGCCTGACAAGATTTATACAAAGTGTCTACAGACTTGTTATGTCTGATATCACATGCGACATGTACAGGAACAGCTTGCATGATGAAAGTTTAGGTCCAACTTGCATGGTGAAAGTATAGTTACACGTATGGATGCATGATGAAAGTTGCTGGCAATATGCCTTATGAAACTATAGTTACAACATACAAGATGAAATTATTTGCTAAAACATTCATGGTGGAAGTACAGCTGAAGCATACATGATGAAATCTGAATAGTGATTGAAGAAATATGAATTCAAAGACATTGCGAAGCCGTAAAAGTACAATTTAGGGGAAGAATCACCTTCCATTGGGCCATGATATGTAAAATTATTACTTCTTTGCGTGGTTGGCTGGATTAGGAAAAATTCCATTGCAACTTTGTCGCATTTCTTCTTAGAAATTACCATGTAACCAAAGGGTCTATAGTTTGGTAAAATGGCGCTCTAGCTTTTCATTCTCACCTAAGCGTTCTGTCCAGGTAAATTACTACATGTAGGTCATTGTTGACCCTTCGTTCTGATATGCGTGAGTGTCCCGACTCCACCGATGGAGGAATGTCTGAGAAGGGTCAGGCATATTTATTTTTGAACAGCCCCAACTGGGCCTTATCAAGGGAAGCAGGTCAGTTCAAAGGCATGCAGAGATATCCGTCTGGATCAATAACGGCTGTGAGTTGCATATTTGCATTGAGTCTTGTTTCTTTTGCTTTTAAATACAGATTCCCGGGCGCATTGAGCCAGCGTGATTGTTGTTGAACCAGGCTGGGCGTGGCGAAAGCAGCCGATTGGACGGAAGGTCGGCGTGACTGACAGCTCTCTACAGGTTGCTGTCTGTCAACTTTTCACTGGGTAAGCGATGTGACAAGCTTGTACGCTGTCATCCATAAACTTGGCTATAGAGAGGGAGTGAGAGGGTAGTTAGAAAGGAAGCGGAGCCGTCGTCCCACAACTGCGACTGACCTACAAGTTGGACAACTTGAGTGGTTGACTTCATACCACATCACAGAGGCAACTTCTTGATGACTTTCAGAACTTAATCTCTGTAAGTCAAACTGTGGATTGTGATCAAGTCTTAGGTATTCACAGGTTATGACTTAACTTGTTTGAAGTTTACATGGGTACATGCAAATGTGATCACTTCATCTCATATACCAGACACGCTGGGACTGATATATACATTAGAGTGTAATGTCTTAATAATAATGTAATGTTCTGTAATTGATGAAGCTGTGCTGTGCTGTGCGATGTTGTACGTATAGGCCTCGGTTGACGAGCGTGGTTATGGGCCAAATTGCATGTTTGCTTTATCGAACTGCCTAAGGCCTCATAACGCCCTCAAAGGAACATTGCTCTCAGGCAGACCTGGAAAATCTGACCACTGCTTGTTTTAAAACCTTGTTTTTTTTAGGGTTTTCTGAGTTGTTGCTGCTTCTCCGCTTGATTTGGCTGATAATTAGGTGTTCGTGTTTTGACATAAAGTTTTCACTCATCGAAATTTTGAAGTTTCTGTCAACTCTTTCAGACTCTCGCTTGGAAGGACTGTAGTTTCGTGTGCTTGCTACGCCGAAAACGACGGTATCTTGAAGAAAATCTCCACGCATGATTGGAATTCCGCTTTAATAGATCGGACGCTATAAGGTAAGCCTAGTACATATGTAAAAGCATTCTTATAACACCCTGCAGTAAACATGCGTTAGAGCAGTATACTGTAAACACTCTACTACACACACGTGCCACTTAATGCTAAGTGGTGCTAAATTATAGCGAACTTGGCAAAATGACACACTGGGTTTTACTCAGTGTTCGTGTTCAGACGCGATAGCACAGCTACACGTATATACTACTTGTACGGGACACGTACAATCTTCTGTTTTGTGTCGGCAGTCACAGGTATTCTTGTGACTGTTGCGTTGACGAAGGTATACATTCTTAACCAACGTGTACGGATTTGACGTTTGTGTTGGACGTTTACGATCGCTTTAAGATTTTGTTTTTTAAATCGTGACACCCACAGCGTTGATTTCGTTCTAACTGCTTGACTGACTGATTGACGGAGTAACTGAGTGACATGCGCAGCGAAGAGACTTACCTGATTTCCGTCCTTCTGTCAGAAGGAACCAGAAACTCTCCACGACAGATCTGAAACATCTTTCCGTTATTGTCTTAGACATTTTTTTGCGGATCTAGTAAACTTGGCCGTATTTTCGCAGCTTCTGTTACCTCGCGATTGATGTTACTTCCACTCAGTACTTCAGGTGTGTTGTAATCATGATCGAAATCCTTTTACTCTTCGAAATTTAATATTCCCTGTGAAAAATTGGTGTTTTTCACGTGTCAGTGTAAACCACGCTTTATTTCCTGGCCACGAAGATCAATGTTTTTCCCTATCCGCGCTCAGGAAAAAGAACATTCGAAAACAAAGAAAAAAAATTAAAAAAAAGAAAATGAAAAATAAATAAACAAAAAGACATCAAGTAATTTTCCGCTCCCGCCATATTTGTTTTGTTTTTTGCAGAGACCAAACAGAGGTCAAAGGTTAGCCGTTATATTTCTGCCTGGTTAACTGTACATGTACATATACATATATATTATTTGTGTGCGAGTTGTGACCAGATATGTCAGGTAGTCTGTCACATCTATATGCCAGTCGAGTCGCGTTACCGCGGGCTTCTGTTGTATCTCGGGATTGAACGTCCGGGTTACAATTGCTGTATGTAAAACAGGTTTACTGGGGCTATTTGAATTCTAGCTTATCTGAGTAAATTGGACAGAGATATCAGAGAAATACAGGACAAGTCCGGAATGCAAAGTGTCAGTCATCAAATCAATTCATTTAATTAAGGAATAAGCAAGCCGGTTAACTTATTAGCCATGCATAAGAAAGTCGTTTGCATATTATGAAAGTACGTATGAAAGTATGCATTCTAATTTTTACAGCATTACTTTTCAAGCAAATAAGATTTGACCTTACACTTTCAAGTTTGCTCTACTATTTTAATAAGTTGCAAAATACCATATGTTGAATAAAATCAGATCAAGAAATGAGGAGAAAAACAAAACAACGCAATTTCAATTTCGGTCCAAACGTTGATGGTTGAAAGTGTGATATATTATTTGCTATATACTTGAACTCGTCCTAAAAGTATAGATACGTCCTACAGAGGACGGTCAAGTGACACATTTCACATGTCGGCGCATGTGCAGAAAGTAGATCGAAGATAGAACCACTTCGTGACGTAGACATGCCCCGGCAAGGCCTAGTGCATACATGACCTCCAGCACATTCGTGCGAGGCGATAACTACATCTGGCTTGCAGGGATTAGCCGGTTTCAGTGCAGCCCACGCTGCATATGTACGCTTCGTAATATCCATAATCGTATGTAGGCATAGCCGCTTATTTACATGTTTTGTTGGTTTTTTTATGTAAACAGTTTCCCCTCCTGTCAAAATAGGGAAAGCCTTTCACACAACACACTGTTTTTTATTTGAAGTGAGTGAATGAAGGATTTTTCACTGACGTGTTGAAGTATCTTTCTGCCGCCGTCATTGAATGTGTGGGAATTATTCAAGAGCAGTTATGTATGGGGGATGGGGGAGAAGGTTCAGAAGAGAGTCAACCAGTCATTCAGTCAAACTTTACCAGTCACCAGTTGAGATGTCAGTATGGAGTGTATTTTGTTACAATTATAAGGTTCAACGAAAGCGAACACAATCCTTTTGTTCACTCAGCCTCACAGTCTGTTTCGCAGTCAGTCCCATTTACCAATCATTTCATTCAATCTCACTCTGTCAATCAATCTGTCACTTTATATTCCACCTGTACCGCCGCGTGCTATTTCGGTTAAAGTCACACTTCGCGAGTAGGTAACATTCACGTGATCCAGCATGGGTGGTAGCCTGACGTGTTGGAGTGCTGAACAAACACTACATACAGGTAAGACCTAGAATCAGGTAAACACTGGTGGCAGTTTGCTCTCTGGTATGCTGTGTACACACCCCACGTACATATGTCCCGCACCCACATACAGCGTGACAGGCACGGGCAGATGAGCACAGTCTTTGACCAAACAATATAATAATGCTATAATAATGTAAATGACCCAAAATTTTGTCCATAACATGGCATTTTTAGAGCCAAAAAAAAAAAAAAAAGAAGGAAAAAAGAAAAGATGAGTATAACGCTCATAGTCAGGAAAAATCAGCTGTTAAATCAGGGACGAAATTTAAGGTCATTTAAGATATGTGTCAAGTCACACATATCACAACAAGTCACAACACTTCTTTTGGTGAGTATTACGTTCATTGATGATTGAGACCACGTTTCTTAATCTATTCTTACATTTTTTTCTCTCGGCTGAAGAGATGTTATATTTTCAGCTGACTTTCGTGTCCTGCGTTCTTCTCGACGAAGTTTACTTTCTTCCCCCTCCACTTTCGGGAATGCTCCAGGTAGAGCCGTTTATTGCTGGAGTAACTGGCACATGCTGACAATGCTGTCAGAAATGTACGAGTTTATACGCGGTTATTAACATGTCTATCTACGAGTGATAAAGTGTAATTATTATTATTATTATCATCCACACAGTCTGCTATTCAACACACTTCATCCGTTAGCATTCCCGAGGGAAAAAGAATGAGAAATGAATCGTACATTGTTGGGCATTTAATATCCGGTTTCAAGTGGTAAAGTAACTACCCATTGGTCAGACACAATCATCCCTCTGTTACTGCTATAGCCTCAAATGATATGCGAGAATTTTTTAAAAACAATCGAGTTGATTGTACCATCCCTTGTTTTCAAACACACCTTTGTTACCACTGATATTTTACTCATGGAAGGAAGTATTACTGGTGATCTGAGCAGTCCGTGACTCCGTGGTGACAGTAGCCTGAATCAAGATTTTTGATCTTACCACTACCAAGCTTCGCTGCTAACGTTAGTATTCATGACTACCCGTAAACCTCGCTTAACGCTGAGCAACAAAGACGTGAAGAAAGATATGAAAAGACACGGATAATATTTTGTGTGTAACATACACACCCAGAAATTCAGTGACATTTA
Organism: Acanthopleura granulata; assembly: GCA_016165875.1. NCBI lineage: Eukaryota > Metazoa > Mollusca > Polyplacophora > Chitonida > Chitonidae > Acanthopleura > Acanthopleura granulata. The sequence goes on along the minus strand of JABBOT010000016.1, from coordinate 374,313 downwards.
TTTACCAATCCGGGCGTCATATTTTCATGGAAATGCTATTGAAATCTGTGTTAGGCATGTCAGTGTCCCGGATGTGACGCAGTTCTGTTGGATGTAAGCACAGGGTCGGCACAGTTTTAGGAGATTTGGATCACATGTAAGCCAATACACAACAGTGAACTATGCCTGTATCAAGGAAATGCGGAGTGTGTTTTAATGTAATTTATAGCCGCCGTCGTATAAGTAAATTATTCTTGAGTACGGCGTAAAACACCAATCAAATAAATAAATAATTAAGTACATAAATGAGTAATGTAATTTATAGGATACACATCCGGGTTCGTTTTAACAAACTTTAAAAAAGAAACGCTGTGATCTGTAAAGAAAGCAAGTATTTACAGACACTTTTCCTCGAAATTCTAGGTATATAATGGCAGGATACGCAGTGTAGCCGATCGACCTTTTAATTCTTGATGACGGTTTGAGAACTGTCATTAATTCTTCATCCGAGCTCAACTCTATACATGTTACCATAAGAAGTCGAACATGGAATGTGTCGGTATTATTGTAGTAATTCATAGAGATTTGCATGGCTTATATACTTTTTGTCCTGTAATGATATACTAATTTATTCCAGCTAAAGGTCTAAAAATGACTACCATGGCCGCATTGGGATTGATTTTCGCTTGGTGGTTAAATATAAGTTCCACCTCCGGGCATAAATGCAGTTTTTGGAATCGTTTTTGTCAGGTCGCTCAGGACAACACCACTTGATCTCCAGATTTTAACAAACGCGGACTTTAGATAAGTCCGATTAGACCAAATCTGTCCTTGGTTTAGTGAAGACGTTTGTTGGCGTACGTCAAGGTTTCGTCATCCCAGGCCTTCTTTTTGCAAATATCTTAATTTTTGCCCAATTTTTTTTTTTTTTGTGACAAATTCCTTTCTGCCCTTTGAGGTTTTCACCTTATATTTATTTCGAATGCAACTGAACGCTTTGATTTCACATTTCATTGTGCCGAAGTTTACTTGCAACACTTATTACATATCTGATGTCGTCAAATGGGATCACAGTCAAGCTAGTGCTTTTCCTGTTCTCGATTAAGTGCTGTTATAAAATTAAAATTGATTGGATGCTATTTACTACAGATTCACTCTGTGTAATGCGACCCAAAGCTTTATTACATCCCACGTACCGTGTATATTTGCTGGAATTCATGCTCTACAGGAGTTCGAAACCAACGACGTTAAAGTTTTGCTCTATTGAAAGTGTAAAGAATGTGGTGTAGGGTTAACTTGGTGAACCTGCACTTGTGCTGAGACATAAACTATGCCTTCCAGGTTTGTTCAGAATAAAGTTTTATCCTGCGATGATGATTTTTAATGCTCGAACAAAGAGGGAGATAACAACGCTTCATTATATAAGATTTTTTTTTGCATGCCAACAAAGGTTACGACAGGTTACTTTTTATACAGTTTAATGGGTTTTGCCGTCTAAATCCCACGCAACCAGTTCCCTATGATTGAATAATGTCGGAAAAAACCTTATGTCGTCCGTCGCCCTACTAAGTCTGGACCAGGTTAAACAAAGCTATTAAACAAAGCTGTTGTGTTCCTGTTGACAGGCAGGGAAATGACAAGCAAGCTGTCTCTTTCTGCTTTCTCTTTGTTTCTCTAAGACGATTACGCATGTGAAGGCAAGGTTTGAGCAGGTCAGTTGTTGGCTCTTTATAAAATTAAATCGAGCGTCCGCAGTGGTTAAGTATTGCTTAGAGGAGTTCTTACGCGAAAGAAAGAGAGTGAAAAACATTTTTACTTGGTTTAGGTGAAAGCAATTTAGAAAAGAACTTGATTTAGAGTTGTCCTATTGGTCTTCATGTACAAGTGAAATGTTTGTTGTAATAATAATCTGAAAGTCTTGGAGGTTATATGATGTACTTTGTTGATATGTGTCTCGTTGTTGTGTGTCTGTCGCTTCTGACAGCCGTCTTGTTAGGGACTACTTAGGCCCTCTAGCGCTTCCCTAAACACGACACAGCCTACATTTATTAATGCAATCTATGCATGTTGATTCATAGAGCTATTTTAACGTTGCCGTGAATATTCTACACAGAGAATGTATCGTCTTGATTTAATATTAATGAGGGAAAGTTAAGCAGGTTTGTGATGATGAGAAGAATCGCTGTCCAACGTGCTGATAATGGAAGATATACGGTCTATGAGATGCACCTTTAGTTCTGAGTTGGGAATACATACGTAAATCAAGAGGACAACCTAGCCATACAATTGACTCAACAATCAAGCCAGGTATATCTAACTGAACAATCAAATCATATAGCCAACTCAACAATCAAGCCATGAAGCTAACTGAACAAACCAACCATGCGGCTGGCTCAACAATGCTTTCATATATATGCTCAACTACTGTGTGTTGGCCAGTCAAAAATAGTCTTGTACACAGAATGCCTTAAAACAGCGGCAACAGCAGCATTTAGTAAAAATTAAAGTGAAAGAAAAAACTAAACTGCAGGTGATTTGGTTAGTTTTTGAGGTTTTGTCACAAAATATGCGGAATGTTTCATCCTTAATGAATTATCTCCGCTTTGAAATGAATTAGCCCCAAATCAGTTTATTAATTTATGATGAAATTATCCGATAAAATTTAGAAGGTCGGCTGACCGTTTCACCATACATGTGTATCATCCCGTGAAACTAAAATCTGAAACGGAATTGTATGAATGGCAGAAATATTGAAAATCTCTCATATTTTAAGACATTTACTGCACGCACGTGTATCACCATGCATCCTAACGTATGAAAGGTAGCATCTAGAGCAGGTGTTCAAACCCAGGCTTACAGTAAGATCGTAATCCCGTAGTACCCGGCCTGCGACAAGTGTGGGCCTGTGTGTCTGGGGATTAGAGACCACACTCCACAGATATCCAAATGCGAAGGTTGTCACCGTGACGGAGAAAAGGGCAGTTGAGTACGCTGATGTTAAAAGGTTAGGTCAAAAAGGAGGGATCTAACGGCTTTAGCAATCCTTTGAGCTCCGGTAAACACTAATCGAGGCTGCAGGTAGATTCAACAGGTGTGTAAATATGGAGTTACTTTGAAAACAAGCCAGGCAAAATCTGCAAGGCTTATAGATGGCTGTGCTGGATGGAAGAAGCAGACGAAGTGGGTAGTCTCGCAATGACCAGACTTTTTGGAATAACACTACATCATTGCTTTGGTCGCTTAGTGCAAGAATCCTGTTTTGAGAATCACGGCTAAATTTAAAGTTAAAATAGGCATCGAGAAGACGGATAAAGAAAAAACTGTCAAATATACACGCTTTATATGGGAACCTCTTTACCTTGACTACATATCACAATTTCAGTAACGTGATCGCATGAGCTTAATATTGACCAAATCTTAACAGAGTTATCTCCCATTGCCACCCTACGTCAGTTGAAATGTTCTGACGCAAGTTGAACTACTTAATAACCCCTTCTCCTTAAAGTGGTTAAAGAGCCAAAGAGTCTTTACTGTTGCATCAGTGTATGCGTTTCCATGACCTGTATTACACATGTACTCTTTCAAATTAACTTAAAAGTATCTTCGGTATATCAATGTACTAAATGTCCACATACTGTGCCTGGGATGAAAATGTGCGCTGATATGTCTGTGCCTTTTCATCTTCACAGTGGAGCAAGCGTTACTGATGTAAACTTGCTGACATATTGATAATTTCTCCTATAGGTACATGTAAGCATTACTATGAGCCCATATCATCTCCACAACTTATATACTCTTAATGAAGAACAAGCTTCATTTCCGCCTGTTTTCACAAACCCATTCTCAGTTGTCCCTCTTTAGATAAATATCAACATCACTTTTTTCGTAAAGGAATTCAAGATGTCAATTAATTTCGTTCAGTCGCTTTTTTAATGCCCCCAACAAGCGGTATAGTTTCTTACGCAGTAAAATTTGATAAAACAATGATGGTATGGCAGCCATTCCCCTCCGTTAGTTGGTTGGTCGTGTAGCTTACGGTCGTTAAGCATTAGCCATTCATTCTGGGGCGAACGTGTTCTCAAGATGTCTGCCAATTCAAGCAGAGTTCAAATAGTTGGCGCTGAAAGGAGATTGGGGCTAGACAGCTAAAGCATGTAGACATGGAATACAAACGGTCTTAACTCAGGGTCGATGGGCAGAGGACGACTTAACACAACACCCAGTCGCGGACAAACAAACCGAATGTTGGACAGATTTAGCATCCGCACCGGATGACACCGCCTTTGCGTCCAGGTATACAGCTTAGGACGGGAAATGTCACGCAGTGGAGCTAAGGGAGGCGAAAAAAGTCCGCGGTGATTTGTAATGTCGGCGGAGTCGTACCATCCTCGAGGGGTTAACACAAGCCTCAGTACCGCCCTCTTTTTCTCACCTGGTCTGTTCGGCTGTCTACTGATATTTTTATTTTTAAATATACAATTCTTGAAAGGATGAAAAAATGTCACATCATTGTTATTATGGAGGGATATCTCCCAGCGTAGTTAAAACATATTTAAAGATGCAAATTGTTGCGGTTACAGTCAATTCGCAGGAGATCGAAACGGCTGCGTGGTTGTTTTAAATCCTATGTGTCTCACTGGCGATGTAAACATGGCTGTTACTACGCGTTTGTGGTTCAGTTTTGTTCCATCTCGATTTGCCGTAGTCACTGCGCGGAAGCAGTTCAGCATGTAAAGCAAACAGATTCTTATTTCTACATTTTATCTTGGAGTTAAAAGGGAATAATTAAATATAACTACAATTACCGAGGAAGATACAGAAATGTCAACCATATCAGTTTATAGATTTATCTTAAAAGGCTTAAAACAAAAGCGACTAGACCGCAGATTCACGAACTACATCATTAAGGTTGCGCCTACGCAATAATTCAGATTGTCCAAATTTCCAAGCCTGGAGTTTGATCTCTGCCTCAAAATTATGATTTCATTAACGTGATCTGCAAATGATTGTCCATTCTTGCTGCACATGCGCAACTTAATACTGTTGTTCTGGCAGTTATATAGCCTATTCAACACTTGAATCGGGTACAGCACTTACCGCAAAACGCAGAAACACCTTAGCACGGAAGATCGCTTTGTATGTAGCAATACGTATAGACACGGAAAATCAGAAATGTCGTTAACGGAATTCAATGCTAGTATCATATATATCACTTTTGTCCATGCGGCAAACACATAGCTGAGATATTTCTGGTATTTAGATATTCAAATTATACCTTCTCTAAAGGTATAAGCCCTCTTGCTGGTCTCGGAGTGACAGGAATGAGCTGTGAAAGGAATGAGGTCAATTGATAACAATGTTTGCCAAAATGCCAAGAAGCCTTGAAATGTGGCGCATCCGTTTGAAATAACCACACGCGTTCATCTGCGCAGGTATGGGTGCGTCATTTTAGAGCATGTATTATGAAGGAACGTACAAACCTTCTTGTTTAGGCTGATTTATCAACTAGTTAGGCAACTGGCGCCTAAGTCAATCTTTTGAAATTGGTTATTTTCAGTTCCAGAAATTAAAATTTTGACCACCTGATTAATGTTACCTTTAAAGGAATGAGCCAAAACTTCAATTTCCATTACCAGGAACTAAATATATTTGAAGAGGTTGTAACTTTTGACTTAAGTGAATTTTTTCCAAAAATTTTGACTTAAGAGTCAGCCGTCGTCCTTATGTTCTTTATTCAATGCTGACACTGAATGCTGCGGGTGTTACAGGCGCATCTCGACGATATCTATGAAGGAAAACCATCTATAATAATACTGGGTTATAATTAGAGACACTGATGAAATTCAATTAAGATTTATTGATAATACTGCTATGATCAAGTGTACATAGACTACAAGCAAGTGCAACTGTTTTTTGCCCTGAAGAAAGTAAATCCGACCTGCAAGTGACCTTTTTGAAGCTCTGAGAAAGTTAATCCGAAAAGGCTTTAGGACGTTTACTTAACAGATAAGTCTGTTAATATCACACGTCTGGTCATCGCTAGAGGTAAATGAGTACGTAGATATATTTTTTCTCTCTTCCTTGATTTATTCTCCTCGGAGAATTCTTTATCACCTGATTAAATCAACACCGACGACAGTTGCCCAGTCTGCAATCGCCCAGCTGCCAAAGATAAAACACGCCGCATTTTTCTTTATCTTTCATAATATGCAAGTGTTTAATGGCGATTCATTAAAGCGACAAGGCATATATTGTACGGTAGCTTCGTATAACGGACCCCGAAAGATAGGGTCAGATTTGTTTGCCGTGTCGTCATGCTCACAATCGTCTGAAGAATAATTAATAGTTAATTAATATAGTTCCGGATGATCGTGTACCTGTATTTGCCTGCATCGTAATTTATCAGCAGATACATTTTCAGTCAGCGTGTCCACCCAGAAAACGAAAACGAAACCGACACCCCACCCCACCCCGCCCCAGAAAATGACACCGACACACCACCCCAACACCACACAATTCTCCAATTCACAACCATTTTCATTTTCTTGGTGTACTTTTTTTTTTACCAGAAAATAAAACCATATTCTTTAATTCTTTTGAACCAGGATTTTCCCACCCGTCTGATCAAACAGGATGCCATCTGTATCGAAGTACGATACTTAAATTCAAACATGACAATTACATTAAGAAAAATACAAAAAAAAAGTTAAAACGAAATCCAGGTGTTCATGTATGTATGCAACAAAGCAAGGCTCCAACTGGAAGGCACTTTGTGACTGATATACTTTCTATACAGAGCACCGTTTATGTTTGACTCAACTGCTCCTTGTGTTACTTGCCATTATCTCTGAGTACAAACCTTTTTAAACCCAAACCACTGACTTGTTTTAACTAGACAGGTATACACGACAGTAATGGCTTTTATCTGGTTCACTGGATGTCTCAGTTGTCACTGTTTTAGACGCTTAAAACTCGGAACTGTTGTCCAGACAATGTCAAAGTCTTCATTTGCATGATATATATAGATTTTGCTTTGGAATCTTGTCATGTAGAAACTTACGTAATTCCTTTATCTAGAGAACAGCCTCATGACATTTGTAGTATTACATAACCGTGCGGTTGCTAAGGAGATCACGTTCTTCAAGCGGGAATGTCCAGAAATGGGTGCATCGTACAAAGGGAGGTGAAGATTATGTAACAACACGTCTGACTCGTTCATTGCGCAATTGACTGATTACTATGCAATTAGGATACTTAATGTCATACGTGCATTTAGCTGCTGTTCGTTTGATAAGAATAAAGGCCAATAAACACTTTCGGGTATCATCATCGAGTTGAGATAAGAGGGATTGTAAATATACACTTTATCCTGTATTTCCACAAGGCCTTATACACTGTTATCCTGTCAAATGTATCGTTACTTATGCGTGATTATTTTACAAAACAATGTAAGTCCAACTTTCGTGTACCATCTGTGAAGCACGGCGGGACATTCAGTTATGTTCTGTCAAATGCCACTCCCTTTTCACTGTGATCAGGTCACTGTATACAAGTATTAAACGTGAAGACAGACCAGCATTTTGAGTAATGGGGAACCCGTAAAACTCGTAACCCGTAACAAAAGCGCCCAAAGCTGTGTACTCCTTTGTTCCATCCAGGTAGAACGTCACACGTTTAGGTGCTTGTGTGCTCAAAAACACCCAGTGCACAAGCACTGCACGTCACAGCACGAAACAATGTGTTTTTACTGCGATTTGGACCCTGTTGTGTAGCCCGTCACAGGCTGCCATTCTGGACCATTGACGTCTAGGATATTGCATTTAACATCACTGCAGTTTTGTTTACCTTAGTCTGCTTTGACAATGGTGCTAGAGGGCTTGTAAGTTGTTAATTTTTCAACACTTACACGAACAGTTAGAATAAAACCCTAAAGTTAATTGACAAGAGGCCGTGACCATTTGCCAACTGTGGCACTGTCGTCATTGCCCTGGTTTTAGTCTCTGTGGTGTAGTCTTATATATTATAATCCGTTATGGGGGCCTCCGTGGCTCAGGCGGCTAGCGCAGCGCAATGACCTAACACCAATGTGGTCGCTGTGCAGCTCATGCTGGCTTCCTCTTCTGCCGTACGTGAGAAGGTACCGTGGATGGTCGTGTGTTTCCCCCAGGCTCTGCCTGGCTTCCTCCCACCCTAATGCTTGCCGCGATCGTATAAGGGAAATATTCTTGAGTACGGCGTGAAGCACTAATCAAATAAATAAATAAATAATCCGTTATTGTTGGAGTGTACCTCACATCGCGATAGTTTCAGGGCATCGTGTTGAGTGGTATTAAGGTACATGTACAAAGGATCTCTCTATTCTTGGAAAGTGAAACATTGTGAACTCCTTTGTTAATAAACTCTATTAGTTTACACCAGAAAGTCCATTGTAGGCACAGCTGTGAAAGTAGAACGACTCATTAACATGCAGAACTCTATATCGTCTGAAATTACACCCGTGGTTGTAAGCCATCGAGATCACAACACTAGTATCTGGATAAAAGTAGATACAATGGGGAAAATGTGAACTGAACTAAATCTTGAATATTTTTTTAAAGATTCCGTCTCAGTTTATTTTTGTCTCGACTATCTTGTGACGTCTGCAAGTCAAGTGGTTTGTCCGGTTTTATATGGCTCTTGAATCCGATACAACAATGTGATCTCGTCTGGATTTCATGTGTTATCTTGAGGGGGAAGTTTAGCGGGGGGGGGGGGATTCCCGACAAAACTGACACCATCACCAGACCGTAGCCTCAAGGTATTGCTGCCAAACAGTGGGGCGATTTGCTTACCTCTTGTGCCAGTTCATCCCATGCACCAGGAAGCGACCCACAGTCACTGATTTTATACATTTCGTACGCCATTGCGATCCATCGACGCATGACCGCATCGATAACATGCTAACACTACTTGAAAACTTAGTCACCGGAAACCCACCCCCGTGACCGGCGATTCATCCCTGTCTCTTTAATTAGAGCTCTTTTTTGGGAAGGGGTTTAGTTTTTGACCCATGAAATTAAGATCAAATATAACGACATGGTGTGGCATGCTAAATTTATGCGCGTTTTTTCCCCTCTCGCTCTTCATCGTTAAATGATACGCATAATTGATATAAAAGGAGGGCCTAGCCAGACTAATCCCAAATTTTTTGCGATATTTAAAAGTGACTGGTATAGTGTCCGTGGTTCCAAGCTTAAGACTTTTAATGCCTATTCAGCAACTTAACGGGTAGACTCTGTAAAGGCTATATTTAGGAAATTCAAAACAAACAACTTCACCGACTGGCCTGTCCTGTATCGAAGGTGGGAGTTTTTTTGATAGAGAAGTAGATGGTACTCTTAAGCTCTGAATGCGCGTTGATGGATTAGAGTTTAAAGCAAAGCTATGTATATAGGACTTGTTGGACGGAAAGACATCGGAGACAACAAATGACTGACAGTATTTTATTGTTTAATAATTGTGTGTTCTTCATTTGTGACACTTGATGTGCTTATGTTGTTTTTTTTTGTCTCTTTGACCATTTCAAAAAACACTCTTCAAAATGTTATTCATCTTCTCGTACGATCTTGTTCGGTGGTTCTCTGTGCCTTTGTCGTTAGTGTCGTTACTAAGAAATACTTTAACTCATGCTCTTTAATTTTGGAGGTGTTATGCCACAATCATTCATTCCTTTTTGGTTTCTTTCCACAGTATGATTGGCGTTTTCGGAAGCCTCGCCTCCTACAACAAACTCAAGGGAAGCAACGATGATGACTGGGTGGATCGCCTGAATCACATCTATACCGTGGTCTTGCTGGCCATTTTCGCCGTGTTCGTCAGCACGGGAACATACGTGGGAGACCCTATACAATGCTGGTGCCCGGCGCAGTTCACAGGCTCTTATGTAGCATACACCAAATGGATCTGCTGGGTGTCGAACACTTATTATCTGCCGATGGAGAAGCCGATCCCGGTGGAGATCCCAACCCGTGAAGACCGAGAGCTGACCTACTACCAGTGGGTGCCGGTCATCCTGCTGTTCATGGCGCTTCTGTTCAAACTCCCCTGCGTTTTCTGGCGTATTTTCAGCAGCGGTTCCGGTGTCAATCTGGAGAAAGTGGTCGACTTAACGGTCGCCAGTCAAATTGGTTCTCCGGAAAAACGCGACGAGACCATCCGACACATCGCCATCTACCTGGACCGCTGGTTGGAGACCCACCGAGAATACCGTTACAACATGTACGTCAGGATGCGCCAGAGGCTGTCGCGGGTCTGTTGCTTTTTCTGCGGCAAGCGCGAGGGGACTTACCTCACGGGATTCTATCTGATCATCAAGGCCCTTTTCGTTGCCAATGTCATCTCTCAGTTTTTCCTGCTGAACGGTTTTATGGGTGGATTTTACAGCGTCTACGGTTTTGAGGTGATACGGGGCCTGATGAACAACTACAACTGGAAGGAGTCCTACCGTTTCCCCAGGGTCACTCTGTGTGATTTCGAGATTCGTCAGCTTCAGAACATTCAGCGCTACACCGTCCAATGCGTCCTTCCCATTAACCTGTTCAACGAGAAAATCTTCATCTTCATTTGGTTCTGGTTCGCCTTCGTGGCCGCTATCACGACTGGCAACTTCCTGTTCTGGCTGTGGCGTGTTCTCTTTAAGAGGAATCGCAACCAGTACGTGAAGAAGTACCTGAAAGTCATGGATCAGATCCACACGACAGAAGACAAGAAGATCTGCCAGAAATTCGCGGACCAATATCTCCGTGACGACGGTCTCTTCGTGCTGCGATTGGTCAGAAAGAACTCCAATGAGATGCTTTTGGGCGATCTCATCCGGGAACTGTGGAAAATATTCTGTGCCAAGCCGCTTGTTCGGAAAAATCCCGAGGACTATGATGAGTCGCAGGCTTAACGTCACCGTTTCCGCGCCTAGTTAATCTTGTCAAGTCGGTTAGGCCTTTGTCGGCTGCAATACTATCGGTGTGGCTTCCATATGACATTGCTTCGGTTAAGATTCACTTTGGAGCTGCTTCGACTTATCCAATATCCCATCGACGATTTTTTGATTACTCATTGGACATTGTAGTCGATCGAAAATGTTATCATTCCAGACTGGTCAAAGAGACCCCCTGATGCCATTCCTATAACAGCTGGCCTTTATCAACAACACAAAAGTCGTTCAATCATTGAACCATTCAATAAGCTAATCATTCCCAAGAGCTTCCTGAATTTCACCACACTTCCAGAAAAAAAAAAAAAAATTGTTACCTTGTTGAAGTTCTTGATCTCATTTTCTGCCACTAAATTTTTTAATGTGACTTTGAGAGTGATGGACTGGGTTTTTTGTTTCGAAATAAATTAGCTGCAGGTCGTTACTGGCTGAGGTCGTAGCAAAGCTCTTTATATGAGCTGATGAATCATCAGTGATGATCTTCTGCATGAGCTGATAAATCATCACATGATGAAATGATATTATCTTTACTGAAAAAAATGAAGTTCTTATCTCTGGGATTATCTCCCAGTGATGGGCATTTTTGAGAAACATCGAAAGATATCAGGATTATTTATTAACCAGCTACTATTGTTTTCCCGTCTAGATGCTGTGTTGTAAAGTTTACTGCAAGTTTTGTGGAATGGGCATTAGTCATTGCATTTATTGATACTGAAACCAAATTTATTTGTTAGGATGAATGGTGATACCATGTAAGCATTTTTTTATTGAATTGAATTCGATGCAAGGACTGTTTAACATTTTTTTCATGTTTGTTTCGCTGTAAAGCTTCCCTTAGCATAGTTCATTTGACATTGACCGTATCCACATATGTATGTGACACGTCAGTCAGCGAGACTTTAATGGCATTTGCATGTGGACACGTAATTTAGGGCATTGTGAAAATGGTTGTTGTTGCAAAGGTATGATTCCGTTTCTATGTTCTATGTTTAGTGGCCTGATTTATGGCCTGAATTCAATCTATGAACTTGATGCAATATTGTCTTGATGTAGTCGTGTCACGTGTACATGTATTAACATGAAATGTTTGTTTTTACAACAACTTCGTAACCATTGCTTCTAAAGCTTCCAGGCAATGTATCATACAGCTTATGTATTGTTTTTTTGCTTATTCTTCTTTTTTTTTTTTGTTAATATTTTTACTTTCTTAATACGTTTAATGAAACTTCGCACAGGTGTCATACACTGTCTGTAAGGCCATTTCCCTTTGTTGCGTCAACGATAGACAATCAATTGACCAGTTAGTCGAAAAATCGCTGTTAGGGTGTTGCAATTAATGAATTTATTTTACGTATATTCTCTGTTGTTGCTGTTTTGTTTTTTTTGGCATTAATTGACCATGAAATATGGATTCCTTCTCAACTATCTTTGGATGTATTGTAATCCCTCGAAAAATCTTTCATCCGATATATTTTATACTTGAATCCGTTAGCTTACTATTGACTTTTCTCTGCTTGAATTAGTCGAGTAAAAGATGTAAGCAATACTTTTTTGTTTTTTCATTTAGAACATGTCTTTGTGTGTGAGCATCTGATAAATAAGTCAATGACTATTTTGTATACAATGTACAGATTTCACGGTGAGAAAGAAGAAAGCCTTCTTCTGCCGTTATCTGCAAAGCCATGTGATAATGTCAACGATATACAAGTCTTGACGTTGTTGCTGTAACATTCATTCCTGCCTTTACTGAAGATCTTTAGATTTTCAAGTCTTTCGTTAAGATGGAGTACAGGAAGATATTTGATGAATTTAAAAGACTCGATTAGTCGGATAATATGTCCAGAACCAACTCAGATCTTTGACCTTCGAACTAGATAACTGACCCTAAGTGAGTTGCCTACTAAATCGAAATCTGATGATATTATTGCAGTGTAAATAAACGCGCAGTGTAGCGAAAGTATGATAACTTATTATAAACTGCCTGTCATGTACATTGGCCATGTCACCACATACGACAATCATTTACATATGCCTGAGCCAACTAACAAACTGTTCGAAACTTTGCTGATTGCAGGGCCCGTTGACAAGTTATTGAACTGTGTTTAGATGGCACTGTCGATTTGAATAACAATACAAACTACTTGACAGCTTATACACGTATCAGAGTTAGAATGTACCTGCGCCCAGTTTGGACTCGGTAAATTGTGAGTCAAGCGGTGGACCAGAATGTATGCCAATTTTTATAACCAATCTTCGTCAACTTCTGTGTGTTAAGAAATGGCGTATGTGACGTCGTTATATTGATTGATCTTTCTAGTTTTTGCAGTGGTATGTCTTGAGAGACAGTTAGGAACAGTGAATAATGTTAAACTGAATTGCTCGTGCAGTCAGTTATATTGTTGTAAGATAGAAAGAGAGGAGAAAGGCGTTAATGTTGTTAATTGTTTACTTTTTCATATGGACGGTTCATTTAAGTGTTTGCGCATTTTTGTCTTTGATATAAAAGTTAGCCCTGTTTCATTTTAATTTTATGCTGACATTATTGCATGCGTCAGCTTTTTTGACAGTTAAGGTTGTTGTTGTATGAAATGCGTCTCAGAGATCGTGTGAATGGTTGATCGAAGATGGTGAATACATCATCGAAAATTGTTAATCATGTGACTTCGATTTTATTATATTTTTTTTTTATCCACTGAAACGATGTGTAACATATGGGATATAAACCAATCAAATGAGGAATACATGGAGCTTGGATGAGTTTGTTAGTCAAGGTGATAATGAAGTTTGCTTTAGTTTACCCGCAGGCGCTCTATCAAGATTTGGACGCAATAACAAAGGTCTTCGCCAGACATTTGTTAAAATTTGTGACTTTGTGTTTCAACGTCCTTACCTTGCAGAAAAAGTGGACAAAACTGCTGAGTATAATACACACATAGCCTTTGTTGCTAATCTCACCGCTCATCTCCGACGACTTGTAGCGCATACGAGTGCATATTGGTTTGCGGGGAAAACATAAACTATGCAAGTTATCTGACTTGAAGATATGTATTTGGAGAATTTTATTTTAATAAAATGTTGCTTTGAAACTAAAGTTATTGAATCATGTCGTTGTTGTCAATTATCAGTTGTATACATCATTCTGTTCCAAGCACATCAGCATGCTATAGTGCGTGCTAAACGCAAGCTTTGGTGCGTGCTAAACGTGTGCTATAGTGCGGTGTTCTATGCGTTCGTTAGCAGTGGATTTGTTCATTCGAATCCGTTTCCAGGCCCGATATTGAAGATGCTTATCTTTGGATCCTCGGACACACGAGATTTGGGTTCAGTCCCAAGGTCAGGGAATTTTGTTCATTGAAGATGCTTGTGTCTGCTTCGTGGGAGACACAAGCGTCTGGTTTTATTACGCACTCGGACAGGGAATTTTGGTTAATGAAGATGCTTGTGTCTGTCTCATGGGACACGCAAGCGTCTGGTTTTATTACACACTCAGATACGGAATTTTGGTTAATGAAGATGCTTGTGTCTGCCTCATGGGACAACAGAGGCTTCAGGTTTTATCCCTGACTGGGATATGGAATTTTGCTGCCTTAAGATGCTTGTGTCTGCCTCATGGGATACACAAGCTTCTGGTTATATCAAGGTTTCGAACAGTTTCGAGATCCCTATAGCTCCTTTTCATTTCGCTCGCCTTATAATTATGTGCCAGCTGGCGGTCGACATCCGGTGCATGGTTGCTCTGGTGATCACGCACTAAAAATGAAAATCTGTGTGTCATATTTGGATGGAGAGTTCGTAAGTTACCAACCAAATTATTTTTTTTTCCCGATACTCGCCTGTCCACCAGCCAGTTAAAACACTAACCGCCATCGTATATAAGTGAAAAAATCTTTAGTACGGCGTAAATTTACCAACCATTGGAATCATTCAAATGACGACACCTTAATAATATGCAAAAATTTTAAGCTGTAAGCTAGTAACGACTTCTTTGAAGATCCAAATGTCACTTCTCTGTCGAAGGCATTTGTGATACTCCAGTTTCCTCCACCCTACACATTGATTTCCATTGTGAGAGTAAAGTCATCTTGACCAAGACATTATACACGAATCAGTCAGCAATTTGTCAAATCTGATATCAACTGGGTTATCTCCCATGATCGCCTGGAAGCTGCATTTGTATGGTGATGTGAGAACTTAGTCTACAAATAACTATAAATAATAATACGAGAGCTGATAAAAATAAAGGTCCTGGTAGTTCTCAAGGAGCAATACCCGGATGTCTCTTTTGCCGCTAGATGGCTCTCACAAAAACCGAAACACCAGCTTTGAAATCGAAATTCTTGGAAGCTGGTGACGAGTGTATTTATGAACAGGATGCGGGAAGGAAAAGTTTGTCCTTGGTCACCACAGACGTTAAAAGTAATACGAAATTGATCGGTTGACATGACAAGTAGTTCATGTTGTTGTTATGCACATTTGGACTGCGGGTGAGTCGGTGCTGAAGTTTGGGACTGCACAAAATATGTCAAATCACCGCTTTCGTCAGGTATCGACCCCCCCCCCCAAAAAAAAACAAAACAACACCAAAAAAACATGCCTTTGACAAGGGCTTTAGTCGGAACTGGGTTCAAACTTTCTATGTCATTCATGACTGGTTTTTTGAGTCCGAGCGACATGCCACTATACTGAAAGCGACTGCAGCAGTAAGATAAATATGTTTTAACAGCAGGAACATTCATAGTTATTATCACTTATAAGTGTGGTATATTCTGAAAATCATTTAATGGAACCTTGACAGTCCGCTCCAGCCTGTTCGACCGTTGTATTAGCAAAATAGCCATAAGAAATGCCACAATAAAAACACTGTATTCCCAATTTACAAATACTGTAAACTATCTTTTATTTTTAGAGGTTGATCAGTTCATATGAGAGGCTGATCAGGCCATATGAGAGGTTGATCAGGTTATACGAGAGGTTGATCAGGTTATATGAGAGGTTGATCAGGTCATACGAGAGGTTGATCAGGTCATACGAGAGGTTGATCAGGCCATATGACAGGTTGATCAGGTCATACGAGAGGTTGATCAGGCCATATGACAGGTTGATCAGGTCATACGAGAGGTTGATCAGGCCATATGAGAGGTTGATCAGGTCATATGAGCGGTAGATCAGGTCATACGAGAGGTAGATCAGGTCATATGAGGGGTTGATCAGGTCATATGAAAACACATATTCAACATGTCGTATATAGTTGTATCTCTTTCCATCGGTGCGTTTGTAGCCTAGGGATTTTACAGTCAAAGGGAGATCGCTCTCAAATAACTTAATTCCATGCAGAGTAGCCTAACTTCTCTCTCCCTGTCATTGTTATGTTGGTTTAACCGAGAAAGTTAACAGCAGCCTTAAGAAATAATTGAAACAGCAACAATACGTAACCAACAATATGTAGCTATCAGCATGTAACCGATAACTTCATTACAAAATAAATATCGTTTTACAATCATTACAAAAAAAACAAACTGCGATATCTACCCGTACTGGATAATACCAATTAAACTACTGTGTCTTAAGATATTAGGCTGTTCTATCGACATCAACTGTTCTCTGTTTGCTGGAAACATATAAGTAACGATTTCATGTGTATACAGATGCATGTTTATATCCTTTATATTTACCAACATTTCGTGTGCCTTGTTTTCTTACAGTTATAGAGGTATTTAGATAAAAATTAAAAGTAGGTCGCCGTGTAATACTAACCAGCTTTATTTGCATACACAATTTCACTAATACAATACCTAATAACCATCTGTACAAAAGGTAGTTGCTATATAATGCTTTAGAAGATTTACATTTTCACATCTTTTATCAATCGCTTGAAAATGTACCGTGGCCAAACCTGTTTATTCGTATTTAACAAAGTGTGTAATATTGCACGACTGAAGTGTTACTTCGGATTGATCTTTTTAGACCTCCTTCCCACTGCTTGTTTAGTAAACATGAAGGATATCGTCGTGGTCACTGTCAAAATGAAAAGCATGATAAACGTCATAAATAACATCGCCATTCTCAAGTCAAAGACAACGATCAACGCAGCCAAAACAACGAAGACGCCGTACATGGAAAAGGCTGCCACAAGATACATCCCGGCTACAGAAGCTGAATGAGGCTCATTCGCTGCCTTCCCGACCCGAACTCTCCGCTCACAGGCCAAGAAGAGATACAATAAAAACCACGCGATGACAATGTCTACGTAGTACATCACAGGAATCTGAATGAGTTCGCGCAGGCGCGCCCACCGGTTGCCTCCATCCGCTACCGGAAACTGACTGTACATGTAGATCGAGACTGCTAGGACCACCGCCAGAGGGAGCAACCGGAAAAGGAAGTGAATTTTCTTCCAAAATGGTAAACCGAATAACTGAAAGGTAAAATGTGATGCCTGTTAAGATATGTGTTATACAAAATAAGTTCTCTTCAGCATTTTTTCTTTGTAGTATAATAGCAGCCCTTGATTTCAGAAAAACACACTGGACAATCTTGTGACATTATTGATTTATTTTTGTATTTATCTATTAATTCATTCCACGCCGTATTCAAGCTTTTCCCTCGACTGATAATGTGTGGCTGCGCCATTAAAACAAGCTTTCATTTTTAGAGTCTTCAGCTTCATGAAAGAAGGACACCGGATCTTTGGAGAATAATTTGCATTTACAGGTATATATTTTGTTAATTGATATTTTAAAGAGGTCTCCACTGTAGACGTTAGGCTGTGACTACTCCTCTTTAAACAAATAAGGAATTATATTAAAATTAAATTAATGACTGTGTATCGCCACTTTCAGATTTTATGCAACTGTAATTTGTAAAATCTATCTTTAAAACTTATGCACATAACAGTATTTTATGTATTATTAGTATAACACTCTTTTTAACGGAGTCAAATCGTTTCACTGTAAAAGACACAAAACCCTGAGCAGAGGCAAATTTCCAGCTTGCAAGAGCCAATAAATTCTTTTATAATGCAATAGAATTTTAATGAATTTATTTATTGGATCTAATTGTTGTTTAACATTGTACTCAAGGTATATTCAGATTCAACACAGCGGCCATTTTTTGTTGATGAACAAATCCTGGCACCATCCAGTTTAGCCTACCGCCCTTCGTCAGAAATCTCTTAAACTTTCTGACGTAACACCGCAGCAAAATCCAGCTACATTTAATGTATCTTTCTATATATATATAAATATATTTTATATTTTTACATACATGTGTCAAGGCGAACAGGGTGACAAATCCAAACACAAACATGGGCCATAGCTTTGTGCCGTCTAGTTCTGGTCCACCAGTCTGAAAGGCTACTACGCCTGCATGAAGACCGACCCACACTTCCTGTAGCAGCCGCCAGTACGGATTCAAGTGGAACTTCGAGAACATTAGGCTACCTGAGCACAAAAAAAATGGAGTAAAAACAAATAAAAAATAAAACAATGACTAAACGGCTACAGCACAGAGGGTAAAATAAGAGCACCAACGGCACTTTGGTAGCTGGCAAATCGTCACACGCATCCTGTGAAATCCGACCTTTTGTCAGTCTAGCTCAGTTAGGGTTTTATCATAAGTGTTGAAATAAATGTTCATCCAATAGAAACTTACACGCCCCCTAGCATCATGGCTTAAACAGAGACAAGTAAAACAATGCAGTGATAGCAAGTGCAACATAATGTATAAAATTACATGTACTATGTATGCTGTGTTTTCATCACATTTCATAAAAAATAGTGAATTTCTTCATGGATGGAAAGTGTGGTGTGCAGCATACTCCCCAGAACGGGTCGGCATTGAAACAATCAGTGGCACATGTGACGTTTGCTGACGAGAAAGCATGGCGAGTAATACATCCAAAACAAACTTGCTGTGATGATGCTCTCCATCATGTGGACATTTCGTCTTTTAAGAAGGCTGGCAACCTTTTCCTTCTGTCATGGTAGTAGGGTCAAATATCTAATACAAAGCCACCTTCAGTTATCTCGCCAAGTCTCTCATACTTTACTTCCTATGTGTTTTACGCCTTACTAAAAAATATTTGACTTCTACGACGGCGGCCAGCGTTACGGTAGGAGGAAACCGGACACAGCTCCGGGGAAACCCACGGCCATCCACAGTTTACAAGGACAGATATTCCCACGTACGACTAGAGAGGAAGCCAGCTTCAGGTGTGCTTGAACTCAAAGCGATCGCATTGGTCAGATTCACCACATCCTGGAAATGACCTGCCCGGGTAAGATGACGTGCGAGGTTTTCACATTACCTTGAAGTAAAATCATCCAGGTGTGGAAGAATCCCAGCGCATGACCCCAGGTGTTCTCCATTGGATGATACCACAAGGTGTACACGGAGCCCCACGCGCAAAGATAACCATGGTAATGCCTGATGATGTATATCGGTCCGTAGTTAAAACGAAGTCTTGAGCTCAATTTGTCCGTGTGGGATTTCGTGGGCCAGCCGAAAAAGAGGCCCCGGTCGCGGTATTCCATCAGCGTGATGAATGTCAGCACCAGGATAACCGAACCTAAAACAATCAGTAAAAAAAAGTTATTGTTCATCCGCACTATTACAGATTTGATTATTTGTTCCGATAACTTTGCACTGCATTGCCTGCACGATTGGTTTAAATAGAGGATCTCCGACGAGTCTTCTTATGGTGTCAAATTTCAAGAGCCAAAGAAATATTCATTTATTTATTTCAAGCCTTTGGCAAGAAACATCGCCGCGACATGGCTGCAGTATGGCCGACGTGACGTTAAGTCATGATCATTTCTTCCGGCAACGAAATTCTTGACTACAGAAATCTGACACAATCCATGCTAATATCATTCAGTTAGTTCCCCTTTCACAACCTCCTTATCTTGGTCCTTAGGCAAATCCTCAGTACCAGTAGTGTTTCTTAATCTAAGGTGTCCCACTTATTCACAGAGCATTCTCTAACCTCTCCGTCACGACAGGTTTTGGGTTTATGACTTGAATGATGTTTAATGTTGTGCGCTAGAATTTTTTCACTTATATAACACCGTTCAGGATTAAGTTCTCTGAGCTTCTACTACGCCTGCGTGAAGACACAGCCACTTCTCCAACAGCAACCGCCAATAAGGGTGAAGGAATGGAAGTGCTCCGTGAAAACAATCGACTTTCTCCAAGTCCCTGGGAAATTCCACGACAAGGCCGCGGTCGAAACAGAGCTAGAATCGAACCCGCAACCTCACTGGCCAATGGAGTACTAGTCGCCTTTGTACATAGGGGAGTTGGGAGCGGGATCGACAGTTCACGCATTTCCGGAAGTGGAACTGTCAACATAGTACTACAACTAAATATGTAGTTCATCTTGTCTCGTTTGCTACTGACAGGTCTATTTATATGGCAATCCTCCCAGACTACATAGGTGGTGAAGATGACCAGAGATGTACACACATTGAGACGATACAATGGAGACGTCCTGCGCCGTGGCGTCGTACGTGAGATGAGTCTGTAACAGGTGGAGAAGGTGGAAGAAAGCGTTGATCCCGAAGTAAAAATAGTTCCATTTCCCAAGAGATGTGCTGTAAGTCTTGCTTTCTTGCACCTGTAACAACAACGACGAGTGATGAAACCTAAAGAATAAAGACACCTGGCGAGGGATTGCTCTCGCAAGCAGAAGTTTCAACCTTTATAGAAATGAATAAATGAAGAACTTCATAAGTAAGTCAAAACGGCAAGTGTTTCCATAGTACTTGAAAATGGGTCAGTGGATTTCAAACTTATTCTTGGGAGAAATTCTAACGTTTTGCTCTGAGTTTTCAACTTTCTACTTAAATTTGGTTTGTGGATTGGGCATATTTTCCAAACAGCACAAATAAATGGAAACTTAACACATTTACTGACCCATAGCTGTAAAAGGAAGCTCACCTTTTCCGTGTGAAATTTGTACTGGACAATCCATACAAATATCTGATGGCAGCAGTAACAGAGCCAGACGAACAGGCGGGTATACCACGTGACTTCATCAGGCGGGAGTTTCCAAAAGTACCACCGTCCTGCAGCGTCAGGTCCATATCTTTAAAATACGAAATTAAGGTGGTTAATTTGTTTGAAATTTGAAAATCGGGTGAGGTTGTGTATTAATGTCCCATTTAAAATCTGAAGTGTACATCCTATAGTCTAGGACTACATATCGTATGTTGACCTTGAAAGTTTATTCAAGGTTGTCTGAGAGCCAAAATCGTATTGTGGTATCGGATATGAGCTCTGATAATCCTAACTGTCACATTTAAGAATTTCACTTTCCTGTGGCTCCGTGAATAATCAGGAAGAGCTTGATCTTAAAGGCTCTATCAGTCAAGATAGCCCGGCCTACTACTGCGGAAAGTCACCAACTCAGTTCTGTAAGGTATACTGATTGGTGGTCAACGCTGTTCTCAGACTTTTTTCGCATGGTATTGATGGAAACCGTAGTGCTTGGAGTAAACGGCCTATCTTCGCCGGTTACCTGACAAACCTCGAATCTTTAGTATCATAACCGCTGTCAAGATTGAGAGAGGGGCGTGAATGGCATTGCCTGGGAAACGCCGATCAGGCGACACGAGCATGCAGTCAGTCGTCTGACTTACCTCCCCTTCACACCAGGTTCCTCCACGAAAGGCTCCGGCAGAAAGCGCTCCCTGGTGGACTCGCTAGTGTTGTATGAATACCCGGAGTTGGCGTCCCAACCGCGGGCGGCGCCTTTTAAGTTAAAAAACATTCACGGAAACATTAAAGAGAATTACAAATAACTGAATTAGAATTAATTTGTTAAAAAAAATTACCAGGACACACCCAACGTTAATAACGTTGGTATCACTTCCCATAAGAATTTAGTTATTTGAGTTAATTGCTGCCCACATTCTATTTTTTAACTACTTATTCAGTTTGATTGGGGCTTGAGGTAGTATTCAAGAATGTATCACTTAGGCGACTTGGTGCAGGGTCATGGATGCAGGAGCCTTGGCTGAGAAAGGAATTGCACAGGGTAGGCTATTCAGTGGCAACCAAGTAAATAATATGGCCTGAAGATGATTTTACAACCGGCGCACATTTCAAATTAATTTCCCCATAACTTCTTCTTGGTTGGATCTGGCCATTATAATATTAATTAGTCTCATTACATTTACTTAATCCTGTGTGCACAATTTAAACTCTGACGAAGAAAAGTTTAATCAATACCATGGCAGGTATATTTTGATTTGCCGTATTTGTCTTATTTTAAGTCAGACAAGGTATAAAGTATCACACTGTCTGAGCTGCTACTGTCGGTTATGTTAACCAGATCTCAAGTATCACACTGTTCTCGTTGCTTGACCGGTTATGCGTAACCAGATGTCAAGTATCACACTATCTTCGTTGCTTCACCGGTTGTGTTTGACCAGATGTCAGGTATCAAACTATCCTCGTTAATTCACCGCTTATGTGTGACCAGATGTCAAGCATCACACTATTATCGATGCTTCACTTGTTATGTGTGACCACATGTCAAGTATCACACTATTCTCGATGCTTCACTTGCTATGTGTGACCACATGTCATCACACTATTCTCGTTGATTCACCGCTTACGTGTGACCAGATGTGAAGTATCACACTACTCTCGATGCTTCACTGGTTATGTGTGACCAGATGTCAAGTATCACACTGTTCTCGTTGCTTTACCGGTTAAGTGTGACCGGATGTCAAGTATCATACAGTTTTCGTGGCTTTACCAATTATGTGTGACCAGATGTTAAAAATCACACATTCGCCGCTGTTATGGCCTAAAAGCCTTCCTGTATTAAGACCTCATCATTTACAGAAATGATCAAGTTATTCAGACACCTTGTGAGTTGCTTTTCTGCTGGTCTGTCAGCAACCTGTGGATGGTCGTGGGAAGGTCTGCCAGGAACCTGCGGATGGTCGTGGGTTTTCCCTAAGGTCTGCTCGGTTTCCTCTCACCAGAATGCTCGCCGCCGTGGTATAACTGAAATATGAATACGGCGTAAAACAACAAACAAACAAACAAACATTTCTGCTACATTACCTATCCCGAACATGGCGCCGATGACAGCCAGCATGAAGAGGATACCCCCTGCCCATAGTCTGGCATCTTGTCTGCGGAACAAGCCAAACACATTGCCTTCGTCAGTGTCAAATGTCTCCGATTTTTGCTGTAATGAGAAATATAAAATATTTCTTTATTTAACATCTACAGAAATACCTGTTCTAGTTAATATAATGGAGTGAGTAGAGAGAATAAAAGCTAGCTATCGAGGGCATTATCAGACTGGTAAATGCCATTTAAAAAGTGGATTTTGAGTAACAGGATTATCGTTATTAGGAATTACCATTAATACCCCTTATTTATATTTATGTATTTATTTACGTATACATGTATTTTATTTATGTGTACATGTATTTATTTATATTTGATTTGTGTATAACGCCGCATTCAAGAATGCCTCACTTATACGACGGCGACGAGGGTAATGGTGGGAGGAAACCGGGCGAGGGGAACTCCCTGACAATCCGCTGGCTGCTGGAAAACCTAAATTCTCACGCACCACCCTTATTTAATTTAACTTAATTCTCTATTTGTTTTATTGAGGATGACTCACAGCCAATGGCCATTAGGGGCTCTCCTCAAAGACAACATACTGTGTACAGATATAGAGGGTTATTTAGTGATACAATGAACAAAATTCTGCATTTACAGCAATGAACATGCACTCATACTCGATAATTATATACATGTAGGTAAACACGATATTACAGTAGACAAGGAAGTTAAATAATTGAAAATTCTAAGAAAACAATGAAATGCATTTTAAGTAATTAATAAACAGATATTAAATAAATTTAATCTACCAGTCCATCAGTGATGTACTGTATTGTAGACTGTATTGAAGACAGTCAAAGTGTCAGCAATGTTCAGCTCTGTATACCCATGTAATAATATGTAACGTACGCTTTTGAAAAAGATCATCGAGTATAGAGCACTGTGCACCAGGACAAAGGGCACGGGCCAACGAGAAGAGCATGTGCTTCCTTAGCCCGGCAAAAGCGGAACAGGTGAACACATAATGTTGGGCATTTTCCTACAATCTGACTCACAGACTGGACAAGTAGACTCACAAATAACATTAAATTTAAAGAGATCGCCACGTAGAGCTCAGTCCCATTCTCATTCTACGACGAGCCAAACTACTAAAAGAAAAGGTGAGGTGAGGTGATGTTAAGTAACAGATATGTATTTCTTAAAATATGTTAACGTATACTATCTAGAATTTTAAGGCATACTGTTCCAGTCCTCTGTCGTCTGAGGCGACACAGAGGAATAAAATAAACCAATGCGACCGTTGAAAGGTTTAAGTCTCTTTACATTTCGGAGATTGTAAACATTGTTCACTTCACTGGTACATAATTCTCGGAGATAGATTGGTGAGAGGCCATGCATAATTTTATAGAAGGCAAGTAGTCGATGCACCTTTCGCCGGGAGTTCAGGGGTTCTCAGTTCAGCTCATTCATAAGAACTCTGTATGAAGTCCGTCTCAATCCCCCAGTGCAGACTAATGCAGTGCGTCGTTGGACACTTTCTAGTTTATTGGATATGGTAAAGGTACAATTATCACATATTATATCACCATAATCAAGAACTGGTCTGAGAGTTCTCTTATACAAAAGACACATACATTTTCTACCTAGAACACCCTACACTCTTGTCCTAATACTAGGCTTTTTATCGCTTTATTGACTATTTTCCTAACGTGCTTATCCCATTTCCAAATTTTTTGAATAATAATGCCTAGATGCTTATGAGATTGGACTCTTTTTATTTCAATTCCATGGAGATATAGTTTAGGCTAAGCCACGTTGTGTTTCAGATTAGTACATATAAAAAAAGTTTCAGTAGCATTGAATTCAAGTAACCACTGGCCAGCCCTCTGAGAGAGACGATTTAAGTCATGGTTGATCTTATTGTCGAAGGTTGTTAAATCACGAAATTGTTCAGCTAGTGATGTGTCATGGGCAAAAATGTTGATATCACGTTCAATATCAGAGTTAATATCGTTAACATAAATAAGCAATAACAGAGGTCTCAAGACAGAACCTTGAGGCACTCCATTAAAAATACGCTTAGAACTGGAACTAACCCCATTTAAACATATGTTAATTATTCTATCACTCAGGTTACTTTTAAGCAATAAAAGTAGTGACCTTCATTACCAATTAGCCTTAGTTTGAACAATAATCCTTCATACCATACTTTATCAGGCCCTTTTGCTGAAGTCAAGGAAAACCAAGGAAACATCGCCACCTTTATCCTGGCTCTGATAGGTTTATTTACAGTATTAGAATGTGTGCTACATCCAGCAAATACATCCAGCAAATGTAACCCCTAATAACGATTATACCGTTACACCAAGGGCATTAAACAGAATTACGACAGACTTTAGCTTAGAAAGCTGTCGGAAGGTTGCGTTATCCGCATTTACGACAGTGACGCCAGTTTTTTTATTATTTGTTCCCAGGGTCGTTATGCCAGGTGTAACTTACGAATGCTTTGTAAAAACCTAAATCGGGAAACGAACAAGAAACACTTACCGGTTTTTCGTCTTGTTCCATCTCACTAAGATCCTGCAACTGATACAAAATACAATCGTGTTATACAGCGAAATACATTATATACTATTAAGAGTAGAAAAGGCTACAACTTAATATTCAGTTTTCTCTTTCTTGGCATTGTCTGTTTATTTGACTGTTCGGAGTATAATATCCGACTCATAGCATAGTTTCTCTGATATCACGCCACATTTTCCCTTATAAGCAGACCCATCCTATAATACCATGGCACATTATACAGATAGTGCATGGAGGGGGGTTGATTATCAGAAATCGTGAGCTCGAGAGAAGCTCACTTGTCGAGAGCTCACAATTTCTCATAGAAAATCCCACGGCATGCGCTATATGTTTTATTATACCGAAAGAAAGCTGAAGGAAAAGGAAAAGATATGACCTGCCCTGCTGAAGCCCTAAATTGCTGGTCTTCTACACCGTTGCTAGCCGAGAAAGCCCTCGCCCGACTGTTCACTTTATCAAGAAGTGGATGTTAGAGAGTGGAAATAGGCTTTAAAAGATAAACTTTTAGAATAAGCGACGATATTGGCGCGTGATCGTTGTACATTGCCTCATGACCGTTGTACATCATGTTTTGCTGGAATATCACGTGACCGTGAATTGACCAATTAAAATCAAGTCTTACCCTGTGCGGCATAATATTTACAGTTATGCCTCATTGGAACACCAAGCCGAAGACATTTAAGCCTCCGTCAGTTCAAGCGTAGTAGGACTGATTAAAGGAAGACTACAAAAAATATGATCAAAGTTATTTCAGAAGAGACGTCCATACAGACCTAAACGGGCACGGGCATGACGTGATTTATAACTGTATAAATTACGTTTTAATCTGGAATTCTTACTAGGCCATAGGATACACCAGTTTAGAGAAGTCGGTAACACGATGTCACGCCATGTGTACCCTACGCTCTTCAGTATTATAGGCGAGGCAATCTTTTGTGTGCGAAGTACGGTCCCATTTATTATTAAAATCGAAGGCCACGTGACCATTGTGGCCTCCTGGTTGTGACCTTGGGGAATAACCCCACATGTATTTCACTACCACTTTCTCGTTGATAATGGCTTTAAAGTGTATCAGAATTGTCTCGCAATCCCAAGGATCCCAACAGCTGATTTAACACTAGTTCTATATGGCAAAATGGTGAACTAGGACTGCTGACGTCACAGCGGAAACAGATGTCTTCTCGGCGGGGGGTGTGGGGGTGTGGAGAGAAATATCTCGCCCTTGATTGGTTAAAATTGAAAGTGTTGCGGTCCTTTCGATTTTCCCCACGTGGGCGTTTTTGCTTACTTTGAACTGCTGTATCTGTGTTATCATACATTACAAAACTAAAAAGTCACGTTTCTTGAACTATTAATAGGATTCTTTATCGATACATATATACACTTGGTCTAGTGTTGTTTTTTCTTTACATATTAGGGCGCAAAGTGGGGATTTCTAAGTCTTGGACAGGCATAACAACTAACTCCGGAATAAGCCGCCTTCTCTTGCTGAGACGGCAACCAATCTCAGCATTCCAGTAGCACAAATTTGTTTCCATTCTCTTCTGGGCGTTTCAGCCGGAAATACGAGCGGCCATAAATGGACGTCGGCGCATTGGTGTAATTGTTCATACTAACCTATTGTGAAGTCCACGATTCCACCTCAGATGCATACAACACAGGGTTTGCTATTTCTGGGTTCTGGAGAATCATAAATGCATAATAAGTTTTTGTTGTTGTTGTAGTTGTTTAGTGCCACACTCGCGGCTTTTCACTTACACGATGGCGATCAGTCTTATGACTGGAGGACACCAAAGTACCTTGTGTGAACCAATGACCTTTGGAAAGTCTCTGTCAGACTTTCCCATGTACGATGCCCAGATAAGCACATTATACAGGTAGAAGACAAGTGATTTGCGACTAAGGTCAGGCTAGCTGCGCAAACCATTACAGGAGCCTAGTTGACCGTTCACCCCGTGAAGACGGAGTGTAGGAGAATGCTCCAAAGTCTGTTAAGGCTACGCTACACGCAAATTTACTTCAACCATCATTCCTAACAAGATAGGTAATGTAAAACCCGACTAATCTAACATAAACTGAATTACTGATTCAAAGAGCCACACTTTTTGTAGTTTAACTGTCATAGCAGGGGGCGAAAATCTGTTTTTTGCAAAATCAGTGAGACAACAGCTTTGCCATGCACAAAAACGGTATCACTATAACTTCCCATAATGCCTATGATGGGATCGGAGGGTTGAAGCGCCTTGAATGAACCACTCTCACCAGACTTGTTCAGTGACACCAGTGATTCCCTCAATATATGGATAGCATGAACAACCTCACCTTCAGAATATGGAAGTGTTTTCTTGAACAAGACAGAGCAGTTAACAACAACCACTGCTAGATTATACAACGATCACCTCTCTGAACTCCGGGTTCGATTCGATTGACCTCTAACCACCCCCTACTTACCCAACCACCCTCCCTTCCGCGAGTTATCGCCACTGCTGTTATTGGAAGCCATCTTTTCCAAAGGGGGACAACTGCTAAGTGGATTACACTTATGCTAACATGTTGAAAATGAGCCACTGTTGATTCAAAGCCTATTGTTTTTTTATTAGTTCTCCTGGGGTAGACATAAGATTGCAGAGATAAAATGAAAAGGTCGGGAAATAGGTCACTTATCAAATACTGGAGTTTGACCTACCTTTCTGCGCCTCTGTTTTGCTAGCCAGTATTTTGACGATAACTCGGCACTGAGCGCAAGCCTTGTATGACGTGTGGCCGTGGGCCCTTTGCATTGCTTTTGTGTTATTGTTTGCTAAATGTGATAACAGCACATCACTTTCAGTAATTCTACACCAGTGACGTCTAATAAATACTTACTAGCTGACATAATGCCGTATTTTACATACTCAGTTCTGCTTTCAACAACGGTGCTGGGTGCTCTTCGCGGTATCATTGTCACTACTGTTTTAAACACTTTTCAAACAAGGTATATATATATAAAATGCCTCGATTTTGTTATTGTTTACTGTGTCACAAAAAGGTTTCACCACTTTGCTGTTCGAATTTAATTCACGCTTTGCTTCCCAGTACTTATCATTTCCTCATAATTTTCGGATTGCTTCCAAATTCTAAATACTAGTTCCTAATCGCACAATCTTGCTCGGGATTATTTTTTTCCAGTGTGTCCGCCCAAAAACTTCAAATATTTAGCTGCTTTGTACAAAAAGGTTCTGCCACCGGGCGGATATAATCTGACTTTTATCTAGTGGTCGACAAACGGTGATACTGTGAGACTCTATGAGGTTTAGCTTGTTTAGCATATAGATGCATCTGCCAGGCTGACAAACAATAGGTCCGAAACTCTACAGATTTCTTGTCAAAGGCTGGCTTCGAACCCGCACCTCGCGTGCTTTAACAACTGAAAAGCAAACAGTTTTCCACAAGGCCATTGCCGACTCCCTAGCCACATTACAGGTGACTGATTTCAATAATATCAGTATAATTTTGTTTTCGCATAACGGCAACCAATTTATCAATGTCAACACATATTCAGATATCATCAATACGAAAGAATTTAGAATTTAAGATATTTAAATAACAAAACGTAGGATGGGAAAACATTTATGTGCCATATAAATAGCAATTCAGGGCTGTGACTGTAATAAAAATCTAGTAATGTCAGCACATATTCAGCTAACAAATGGAGTAAAATTTAAAATTTTCAACGTTAAATAAACAGCCGTTACATCAGAATATATATGCATACCATTAAATTAGCAGCTGAGGTATGTAAAAAGAACAGGCAAATGATTTCTGCCCTCGGAAACACCGATCTGTCTCATGGATATTTTTTACATTTCAGTTGATCGCAACGGAAATATTGGGCTCATCAACTCGACGGAAATAAGATCGCAACTGGTCAGACAAGCAATAATATAAGAAAGGACTAAAACCAAACCCCACTATGAATTGATGATATTAATGATACTTTCCTGTAAATCCTACAAACATAAATGAACAACATTTCCCGAAAAATTCCAAAAATTATTTCGAGTTAAAGGCTATGCTTACAAAGACATTGAAAAAGAGAAAATTTTTAATAATAATTACAATGCGCCTTTACTTCGTAAGAAATTACAAAAGTAAATCTAAAGAAACACCACCAGCGATCAAGAGGTTGATATGCGCAGATGAATATCGGTTAAAGTAAAATAAAGAAATTAAAAATAGTAGCGGAGCATCATGCAGCAATAAAACCGGGAGTATATTAAATGAATTTAATTACATTATACGGGCATTCTTTTTGTTTTACTTCTGTAAATTGCAGACAAACTCAGTTGTTCTACATTGTCAGATAATAATGTATTACGAAACATACAGAGGTTAATATTATTATTCTTTTGTAAATGCATTGTTCGTCATTTCAAGAAAATACAAATGTAAGAGTTACGCATGCGAAATAGTAATACGTAAGTGCTTTGTGCGATCCTGCCATTTAAAAACATGCAATCTTAAAATTTTCTGATCTTGCAGCTTTACATTTTAACAATGCACAAATTCATGATCAGACGGTTTAACATATTTTTTTCTCAAAGTGAATAAACTTTGGAAACTGCATTCAGCTGAATGTAGCATGTTTGTGTCGCAGGATACAGAAAGTATCCGCTACAAACATAATTTACCAAATATCAATACAAAATCACGAGACAGGTTCAACACTTTTGAGAACAACATTGGGGACAGCAGAACTCGGAGGGGAGGCAACTCCTGGCGGCTCAAAAAAACTCAATTACTTGGTGGCAGAAGTAAACACAGAAAAATTTTATGCAATAAGCAAGTGACCCCATGTTTCCATGGCGACGGGACGCTAGTACCTGGATTCCAGCTTATTTATTTTGAGAAAATGGTGGTCAACCTATTATAATATTTGGATATGATATAGACCAGGCATGTAGTTGTTGGAAAAGATGTGTTATTTGGGCCAACGGAAATTAGGGAATACTGTTTTTGGTGGGTGTTCTGTGTAAAATTACTACATAAATAGTAAGGCATTTTTTTGGTGTTTTTATACCTATATGTAGATACAGACCGCCAGGAGAGCAGTTACCGGCGCAAAGCGGAAGGCGAAATGGATCTTTTTCCAAAATGACAGACTGAAAATCAGCAACAAAAAATGTTACTCTAATGTCATAAAATATATTTATATCTTCAATAATGTTTTATTTACCTTTGGCGTGATTCAACGTAATGTCAAACTGTGTATGAATCACACACAACAAGGCTAACCTGTTAGTTTTGAAAGCTGCTGGCAGCTTCTCATCTGCATAACGTTTGGGGTTTTATTTCATTTCGACTTTGAGCCGAAACATTAATCTCACACTTAACGATATAAAATGTAGAGAAATGCCGTTTCTGTGTTAAGAAACGGCTATCTTGCCATCGAAGGCAATAATCAAATACAATTCATGGTAAAAGTACTTCCCTACCTGTTATTTTCGCGAATATCTACACAAAATTTATGGATGTAGAAGCTTACATGCGTCACAGAGTACAACAGCAACGTCCCGAAGACAAACATCGGCCATAACTTAGCCTTAACTTAACCCTAGTTGTTTAGGACCTCCTGTTTGAGCCGCCACTACGCCAGTGTGATGACATAGCCACGTCTCTAAGAGCAACCGCTAGTACCGATTAAGCTGGAATTGTGTCATCATCAGACTTCCTGAAATAATGAAGGTGAAAGAGAAATAAGCATTTAAGGCGGTGTGTTCTTTTAAATTCATTTCCTTTCCGTGAGGGGATACATGGTGTTTTCAACCGTGAGTAGAAAGGAATTAAATTCTTTGTCTGCAGAGAATACAAAAACGATAAACAACATCAAGTAAATGTCGGAATTCTTTATTTAGGTACCATGAAGTATACACCTTTCCGAACTGTGAATCAAGAGCATGCGTTTTACCAATGGTAATCAGAATTTATGTAAGTGTGTTAAACGTGTGCCCTACACACTGGTTGTAAATGTTCAACCTTTCTGTGACGCTGTGACGTTTTAATTGACTTTACTTTAATGAAATGAAGTAACGTTATCAGGGGAAGGAATGGAGAGACAATGGAAGCGGTGGATCAATTCATTGTGGAGTCTTAAACATTTACGTAATCACTGCCGATGTCTCGAGGTTCGGTTCACACACAAAATCCACTAACGTCACAACGTTTCATTGTGGAGTCTTAAACATTTACGTAATCACTGCCGATGTCTCGAGGTTCGGTTCACACACAAAATCCACTAACGTCACAATGTCAAACATTCTTGACCCAATTACGTCACTGACGTTGCGACTGGTAACGCCTTCATGTCATCGTATGTCGGAGAACGACAAGCGAATGACGTCTTCTTACTTTTGCCAGACGAAAACCCTGTTAGAAATATGGGTCATCGATTTCGCCGACTTCATCGTTTACGCCAACAAGTAGTCAGAATCACACGGCGGCTATTTCGGATTTGTTTCGTCTGTGGAACATTTCAAGAAGAGTACACAAGTGAAGTTTTGCCCTTGAAAAAGATTCTCACCAGCAACAAGCCTTTGGGAGATGTTGGTTTCATCAGTCCTGACTGTGACCACAGGCGGATGAGTTGTACAGCTCTCAGGTGTGAACAGAGGACACCCATAGATTGCATCAGGGAAGCGCTCAGCCTGGGGCCTGATAGTCAATCTAGTGACGAAATACCTAGCCTGAATTTACCGTCAGATAGCGCAAGACAAGCCGACAATAGCAACTTTCGACCAGACTCACCCAGGTCGCTTGGTCAATGTAATTCATTGCCGAACAAATTCAACTTTTCGGAGGCAACAAGAAGTTCTTTTTTACAGGTTGAGGTATGTCCTTCTGCCAAGAAACCGGATATTGAAGGAAAACTGGAAAGTCTTAGTATATCATCCATAAGCTCTACTTCTTGCACTTCAGTTGTAGTCTCACCTGGAATGAGTTATGTTGCTTCCATGAAAACAAACTCCAGTGCTTGCGCTACAGAGGGAATTTCCAATAGCTTCACCTCCATGACAAAGCATGAAAACAATAATATCATTGGGGTTGATGATGCATGCATTTCCAGAGAAAACGTAAATATTAGAGAAGTGCAGAAAAGCTTTGAACTAAACCAGGGAAACTTTGGCACCTACAAAGTCCAAGGAACATCTAACCCATGCTCTCCGGAAAGTAACTTTGTTTTGATCAACCCCGTGAAGCATGATTTTTGTGAACCATGCAGAAACTCTGGACTGGATTATTCAAACGGTGATTCTAGATTTAACAACTTTCCGTTAGAGTGGAGGGTTGAAAAAAATTTGTCGAGAGGAAGGTTTGGATATGTTGATGTTGTGGAAGATGACAAGAGCGACCAGAAGTACGTGATGAAAACGTGCAATCTGGCCAGGAGTGAGCGAGAGTTCTCCATCCTTTCCGATTGTCAGGGAAAGTTTGTGTCAGAGTTATGTGGTTCGTTTGTGCGGGATGGTGAGCGTTTGATGTTCTTGAAGCACTATGAACTGGGTGACCTCAACCAGTGGTTGTCAAAGGACAAGCTTAGAGACAGGTTCGACGAGAAGACTGCTGTTTGGATTGCGGCAAATATATACAGTGCCGTCGACTTTATTGAGCGACGCGGTATTCTACATCTTGACATCAAGCCGTCCAATATTCTGATTGATGACAAAGGGTATCCGATTCTTGCCGACTTCGGGAACGCTAGACGTCTTCACGAATGTCAGAGACCTGGGGACCATAACGCTCTAACTGCTGCCTACACGTCACCTGAACTACTGAAGGGAAGACGACCAAACAAAATGGCCGACCTCTGGGCGACAGCCTGCTGCTTTTATGAAATCGTCAAGGGGAGGTCACCCTTCATGGGGAAGTCTGTGGCCGAAACAGAGCTGAAGATTTCTCTCGCTATTGCTCCTGACTTTGGTGGCCTATCGTCTGCTGCTTGCAGCTTTCTGGTGAGTGAATTTGACCTGTCCCCTGCACAACGGCTGGGTTACCATCAAGGAGCATCTGCAGTAGTGTCCCATGAACTGTTCCACCAAGTAACCTGGTTTGAGCGTCGCGCGATCCAGTCCCCATTACTGCGGATTATCGCAGACCTGAACCTCTCATCAATGTCCGCTACGAAGCGCCTCCCGCTCTCCGATACATCATCATCTAGCGATTATCTTGATGGCCGGGTTGAAGGGCCACCTAGGCGTAGACAGCGGAGGCGTCATCGAAGAATGACCGAAAGAGGCGGTGATATTGACGGATACCTTGGTGACAATGAGGATATTCTGGAACACCCTTGCTAAACTGTATCTCTATACCACAAACTGATTTTCATGAAGTCATTTTTCTACCAGCTGTATCTGGTGGACATTTGGCGACGGTTTGAAATATTTTACTGTGATCATTTCGATATTTTTAGAGATAATATATATATATATATATATATATATAGAAGTGTTATTATATTTTGACTGTAAATGAGGGACATCTTCATTCACTTTAATTATAGATAAATGATTACTGTCCATTGAACGTTTTCGACAACGAGTTTTACTTAATCGAAGGGAATCGACTGATTCCTTGCCATTACTGGTGTGCCCAGATTGACAGACAAATAACAAGTGTGTCTCGTACTGAATTATCTACTTTGTTCTTCAATAGAAAAGTCGAATAAAGTTTATTGTGTCTGAAGAATATCTGTTGGGAGTCCTTTCATGAAATAAAATTTACCTTGCCTGCTTGCTTTTGGTACAGTAACGCATTGTTCTAACTTACTTGTGCACATGCGCATTTATTTTCCTCCGTTTCCATAGCTCGATTGTCTGATTTTACATAGAATCTAATTGTGCAGTGATAGAAAGAAATAACAAAGTCACAGTGACTGACCAGGTCACTGGTGAAAAACACTCTTACAATATCCAAGAGGCCTCTGTGACCGAGGAAGCTGGGCTGTTAACGATCCACTGTGACCCATGAGCCTCTCATCAGTGCGGTTGCTCTGAGTTTAGTCGAGCTTATGATGGCCTCCTCTTCGGAGGATGGTCGTGGGTTCCCCCCGGGCTCTGTCCGGTTTCCTCGCACTGTAATGTTGGCCGCCTTCGTACACGTGAAATATTCTTGAGTGCGGCGCAAAGCAACTGTCATAAATACTTAACAAAATAAGGTGATATGGCATTAAAGTAATTTGTCAGTGATAGTTTGCACGTAGTGCACAAAGCATTTAATTCAGTTAAAAAAAAAAAAAAAACCTTAAAGAGATAATGAACGTGCTATACTACGACTATTAATAAATTATGATAAAGTATAAACTTAGCGTATGCTTAGAAACAGTTTTCATTGGCTTTTCTCCTGTTGTTCACTTCATTTTTTCGCAGCGTAAACATTCTAGTTTAGAAATGAGAAGAAAAGCAAAATTTACAGAAATTTGATCAAATCTCTCATCGGCAGCAAGTGCGTCGGCGAATTACGACGGGAACAGTGGAACAACTGTTTCTTTGCCTGTGAAGGCATATGACTGCGGTTTTCGTATTTGTGTACACATGTGTATACTTAAGTCTTTCGACATCTGTCTAGTGTTTGTGAAGGGTATGGCACAATTCATGTAGGTTGACTTTGGCGACTACCATGTACGCAAGACATAATTACCCCACGCGGTACTCCTGTGCAAGAAAGCTTCATCCGCCCATGAAAAATAGTCCCAGTAAGTATTTGCTAATCAGGTAACACTTTATCACCAATCAATTCGCCACTCTTCGGCGGTTTCGGTGATATTTACCCGAAACTAAAGACCACTTTCTAACAATAGGCTTATTGTCATATTCTTCTTCGGCATCAGTGTGTTTTACCATCTCCTTCATCTGTGCAATTCACACGACATACGACGCCACGGCGCAGGATGTTAGCATCGCCAGCTCACAGTGTAAGTAACGGGGTCTTTCATTGGTCCAGCAACAGGTAGAATACAGCTAAGTGGTGAGTTCAGTGGGGCGTACTTTTTCCCGCGCAAGGAGTGCTCCAATCGCAAATGAATTGACCGTTGTCGTGTTGCACTGCATGAGTATATGGCGCGTGAGGATGGTCGTGTGTTTCCCCCAGGCTCTGCCCGGTTTCCTCTCTTCATAATGTTGGTCGCCGTCGTGTAAGTGATATACTCTTGAATACGGCGTATAGCACCAATCAAATAAATAAATAATACGTTGCAAGTTTGCAACATAACATCAATCCAAAAGCAGGATTGAACAACAGGCTACGAAGCTTGCATCGGAATTACTGCCAGGGAGAAGGATTCCACATGCTAAGTCAATTATCTACGGCAGTGATGTAAAATGCACGTTCTCAAAGTTATTGAAATGTAAACTTACGTTTATATTTAAATGATGCTTCTCTCTTACTTGATACAAGTCTTTTTCACTATTTATACATTATTTGCTCAATATTCCTGGGAAATGGGAATTCTTGTGATTATCGACTTTGAACGCCTCTTCATGCTGTACGAGTGGTACACGAATGTTGGACTTGACGCTAAGAGATAACGCCGTGATCAAGACTTTTTCACTTATATAACAGAGTCCAGGTTGATGGTTGGAGGATATCATGCATAAATGTATGTTTTCTTGATTTCTTGAATACATTAACTATCGTACTTCGGTTGGAAATGGAACGTTTTGGAACATTAATTATTGCCTAAAAACAAAGAATCGCAAGATACCGAGGGTCACATTTCCGGAAAGTGCATAAGTCGGCTTTTGAAGGAGATACAAAAAAGTAATACAAAATGTTCAACTTGAATTTATTGAACCAAAAATTTGTGATAATTCTCCGGTATAGTTTCTTTAAGGGTGAAAATTCAACCTACGAGTTACCTTTCTGGCATCCCAAGTATGCATTCTTTAGTACAAAACAAGTGGTCTGTGACTCACAAATGATGACGGAGGTGTAATCTTAGACACTCTCTATTTAAGGCTCGCGTTGTACCCACACTCTCTGAGTTCTAGAGATTCACAGGGAAGAGCCTCCACTTGACCATGGCTGGTTCCCTGTCTATATTATAGATGCCTTCCATCACATCAGCATAACTTATCCTCACGAAATGGAATATATCTGTATCAACACATATTCATTTATTATCATGACAACATGCTTAATCTTTAACGTTTAACAAAAACATGTAATAAAATATGGAACATTGAACTTTCTGTCTATATATGTCATTCAAACAGCAATTCATGTTTATGAAGTAAAAAAAATCTAGTGACCTCAAATCAAGATAAGTTTATATATGCATATCATTCAAAATAGCAATTGTCATACTAAAAGCAAAAAGGAAAATAATTAAGAAAAAGATTTCTGTCCTCGGATTCGCCGATTTGCCTCATGGATACTTCCACGTCAGGCAGAGACATTTCACTTTGTCACAACGCGAATATTGTCACAATGGCATCATCAACACGACGGAATTGATGCAGCAACTAGTCAGACAAGGAATAATATCAGAAAGGGCTAAAACCAGACCCCATTATGAATGGGGGTTTCCCTGTACATAGCACAAATGTATAAATCAACAACATTTCCTGAAATTGTTCCAAGTTATGCTTACAAAGACTCTACAGAGGAGGAAACGTTGAACAATAATAATTTCACTGTGCCTTTTCTTTGTAAAAAATTAGAAAGTAAATCTAAACACAACCCCAACTATCAAGCGGTTGATATGTGCAAATGATGAAAGATTAAAGTTAAATAAAGAAATTTAAAATGGTATTTTATCGTCTTAAAATACCAATTTCCTTCTCCACCCTCCAGGGCACAACGGAGACCTGTTAGGGCAGGTAAAGGGAGATTATTGATTTAAATTCTATCTCTTATATCTTGTGATACTGCGCCCTGATATAAATCTTCTGTTCACTAATTGTACACAAGCCGTAAAAATACGAATAAGCAACGACTGCCCAAACTGTCAACTAGAAACTGAAAAAAGATAATACTTCAGCATGCAGCAACTCAACCGGGAGTATATTAAATGCTTTTAATTACTTTATACAGGGATTCTTTTTGGTTCAGCTCTGTAAATTGCAGACAAACTCAGTTGTGCTACATTGTCAGAGATAATAATGTATTACGAAACATACAGAGTTTTTTTTATTCTTTTCTATTTGCATTGTTCGAAATTATTGCGAAATAGTAATACGTAAGTACTTTGTGCGAACCTTGAATTTAAAAACATATCATCTTGAAATTTTCTGATCTTGCAACTTTACATTTTAACAATGCACAAATTCATGATCAGACGGTTTAACATATTTTTTCTCAAAGTGAATAAACTTTGGAAACTGCATTCAACTGAATGTAGCATGTTTGTGTCGCAGGATACAAAAAGTATCCGTTAAAAACATAATTTACCAAATATCAATACAAAATCACGAGACAGGTTTAACGCCTTTGAGAACAACATTGGGGACAGCAGAACTCGGAGGGGAGGCAACTCCTGGCGGCTCACCGAAAGCTCGCCTTAAGAACATGAAAGAGACTGTACCGAGCAGTGTCTGCACTGCCGTCAGGATGAAGGTGAAAATCAAGAGCATCATTTTGACGTCATACAACTGCAATCCTAAGGAAATACCCGTGTATATTCCGTACATGGAAAACGCCACAAGCAGGTAAACGAATTTCACTCCCATCGGCGGTGATTTTTGTTCCTGGCGTCCCAAAACCCAGCCTTCGATTTTCAGAAATACGTAAAGCAGGAACCAGGCGAGAAGAACATCAATGTAGTATATGGCGGGGATGTTGATCAGCTCGCGCATGCGTACCCACGGTCGGCCATTAGCGTCCGGTATCCAGCTGTACATGTAGATACAGACGGCCAGGAGAACAGTTACCGGCGCAAAGCGGAAGGCGAAATGGATCTTTTTCCAAAATGGCAGACTGAAAATCTGCAAACAAAAAATGTTACTCTAATGTCATAAAACAAATTAATATTTTCAATGATCTTTTATTTAC
Organism: Acanthopleura granulata; assembly: GCA_016165875.1. Classification (NCBI taxonomy): domain Eukaryota; kingdom Metazoa; phylum Mollusca; class Polyplacophora; order Chitonida; family Chitonidae; genus Acanthopleura; species Acanthopleura granulata. The sequence continues at coordinate 335,669 of JABBOT010000016.1, read as the reverse complement.
CTTTGACGTCATTCAACATAATGTCAAACTGTGTCTGAATCACACTCGACAAGGCTAACCTGAAAGCTGTTGGCAGCTTCTCTTCTGCATAACGCTTGTGTCTTATTGTCAATTTCCTGCAAGAGACATTTCACTTCGACTTTGAGCCGAAACATTAATCTCGCACTTAACGATATAAAATGTACAGAAATGGATGTATTTCCGTGTTAAGAAACGGCTATCTTGCCATCGAAGACCATAATCAAATAGAAAGCATGGTAAAAGTACTTCCTTTCCTGTTATTTTCACGAATATCTAAACGAAAAATATGGATGTAGACACTTACATGCGTCACAGAGTACAACAGCAACGTCCCGAAGACAAACATCGGCCATAACTTAGTCCCTAGTTGTTCAGGACCTCCTGTTTGAGCCGCCACTACGCCAGCGTGAAGACATAGCCACGTCTCCAAAAGCAACCGCCAATATCGGTTAAGGTGGAATTGTGTCATCATCAGACTTCCTGAAATAATGAAGGTGAAAGAGAAATGAATCAGAGAAATCCGAATGTGATGTATTAGATGATGCGCATTTAAGGCGGCGTGTTCTGTAAAATTCATTTTCCTTTCGGTGGTGGGGATGAGGGTGGGGTATATGGTTGTTTCAACCCTGAGAGGAAAGAAATTCAATTCTTTGTCTGCAGGGAGATCCAAAAACGATGAACAACGTCAAGCAAATGTCGGAATTCTTTGTTTAGGTTCCATGAACTATAGATCTATCGGAATTGTGTATCAAGAGCGTATTACCAATGGTAATTTCAATACAAATGTATCAAACCGATGTTCTACACACTGGTTATAAATGTTTAACCTTTCTGAGACATCATGATGTTACAACTGCTTTTACGTTAATGTAATGAAAAGTAACGTTGTCAGGAGACAGGATGGACGGACACTGCATGCTGTGGATTCCTCCATTGTGAAGTCCTAAATATTTACGTAATCACTGCCGATGTCTTGAGGTTTGGTTCACACCCAAAAACCACTGACGTCACAACGTACGCGCTGACGTCAAACATTCTTGACCCAGTTACGTCACTGACGTTGCGACTGGTAACGCCTTCATGTCATCGTATGTCGGAGAACGACAAGCGAATGACGCCTTCTTACTTTTGCCAGACGAAAACCCTGTTAGAAATATGGGTCATCGATTCCGCCGACTTCATCGTTTACGCCAACAAGTAGTCAGAATCACACGGCGGCTATTTCGGATTTGTTTCGTCTGTGGAACATTTCAAGAAGAGTACACAAGTGAAGTTTTGCCCGTGAAAAAGATTCTCACCAGCAACAAGCCTTTGGGAAATGTTGGTTTCATCAGTCCTGACTGTGACCACAGACAGATGAGTTGTGCAGCTCTCAGATGTGAACAGAGGACACCCATAGACTGCATCAGGGAACCGCTCAGCCTGGGGTCTGAGGGTCAGTCTAGTGACGAAGTACCTAGCCTGAATTTACCGTCAGATAGCCCAAGACAAGCCGACAACAGCAACTTTCGACCAGACTCACCTAGGCCGCTTGGTCAATGTAATTCATTGCCGAACAAATTCAACTTTTCGAAGACAAGAACGAGCTCGTTTCTTCAGGTTGAGGTATGTCCTTCTCCCAATAGGCCGCATATTGAAGGAAAACTGGAAAGTTTTAGTATATCATCCATAAGCTCTGCTTCTTGCACTTCAGAAAGAAGCTCAGTTGTAGTCTCACCTGGAATGAGTTATGTTGCTTCCATGAAAACAAACTCCAGTGCTTGCGCTTCAGAGGAAATTTGTGATAACTTCATCACTACGGCAAAACATGAAAACAATAATGTCATTGGGGTTGATGATGCATGCATTTCCAGAGAAAACGTAAATATTAGAAAAGTGCAGAAAAGCTTTGAACTAAACCAAGGAAATTTTGGTACTTACCATGTCAAAGGGACATCTAACCCTTGCACTCCGGAAACTGACTCTGGTTTGATCAACCCCGTGAAACACGATTTCTGTGAACCATGCTCAAATGCTGATTCCAGATGTGATAACTTTCCGTTAGAGTGGAGGGTTGAGAAAAATCTATCGAGAGGAAGGTTTGGATATATTGATGTTGTGGAAAATGACAAGAGCGACCAGAAGTACGTGATGAAAACGTGCGATCTGGCCAGGAGTGAGCGAGAGTTCTCCATCCTTTCCGATTGTCAGGGAAAGTTTGTGTCAGAGTTATGTGGTTCGTTTGTGCGGGATGGTGAGCGTTTGATGTTCTTGAAGCACTATGAACTGGGTGACCTCAACCAGTGGTTGCAAAAGGACAAGCTTAGAGACAGGTTCGACGAGAAGACTGCTGTTTGGATTGCGGCAAATATATACAGTGCCGTCGACTTTATTGAGCGACGCGGTATTCTACATCTTGACATCAAGCCGTCCAATATTCTGATTGATGACAAAGGGTATCCGATTCTTGCCGACTTCGGGAACGCTAGACGTCTTCACGAATGTCAGAGACCTGGGGACCATAACGCTCTAACTGCTGCCTACACGTCACCTGAACTACTGAAGGGAAGACGACCAAACAAAATGGCCGACCTCTGGGCGACAGCCTGCTGCTTTTATGAAATCGTCAAGGGGAGGTCACCCTTCATGGGGAAGTCTGTGGCCGAAACAGAGCTGAAGATTTCTCTCGCTATTGCTCCTGACTTTGGTGGCCTATCGTCTGCTGCTTGCAGCTTTCTGGTGAGTGAATTTGACCTGTCCCCTGCACAACGGCTGGGTTACCATCAAGGAGCATCTGCAGTGGTGTCCCATGAACTGTTCCACCAAGTGACCTGGTTTGAACGTCGCGCGATCCAGTCCCCATTACTGCGGATTATCGCAGACCTGAACCTCTCATCAATGTCCGCTACGAAGCGCCTCCCGCTCTCCGATACATCATCATCTAGCAATTATCTTGATGGCCGGGTTGAAGGGCCACCTAGGCGTAGACAGCGGAGGCGTCGTCGACGAAGGGAGACAACTCCAGTGATGACCGAAAGATGCAGTGATATTGACGGATACCTTGGTGACAACGAGGATTTTCTGGAACACCCTTGCTGAACTGTGTCTCTTTATCGCAAGCTGATTTTCATGAAGTCATTTTTTTCACCAGCTGTGTCTGGTGAACATTTGTAGACGGTTTGTAATATTTCACTGTGATTAGTTTAATATATTTATAGATAATATATATATATTTATACGTTGTTAAAGATCTGGGATTACATTTTGACTGTAAATCAAGGATCTGTTCATTTACTTTCATAAAGGTATCTATGGACACTGAGACAGATAAATATATTTTCTTTCTACAATCAGTTTGTGCCCAGATTAACTTACAAATAACATGTGCTTCACGTACTGAATCATCTACTTTGTTCTTCATTCGAAAAGTAGAATAAAGCTTCTTGTGTCTGAAGAATATCTGTTGGGAGTTCTTTTATGAAAAGAAATTCACTCTAAAAGGAATGAATGATTTCTCATATCACAACCCTGCTTGCTTTTCTTTGGCACAGCAGCGCATTGTTCTAACTTTTTTATGTGCATGTGCATTTATTTCCCTCCGTGTCCATTGCTTCATACCTAGAACCTATTTGTGTAGTGAAAGAAAGAAATCACCAAGTCACAGTGACAGACCAGGTCATTGGTGAAAAACACTCTTAGATTATCCAAAGGGCCTCTGTGGCCGAGGAAGTTGGCCTGTTATCGATCCACAATGACCCATGAGTTTCTCACTAATGCTGTTGCTGTGAGTTCAATCCAGCTGATGCTGGCTTCCTCTTCGGTCATACGTGGGAAGGTCAGCCAGCAACTTGCGGATGGTCGTAGTTTCCCTCGGGCTCTGTCCGGTTTCCTACCACCGTAATGCTGGCCGCCTTCGTACAAGTGAAACATTCTTGAGTGCGGCGTTACAAACCAATCAAACATCGTGATGTTTCACCCACTGACCTCGTCTGTGCGACAAATGGAAAGCACCGCGCTATATTACATCCAGTTTTTGGTCGCGTCTTGAGTTGTACGCCTTGTAATAATATCGTGCGTCTTGTATTCTGCTTGGTGTGCAAAGCAAAGCGAAAATTAACACGCTCTCACTATTGCAGAAGTCCCCCCCCCCCCAACGTGAGCTTACTCTTTCATTAGAGTTATAGAATTCATTACAAACATGCAAAGGATAAAACCTTGGTGTAAAAAATCACAATGAAAAGGTAAAGAAAAATAAATTTAAAAAAAAATTAAAGGTAACTCACTGTGCCATTTTTGATGTTTATTATTTAGATTAATTATAGCATTTTGTTGCGGAATTTTGAAAGTACTTAAGCCAGCGATATTGAGCAATGCTGATATTGAGCAATGCTGATAAACTGGTTTTTGTTTCATGCCTAAATCAGGTTAGAGTTACATTGCTGTGCACGAGAGTGTTTCTATGACCTACCTTGTAAGAGAACAATCCAGGTGTGTGCAAATCCCAGCACGTGGCCCCAGGTGTTTTCCATTGGATGATACCAAAACGTATAGACACAGGCCCAGGAGCATAGGTAACCATGGTAATGCTTCAGCACGTTGACTGGTCCGTAGTTGAGGCGCAGAAAACTGCTCACTTTGTCCTTGTGCGCAAGCGTCGGCCAACCGAAGACCATGCCTCTGTGTCTGTACTCCATTAACATAATGAACGTCAGCATTATGATGACCGAACCTGAAACGAAACGAAAATGAATCGACAAATGCCAAACATTTTCATATGGGTGTATTCGACGCAACCACTGCTGTCTCTTGACAAAATAATCATGAAAACACAGTACTTTCTATGTATGATTTCCTGTAGCCATAAACCTGGGCTCCGTTATATAAGTAAAAAATCTTGATCACGGCGTTTTCTCTCAGCGTCAAGTCCAACATTCGTGTACCACTCGTACAGCATGAAGAGGCGTTCAAAGTCGATAATCACAAGACCCATTTCCCAGTAATATTGAGCAAATAATGTATAAATAGTGCTTGTATCATGTAAGAGAGAAGCATCATTTAAATATAAACATAAGTTTACATTTCAATAGCTTTGAGAACGTGCACTTTATATCACTATAATTGGCTCAGCATGGGAAATCCTTCTCGCCGGAAGTATTTCGGAAAAGAGCTTCGTAGTCTGTTATTCATTCCTACTTTTTCAATGAAGTTATGTTGCAAGCTTGCAACGCATAATTTTTTTTTATTTGATTGGTGCTATTCGCCGTATTCAAGAGGCGTCCAACATTATGACGGGAGGAATACGGACAGAGCCTGGGGGAAACTCACGACCATCCCCATGCAACATATTATACCCATGCAGTGCAACGGGACAGCGGCCAATTCACCTGCGGCTAGAGCACTCCTGGGGCGGGAAACAGTACGCCCCATTGAACTGACCACTTAGCTGTATTCTACCTGTTGCTGGACCAATGAAAGGCCCCATTACTTACACTGTGAGCTGGCGATGCTAACATCCTGCGCCGTGGCGTCGTATGTCGTGTGAGTTTGCAACAGATGAAGGAGATGGAAAAACACATTGATGCCGAAGAAGAAGTAGTTGTATTTGTTGAGTGAGGGAGAGTAGCCCATGCCTTGTTTTGTCTGAAAGTAAAGATTTATAGATTTATTTATTTAATTGATGTTTTATGTCGTACTCAAGAATATAACAATTAGTCTATGGTTAGTCTATGGTCGTTATGTGGTCGGGTAAATATCACCGAAAACGGCAAAAAGTCGCGAATTGATTGGTGATAAAGTGTTACCTGATTAGCAAATACTTATTGCCACTATTTTTCATGAGCTGATGAAGTTTTCTTGCACAGGTGGTCCACGCCATCTGATACGAATTTTGCATTACCTTTCACAAACATTAGGCAGATGTCGAAAGGCTAAGTATATACTTTGCGTACACAAATGCGAAAACCGCAGTCATTTGCCTTCACAGGCAAAGAAACAGTTGGTCCGCTGTTCCCGTCGTAATTCGCCGATGTACTTGCTCCTGATGACAGATTTGATCAAGTTTCTGTAAATTCTACTTTCCTGCTAATTTTTTAAATCAAAATGTTTACTCCGTGTAAAAATGAAGGGAGCAACAGGAGAAAAGCCAATGAAAACTGCTTCTAAACATAGCTTATACTTTATCTTACTTTATCAAAGTACGTTAATAACCTTTTCAGATTTTTTCCACTAAATTAAATGCAGTGTGCAGTATGTGCACAGTGCCACTGACAGGTTGATTTAATGCCATATCACCTTATTTTGCTAAGTATTGTTTAATTGTGGGTAATAAAAGATATTCATGCATGAATAACTCTGTTTTGAGGGGGAGTATTTTTTTATGATGTTTGAACTAAATACCGGCTATATTGTTCATAAAGCCTATCATGGAATTCAAACATTTGAATGCATTCATCACAAAATGTCTACATCATTAAGAACAAAAAACAGAGCAGCCACAGTGTGGTAGTTGGCATATGGCCAGGCACAACTGGAAAATCGAGCCTCTTGTCAGTTTACATCAGTTAGAGTTTTTGTGCTACCAGTTCATGTCAATGTAGTATTGGGATTTCAAAAAATGAGGTGCTATTAACTGCAATTTATTTAAAAACTTAGCAGGAAAGTAGAATTTACAGACACTTGATCAAATCTGTCATCAGGAGCAAGTACGTCGGCGAATTACGACGGGAACAGCGGACCAACTGTTTCTTTGCCTGTGATCTATAATTACTCAAAATGCTGTCTTATCACATTTTTCGATAATTACACAACTCTCCTTAGCCTTCTTTCACTTTGACCCACAACAACCTGACACTAGTTGCATCTCACCTTTTCCTGCTGTAAATTATAGATGACGATCCAGACAAAGAGCTGGTGGGAAATGTAGCACAGCCAGACGAACAGACGGGTGTACCACGTGACCTGGTCTGGCGGAAGCTTCCAGTAATACCAACGGGCCGAGGCATCTATGCCATGCCTGAAACAGTGTGCAACATAGAAGACTGATTGATTGGTTCACTGATCGATTGATAGGTTGTTACATTGCATGGTGATCGATATATCGAGTATCATAAAAATATTATAGACAAAATCAGTTAGTTAAATTTGGATGATTTATCAACAAGATAAAACAAATAATGTAACAGATCATCACCAGTTTGTCAGTTATAAATGTTTTCTGTTGTGTACAGCTGGCTTCCTCTCCAGCCGTACGTGCGAAGGTCCACCAGGAACCAAATTAAAATATAAATTCTGATGTGTGCTAAGTCGACGTTTAAGGTTTATGTATAAAGTGTTTATTTATTTGCTTGATGTTTTACTCCATACTCAAGAGTGTTTCATTTATACGACGGCGACCGGAAATACAGTGGGAGGAATATTAAGGCATGTCACTCTCATTCTGTGCATACTTTATTTTTTGAACACAGCAAACACCAAGAAACAACTAACCTTACCACATTTAAAAATATTTCAAAACACATAAATCATTAGGTGTATGGAGAAGTTCATAGAGTATAACCCTTTTAGTCGGGTATTGTTAATATTACTGTTAATATCTGACCTAATGGTTGCACTAACCTTCCTTTCACTCCTGGTTCGTCGATATCAGGTTCTGTTAAGAATCGGACGGGTGACGTCGCACTGACGTTGTGCGAGAACCCTGAGTTGGCGTCCCAACCTCTAGCGGCTCCTACACAGAACATAAATTTAGCCAAAACATACGACATCGTGATTCATAGAATTGATGTGGGTGGTATGGCCAGTTTATTTATTTATTTATTTAAATAGTTGCTACAAGAATATGGAAACCAATTCGGACCTCCGTCTTACATCCAGGGGCCGATTCCACAATACCATTTCTAAATCAAAATTTAAAACATCGTCACAGTGCTTAGTTTTTGACACTGGAAGTTAAACTTTAATTTCTAGAGCCCTAAGCTCTAAAAAGTTATTCCACGAAAATCAACGACCAATCAGAATCAACGAAATCGTTAAATAAACAAAACGTCAACACGAATTCTGTTAGTTTTCAGCCTTTATCCGAAGCGTCACAAAGTGAAGCTGCACAACAAATATTATCGAGATCGAACGATATTTAGACCAGTTGCTGCACGAAATGCACTGCGTGGCAGACCGACAGACGGAACCCTGTTGTCACTATTATCTCTAACGTAATTGTGTGTACTTTAAGGTATATATGGTCCTTTACAGCTTGCAACCAACAATTTTTGATGAACAGGTGCATGTTTGGAAGTTGTTTAAACAATGGGTAGGTACGTGTTTTGTTGATGCAAGTTTGAAATTCTTGCACACTGAGTACAAGGTGCATGCTTGGCAGTGATGAGCCTACCAGTGACGTCCCCTTTTTACAAGTACCCACCTTCAACCTCCATCAGGCTGATTTTGATGATTAACCAGTGTCGAGATTTTGATACTTGTTACCTCTTATCCTACCTACTGGCATTGGGAGATCTCGAATTGACGGTCAACCGAAGTCAAGCTATTTGTATCGCTGTTTTCTCTAAAGGTTAAATATACATTTATGAATAGACACCAATGCCTTCTATAGCCAGGTGGTGTTTGCGGCTAAGTGACACAGCACTTAACGTTGACACTGTCGCTTACTGGAAATATATAGGACTTTGAGGCCAGATGGTCAAACCGTTAATTAATATCTATCGTTCCGATTTTGCGGAAGACTGGGACAATGCAGGAAAGCAGGGCAACGACAACAACTTACCGATGCCGAAGATGGTTCCCCCGAGCGCCACCATGAACAACACTCCACATATCCACAGTATGACGTCATGTCGCCGGAACCAAGACTTTGACATCACAGCGGTTTCCTGTATAAACAACCAAAAAGTTATAATTATCCGTCTTGCTGCCTTAAAAAATGATGTGACCTTCCTCTCTATGCTGTAGTCTTTTTGACTTTTTATCATAGCTCCCTGATTCAACGTCACTTTCGTACAGAAACTGCTGAAGATTTGTTTTGGACAACATTTCAGATGAACAGTTCAATAGCTCTTTGAGACATTGTGTTGGCTCATCGGTGTGTCTCTGTGCTGTATAGACAGCTATGGTATATATAAATGATATCTGTAGACACACTTGCATTAATTGCATTAATACAATACAGCAAGTTAGCCGATGAACATAAGGCGTACCACAATACAGCGTAATGAATGAATCATTCACATGGAAGAAATGAGACCGTACCACAATACAGCTCAATGGATGAATCATCCACATGGAAGAAATGAGATCGTACCACAATACAGCGCAATGGATGAATCATTCACATGGAAGAAATGAGACCGTACCACAATACAGCGCAATGGATGAATCATTCACATGGAAGAAATGAGACCGTACCACATTACAGCGTAATGGATGAATCATTCGCATGAAATCAGACTACAGCGAAGTGAATGAACCATTAATATGAACGTAATGAGGCCGTGCCATAACACAACACAGGTGGATAAATCATTCACGCGATAATAAAATACCCCCACACAATAGAGTACAGTAATGGATAAATCACTCATTAGAAAGCATAATACCGTCCTGTGCGAGAGACAGAGTGAGTTGAATTCGCTGTCCACCTGTACACATATACTTACATGAATTGTGTAAGTAAATGTGTACATGGCAGTAATATATGTTATTAATGGAGCCTTTGGTATTGATTCCGTCTCCTTACTGGTCGTAATTAATGAGGTATGAATTCTGTAGGCAAATGCGACAGCCCGGATGTTAGTATTGAAGCACTGCTAAGACACAATATTTTTACTAATTGACCTTGTATGTTGTGATCGCGTAGAGATCGCTATGTTTCAGCAGTAAGTGAACAACCGTCATAGGATTCACACATCATTCGTAGGAGTCAGATAAGACTGATTTCGTCTGATATACACGTGACCTCCGATCTGCACTCGGTGACCTCTGCCAATGCGACCTCAAAATCGGCCAGTACGACTAAAAACTTTGCCAACACAACAGTCTAGCTATTGATGTCTGCATTGCCAGGCTGCATTCACTGTAAAAATATATACACACGCAGGTTGCATCTGACTGATACAATATGAGATTCTTTTCAGACGGATGTTCAAGCTGACATAATTGAATTCTGTTTAGAAAGGAACTGCAACCATATCTTATTGAATACCGTTTATCGCAATCCTTTCTGAACATCATTTCCCACTGTGGGTGATGGTATTGAACCTCATCCTTTTTAACAAGAACTTCTGAATTGTGATTCACGAAGAGTCAGAGTCGCTTTAAAGGAAATAAAAAAGAAAAATATATCAGAAGATGTCAATGTTGAGGAAGTAATAAATAATCTATCGATTAGGTAACTCAACAAAGACATTTTTGTTTATTCACAACGGCGGCATTATTTATCCTGGTTGTATAGAAATCCAGTATGTTCCGAAAATTGTAATATTATTAAAAACCACAAGCAATAATTAAGATTCAGTTACTGATTTAAACATATGATCGTTTTGAGAACAATGAATTTTCAGGTCACATACATGTTAACTGTGGATGATTTATGTAAACCTCAACATCTGTGCAGCTACCATGAACTTTCATTTCTCTTTACTTCTTTCTTTACACAAGGTTTGACCTATCTAGCCAAGATTTCTTTAGCACAGTAAGTTGAATCAAGGATACTGTTGCACATGTACAAGCCTAGGAATTGTACGATTTACAGAAGCACAGTCAATCTGAAGTCTAATATGGAGTGATCTATCGGAAAAATAAGGCTTCGTCTGTTTTCCTTTTGTCCTTGTCTCGTTGAAGCATATGGAGGTGGTCACATCCCTGTAACGCTTGTGCATTTGCCAGATACAGATATGGCACCATGTACTACCTGAGGAGAAAAAATATCACAGAATAGTGAATCAGATATTGAACAGGGAGTGTAAAGCTCATTCTAAGATCATTTTCTTCCACAATGATTATTTTCTGTTATATCACAGCGATACGTGTATTGCCCTCAACACTCAAGAACTTCTTGAATTCTACAAGTAACGATACGCTTTCATGAGAACATTGGTTACATATCCAACAACATGTCCTATAAATATCTATATACAAACTGCAGTTTTCTACTGAATATTCCCTTAGACATGTTCTAAATTATTACATTAATAACAAATTAAATTTAGGAATTATGTGGTTAGCAAAGCAATAAATGATTAGGCTGAATAGCATCCATAATTAGCAAAGCCTGCATTTTTCATTCCATAAATCTGTGCCATTGACCGAGATATATGCAAGTATTTATAGTGATTGAAAATAACTTAACAGTGACACTCAACTCAAGGAAAGTTAAATCATTGTGCCCGTAAGAGATTGAAACGTGATTGTGATTATCACCGAATCCAGTTCGTACAGACCTGTCCTGAACGATGCAACTTCACAGCTTGTAAGGTAGGGCTGCTTCAAAGGATATGTATGATGTCTGGTTTGTCTTCTGGGGGGTCTTTCTGCTTTCAATATCAGGTGACCCTGGAGTTTCTTTCCCTGCTGTGTGTAATGATTTCAGACACCGGTTGCTGTGAAACACATATGCAAAAGTGTACCGCAGGTTTACTATAACATTACAAGAGACCGCATCCAGACACCTTAGAAGTTTCGTGAGTAAATACGTACACTGCACATTTTGTTATGAAATGAATTACGCGCAAATATTAAAAAATACACAGCGATCTACACAATCAGTCAAACTACAGCTGGTTTAATCTAGCGGTTTAAGCAAATGATACATTCAACTGTCGCCTGAAGAACATCCGGATTTAACATGCAATATTGTTGTTGTAATACCTGACTATATGAAACTTCCATTTATCGACTGTGATTACAAACAACATATCCGTCTCATTGACAGTACCCCATACTGTGATTAACTGCAGTTAATAAGACAAACAATGGACCTCGACTTCCACATAGGCCTAGTTCGGTTTTCACTGAGCGAAGTTAAGTTCATTTTTTTTCTCCTTTTACAAAAGAGTTCCGATGTTACATATGCAGAGCAGCTGTTTCTATACAGGTCATCTAGCCACATGTAATATAAGTTCTAATAACTATTTGAAAAAAGCGGTATCCTGCTGTAACAGCAAAGTCTTGATGACTCCTTACTGGAGATCATTTAAAAATTACCTGGCACAATGCTGCATATAGTTTTAGTTTCACCATAATGTATGGATTGCATGAATCATGCGAATAAATAAACGGAGTATTTCACAGAATAATATAAAATTAATACATAACGTGCCGATTGTTCACTAATGTTCAAGTGGACAATTTATTGTTTGTTTCATCTCCACTTACCTCAACAAATCCTCCTGTCGCTTTGTCGCCTGCTCGAATTGAAGCCTGGGTGTTCGTGACGTGCTTTTAGGGAATACTCCAGGAATAATTATGGAATATTCCGTAAATATGAAACAAATATAACTAAACTGCAAATGCCTTAAATTCTAAGCAGAAATTCATAATTCTGAGTGCTATTTTCCTCATTATGTTTAGGAATATTCCACAAAAATGGAATAAATTCCAAAAGATTGTTAAGGAATTTTATTTTCAGTTTATTTTACAGTTTCAGATATGCTGTTGTTTAAATTATATTGTATATATGTATGTGTGTTAACTATTATAGTTGACACATGCTTTTATTTAAATTGTATTGTATATATGTATGCGAGTTTATCTCCACAAATAAACCATTTAGGTTATGTTTATGTTTAATTTGGAATTAATTATTTACATTATTTAAATGTATTCAAAAGTAAATCGGGTGCCCTGCCCATCATGAGGCAGAGCGGATTAAGAGATTAATCAATACCGGACAACACCCTATAGTGGCCCGAGTAACTGTCACCATGTCAGTGGGGAAACCCATGTTCTTACGTGTTCCCGAGGATGTTGCCATGCTGGGTCAGCTATATATTCAGCCACAGAATCTTCACTTCAATTGGTGTGCTCGAACATTGACTACCTGGCTTCGTCCTTCACTTCACAGGTAAGTAACATGCGTCTCTCAGATTACATAATTATAATATAAACATAACTGTAATTCTTATTGCGGACATTATAAAGGTTGTCATATCTGTATTACGTGGATATTAAATTTGCTACAACAATGTGTACCACTCGTACTCAGTACTTTTTAGAGAGCTGGTACATGCATGTCCAATGATTTACGTCCCTCTCAACCGGCTGTTAATTTATTTATTTACTTTATTGGCGTTTAAAAAATACCCTGCACGATGACGGCCATGTTTGTGTATGCAGGGTTCAGGAGAAGGCCCAAGAGAAACCTTCTGTTCTTTTTAGTTAGTAGGACTTAATAGAGGTTAGCGTAATGACCCAGACGCCTCCCACCAATGAGGTTGTTGTGAGTTCAAGTCCAGCTCATGCTGGCTTCCTTTCCGGTCGTACGTGAGAAGGTCTGTCAGCAACCTGTGTATGGTCGTGGATTTTCTCCGGGCTCTGGCCCGGTTTCCTCCCACCATAATGCTGGCCGCCGTCGTATAATTGAAATATTCTTGAGTACGGGGTAAAACACCAACCAAATAAATAAATAAATAATAAAGGTTAAATCATGAGTAACACCCAATCACAGATGAGATTTCACACAAAAAAGTAACTTACATAGAACACACTTCGGTCTCAGAGTTCAGATGAGATATATCCAGGAAAATGAGACAGATGAGACATGACCAGGAAAAAAAAACACCCCCCCCCCGAAAAACCGAAACCAAACGCGATTGTAGAACATTAATTACCATATCGTATGATTTTGAGCAATTAGTCACTAAGTCAGGCCTCCTCCACATATGTAGATACTCCAACGATGTGGTTCGAGCCAGTGGATCCTACATATCCCAGATTTCACAGTGAAAAACCTAACGTTGTGTATTCTTAATCAACATGGTCACGGACGGTAAACTTTCGTGCCAGGGTAAGACATTCGGTCAGCATGCACATGCGTATGCATACGTACAGATATATACACACCTGTGTCCATCACACCGGTATTTGATTATATGAATTTCTAATTAAGATGCCCGCATTGTGCACATCTTTCTGCATTTGTTATGAATTACCTTTCTGCAAAGGTGAGAATATAAATAAACAAAATAAATCGCGCTTTAATGTTTGACAAACTATAGATCTCCCGTTTCAGTTTGAGACTATGTACGGAAATACGGGTCGTCTCTCTCTGATACATTAAAGGTCGTCATTCTCGGTGTTGGTTTCTGGATTCCTGCAGATTAGCTCGATGAAATTTCTGTCGCAGGGCAGAACAATCAAAGGACAATCATATATATGATACTTATATAAAGATATGGAAGCACATTGTGGTCATCTTCTATATATAAATACATACTGCTACCTGTCGGTAGCTGTCATATTATTTTCCGGCTAAAGCCCCACATATATAGGCCCTATCTATGCTTGGGTTTGACGTCGTACTCAGCATTTTATCAGTCATATCGGGAGGATCCCACATAGAGAAGTCCATGCGTTAGACGTACATGCTCTATATCAACGCGTATTATTATGCCATATATAGAGGCAATAAAATGACAAGTGAAGGAGTTGAATGGTTGTTATGTGTATAGCTATACCGAAGAACAACTGTCTTGCATTTGAGAACATTGACTGTTCCATGATAAAGGCCCTGTCTGAAGTTTACAGACAAACCTACAAGCTGAAATAATACACAGTTTATTCAGAGCTTTCTTATCCGAGTAAAAATACATATGGCATCTATATATATACATACAGCGCCACTGTGTGCGACCGTCCTGTAAAATGACCTTAACACCACCATGGGATAATCTACATGGCTTACACGTTTGTGGGCAGAGAGTGTGTCTTACAAATGACTAGGTGATGATATCAACGTGCTATTTAGGCTTTCCATTCTGTTCCTTCTTGTGAAGTCGCTATTCGGTACACCATTGCTCTCTGGCAATGGACCGTGTCTTAGCTGGTCTGAACGACTTCGATGTCAACAGAAAAGCACGTGGACATGCACATGAGCGACCTACATATTAATACTTAGCTAAAAACTCATTAACTTATTAATTTATTTATCAGTTGCTTATTTTTGCTAATATTATTCGGGTTTTGCTGCCGAACTCACGAATATTTCACTTCTATACATGTATGTTGTACAATATCGGCAGACGGGGTTCCTGGGTGAAGCTAGCCCGACATGTATAGAGCACGGTGAAAACTATCACCTTTTGGAAGATAACTGACAAACCCCCTGACATAAAGCCGCAGTGAACTGGCATAAACAGATTACATGTAAATAAAGAAACGTGCTCGAATTAATTAATTTATTTGCTTGATTGTTGTTTTGCGCCGTACTCAAGAACATTTCACTTACACGACGTCGGTCAGCATTATTTTGGGTGGGAAACCAGGTAAATCAAGAACACGTGCACTGGCTACGCCTAGGCTTAACGTCAGGAAGTTTGTTAGGCGTGACAAGACTCCATACACTGCCAGAATACTACATTACCGTCCATGAGGCTTGACAGGTGTAACGTGACTCCGTACACCGATTCTTTTTTTTGGAGAGGAAATGTTGTACAGTGCTGTGAATTAAATGTACCAGGGTGGTATGTATTGGCAGATATATGTCCGTAACAAGCAGCTGGGGATAAATCACGTAGAACTTCATGGACTTTTTCATCCAGTATAAACTCATCCTGTTTTACCAACTAAAGTACAGAAGAGTGATCGGCTGGTCAGAAAAGCAGCTAAATGTATAGCTCTGTAGCAGCCTAGGGCTGTGGTTACTTAAACGATTTTACGTAATAAGTGTACGTAATCACTGCTCTACAGAACTACTAAACATCCCAAGCACATATGAAATTTACAGAACGATGATTATTTGGTGAAAAATTCCATGAAACCGGAGGTGATTCACTATACCGTCTTCAACACACGTCGTCAGTTGCAGCCAAATGCAAGCTTACTTATCGATTTATCTAAGTCGCATTACTAGTTGCACAGGATGTACAGTACATATAGCTGGTACCAACCTTGCTTTGGTCCACGGCCGACTCCGGTGTATTCATTTTACTCCCGCCTGACGCTGTAATGGAAATGAAAATAAATGACGTTTCTTGTGTCAGGCCATTTGAACTGTTACAGGTGTGCGGGTATTAATACTGTTTAGCTGGCCAGTCTATGTACTGTAGGTACCAACGCCCTTGTCTGTGGAAGATACATACGTGTGGGCTCGGTCTATATACTGCTTTAGATGCATACATACTTTAGCCAACCATTATACTACCTATACAATTTGGCAGAAAGCTGCCCGCAGCTCTTTGGCAGTTTGCCAGCCACATTTTATGTATGTGTTTATGGAGACGCTCGCCCATCTTACACTTAACGGGTCCCCAACTATCGGCTGGGGCGGGGTGGGGAGTCTTTGTCTTTCTGCGTTGCCATAGATGTACATTTATAATGCATAAAATTACTGCGTTTCGAACAGTGGAATAATAGTCCGTGCTCCTTTTCCCACGGATATAGACGCTGCAGACATATTACTGTGTTGTTGTTGTTGTAGCAGCAATGACGGCCGTTACAGCAAATTTTTGGTGGAGACTATTCAACCTAGCGAGACTATCGCTAATTTAGAATTTTCAAACCACTTAACCTCTCTGAGATTACATTTAAATCTGCACTGCCCAGTTAAAAACCCAACCTTTTGGCTTCAAAGACAAACCCGTTCCGTGTCGAGATGACAGCATCGTGTCGTTACCGTGGCTGCCTTGCGCATGCGTGTAAGTGTATATACCCTTCCTCAAATATTCAACGCTTAGTTAGAACATGGTAGTGTCAATAGACAATGAACGTCCCTTTGTGTCCTGGTATCATTGCTGAATGAGGTTCCGTTGCTTACGTCATGATTACATTCTGACTTTCTCCTTGCGTAAATGACAAGGTATTAAATTCTGTGTTTCTTTGCTGAAAATGACAACGTATTGAATTCTGTGCAACTAAAATTTCAGGGAAAAAAAAGCACGTCGATATCTGGATTCGAACCCGTGACCGTAGGTGATACAAGGGCCAGGTATATACCACACAATAATATTTATTTATTTATTTATTTATTTATTTATTTGGTGTTTTACGCCGTACTCAAGAGTATATTCACTTATTCGACAGCGGTCAGCTTTATGGTGGGAAGAAACCGGGCAAAACTCGGGGGAAATCCATGACCATCCTCAGGTTGCAGGCAGACACCATAATACTACCACTTTCTTCAACTATAGACGATATAATCCACCAGAGTGATGTCCCTTAGAACCTCTTTAACCTCGATCGGGTAATTTAATGCGTATCTTTCCGCGAACTAGGTCAGTAGACCGAAGTAACCTACTACAAAGGTACAGTCATCAATAATACTGAAAGCTTTGGAGCAAATGTATAACCCTGACGACTTTGATTTCCATAACTGAAGGTGGTGTCCAAGCTATTAAATGTACAACACTCATATACACATTAAACTGGCATATTTTAGGTGTATTTTTTGAACCTATTATACACATCCACACCGGCATGCATTTATTTCACATCATGTGCGCAATAAGGCTTATACACATTTATCTTGAATACCCGTTCATCCATATAGAATAGGCCTACATGAATGTGTATATACAGTAATACAGGTTAAATATCCCTTCTATTCTTACCCACTGAGCGGTGCGCAGGAGGTGTCCTCTGGCGACGATGGACTTCATTACTGACCGACATTTTCACTTTAAGAGTTACTTTTTACTTATAACCACATAAAAAGTCATTCATAAAATTCCCTCCGTGTAAAGGATCGTTGAACATTTACCGTTCGCCAAAGGCGCACCGGCCTATAAAGCATGCATTGGCTCTGCCTGAATATCTTTTGTATAACTACATATCTGAACTTTGATCCTGTGAAAACCCGCTATCTTAAAACACATAGTTAAGCAAGGACCAGTTGCTATGTACATCGGGTGTATGTTCTATATTTGGCATGAGCAAAAGCTGATATATTACTCTCTGAATGGACGGTGTATATGTAGCCCGTGTAAAGTATCATATTTGTAGCCTGTGTACGGATTATGAGTTACAGGTATATCTTCACAGAATCACTCAGGCGCATCAGAGGAAGAAATACTGCTACGGTTTTTAGGCCAGGCCGTCAGTCAGTCTAGTCCAGAGCGGAGTAATACGAGAGGAGGATGTGGAGTCTGGATGAATATTGCACACATTATATGAATTACCCAGTCTAATGACCCTGGATTTTGATAATTTTTATTTTTCTGCCTAAACAGTCATCCTTGGCATTACCGATCTCTTTGAAACGCCTCCCTCGCTTAACGCCGGCTCAACAGCCTCGGTAGTGCAAAAATCCCTATTGCATTTCTCAGTGAGCTTCCGTCACCCTGGCTTACCGCCATCTGCAAGGCCCCTTTCCTGAACAAACAATGCTTTCAACACTGGTTTTACCCTGGTTACACCCCCAGCGATGGCCGCCTGTGTTGCATCAAGCCCTATTCACACCTGTAACTGGCGAATTCATGAAAATGGCGCACCCATAACTAATGAGATAAATTCCAGAATAAATCCTTGTACCCATAATAGTTCTGCGGAGTAATATACACGATTTATTTGTCTTTGTGCCGTGGTGGTTGACGCCTGACACCCACTGGGACTGAGAAGTAAACGCCACTCAGCAGCCGGTCACATGCAGAAGGCAAAATATAAGACATAATGGGATCTTCTGTGGGTTCATCTTAGAAGGGCTTCCTTTGACAATTTATCTGCTTGCCTGACCGTTGTCTTTGATTGCACCTTGACTTGCATCTTCATTTTGTTTTGCCAAAGTTAAGGCATTTTATGGTTATAAAAGCCAAGTTGGTCTTCCTTGACTCGTACATGTTGTTGTGGTTGTTTTACCTACTATCGTTAACGCCGTGATGAGGAGCTCGAAAAATCTTTGATCTCTTGTATGTAATGTGTACTGACAGCCAACAATATACTGTAAAAGTGGAGGATATTGGCCACGTACGTCTTCACCTGACGTAAGGCTGTAAATTACAACTGAGATAATCGTCTCATTTCCGAGTGTAGGTTATGTGCTTGTTAAGGCCTACAGTTACTCGTTATAACGCCCAACTGGTTATACCGCCGACGAGGCACTGGTCCCCAAGCTGGCGTTGTAACCAGGGATGACTGTAGCTTTATCGATGGTGTAAAAGTATAATACCGAAGAAAGTCAAGGTTTTCACTGTGATAAATCTATACTTGGACACAAATTTAAGCCAAAGCCACGACATATAAGACACATTGTCGAAAACAGTTGAACAATTTATAGAAGATAACAAGATGGACGAAGTTTACATTAGCTTAACCACTTTACAGCCTCAAAGAAACAAAGAAAAACAAAGAGATAAAGTAAAAGGAGTTATATCTGATCTAATTTCCTTGCTGACTTTTGCACCATGGTTCAGACTCTGGAGGTTAGTTTCCCTCTTTGAACATCAGCTCATTTCAGGTTTTACTGATCGAAATCAACAACAGTTTTGAAGTAAAAAATATTAAAGTGGGCTGGGAAACTCCCTATCCGGGTGTAGATGAACTTTTGCACGATAAATCAGCTTTATATCAACGTCGTATAATGAATTCACCAGATCACTAGTTGTTTTTAAAGACTTGATGGAAAATATAGATTCAACATGAAAAGGGGGAATTAATTTGTCTAATATGTTTCAAAACATCAACTGTATCATTTAGCTAATGCCCATTGTCAGTTAAAAATATATATTTAAAAAATATATACAAAACATTCTTCGAAACTGACCGAAAAAAAAAGGTGTGTGTGGGAGGGGGAATGAAACATTCAGTCAAATGATTGAAATGACGTCCACTTCTACAGGGCGACAATGTCACACTGCGCGTGCATATATCGGGTGGCCATAACTTGTCACAGCAATGGTGTTTAGAGTTATCTCCCTTTAATGATAAATGTCATTCCCTAATATTCAAAAAGTCGGAAATCATAAATTTATATATCAACAGAAGCCTAGACAAATACCCGTTATGTTCTTTTTTGTCCCAAAGGCCAGGTTTTAAAGACTATTGTTTTCTTCCTTTTCATGAAAAAATAGACAGCCATGACTTTTCTCGTGAAAGATGTTGTTTAGGAATATGTATGTATGAAGACTTGGGTTTAATGTGTTACTCAACAATTTTACAGTCACATGAGGACTAGGTGTCCTGAGAATGGTGTTTCGTGTGGCAGATCGAGTCCATGCCGCCAGAGTGCCGTCATTAGAACATCATGCCAAAGACACCAGGCATGACACTCCACCCAGTCACATTATACCTTCGCCGGGCCGACAAGTCCTTTTTTCTCGCTCTAACCTCGCAGTACTGATCGCCACGCGAGGCAATAACAAGTATCATTTTCAAATCTTTGGTATGGCCCGACCTGGGTTTGATCCCAAGAATCATGTAGACTTTTATTTACTGTTAGGACAGGAGGTTGACACAAACCCTCAGTACACCGGGGGCCGTGAAATTCAGCGATTAATTTGACGGGTGTTATACGTCAAGTAGAGGCCTATTTCACACGCATGGCGGTCGTCTATTTTCTCGAAATATGCAGCTTAGGAACGACCAGTGCACTTTACTAGGTAGCAGATATGGCTCCTGATCAAAATGTGCTAGCACTTTATTCGAACTCGTCATTTTGGATATTGGTCAAGGGCCAGCTTATTGGTTTCTTGTTGAAGGCATTAAATGTAATTCTCTCGCTGCGTATGGTCAGCGAGATACATAGATGAAGAATTATTTGTTTATTTGATTTGCGCATTATGCTGTACCGAAGAATATTTCACATAGGTCTACGATGGAACTCAGCCATATGATGGGAGGAAACCGGACAGGAGTGGAAAAGAGTTAGAATGGCATGGCGCTCACTAATGGTACAATACCGGTACAGTGAGCACACGCATTAAGTTTGTTTACAGTGTATTCACTAAGTCAACGGTTCTGTTTCACCAGTTACAGGTCGACACAGTCACAGGTTAGTCTTAATTTGGACAACCAATAAAATACCTCAGCACAAACCTTCAATCAAAATTGATGTTGTATGATTCAAGACTGAAGGGATGAAAAGATTACCACTTAAATATCGAGAATTTCAACACTGATTATAAATCTATAAATCGCCAAAACACGCACTGAGCTGCAAAAACCCAGCCAAGTATTATCCGTTAGACAAAACACATGTTTTTTGTGAGTTTGCACTCTTTTTTTATTTTCTTCGTCTTATTTTTCTCAAAGTCACATCTTTCGTCCATTTTTCCAATATCAGAGTTAGATGCTACCTTTTGAGTATTACAGGTACCAATTCAGCAACAAGGTGAAACAACAAGCGACAGAAGCTGAAAATTTTCAAGATGGCTTCGCTGATTTTCTTCTCCAACCATTGGAGATTTCATAGGGGTTCACAGGAAATTTATTAGTGTTGCTGCACTAACTGTTTCCTGTTTCTCCCAACACAAATGGCGGAATTTAATCGGATAATCACTTGATAGCAAAACCAATTATGCTTTAAACGTAATGTTAGGATCTTTCCAAACTCGATAATCTGATTTTCTTAATTTTTCAATGATTCTTCAGTAATTCTCCTACTCAGTTACAAAAGTGCAACATACAAGCTACAACCACCACCAACACAAGGAAAGCGTGCGAAGTAATTGGATAAGGGCCAAAACATTGGCCAGTGAAAAAAATGCAGTGAATAGGAAAGAATAAAAATGTGATAAATATATCCTGAGGATATATATACCCTTACTTTTCCGACATGTTGTGGGCTCCTTCTGGAAATAATGACCAAGGGAAGTAAATAAGTGATAGGGGACGTCTAATGTATGTTTAAATAGCGCAAGGGACAAGGCAGCTAGGCTAAGTATGTGAGTGCATGATGGTCTATATAATATTCGCACTCTCTATCGATACGCTACAGCTATATAAATATAGAGACTATTCTAAAGGGAGATAGTAAAACGTTGCCTATTTACAAAGCGCACCTTTATGCCAGGACTAGACTGGTACATAACCGATTTGTACCCACCCACCCAAAAGAGCTCCCCAACAAGGGTGAGCACTCTTATAAAAGAAACTATGATCAAAAAGAAAAGCTATGTAAGAAAAATACATGTAAAGCAATTGGTGCTCGCAATTGAAAGTGTATCGTAGTGAAGATCAGTATTAAATAAATACATCTTAAGAATAAATTTCCTCAGAGAAAGCTTATGGGAAGGAACATGGAGTACAAACTGCAGTATTTTAGACTTTGTTCATATCGCGTGAAGTGTACAGATATATACAAAAGAGGGGACTTAATTTGAATAAATGCGAGTATTTACAAATTTGGCACATGGAATGTTACTAGTTAAACCAAGGTATATGAATAAATATCAGAGTGCAGAATTGGGGGATATGCAGGATTATATAAGATATTACACGTTTTGTGTGATATTTCATAAGCAAGCATGATAGCAAACTAAGAAAAGTTTTACACACAAAATGTTACAAAGAGTGGAGTTTCTTTTCTCTCTACATTGCGCTGATTTTAGGGTCACTAAAATTTTGTCCCTTAAAATCATTAAATAGATTTATGCTACAAAAAATCTCAACTGTGATGAATTATTTTATCTTAACTGATGTTTTATAAAAATAATGTTCGAATTATATCTTAGATATATTCAGAGTGCACATATTGTGTTGAAAGGATAACACGTATTTTATGGTATTTACTACAAACGATATTTAGACATTATGAAACTAAGAGACAATTTGTTGTGTTTGACTACGTGGCATTGGGCAAGTAAAGTACTGTTTTTTATTTCCATGCTGCTATCTATAAAGACCTCCTTTTGGTCGAGAATGCACCATATTGAACTGTCTAAATGCGTTGGGGGGTACTTTATACGAAGTTATTTTATACACCACGTATAAATATAACTTCCTATCAAGGTATACATCACAGATTAGCTAGGCATTTTTATAAAGAGTGACATTTCTTGCTAATTAACTTGTATTATCATGAACAAGATGGCGTCTCCTAGAAAGAATTTCAAACAACATGGCGTTCAATTGTTCTCGTGGGCTTGTATCACGTGCTCCGTCACGTGCTAATGGTGGAAGGTGATGTGGGGGTTCTGCACAAATTTAGCCTGGTTGCACTCCGGTGGCGGTACGAAGTCGTTCGGATTTGGAATTCCCTCGATGATGTCGTAATAATTGGTGGTGACGGTATCGGTGATGTTGCCATTGGCAATTACAACCGTTCTGATTGGATAACAGTTCTTATTGCTGAATGAACCAATCCAGAACTCCCCTGAAAAATGGGAACAATAATATTGTGTTATGAATGAACTGTAGCAGCTTACCACCAAAATAATAACGTGTCATGAATGAAGTGTAGCAGCTTACCACTAAAATAATATCGTGTTATGAATGCGGTGTAGAAGCTTACCACAAAATAATATCGTGTTATGAATGTAGTGTAGTAGCTTACCACTAAAATAATATCGTGTTATGAATGCAGTGTAGCAGCTTACCACTAAAATAATATCGTGTTATGAATGCAGCGTAGCAGCTTGCCACTAAAATGCTGAGTATTTATTTGATATATTTGATTTTTGTATTACGCCGTGCTCAAGAATATTTCACTTGCACGACGACGTTCAGCATTATGGTAGAAGGAACCCGGGGAGAGCCCAGGAGAAACCCACGACCTTAACCGCATTGGTGAGAGGCACCTGGGTCATTACGCTACACTAGCGCTAACTTCCTCCGCCACGGAGACCACGATGCATAATATAAACACCCTTATGCAAGGATATTAACACTTCAAGTGACCAAGCAAGTTTGCCCAATGGCCATGGAAAGTGTTCTTCAAACCCCCGCAACTATGTTTTTATTATGAACAATCTACGAACCTATAGCTTGTAAATTTGTTTCTAAGAAAACTGAAACAGTCCAGACACGTATACATTTCATACAGTGTTAGCATAGTTTTTTTTGTTTTGAAATTAGGGTCTGGAGTTGTCAGTGACAAAATATTTGCCTCAAAATATATTTGCTATTTCAGTTCAAAAGGTAGTCCCATTTTCTTGAAAAACTGATGTGGCATGCTTGTGTCAGAAGCAGTAAACGAAGGTCTAAAGATTAAGAGAGACAATGCGTACAATGAATTTTAAAAGAATTCTAGAGTGGACTTGCGATGGTATAGCGTGGTCATTTTAAGCAAACTTTTATTACCTGGTACATTTCCATGTTACTGAATAATTTTGATACCTTCTGCTTAAAATCGTAATCATGCATATTTCCCCGACAACGCTTTGCCATTAATTCATTCATCGAATTCTGCTGAGACTTCGTTTTTAGCTAAGTAATTGGTTGACTGGCTGTTTTATGTTTCACACATACGATGCGGGTCAGTTTTAAGGGTTGAGGAAGCAGGAGTCCCCGGTGCGAACCACCAAACTTCTTCAGGTACCTCACCTACCTGATGACTTAAATAATGAAGTGATCGATACATTAACGAAGTCTCCGTTACGTTGGAAGGCCTGCCAGCAACCTGCGGATCTTCGTGGGTTTTCTCGGTCGCTGTCCTCGGTTTCCTCCCACCATAATGCTTGCCACCTTCGTATAGGTGTAATATTCTTGAGTACGGCGTATACACCAATCACATACATAAAGGAATAAGTGAAGTCATCGAAGTCAACGTTGACTTACTTCTCCTCAGCGGAATTCTGTCGGACCACTCCGTGACGAAAATTTCCTCTCCGGGACCCCCCACGGTGTACTCGTCCTCGAAAGTCGCGTTCTGGGGGATTCCCCACGACCGCCACGGTTGGGGCGTGGATCTGGTGCACTCACGCGTCTTGATGTTGATCGTGTACAACACGTTCTCGTTGTTCAGAATCAGGTACTCGTAAAATCTGTAAAAAAATGTCAAACGATTGTTGTTTTAGTTGTATAACATAAGGAATCTTAGGAGCTGCCCTCGTTCGTTAAGTACCAGTAGCAATATGTTCAAGCCTTCTCTTTATATACACCAAGAACTGAATTAAGCACCCGCCTGGATTTCCAAGGGGCGATCTGGTACACATGTTCTTCTGTAACAAAAGAGTGTAAAATGTGATTGGTTGTGAACCGTGTGATCTTCTGGTTAAAGTCAAACGACAGGATGATTGGAATTCATGTATTATAATGATAACACACCTGTTTTTCTATCATCGCCGGTTTTGATGTGAAACAATGGCTTAACAAGTATGGTTCTGGAGTGAGCAGTGTTGAAGCAGTGGTTGAAATTACTCAATCAGAACGGCATTTGGTATCTTGTAAAGTGTTTTACGTCAATATCGAGTGTATTTTCGAGTGTATCGAGTGTGCCTGAATGACAACCTGAACCCTTCTCTTCATACCAGCTGTCAATACTCTGAAGGTGACTTTGCTGCCATTCCACTTGCAAGGCAGCTTCAAGTTGGGTCAGATCATGTACAAGTGGATTCCTTGCTTGCACACGTTGGCCAATCATGTGCCAGATATGATCCAAAGGGTTGAGACCCGGGGCTTATTGCAGGCCAATTAATCAGGTCAACAGTTGTTTGATTATTTCACTTTATTTATTGATTGTTTACCTTTCTTTCAAGCGTAATGAGGGTGTATCAGTAAGGTTGTTTAAATTCCTTTTAACATTGCATAATAAGCCAAAAAAGTTGGCATTGCTCAGTGGGAAACCATGTCGTTGCTTCAATCCTTACATAAGAACATTGCATAAGAAGAGGTTTCCCGTTCTTACCTTTTCCCAGGAATGACCACCAGGTCCTCTTCGAAGACGACTATCCGCCTGTTCGGTTCATCGTAGGTGAAGATAAACTTCCTCTCGTAGTCCTGAGCGTGGTTGTACTGTGCCACACGACCCTGTGGGGGCAAGATGACCAATTGACATAAAACGCAGAATACCGGAAATGATCTAAAATTTCGTTCACATCTATTAGGTGTTCATTTTTCGTGATTCTGAAAGTTCGATACGCGGAGTTACACTTATTACCCAATTAACAGTGACAAATTTGTGAACCCACCGAGAGACTGCATGTAAACGCCGTGACCAGCTCCTTATATTTTCATGAGAAAAGATAGATTTTAAAATAGAATTTTGTGATTAAAACATAAATGGCATATCCTGCAGGTTTGTATATATGTGTTCCCTTAAATCTGACATGTGAAGGTGACGGATTGTACTTCCTTCGATCTAACGGATTATTCCGTTCCTGATCATTACTAGTACTATTTCGTTTAGATCGACCAAAGCACAGTCCGTCAACCTTCAAATAACGGATTAAACGGAAGATCCTTGTGAGGGCATAGCATAAAAATGAGCTGTAAAATAGCTTTTAAACATGTAACTTCCTGTCATGAATCACGTGACAAATAAAGTCTCCTAAACCAGTGTGTCCGCAAAGAGGTTTTTTTACAGGTTTCAAAACTGATTTCCCAAAATGCACACAGTTTAAGGGTCACTATTTGTTCTTTATTGAAACCCGATGCTGAAATCTCTGAGTGATCTCGACTGTATGCAGGCTCAGCGGATTGCTTTCCTGGACTTTGAATAGTATTGAAACATAAGCATAGTACTGCTGGGATCAGGTGAATGCAGTCTTAGTTCAGTCGAAGTACGGCAGGTGTAAAATGCAAAGCCACGAATACTACTTGCAGACATACATGCTGTTTATGTTCAACTGACGATAAAACTATATAGTTAGGTATCGCGTTGAATATTCCTGACACAATTAATTATGTCCGACATGATTATGAATACACGATGCGATTATTTTCTGACTGGGCAGATAAAGAAGGCGTGGAACTCATTTCATCACTTTAGATTGGAGAAAATCCAATCCGGTTGCATCATCTTTTAGTAACGTAGGCCTCTGTATCTATGCTTGGGATTTACGTGAAACTCAACAATTTTTCAGTTATATAACCACGAACGTACTGCGGCCACTGGAACATCATACGGCAGACACCAGACATTACACCTTACCTAGTCACATTATACAGACATCAGGCCGACCAGTGGTGTTTCCTTGTTGTAACTTCTCATTACTGACCCCCAAGCAAGGCAGCAACAAGTACTATTTATAACGCTTTTTAATCGTATTTGGATAATGAGCACGTGACAAGGCTCTATATGCCTGAGTGTACTATCGATATCACCCTGGGATCCATTTCCGTGATTCAGTTGATACACATGTACAAAAAAACTACTCAAATTCTACGGAGCCAGTTTTCAGCTGAAGTCCAATATTTGAAATGTGATTTTAAATGTTTATTTTCAGACCATATGTGTTAAAATTCTTCACACTTAACGAGTCTTATGTTCAGATAATTATCTTAAAATTTGAACCCTTGAGGCCACAAACTGTTTATTATTTGACGTTTTCAGTTTGGAGTTAGGTCAAAAATTGTGTGCAATCGGAACCAGGTAAGATGTGCTCTACACATTTATACATTGTACCTGATAGTATGTGTGTCGTTTTCATAATGCTGCCCATGATGTGGAATCAGCTTTACATACAATGGTTTCAAGATTCGCGATGCCTTTTAATAGTACACTATTAACTTTATTATTCATGGTTTGAAGAAAAATATGTGTAGCTCTGCATCTTGTGAAATCATGACGCTGCGAGGAAGAAACAAACAAAAATTGTCTGCAAACCACTATAAGGCAGATACTTACGTGAAACTGTCGGGGTGACATGCATGGTGTTGGATCCTGGGCCAAAACGACCACGGCTGATATTACCAGAAACACAGCTGTCTTCATCGTGGATTTGCTAATTACTCGCCTGCCCTTGCCGTTGTACTACATACACGAAAAAGGCAGAAGGCAATGTCTTTATCTGGATATCTTAATATCGTTGGCTAAAGGGGGCGTGGTTCAAACCACGTGTTGCGGCGTGTCACGTGGCTAGTGTCTTGGATCGTGGATTGATACAATGACCCTCGTGATAACCAACTCTGCTGAGGCTAAAGGTGAAGATCAGGTGAACCCTGGGTAAAGGTACAAGGGGCATAATCCCCCGAGATAACGATTTTTAAGCTCCGACGTGTTGTCAACGGTGTTGTTGACATGGGTTGTGTAGATAACTCGGCTATGGGCTAGCGCCTGTGATGTGAAAAGCGGCGATCTTGAACAGTTCTAATACGGCACGATGACATAGAAGGATGGCAACCAGTTTGGGAATAATGGCTAACGTATATCGCAGAGTCTGGTTTACTTGGATTCTTAATTGTGTTTATATCTGTAGTTGTCCCTTATTAAGAAGAACAATGGGTTTTATTAAGGCTTTTCAACAATGTGGTTCTAGTCTAGATATAGGCTGGGAATTTAAAATGATGCATGGTTTTAAACACCTCTCAGTGGAAGTAGGGCAGAAGGCCAGAGAAATGACAGACTGAACGACCTCTTAATGATATGGTCAAAGGTTCGAATTTCCATGCTATCTCGGTGACCAAATTGTCGTTGTTGTTGGAAGCGAAATAATTTCCGAATTGCTACGAAAGTAACCACCATTTAGATCTATCAATCGAAAACGCCAAACACAGAAGAGATAACCACATAATTTATTTTCAATCAAATACACTCAAATAACTAATTTTCTCTAAATTTGAAAAAAAGTTCTCAGTCAAGTAATTAATAGAACAGAAAAACGTTTTGATTTTAAATGAACAGCCTTCTACGGTTTACTCGGATTTATCAATATAAAGAAGAAAAAATAACACTAATGTCCATAAAAAACCAAACATGTATATCTCTTAACAACAAAATATTTTATTCAACTTCAGTTTCTATAAAAATGTAAAATGACGTTGACATTGGCTGGGCAAACGCATTCTGTTTCTGATAGTTTTGCGACATTAATAATTACGACATTGAGTACTTAATTTTTGACATGTGAAAAAAATGGCGCTATATGACGAGGAAATGCTTAGGTGGTGGGACCCACTTGGCAGATCGGCACTCACTGGGTGGTGTAAAGACGCTGGGGTCCGGGATGCCCATCTGGAAGTCCCTGTAGAACTCCGACACCGTGGCGGTGACGTCACCGCGCGTGACGTACACGAAGCGGAGCGGGTAGCATTTCTGGGCAGTGAACTCGACGAGCAAGGATTCACCTGAAATGTACAAAGAAAAACACCTGTAACTGAACTGTTTAATCTGTCTGTATATATATATATATATATATATATACACACACACACACACAAAATTTTGTGTATGTTACCAGAGAAGTAACTGGTTTTGAATCTGAATTGTTCATCGACGGGAAAATACGCTGCAACTCAAACTACACTGTAGCTGGCGGAGTAGCCCACAGTGTGACTGAACAGTCCACAGAGACACTAATTAGCCAACATTGTGACTGAGATCTCAAAGTGTGACTGGATAGTTCGCGGTGTGACGGTGTAGCCCACAGTATGACTGAATTGCCCACAGTGTGACTGTGTAGCCCAAAGAGTGAATGAGTAGCCCACAGAGTGACTGAGTAGCCCACGGCGTGCTTGAGTAGCCCACACAGTGACTAAGTAGCCTACAGTGTGACTGAGTAGCCCATATTGACTGGCTAAATTAGAGCCTATGGCATAGCGGTGTATATTGGACTAACCGTTATGAATGGTTTCTCCTGCGTTTGCAGGAGAGGCGGAATGTGTGTTCTCCGGATTACTTACTTTTTCTCAGGGGAACTCTGTCGGACCACTGACTGGCATAAATTACTTCCCCTGGCCCGCCAAACGAAAGCTGATCTTCAAAGGTGGAGTTGGGAGCGATGGTAATTGACCGCCATGTTGGATCGGCTGTCTTTGTACAGACGTGCGTCTTATGGTTGATGGTGTACAGAAGCTTTTCTTGGAACAGCACGATGTAGGTGAAAAACCTACAGCGACAAAAGAAAGGTGCAATGAAAAGTAAAACTGCCCGTAGTGTCAAGGTTTCCAAGCAGTCTTCAAGAATGTTTTCTTAGCTTTTGCTCATCTACGGGGTAGTAAACCAAGAAAAACTCACTCATTTCCTGGAATGACGTTCCTCTCTTCCTCCACGATGTACTTCCGTCTGTTTGTCTCGTCATAGGTGACATTATACCTGCGAATAATGTCCCGGCCGTGGTCGTATTGTGAGATACGTGTCTGTGGCAATGTGAGATAAGATAAAATATGATTATTTAGTTATTCATTTTATTTGACTGGTGTTTTACGCTGTATTGAAGAATATTTCACTTATTCGATGGCGGTAAATATTACGGTGGAAGGAAAACGGACATTGCCCGGTGGAAACCTACGACCATTCACAGTTTGCTGGCCGACCTTCCCACTAAAGGTCAGAGAGGAAGCCAGCATGAGCTGGACTTGAATTCACAGCGACCGCATCGTTAAGAGTTTGCTGGATCATTACCACATTGGACAGGGAGGCCCCTAGAATGTAATTACGTATATAATCAGTGACGAGTATTACCTGTTATTCGGGCAGGACGATAGTGATAATGCTAGCGATGATGATGGTGGCGATGATACCGATTATGATGATGATGACAACGACAACAAACATGAGCATGGCATGTATTCTATTCTTTCATTTATTGAAAGGGTGTATAAAAAAGATCGCGGAAGTGTAACGTAAATTGTAGTAAAAAGAGTAAGGTGTGAAGATTTAAAAAAACACCATGCAATAATTGTTTAGACGTCCTATAAGAAACATATGCTTCATCACCGTAAGCTCATATAGCTGTCAGACGACATTGACATTTTACCGACCCGATACAGGCTGATTGAGGTGAATCGAGCCCTACGCTCTCTAACCACATTGTGTCAACCTGTCAGCTCTCTGTTATTGTCAGTGCACTAACACAACAAGGGCAGCAGCCAACCGTCCGTAATCGAGTTGAACTCGCATCCGTGGATCCTATATGACTCGTGTTATGTACATTGAGAAGACAGAATGGTAATGATATGAGGGCCCTATTCACGATATCCGCTAATCGGGCTTTACATAATCCTGCCTTCTGACTGATCAAAATTATTTTCACAGTTACGTCCCCTTTTACAGCGAGGTATTTATTATTTGCGATTGAACGTGTGTTATGACCCACCTAAAATGTGTTGCCTCGGAACTAAAAGAATCTGTAAAAAAATTGAAGGTCGGTTTTAAATCTTCAGTCAGTATTGTTTTACAACAAACTGTCCATTACTTCAGTCAAGGTATTAGACTATTAGACTTAGCAGAGTTCGTGGTTAAACTACATGTATTTCACCAATATTTACAAATAGGACTAAAGCTGACGATGAGTATTTATTAGGAAAACCAACGAAATGTATCTGCTCTGGGATATCCGTGATAATGCACTAACTTAAAATTTAAGACTTCAGATTGCAGGTAACACGTGCGTTGGTGACATTATACCTGCGGATAATGTCCCGGCCGTAGCCCGTGACATAAGCTATCATCTCAACATCGGCAAATCTTGGGTAACACAGTCCTTAAGTATATTACAGTTTATTATATGTACAAATGGCCTTTATCCGTGTTAGACGCGACTTGCTCTTCAGATTAAATAACAGTTTCATCTACATGTCAGGCCAAAGTTTAGATTACCGTTGTGATGTAAAACCTGAAAAAATGTGAGCTTTATTTAATATCAGATTTACAAAATAACACCCTTTTTTTAAACTGTGAGCGCTCTGCGTGCAAAAGGGTCTAAATCTGAATAGATAAATTTTAAAAATATAACGACATTGCCTTAGTTAAAAATGGGAATCTCCCCGAATATGCGACTGTTTTCATGAAACAGTTGCCTGACATTGTATATGAACATATACTTCTTGACAACATCTTTTTCATTGCGTTTAAGAACCATTCAAACTTTTCATAAATTTGTTTGAACATTTGCATACTTTCCGTATTAACTTGTTCATGCATTTTGACTATATACTAAACCTACAAACACGACACCCCTTTCGTGCAAATATTGGATTTGCGTAAACGTGAACCATCATCAGCGGTGGTTATCAGCATGTGCCTGTGTTTGTATTAAACATTAAGACATTAACGCGTTTACCAAAGGCCCCGAGTATGGCAAGTTTGTATTTCCGTGATAGGTTCTTAGGCAGTCAGACGTTGTTTCTACTGGATATAAAGCAGATATTAACATCATGGTACATGGACTAAAGGGAAACCGACGTGCCCAGGGAATATTGTTTATCGGTATTTTGCCAACATCGTATGTATGTCTAAGAAATATCTATTAAATGAACTCATGGGTTTCGAAATAAAACCTTGTTAAATCTGGATGAAGCCTTATAATTTCTCTTGAGGGTTGCAAAATGCTGAAGTTTAGATTTTACTTACCCTGAATTGCGCGGGCGGGGTGCATGGTTTGGGAAATTGTGCCCAGACGGAGCCGAGGATGCCCAACAACACGAGACCAACCAGCTGCATCTTAACACCAATGTCCTAACCGACAGAACGGTCCAGCTCGGATAAACACTACACGCCACAGGTGCCCGACAAATGAATCCAAGCCTGTCGATCAAATTACGCCAACGAACTCCTGACAGAGAATAAAAATTACTTCGATTGTTTTGTAAAGGTGTTCGGCTACGAGCAGATGGTAAAACAGTGTCACGTGTCACGTCCAATTGTACTTTGTCTTAAGAGCTATGCGTTTATCTAGATACATAGCAATCGGCAGTAACAAAGAAGTATACAAAGGTCACAACCTGTTTAGCACCTGAACAAACGTGAGTAGATGTTGTTCCAAATGACAAGCTGACATGGGTCAAATCCTTTTTTTTTGGGGGGGGGGGATATTAATAACCCTTTAGCAAAGGCACGTAATTTAAAAGAAACAAAACTGAGCAATCCAGCAACTTAGACGCCCAAGCCACCGTGCCATCTCATTGTACTATCGTTCCATCGAATAGTACCTCGTACCATCGCTTTCAGTTGTACCATAATCTCATCTTTTCGTACCTTCGTGACATTTCTTCGGGCATCATGCTTTGAACCCCCAATTCCTCCTTTTAATCTTAACGGTAAAATGCGTTGAACAATACCGATAAAGCGTATGAATTCTGCAGTTCTTTGCCTCCCATTCCAGTTCTACCGCAAACAGTACCAGATCTACCCTTATTGCACAAGTTACCAACTCGCGACTTCCTTGCATACAAACCTGTGGATAGGAAGTAGCTTATTTACTTACGAACCTAAGTACAAATAAAATTCGTCTCGTTGTTATAGTGTAAGTACATCTATGCTTATATATGGTGCTAAAAGTATTGCCCCATCTCTAGCTAAACTTTTCAATTTTTCTGTGCAGCCTTGAGTTTCACCACTTCACGAAAACTCTCTCATGTTAGTCCAGTATTTAAGGAATTGGATAAACATAATATCTCAAACTATCGACCAGTATCTATGCAACCTTCTTTCTCCAAAACGTAGGAGAAAGTTTATACAAATGCCGGCCTCAATGTTGTATCAATAATCAACCTAACAACTCTGGATTCAAACAACGGGACTGTGTATCAATTATTGAAGATAGTTCATAAAATATGTTTGGTCTTTCGTAATGTGAGTAAAGCATTTGATAAAGTTTGACATAAAAGATTTCGGTTTAAGTTGGAACAATCTAATATTAGAGAACCCTTACTTTAATGGTTGAATGACAAATTCCTAGAAATATCAAAGATTGTATTAATGGTAGCGAATCAATCGCTAAATCTATTTACCGCCGGTTTCCTCGGGGTCCTGTTACTTACTTAATATTTTTCAGTGATATATTATCACAAATTTTTGATATGCTATTAATATTTCTGTTGTCGACATGTCCTTCTTGGAAGAGGTCAATAATGTTGGTGACTCAGAGGCTTAACTAAATCGAGACTTAGATAGTTTATCAAAATGGACCAATCAGTGGATGGTTAACTTTAATGCTCTTAAAACTGTTTACTGTTTTATATCTTTAAAACTAACCCTTGTCATCCCATTTTGTATTTAAACGGTGTTAATGTATAAAGTGTTCGTCCCACAAACACCTCGGTATTATTCTACAACATAACAGAAAATGGAAGGAACATGTTACAGCTGTAGTAAATAAATCAAACAGGACATTAAATACTCTTTATAGAGCGAAGAAAAGTCCAAAATGAAAATATCCTGTCACTCTATATCAAAGTCTAGAGTAATGTCGCCAATCGAATATGGTATTGCTGTGTACGACAACTCCAGCATTACATTGCCAAACTCTCCTGAAGCTATCCAAATACGTGTGACATTACTCTTTCAGGACTATTGGTCGTAGAATAGTTTATTAAATGTACTCAAATGGGGCCTCCGTGGCTCAGTCCGTTAGCACTCTAGCGCAGCGCAATGACCCTAAGCCCCTCAGCAATGCGGTCGCTGTGAATTCAAGTCTAGCTCATGCTGGCTTCCTCTCCGCGGAATGGGAAGGTCTTCCAGCAACCTCCGGATGGTCGTGGGTTTCCCCCGGGTTCTGTACGGTTTCCTCCCACCATAATGCTGGGCGCCGTAGTATAAGTGTTCAGTGCGGCGTAAAACACCAATCAAATAAATAAAGTAATAAATAAATAAAGTGGGAGCCTTGATACATGCAATCGACATAGATGCCAAAGAATTTTGCTCTTGTGTAAAATTGTAGATGGGCTTTCTCTGCCTTATCTGAAAAGGATATCAAACGATATGGATAAAAATGAAATGACTGAAGGATGAATAAGTGATCAAGGGCGTAGAAAAAAATATGTGTCAATGAATACATCTAATATGGCCAATACAGTTCACTCACCCATGATGAAAAACGTCTAGCGTGGATGTTGATTAAAATTTAAAGTCGAACATGATTCCTGGGTAACTACGACAAACTGCAGCCTCCCGAGAAAATGTGTAACCAAAACGAGCTGGAAGACAATGAAAATTGCAAGGAATCATGACATAACATTTTTCTTGGGGTTTTCACGTCACGCGACATTCATAGGTGAGAATATTTGTAATGTTTGATTGAAGAAGGTATGTCCTTTGCGCAGTAAAAAGGCGACCTTAAATAGATAAGTTACAACTGTTTCACTGGAGGATGATTCTTGCCTATCTAGATGAAAATGGCACCACAGCTACAACAATTTTAGGTGTGTTGAGACAAACTTTTATTTTTAGTAATATACTAGTTGCTACCCGTGCTTCGCACGAATTCAAAAGGGAACATGAAAACAAAGGGTTTCTTTCTTCTTATTTTATTAAAGAAAAAATTTTCGCGCGGCCGACACTGCCGAAAGGCTGAGAACAAAGGGGGAATCCCCGTCACGTCATAGTGACGTCATCGGCAAACCCACGTGACTACGGCGGTTCCCCACGCGTCCCAAACTTGCCCGCGGCATGGCTTTGTTTTGATCTCATATATTTATAGATTTGTATATGGAACAATTATGCTATTCATATGGAATCCAATGTCGCTTGTAGATGAGCTTTCCTTGGCTACCTCTGTAGATTTAGTTATTTATTTATTTATTTGCTTGATGTTTTACGCCTTACTCAAGAATATTTCACTTATACGACGGTGGCCGGGAACCTGATCAGGGCCCGAGGGTACCCACGGTCATGTGCAGGTTGCTGGTGAACCCTTCCACGTACGACCAGAGAGAAAGCGAACGTGAACTGGACTTGAACTCAAAGTGACTGCATTGGTGAGGCCCTCCTGGGTAATTGGGAAGCGGTAGCCACCTCAGCTACTCAGCCAGCCCCCCCCCCCCTTAATGAAAATGAATTGACCCCAGGGGAAAACATTCCCACGTGAATGTGAAGACAAGGGAGATAATTCTAATACGGAAATTCTCTTGATAGCTTTCAGGTTACCTGTCCTTGGATCAAAGTGCTTTGAATGTCCCTATTAATAGATTCGTACAAATAACCCGAGTCCTCAGAACACAAAGGACGAGTGTTTGCTTATCGGCTTGAACAGAATAGTGTGGGTGTTGGTCCAGGCGAGGAGATGAATGCAAAGTGTCCCTAAAGGCTAAATAAGTCGCGGTCAGTGGGTGACTGGGCAGGGTGTGGTCATGCAGTCAGGGATAAGAGGCTCTCTCTGGGGCAAGGCGTAGTCACTTTATGGAGGATGGGCCCAGTGAAGAAATAATCATTTTTTTATTGTCTCGCTGAGTGATTCAATTCATTCATACAGTCATTTACTGATTAATTCATTG
Organism: Acanthopleura granulata; assembly: GCA_016165875.1. Classification (NCBI taxonomy): domain Eukaryota; kingdom Metazoa; phylum Mollusca; class Polyplacophora; order Chitonida; family Chitonidae; genus Acanthopleura; species Acanthopleura granulata. The sequence goes on along the minus strand of JABBOT010000016.1, from coordinate 299,264 downwards.
ACTGGTTGGGTTCCTCCCTGGCCGAAAGAGTTAGCGCTCTAGTGCAACGTAATGACCCAGGCGCCTCTCGCGCAAGTCACTCTGACTTCCTCTCCGGCTGTACGTGGGAAGGTCTGCCAGCAACCTGCCGATGGTCGTGGGTTTCCCTCTGACTCTGCCCGGTTTCCTAACAACATAATTCCGGGCGCCGTCGCACAAGTGACATATTCTTGAGTACGACGTAAAACACCAGTCAACCAAATAAATAAGATTATCTGTTGATTGCCTGATTGTCTCACTCATTTACTCACTTCTCTTTGCTTCTGTAGCACTGTCGCACGTTTCCATAGTGTGAAATCAGTTTTTGTTCAGTTTGGTGGAAGAAACATTTTTTTTAACATAAGAAGGAATTAGATATCGCTGAAAGCGTTATGGTATGTTTGCATTTAACATATATACATATGTGGCAAGACAAGTAGTAGAAATAATATGGGGGGGGGGGGGTCGATATGTGGTGTCTTCATTTTGCAACTTCTCATAATGTTTAAATTTATTTATTTGATTGGTGTCTTACGCCGTACTCAAGAATATTACAATTATACGACGGCGCCCAGCATTATGGGTTGTGACGGACTTTCCCAAGTACGGTCGGAGAAATGGTGGTTAAAACCTAAGGCTTTGCTGTTTCACGCACATAATTCTTGACGATGGAAACATGCAATCAATCATTCATTCTTCATGTAACTCGGCTTAAAAACCGACATTCGTATACTAACCGTAGGTACATGCCTCGAAGTAAGCTCCATTAGGGTTAATTTATATTAGTTCCAAATTTTGTCAAACACAACTCGAAATGACGGCATATGTCTTCCTCATACACTGGGAAGCCAGTATTTATTGACTCTGTCCATCCTTCATGTTACAGCGATAAGTGTGCCTGACGCATGGTGTTGACGTTCAGTGCACAATACAAAATGCTACAGAGTGGTAAATGGGGAGGTAAACAAGAGCAGCCACGCCATTGTGACAGTTGACAGATTGTCACACATAACTCGTGAACTCTATGAACCTCTTGTCAGTTAAGCTCAGTTTTATTCTAACTGTTCAATCAAAAAAGGGGCAACTTACACGCCCCTAAGACTGCATCTTGTCTCGTGCTTATAGTCTATGAATCAACGCTTATTGACCAGGGAGGAAGACGATTTATTGTTGCTACCATTAAGTATACCAGAAAACCTCCCCAAAACTAATAAATCGAGAGGTAGTGAGTTATACAAGGGCCTTAAGCAATTATATGTATTTTTGGGAGTGTGTATTTAAATGAGCAGGCCGGGGAAGTATTGGACAGTTTGTGGTCAAAGAGTATGGTTTGAAGATTTTATAACAACCAGTAATTTTGTTTGTTTTTTCCTTTTTTTTTTTTTTTTAGATTTTTTTAGTTCCGAGTCCACAAATTTTAAGGTTGGTCATAACACACTCTCAATCGCGAATACTAAATACCGCCATGTAAAAGGGGACGTAACTGTGAAAATAACTTTCATCAACCAGAATGCAGGATTATGTAAAGCCGGATAAGCGGATATGGCATCGCTGCTCAAACACGGTTGCGTATTTAATGTGATTAGGGATGGTTGGTTGCTACTCCTTGTCATGTCGGTGCACGGGCAGGATGCCACAGTGTGCAGATTTTTCCTGCACAAAGCATCGGCTCAGTAAATGGTCGGCGTCTCCTGACAGCTATGTGAGCTTATGACAAATCAACCAAGGGTGTTTTTTTAATTCTTCAAACTCTTTTTACTACAATTTACGTCATACTTCCCCGGCCTTCTCCTTTAATATGATGGAAACAGAGCACTTTTAATAACTCTATACGAGAGACATCTAGCAAATTGCAGTTAACATCACCTGCTTTTATCTAGTATTCTACTTCAGCTATGTATGGTGCTAGGTGGTTCGCAAGTCGCTATTACTTAAGCATTTACGTTAGCAGTTACAAATAACACCATATGTGACTGAGGCGGGGACTCCGTGGCCGAGGGAATGTAATGACGCAATGCTGTCGCTGTGAGTTCCAGCCCAGCTCACGCTGGCGTCCTCTCCGGCCGTAATGGGAAGGTCTGTCAGCAACCTGCGAATGGTCGTGGGAATCCCACGAGCTCTGGCCGGTTTCTTTTCACCATAATGCTGGCCGCCGTGGTATAAGTGAAATATTCTTGAGTACGGAGTACAAGACCAATCTTAAAACACCAGTCGAATACAAAATATGAATGAGGTAGAGTGACAAGAGGCCGGATGTCACTGGTTACGTGTTACCATTTGTTAACTATTGCCGTCGATGCTCTCCGTTGATGAGTTTTGCGCCCTATGCTATCACTGGTATCTCTTTTCCGACAGAACTGGGTTTTTTGTTGTTTTTTTTTTGGGGGGGGGGGGTCCATGCAACGCACACGTAATAAGTGTGTTATATGTGCATGAATATGACATCTGTCATGCGTTCATAGTTAGCATGTGCACTGTACAAGCTGTTTCACGGCACGGGATGCAATCTGACAAAGTGGTCACGAGAAGGTGGATGATTAGAATTTGTTATGATGGCAGTTCCATTCCAGCAAAGGTCATCAGAAGGTGTTAATTATCGACTTCAGCCTAACCCTCAGACTGAACAGGTGCAAGTAAGATCAAAGACTTTACAGAATGACAAACTGTAATTAACCTTCTATATGCCTGTGTTAGTGTAGGTGTTAACAGGTTCAGTCGCTGAAAGTGGTAGTTTTAGACATGCAGATTTGTACTCTTCAATTTATTTACCAAAAACCCGTTTTACGAAAACGGTGTGACGCTTTGTCAAGCGCAACGACGGTGGCGACATATCTCTACAGTATTTGTCGTCATAGCAGTTACATTTGACATAAGTTACACCCTGTGTGGAAAAAGGGCCAAAGGAACTGGCATTTCCAGCGTGCTTTGATAAAAGCGGTTTGCGAGTTCGGATTCTGTCAGAGTGAGTGCGTCGGTTACATTTGTGTTAATCGCGGTTATGGTTTTTGTTATCCCTGCATAATAGGATGATATTATTTTATGAATTATTTTAAATTTTACTTTACGCATTGCCCGTCTGGTGAATCTTATTTTATATTTTAGTATTCTTTCGCTTAGAGTTATCTGCTATCGATTGGTGATGTTGTGACTTGATCGTTGACTTCTTGAGCCGCAAATAAACAATTTGTCAATACGTGAACAAATGATGTTCAAAACAAGTCGTTTGTGGTGTGTCAGTTAACATAACGAGGTAATATGGCTAACAAGTAATTCTATTTATTTTAAAGAGGCGTTGCTTGAACACAGTATTAGTATCTGTAGCGAAACGTCCCTTCATAAATAATTGAAAGTTGTTGTCCAGGTAACCTCGTTATGTTTTCCAACTCAACTTCTAAATACCTCTCAAAGATGTCATAGATGTGTCAGTTGTTTAGATGCATTAAGCAGCTTGGAACAGGGGCATATTCAATGACTGTAAAATTTTTTCATCATCCGGTATACACCACGTCAAATTGTCGGAAAAGCCAAACAAATTAAAAACCTCTCCATTGTAAGCAGGCAACACCTGATCTTTTCGCCTTCCCCTTTAAAGTAAGACAAATACCGCTGCATGTTTGGACATGGTTCAGTTTGTGCAGAATAAAACGTAGGAACGCTAACAAATTAGCAAAACCAGGCAAATAAAATACATCTGCACGGATCTGACAGATCCAGCCTTTCACCTGGCTGTTGTTTCCTTTTTTTCGGTGTTTTTTTAATAGCAATAACTGATAAAATTCCTTCGTCTGTCGGTGAGATCAGGAATTTTAAGGGAACCAAACATTTAAAACCAGTTCGTATTTTTCTTACTTCCGGAATTTACTTTTTGTGTTGACCACGTTTAGATCAACAAGGTCGAATTTGAACACTTCTTACAGTAGGTGATATCAAGCAAGAGCCAATGAAAAAATTGAGCCCGTTATCTTTGGAGTTCTGAACGTACGTTACACCACAATATGTTTCCGATTTACCTGGTGCAATACGAAAGATAGATTTTACCGTTACCTATGTTCCTATGTAATACAGGTCTAAATAAGAGGTATATATTAACGACGATGAACACAGTGTTTTGAATTAGATTCAATAGTGGAATTATTTCACTTCCTGAAGTTTCACACTTGCCAAATGTATATCTCTACATGTAAGCAATACAGTTCGCGTTTGCTGTGTAATTCAACATATTGGCACAAGGCAACTCTTTCAATTTAAATCGTGTTAAACAACAATCGAATATTCAAATTAAGTTACATGTACCAGTATCTAGTTACGCAACATCGAAATAAAAGTAGCAATTTCAGGTGCGGAGATATATTTTCAAATTTCTCGTGTATTTCTTAAGTATAAAAAGATAAATTACTGGGCATGTCAAAACGATTGTGACAGGTTTCTGTGCTGTTTGATCGGGTTACACCCTGCTATTCATGCCGTGGTATGCTGGCTACTGAAGCCTTAAACGTCGGGAACCACAGACGAATGGCTCGCACACATGCACACATGCAGTGGTTTCCCCTATAGACGCCATTGATCGGGTTCCGCGCATGACATGTAATGCATAATACTGCCTCTGGATACAAAGTATCCTACAAATACATACAGCGCCTTTGTTACCCTTATAACATTGCCACTGTTCCTGGCGTCAGGAGACTATTGACAAAACGTGACAATGTACCAGTTTCCGGTTATTGGCACCAGACACCTTTGGTCACAGATAAGCGTGCACTGAAGAAGATTTACCTCCAAGGCTTTGTTGAACTAGTAAGAGGCTATAATTAGGGATATTTGATAAGTCAATAACGGTTTGTGGGCATCTCTTAAACAAACGGTCAGGGATACAATATCTATACCTGAATCAGTTGTACAAGGTGTACTCGCAGAGATTTAATCATCGTTTCAGTTGCAAACATTGTTATACTAATTCGACATTCATCGAACTTTATATGATAAATGATTGTTAGTGCATAACAATTACTGCTATTTATTTATTTATTTATTTGATTGTTTTTACATCGTACTCAAGAGTATTTCACTTATATGGCGGCGGCTAACGTTATGGTGGGAGGAAACCGGACAGAGCCCGGGGAAACCAGCCAGGTGCCCGTTGCTGGTGGACCTTCCCACGTACTGCTATTTAAGCATTTACATGAACCAAACAAAACCCCAACTCGAGGAAACTGATTTGAGGCTGAATTTCATCGGTTGCATATAACCATGCATTTGTCGCTGCTCTGTTTTTTTTTTGTTTGTTTTTTTTTGTTTTTGTTTTGTCGCCAGGATGTATTCTTCATATTTATTTATTTACTTGATAGGTATTTTACGTCGTACTCAAGAATGTTTCACTTATACGGCGGCGGCCAGCATTATGAGGGAAGGAAACAGGACAGTTGTAATGGGAAACTCGAAAAACTTCTTCCCGCTGTTAACAAAGCGGTCCACGGCTGTGTGCCCCGTTGGTCTTTCTTAGGTAACGTGACACTTCTAGGTGAGATAAACGTCCCAGTATTGGAAGCGATTTGCTACAAAGAAAACATGGTCGTGATATGACATGAAATAAATTTGCAATAACCATAGTGAACCCCAAACAGACGCTAAGGCCCCAGTGTGTTCTCGATCTCTTACCGTCACCAAGGCCCTACGAACAGTGAGAAATTCCCGGTCCAGGATGGGATTTGAACCCACACCTAGTGTGTCCTAATGATTGATAACCAAACCACTACGCCATGGTACACTCAATGTCAGTGGTGTGGAGCACTACTTTCGGAATTAATTAGCCCTCTGGAATACATCTCAGCGCGTATGAAAACATGTGCATTTCGTTAACACTATAGAGCTCCAGATAAGGATTTGCGATCCGGACTTCGGCTTTCTATACTGATGCCACACTCCCTCGTTCCACATCACTAACAATACTGGTAGAATAATACACAAAATAATTCCAGCTTGTAGTGGAACATTGAAATCGTATTATCTGTTGTAACTATTGCACTCACTTCACTATTATTACAAAGGGGGGGGGGGTGAGGTGGGCTCCGTGGCAGAACGTTTAGGGCTCTAGTGCCTCTCATCAATGCGATCGCCGTGAGTTCAAGCCCAGCTCATGTTGGCTCTCTCCAGTTGTGCGTCGGAAGGTCCGCCAGCAAACTGAGGATGGTCGTGGGTTTCCACAGGGCTCTCCTAGGTTTCCCATAATGGTGGCCGCCGTCGTGACATATATTGTTGACTACGGCGTAAAACACTAATCAAATAAATAAATCAATATTATTATCGACATTCATCAAAAACCAGACAGAATCTGCATTTGAACCCAAACCCCCATTTCGGAGAGACCCTTTCTGGATGCAGTTATGGTGATTTCATATGCATAATGAGATCCAGCCTAAGGCACAACACCAACGCCAAATCAGCACAATTTATATACTGACAAAAAGGAGGCACAGAAGATCCACCCCCTCTCCTCTCGCACCCTCGTTGTCCTAAATTCCAACGTCCAGAATATTCGCCGGGTTATTTGCCAGAAGACTGACCACAGATTTAAGAATCTCTTAGCACTCGCTCGATGGATACTCAGAGTTTTCCACAAAAAGGGAAGCTAATGACAGGGTCTGTAATGATTGGCAAGTAAAAAAAACAGCACTCTTAGAGTAAACCCTAAAGAGCTTTTTAATGTAGATTTTACCACAGATCCATTTTCATATGTTCACTGAAACAACAACAAAAAAAACAAAAAAAAAAACAAAAAAAAAAAACGAAATTCATGCATCAGGAATGAAGCCCATATATTAATCATTATGTTGTTCTAATGTTACATTTCTTCGCGGATGACCACATTTTTAGTAAAGGTAATCCGGTTTTTCTTGTTTTAGACATGAACATCAATTAACAGTCGGACTCCTGGCCCTTGGTCGTGGTATACATGTGTCACGTGACACTGACCGTAGAAATGTGAATATATATCGTTAGATAAAACCAGTTCTCGGCTTGGCAATTTATGGACGTATAAGGAGTTTGACAGAACTTTCCTCACGAACGTAAAAATTCCTTCTGATCATCATATGTATAACACAGGCTTACTACAGAGAGCTGAACCTTGCTTCAGGCTGGGTCGTGACGTCATACAGACTACATCTCCAGAGTGTGGTGAAATGACTGTCCGCCGAAGGACAAGCTGATCTTTTCATATGCTGATTCATTGACTGGCTCATTTATTCATTCATTTTTGTTTGTCTGTTTATTAAAGCTCCCCCCCCTCTCATTCACGCTTTCCTTTTTGAATTCAGACATTTTCTCTTGTGTTCATTCGGTGTACAACAAACAAAATAATTAAATACACAAATAAAACGAAGTGCAGAAAAGAAATTAATCTCTAGCGAGATATCACCCAGAAAAATATAATCTTAGCAATAGAGAATATTTGATTGGTGTTTTAAGCCGTATCAAAGAATATTTCACTTACACAAGAGAGGCCGGCATTAATGGCTGGAGGAAACAGCGCAAATCCCGGAGGAAACTCACGACCATCCGCACGTACTGTCAATTACACTCAACTGTTTTTCGAGAGAAAAGTTACACATTTACGAAAATGATTTTAGATTCATTGCTACTTCTATATAGAATTTATTTATAAAAGCATCCACTGTTTAAAAGTCCATGTAATGCATTGTGTTTATTTATCGCCGAATTGGATTTAACTGTGCTACAGGACAAACGTTAACAGAACTGCCAAGTGGCTAATTGTTTCTAGACCTACATCCCTTTGTGATTTAGTATCCATGAAATTTGATTATAACTTTTAAAGTAACCTAAGGAGGAGGCAGTTTAATCCCTACATCAGCTGTGGAATTTGCCCTATATTGCCTGTTTGATTTTGACAGTTTAAGCCTTAGGCCACCTGTATTAATGGGCATTAATATTCTCATAACACCAAGCATCATATTCAAAATTTAATTAATGCATTGTTATCTATTATCAAAAAGTTTCTAATCTTTCTAAAAACGAGAGAGAGAGAGAGAGGCGGGATGGAGAGAGTGAGGGAGGGAGCTGAGGGTATGTAAGACAGGGTAAATGTGTACCGCATTATAGGCTTCAGTGACAAACAAATTAATCGTTTGAGCTAATCCACTGACTGACTGACTGAACGACAAACTGACAGACTGCGGGAGTCACTTACTCCGAAAAACAAACTGATGAATTGAAATTTGATCAAACGAAGGTCTGAGCAAACCCGTTGATTTGAAAATCCGCCCAAACAAAATATTTGATTAACAGATTCACTGTCTTTATGAGAGAATGTTAGGCTTTATTCTCAACTGACTAACCCTATAACTACCAGAAAAGCTAAGCTAACTACTCAACCAAACAAACCGACTGAATAATTAACTACTACACCAAAAAACTCACGTATGACGTTAATACATATTAACCCCTTAAAACGTTGCGGTAGCATATTAACATACACTTAGGTAAAGATTTTAGATGAAATTTACTTTTCTAGGACAACCACAAGCTATTCTTAAGTTGTCTTAAATATATGGTGCAATAAATTTCATATTTTCATAAGTATGTGTTTATAGTCACATTTTGATAAATCTGTGAATTGATATATATATTTGGGTTCATATAAGTAATAAGGGGGTATACGAATTGTTTTTTTGTTAACCAACTTAATGTTATACTCGTTTTTGGTGTCGTCACACAGGCACAGAATGTATAATTATGCTCTGGTACTGAATTCACCCAGCTCCCAGTTTCTTTGGAGAATGTATCATGACATGTCCTGACCTTTGATAAAAAGTACTCTACATTTTTAGGAACAAACTCAGAACAAAATTTCCAAGACAAAAGTTTATTGGTGCCTGTCCAAAGCGGGCTTTAGTTCGTCAGAAACTCGCCAACAGTTGGTGGTTTTACCCCCTTCGCTCCATTTCGCTTTACCCGTAAAACTGATCCCCATCGTGGAAGTGATGAATTTACGAGTATGGTTGTTAAACAACAATCATCCATATCAGCACTGAAATGTGCATACGTGTTGTACAAGTAGTCCGTCCCTCGTCCAGTCCCCAGGGGCGAACACATATATCCCAGGGAAAGTCAGTCTTTGGCAACCTATACTATCACATCCTTTCTTGAACAACACAGCAGGAAGATAACCGAACAAAGCTGTCAAGAGGTTCTCTGCTTGAAAGCTTTACTACTGCCTTCCTATTGTTCAGGCGGCAAGGCGTATTTAAGGCGAAGACCTGACTGATGCTTTAACGCAATGTAATAGAAAGCCTTTGTCTGTTACACAATACAACATGTGGTTGTTGTCCTGAATTCAGAACCGGTTTTTTGGTAAATGATTGTCCAATCTTTCTGCCCTTGAAAGCAGCAGGGGTCTTGATATATCTGAGTGGCCTCTCATGCATTAACATGCCCTTGTCGGTCGGAAAGAAAACTGCTGTCATCGACAATTTTAGCTGAATCAGACATTGAATATAAAAAATAGGCAAAAATGAAAAATACAAATTTTGTTTTGTGGCTGGATACGACTGGGTGGATTTCTGTGGATAGGACTGGGTAACTTTATATTTAAGTTCTTTTTTTCTGCCCTCATGGCGGTTGAAAATCTAGGAATTTGTTTTTTTGAACATAAGGAGCACCCAATATGACGAGTGAAGCGCACTTTTATGGTTGGCAATCATTCGTAGAGAGATTAAAACTATAGAGGCTCTTTTTGCATTCATTTTCAAAGTAAGGTGTATATTTAGCGTTCCATTGATGTTAGTTTCCGATAATGCATAAGGAAGTTTCAGTTTACTATAATTTATGTTAATATTGTTTGACGTATTGTCAGAGCCTGATATATTAAGCAGAGCCCGTTTAATTTCACACACATGTTTAATTTCAGAAAATATGTATGCAAATTTATTTGTATGACACCTTTGTAACACTTTCATTACAATGTTATTGTACGTCTATAATAACGTCACTGTTGTATAACCGTACACACTGCATGGCCACATACGCGCTTATAGTGCATATACTCATGAATATTCATAGCTATCCATTTAAATATAACACATGAATATTCATGAAAATGCATTGACCTTGATGGCACAGTAGGATTTTGAGATTAAACTGACGCCTATATGTATGTCCTGGTAACAGAAATACCAACGTTTTCGTCATGTGGGTCACGACGTATTATGTTCTGGTCTGTTTAGGCTAGCATATCCGTGAATGTTTGGAAATATGTCTGGTCTGCATCAGAAATACAAAAAACACGGACGCTGGCAGTGAAACATTATGAAGTCCATCCTTTTTAACTCCCACATGCGTCGTTTTAAGCCTTTATAGGAAATGAATGATGGATATATATTACTAATAGGAGTATGTATACACGATAGTACGCATACAAGTATGTATCATTTCAGCTATTTTTATACACTGACCAAGGGAAAGACGATATTATGACGTGTTTGTTACTGAGCTACAGGATTTTAATATGATGTAAACTGATATGTACAACAAACACAGTTTCATTAGTGGACGGATTAATATGCAGGGCTTCTCTCCTTTTATATATACACTGTGGATACAATTACGTAAGTTTATTTTCTTCTCATATATATTTATTTATATCTCTGATTATTAACATTTTTGATCTAACCCTTACATATTTACTTTATCGTTCGTCTCAGATCAGTTTACACGATATCTGTTAAACATTTGCTGTGGGAAACATTCCCCTCTCGCTGACCTTCGGACTAAAATACAGTCATCTTCTCACATACAAGTGAGTCGTAAACAATATTTATTTAAATATAGGCTTGTGAATGTATATTTTCTTTTGACTGTGTGTTTTTTAGCTGTTTTCATTCTACTTTATCTTCAAATGTTACATTTTGACTGTAAGATGTGAGGACGGGTAAAACGTTAAAAAAAAGCGGTTAAAACAAAAATAAAAGGTTAAACAAATAGGAACAAAAATGAAAACAATATTTTTTGTATACCTAGATTTACTTTTTACACGCTATTGTTGTCTCTTTTGTTGGAGACAATTTAATAGTTTTCGTGGATCTCAAAGGAGTTTTCTGTTCATATATACATGTGTATCCGTCTATGCATTGTACTCATGTTAGAGAACAGCATGTGTTCCATTGCAGGTCCGTCTCTAGTTTGATCTGACCTCGTTTTAAATTGGTTAGGAATACATCCTCGACGTCTGTATGTAGGCCACATGCATATAGGTCTAACAGGTGGGGGGACGTATTTATTTACAGTTAGTTATTCGTGAAACAGCTGATGGTGAAGCCCCCTACAGCGCCCCATACTCTACAGCGCAAGACCGGAAACTAGGACTAGACTCGTCTTTTGTGCAAGAGGGCCTGTCGATTCTCTATACAGCATCTGGCGTACAAGCCTGCTGTACTATCAAACTATGGATGTTACCTGGTGAACGCGAGTGATCGTTTCGGCAGGTGAAAACATGGCTACCCGGCGGTTACCTATGTCGGTGAAGGACTGTCTGGAATGGGTTAAAGAGAAACAGGTAAGTCAAGCCCCTGATCTGATTACATTTGACGATCTCCACCGCCGCCCAGGTAAATACCCTCTCTCAGGTGGAAACCGCTGGTATGCTCAGCCTATAGCCACTGGAAGACGTTCAAGCAGAGCGACACAGTAAAACGTACATCTGACTTGACGGACCAGGGTGTTATTTATAGCTTGGATCGGGTAGTCATCTTAAGTTAAAGGGATGGCCTAAACTTGATAAAAATCACAGATAGAAATATCTCAGGTATGCCGAAAGTTCTGGCTCCCTATATATATGCTACACAGGTATATGTTTAATAATGCAGTACGGCACAGGTAATCCGTTCGTTAAATGATTGATGTCTTAGTTTCTACCTGTAACGAGTGCGAAGTCATGGAGTTACAGCTCTATATTCATGTATATCTGGCCTGACTGGCTGTGTACAGCCTGTATGCAAGCTGTCAGAGTTAGGGCACTGTAATATCCCCTGGTTCATCCCGATGCCTTACCTGGCCAAACATCTGACCTAGTTTTAACCGTGTTGAACATTCACCTCACATGAATGTACATTTCCAGTCGAAACTGGCCTTTTAAAAATACCTCGACATCTCATCAAGTTGTGCAAACGAGCTGGTCGAAATTTACACGCAATCGGCGATCTTTCAAGTCCACGAAAATACAATCAACATTTACCTTACCTGTATTTTAAGCAGGTCGGGGGATGGGAGGCCGCGCGATTGTTGCTTGTTACCTGTATAGTAATTATTGGGGCTCGTTATCAAGGAATGCAAGACTGATCGATCCATCATAAATCTAACATTAACATCGGAGTGTTCATGGTTATACCCAGTAACTTTCAACAGATGTTATACAGTGGTCGGTGTAGTGTGTAAATAACTTGCTGATGTATTTACATACACAGACCTACAGAACTGCACTACTTCTCCATCAAGCACTACAGTTATACACAGAAAACTTCCCCCTCCATCATTCGCTTGCATGCAGAAAACATTACCAAACTATAATAAATAAACTAATGGGCCATGTCAGCCAGCGTTTTTTTTCATGCATAGGCGATATTTATTTTAAACTGTGTATTATTTATATTCTTAGAATTAATTTTGCTTTTTATCTAACAGGCGTGTCTGTCCATTAGCAGTTGGGCTGAAAAATATGGAAATGTTTGTCGCGGAATGCATGTTTTAAAGAACGCCATATTTCTTATTTCGAAAATGAAATATTTTGTCATAATTACAATATTAGTGCAAAATAAGCCCATTCACATAGAGGATTGAATATATCGCATACTCAAGCAGTTTGCATACCATTTACTGTATAGAAAACTACTATGAACAAGGCCCGCATATGAAGTCAAATCGATGACATTTTCATATTTTCTCCCCGAAATGTACGTGCTCTTGTATTCGTTTACGAACCGTTTGTTCCGTTATAAGAGCATGTGACTCTTAGCGTGTTGATGCTATTATAGTAGGCTGGCTTGATCAAAGTAGAGATCAAAGCTTGTTGCAAAGCCTTATTACAAAGCCTTATTAACATCATTGTTTGGCTTACCGTGATATAACATAATGGTTTATTACACTGCGTCATGCGATTGTAATTGCCGGCTTTGATATAGAGTGTAAACGTAATGCATGACATATCACAGGAAATGCGCGTGAGAAAATCGCAGCATGGCAGGCAAGGTACGAGTTTTTCGCTCTTAATGCCTGTCCTTTCCAGGTAAACTTTGTCACGACGCGGAAGAATAAAAGCTCCTTAGGGGAAGACACATAGGGTGTTGTCTCTGTGAGGATCACCCGGGGTAAGGATTGAAGTCCCGAGGCATCGTTTGTCAGCTGGGTGCAATGTACTCCTCCCACTTTACATGTGTGTGCAAATTATGTCACATGTATTTATGCAGCCACGCCCCTTACCCAGCCCAGTTGAACCAGGGGTGTCTGGCCCGCCGCTGCCCACGGGATGGTGTTCACGACTGTTTCATGTTTGAAAACCTTTCAGAAATCGTTTCCACTAATATAGCGATTCGATGCTCTCCATACTTCTGTCAGTTACGTATAACGTTGCATTTAAATTTATTACAGATATTTCTCAGCTTTATTTCAATATTCTCTGAGGCAACCTTGTTACATGTAGTGCCTAATGCGCTGAGTGACACCTCTTGTAACTGACACTGTGAACTTGAACACCTGTTGCATATTCATGCATTTAAACAACATTTCTCGTTGGCTTGATATACACGTGCTAACTGTGCGTACATAACCGTGATAATATCTACATGGTGCATATCTACAGTTCAATAACTTCCTCTTAGCTATTTAACATGGGAAAGGTTTACATCCGGAAAAAAAAGAAAAGAAAACAGATAGCTTGGAGATTTTTGAGCAGAAAAGCAGATAGAACATCTCTTCATGGCATAGATGCCTTGGTACACAACTCTTACATTCTCTGCTATCAGGTCTGTGGTTTACCAGAAACACAAAAAACTAAACAAGCGACAGGTGTTTAAATGTATATATTTGATTTATTTTGGTGACATGCTGCTTGATATTCTTGCCGGTATTGTATAGTTTTACATGCAGACACATCGGTTACTTCGGCAGCCTGTTAATTCATTGATAGCCTAAACAATGTGTAGCGTGCTTTTAGTTTGACACAATAAGGATTTTAAGCTATATCTTTCCAGTAAAAAAAACTAATAATTAGTGAAAGTTGTACTGGAAAGGGATGAGATTGCGTTTCAATGGAAAACAACCGTTAAGCACGGTATAATAATGTAACAGATATTCTTATTACTTCTTTTTATTGTTTTGTTACGTATGTTTCTGTCGAAGTTTTGTTTTCATTAATGTTAGGGACCAAAAAAAAAATGACAATAAAACATGACTGCATTTCATTTATATAAATACGAAGCTCGGGTCACCTTATATTGGATCACCTTTCTTTAGATGACTGCGTTGAGATACGTGGTCTTAAGGGCCCTATCTCGTTGGATGTCAAGGATGTCCCGCTGTGTATTCAGGTTATGTATAAGGGCTGAATAAAATGCAGTTTAGTCCCATGGCCATTACACTAACAATCTTCTGCTTTCTCACACGATATCTTTCAGCGATAGGATTGTTCATTCATATGAGTGCTCATTATGCACATTACTTCGCGCGTTGCCATCGCGACAGAGGCTGACTCTCTCCGGTCCGCGAAGCATCTGTACGTCTTCTAGGCGGATGTGATGTTGTTGTTGTTAAAGACGAGTCATCTCAGTGGCGAGACTATCTATCCCTAGTTTGTCCAGTTACGGACGACTGGTTGCCGTCACGTGACTTTTGACACTCCTGCTTGGATGAAGTCATCCCGATAGCTATGTAGGCTGTTGAACTTGCCGGAGGTGTGCAAAGTGAGAAATAGTAACGACATAGAAAAAAAAATGAAAGAAAACAAAAAATGCCACATGATTTGTATTCACTGTAGCGAGATGGGTTAAGAAGTGTGTGGACTAGATTTATTGTTAGTGGCTTGTTCCGAACTGCTAACGTGCACTCACTGGTATATGATGTCGCTCAATGCTTCCATTCAGTAACGGATGTAAGAAACAAGTTTTCGAGCCCCTGCGGGCCTCACTGTCTGCAATCCACCATGATTTTACCTCTCAGTTATGGTATAATCAGGTAAATGTTCAACTGTCTGGCTCTCTTTATTTACACTAACATTCCGCTGACAATATCTTTACACAGGATTTTGGGTTTCTCTCAGAACTGTCCCAATTTCTGCTAACATGTAATTGTAATCGCTGAATTGTAAGTGAAATAAACCCGCGGAGTTATACATGCAGTAGGTTATAAACTTCCCAAACCATTCATATTCCTGAATGACGAAGTGTTGCGCGAAAATGCACATATGTTTGTTTATGAATCATCAGTCGGAATACATTCTGCATTAATTATGGCTGTACACACACACACAAGAAATCCCTCGGAGTTTGCATTCCGTCATATATTCCCACGAACACGAGAGCGAGATCAGGAGTGCATGTGGGATTCAACAGTGTGTACAACTGTTTTCACCTTTCCGTCACTTTCTTTTAAAATCTTCATGTATTCCCACGGACACGAGAGTACGGGAGTACGGAGTGCATATGACAACACTCATTCAACACTGTTTACTACTGCTCCCGACTTGGCGTCACGTTTTTCGCTGCAAAGTAATCTTTTAAAATATTCACATTAATTATGAGTCGCGAGCATTTAGTAACATTACCCTCCCCCATTTCCAGAAATCACATACACGTATATACGGTTAGGTGGGGCTCATTTATTCTGGTGTAATTTGAAACTGTCATCAAATGACCATCTGACCTAAATATTGCTATGCATGTCTACAGTATTATCTTGTTAATAACTGTGGTTAAATATAAAGCACAGGTAAAACTGGATGACTGTCTCTTAGTCCCTTAGAATCTCACAGGTACGTGACTCATATCTGGTGACAGGGCATGTGGACAGCCGTGATTGGCAATATAACACATCTGATGTGGCCAGGTATATAGAAAAATAAATCCGCCCGGCTAACAGCTTTCATCACCTATGTAGCTAAGCAACATAGCAATGGCCAAATATTTTCGTGTGCAAATGTATGTTGCATTTGTCATATCGACCTCCCGTACAGATATTCCCTGGGTAAAAAAAAAAACACAATAAATTACATGTAGTTGCTTTTAGCAAAACACACCGGTGGAAAACAAACCATCCATGTAGACAACAACATGGCGACAGCAGTTGACAGAGGCACATGCAAGACGAAATGATAACCATGCTCAAAAGTCAGATGCACGTTCGCGTACATCAACTTATATTCAACATTTCTGATATGATTATAATGTACTCCTCAACGGTTAGGCGTTCAAGACTGGGTGCAATTAAGGTGATTTCTAGTATGTCTGAAGACTTGTTCGCTTTATTGATCAAGCATGAAGTCTACATAAGTCTCCCCCTCGTAGGATATAGACACCATTGACAACGAAACACCAAGTGTGGAGTTAACATACAGTATATGTTATCAGAAACATAGAAAACAGACACCTCTTGCAAAATAGAAGCTTTATTTTTTGTGTACAAACTATGTATATTTTCTGCTTTGTGAAGCGCCTCTAAGCTTATGTAGGTTACAAAATGCGTATTCTTATCTTTTCTGTTACGTTTTAGTTTGACGCCAAGTATTTCAACAAATGAAAAAACGTCTTTCGCACACCTAGTATTTGTGTTTCTTATATACGAACGGAGAAATTCAAGTTGCACGTCAGAAATGTTTAGTTTTCTTATTTGGTTAACTCTTCTGGTTGTCAGAGACCCTTGTGCAATGAAGTAGGCTGTCGTATAACTCTAGGAGATACCTGCTTGAACCAATCATAGCAACGTGATCTACAGGAGGGTCTGGGTTTGTAATATAAAACAAACATTTAACAAACATGTAACGTATTGGTATACCACACTCTGGCGTTGGTGCCTCCATGTCTCTTCCCGGGTTTAGTCAGCACAAGCTGGCGGGATTTCACCGGCTATAAGAAAACTTGTGCCCTTAAGCCCACATTGCGCTTATAAATACATATACATGCTTTGGAAGTTTGTGGTTAAAATGGGATTTTTATTTTTATGCATGTCTTATGTGAAGAGAGAAAACAACAACACCGGAACTGGATGTTATTTACATGACAAAACAGCTTAATATATTCCAGGACACTGGGAAGTATATATACAACTGTACGCCAGTTGTAGTTACAACGCATCGTGGTAATATCTGTATTTGTGAGTAACTCAGTAAAACGGTTTTAAAGAAACACCAGGAGGAAACAAGATATGTGTACACACTGATTATACATTACAAGATTTTCAAGGGTTTAAGGATTCCATTTGGGCGGATTTTCTGAAGCACGTATTCCCGCTACGGACGGATTACTACTTCCAACGGATTATCCACCTGACGGTATTACTGTTTTTGAATGTATTACTCACGTGGTCGGAATATTGGTTTGACTAGATTACGCACCTAATCGGAATACTGGCTTGAAATGGTATATCTGATTGACCGGATTAATAGCTCGTATTAAAAGGCCTGATTAATGGTTATTTATGGACGGCTGGGTTGACCTGAGATCAGTTGACTTTCCGGCTGAAATGATTACCAATGGTGGAATACATTCAAGTTCAGTCCAGTCTCATAGAGCGAATCTAAACTCTTTGTTGGACACAAATAAAATTTGCAAGCTGTGCCTTGAGCAAATCTAGGCCTAAAATTGCAGTAGTGTGCGAACGATTTTGATTGGATTATCATGTACATGAACCAAGTCTTTTACTATTTACTGCTGGCTTCCTCTCCGGCCGTACATGGGAAGGTCTGCCAGCAACCTGTGGATGGTCGTGGGTTCCCCCGGGCTCTGTGCGGTTTCCTCCCACCATAATGGTGGTCATCACAGTGTAACTGAAGTATTCTTGAGTACGGCGTACAACACCGATCAAATAAAACAAATAAATAAATAAATAAATACTATATTGGGAAAAGAAAGTCTTCCTTGTTGAAGTGCACTTGGCGAATACAGTAGTGTTACAATACAATCTATGTATTTGAGAACTTCAAAATGGTATCCCGTTAGCTTACCGTTGCCTTTAAGGTTATTCCGGTTAACTAGGAATCATTACTATTTGCTTACATTTGCTTCTGTTGTACCGTAAGGTGTCATTCTAGGAGGTAGTGGTAAGATACATTGGTGTGTAGGCTTGGAGAAGGCGATTAGGGGACAGGGGTGGTTTACCTGGGGCATTCCGGTGTTTTGCATCCATAAATCTATCTGTCGTCGTATAACTGAAAAGAATTGTTGAGTATGGCGTTAAGCAACAGTGAAATAAATAAATAAATAAGGATATGGCATCACGTTGGTGTCGAAAAGCAGACGGTGACAGATCTTTGATACAGCGCTAACACGAAATAAACATCGGTTGGAGCGAACAGAATAAATATGAAAGCTCCCTGTGGAGTTTCTTTACAACGATGCACCTTGTTAAAATTTTCGACAGCAGGACGCAAGCTATGCATTATAGAGGTCACAGAGATGATCCCTTGTCACCCACACAGGACTTCATGGCTGCCGATTGTCCCAGTACATAGCACTGCAATAAGGCATGTTCTGCACGATAAGATTTCAGTGCACTGGTTTATTATCACAGTTTGAAACCCATATATAACCCACTATGTAGCGATTCTGTTGTTACAAAAGGATGTTATAGCCACTGCGGACTCCTCGAACAAAGACTTTATACCACCCATGCTCTGTATTTGAAGTAGATTTTGTTACCTTCTTGGATGACATAGCCTATATTTTTCTACCAAAAATGATTAAAGTAGGATAGACTTTTGTCAAAAATGCAAATTCATCGAAATATTGTACAAATGGTCAAAGTAAGCTTCACAGACTGTAAAGTTGTATTTTACTAGTCGCACTGGGAGTTTAACGGTCAGCTTGAATAAGATCCGCCATTCGAGCACATGGATACTAAAACGCACCCTGGTTCCTGTAGCTTTTGTGTGACGCAGGGTCTATATCGCATATATTTTGCCTATGCAGAGTGTGACTTAGAAACATGTGACAGTCTGTTTCTGTTTTAAGTTCTTTTCACGTCAGCTTCGCGGATCTATGTAATTCTGATAAATGTTAGGCGACCCGAACTCTTATCTCTTGGACTGGAGTCGCAGCATAGAGAGTAAAACCAGGGCAGCTACGACAGTGTGATATCTGGCAAGTGGTCACACCTTAGCGGTGAAATCCGGCCTCTTGTTAATTTACCTCAGTTCGGGTTTTATTCTAACTGCTGATGTAAACGTTTAATATGTAACAACTTACACACCCCCTGACACCATATCTTAACCACATTTAGGTAGAAAATATTTCAGTGATGTTAAATGTAATATACTAGACGTCACTGGTCTAGAGTTGCTCTGAATGTTGTGCTGTCATCACAATCAATACATATACATAGTAACATGAAAACAATGGAAAGGGACCAGAGGTTCGTCGAAAAGAACGTGAGCAAAAGTCTTTCTAACCGTTGACATAACGCCCCAGGTGGCCGGGCGATCGGGCGTGATTTTGTGAGATCCACGGGTCCGGCATCACGTGGCTTTGGATGAGTCCAAAAGCGCCATCTACTGGATCTGGATTCAGGTTTCCTTCGCGAGGTCGCCTTACTAAACAACTAGGCATGTCGAACACCTGTTATGTTTAACCTGAAATATTAATGGCGTTGTCTTAATTGCATTGATTGTTCCCATGTGATCATCTGTGTTCACGTCCAAAAACTTTAGGCCACCTGACATTTCGTGTCTCAGTACGCAACGGGGACTCGGAATCATTAACGACTATGACCGTATGGTTGGGAAATTGGAACACAGTCATGAAGACTTACTATGCTTTGATGGTTTCGGGTCAGTGGAGTATCCATACTACCTCGTTGGGATTTCTTAATGCATATACCTTGCACTTTACTATGTATTGTTCTCCCTGAATTCTTTGATTCAAACCAAGAGACAAATCTTAATTTATCCTACTGATTCCTGCGTTTACTGCATGTAATGCTGATTGTTAATGCATTGCACTGCATCGCGGTACACTTTGGAAAGTTTTCTTCTTGTATAATGTGGAAAAGAGAAACTTACAACAACAAACAACATTGACATGGTTACCAGTTTACATAAGCTAAATTACCCCACCGTAAAATGCTATTCAGAGCACCAAAATAATGCGATTTAGAAAAACCCTACCATGATACACATTTTCCAGTATTCTGTATAGGAAAATGCTCACCTTTTGCACAGTGTGTGTATTAAGTACGTCAATTACATGCCACTTTAAGAATTTTCCAGTTACTCTAAAAACCTTTTATGTTTGAAGTAAGGAAAAACGTTCGCATCCACAAGCAAATCGTTCAACAACTTTCCGTGTGGACCGAGCAAACTATCTATTGTATCATGAAAGACGGTGAATTTGTTAGATGGCTTTAGAGTTGAAAGGGAATGGCCCTAGGCCGTCCCAGACATTATATCTCACAGTCGCCTGTATGTATTTGCTTGGTACGCAGGCATACCTATCTAATCGGGGTACACCCTGGTATACTACGCTCTGTGTACACAAGGACTGATCTATACACAAGGTCGTGTTTTTGTCAAAAGCATTTGTCAGTGTTGTTTTATGTGTGACGGATGGTGGTGTGATACGTGTGAAGTGTGTCACACCAATGTACAACCAGAGTTCAAGAACCGTACACGTAACTTGGTGTAGTGAGACCAAACCAATGTATTTCTGATTTCGGATATTTTATGGAGACATCTAATGAAATTTCCATGGTATGCGAACGAAGCCTGTATAACTACCGGTGTGTGTGAATAGAAGCTGTAAACCCACAAGTGTATGTGGATGAATACATGCTGTATAGCCACCAATATGTGTGGGAATAAAGGCTGTAAAACGACAAGTGTCTGTGTGGATGAACATATGCTGTACAGCCACTAATGTGTGTGAATAGAAACTGTAAAACCACATATGTGTGTGGATGAACATATGCTGTACAGCCACCAATGTGTGTGTGAGTAAAAGCTGTAAAACCACAAGTGTGTGTGGATGAAGATATGCTCTACATCCACCAGTGTGTGTGTGGACAGAGGCTGTATAGCCACAATCGTGTGTTCATGAACATATGTTGTATAACCACAAGCGTGTGTGGACAGAGACTGTATGAACGCTTGTGTGAAGAGCAATGTTTACTCTGACCGTGGTTGCAGAAGGGAAAAATTCAATATGGCGTCAAATACAAAGGTAGTCAGTTAAATAGAGTATTAAATCATACGATGATCTAGGACAAGTAAACAATAACTGCACACATACTGATTAAATATAGGTAATCGCTTAAACAGAGGTGTACATATTACTTTTTATTATTACAAGGGCAACC
This sequence comes from Acanthopleura granulata, assembly GCA_016165875.1. Taxonomy (NCBI): domain Eukaryota; kingdom Metazoa; phylum Mollusca; class Polyplacophora; order Chitonida; family Chitonidae; genus Acanthopleura; species Acanthopleura granulata. The sequence goes on along the minus strand of JABBOT010000016.1, from coordinate 277,685 downwards.
GCCATGCTACAAAGGTGCTGCTCATTGCTATCCCTGGAAACTTGTCACATGAACACGACATCATGGCTGCGATATAGCAAATCTGAAATAACCCTGTCTAACCTGTTGTAAATGACCAGATACCAACCACGCCGTTTTCGTTCAGCTGCCGTATATATCCTTGCAGAGGTGAAACTCTTGCCGTGAATACAGTTTGTGTATGCAATATAGACATAGTGACCGGACACTGTGGCGGAACAGATACTACTTTGTCGTTATGTTTTGAAAAGACGAATTAGAATGTAAAATCTAGCCGGATTTACGCCTTTGCCATATCCTCCTCGAATCGATTACCACTGAAACACTCGACTGGCGGTACTTCCTGTTATTGAGGCATTTAGCAGTACTTCCCTTGTTAACCCCAGTGTTTTGCAGTTCAATATACGAAGATTTATTCGCATTGCGTCCATCGACCAAGCCATTACCTGGGTCAGATAAGGACGAAATCAGCCGTCATGCGATAAGTAACATTAATGATTGCAGCTAATTTTGATATGAAATGAGTGATTTATATACCAAAAGTCCGACTTGCCGAACACTCACTCTCCGCGAACAAAAGCCGGCTTCGTAGACGTTCTCTGTTGCAAGAAGAACTGTTAAATATAATGATATAATGTTTGACAGACATATTAGTTTCTAAAGGCTGAGAGTGTTAGAATAATTCCATTAACTAGAAATAGCTGTCCAGTTAGAGCCTAACTTTCCGGCCTGATCATTCATGAGAGTCATTCATGAGTCGTCCATGTTGGAGGGCAGACTAACACTAAACCATAGAACTGCTGTGCTCTGCAATCGTCATTGGTAATGTATAGGCCAGCATACATGAGAGTAATTCGTCGGCCATGCTGGAGGGCAGACTAACACTAAACCATACAGCTGCTGTGCTGTGCAATCGTCATTGCTGGAGAAGAGACGAATATACAGGACGATTGTCTACACAAATACAGTACGATTCAATGGAAGCTTTACTGAAATACTGATGATGTTGCTTAAACCCCTGATCATTCAGTCAATGGAAGCTTTATTTGTTAGTACTGACTATTGACAATTTGGTACATTCGTGTTAAAACAGTCGTTTATGGGGTTGTTGTAGCGAATCATTGCACAGTGCTACGTGAAGTGTCCAACAATGGTGATCCATTCCCATGGCAACCTTGGAGGTACTACATGACGTATATAGTTTTCAGGTGTTAATCGATGGGTTGTATCATGGTAAAGGTGACAGTATAATTATTTCTGTGACTGCATCAACTGTATCACCTCACCATAAAGTCCTCCAATGGCAACCATTCTTTTCCTTTTACCAATTCTTGTCAAAGAGACTGATTCAGCCGCGATTCTGTGGTTGTCTCTAAATTGAAGTAGATACACAGTTGCCTCTTTGAAGTCACCGTGACATTATCACCAAAGGTTTTCAGCAGAGACGCCAATTATTCTTTTTGCTTCACATTGGTAGAAAAATGGAAATTGCATCTGCCAAGATTGATCGTTCAGGCTTCCACGTAGCCAAGTCACCATGCAGCAAGTTTTAAAGTTTATGGTTTCCTTTTTGAACCACTTATTCACCCTTAAACATTACTATTGTCAAAGCTTTTCAGACTTTTAACATTCAGAGATGATCTCATACGAAAACATCTCGCACGGAGTTTATATGTCCTTGTGTAAGTTTTATCTAAATTAACCAATTTAGATGTCTACCGTATAACTTTACATTAGCTGTACACGACAGTTTGACACATTTGAAGCGATTATCCCCACAGACTGTTTGTGTATTAGCGTATATACAGTGACTCATACGGCACCCCGGACCTGACGTCGCGACTCCCTTGTGTTAACAGAGATTATATGTCAAAAGTCAGGACTCCATATTGTCAACCAATGAAAGCGTTTTGACAGGAAACTGTCAACGCGACAAAACACTCTCCCAGCTAAATGTGTCATCAGAATACGGTATAGAGCTTCCATAAATCGAGCGACGGTACAGGGGATATAGAGGTGGGGGTTGGCTTGCAAGATGGTAGATTTGGAAGTCATTTGCTGCCTGCAAATTATACTGCAGTTTTTGATCCAAGAACTTCTTTGTAAAAAATGTAGTGTATAGGCTTAAAGTATTTGTTGTGTATATGAGGTTATGCAGATATATGTGTAGTCCTATATTAGCAGCAGTGCGTGTGATGGTCCGCTAGTTATCTGGGGATGGCCTGGGTTTCCCCGGCTATCTATACTGCCCGTATAAGTGAAATATTCTTGAGTACGGCCTAAAACACAAATCAAATAAATAAAAAGTTACTCTATCAAAAGCATTGGAAATTGTTGGCGGATTCTCCTTTGAATTCATGTGACCAGTGTTTGTTGAATTGCTATAGACGCCTTTACTTTCATACCAGGATTGTAAGGATGTTAATCCTGTGTGATATTAAGATTTTGAATTAGTTGTAATTAATCATGGCATAATAAAGTTGAGGCTGTCACATCACTTATGTTGTGTCATGCGGATGCGCTTATGTACTTATGGAAATCAGCCCGTTTTATGCATATTGATTATTACCTCAGAACTTAGATCAGCATTCTTTACACCGTAATCATGCAAAATGCCGGCTTGACTGGGAGTAGAAAAAAAAATGAAAAGAGCAAATATTTGGCCGTAGGTGAATATTACTTTACTTCAGATGCTGTCGATGTCCTTTTGTGATTACTTCATAAAGCATTGTTAAGACACAAGCATACATATTTCTACAAAATGACTTATTTATTTATTTGATTGGTGTTTTACACCGTGCTCAAGAATATTTCCGTTATGTGACGGCGGCCAGCATTATGGTGAAAGGAAGCCGGGCAGAGCCAATGTACCTCTCAACCATCCGCAGTTTGCGGACAGACGTTCTGCGTGCCTCACATATGACATCCGTCTTTAATAGTGTACTTATCATCCGGTACACCTACCTATACGCGTTACTATTAAACACCCAACATGACTTCAGGTTTTCAACATTTTTGTCCACTGAGTGTAATAAGAGAAGAACCTTGTTTAAAGGTTGAATACCGTCCTGGTCCGCTGAGTGACATTTTACGGGACTCAAATTCCGATCCGGTATACATTTCCAAACACCTGGAGACAGAACCTGGCGGTTTAGGTCACTGTGGTTGTAAGGCTACCTGTTGTTTTATGGATGTATCTAGGCGACGTTTCCATGACAACGGCATGAGTGTTTATCAAGCTTTACATGTTGCACGGGTTGACGTTAAGACTGTGAAAAAAAAAGAACCCTGGGGTACATGTAGGTTGATAAAGCGATTTGCCAAGATAAACTTCACAGGTCGAGAAAAATTGGATGTAGACTTTTTGTTGCGCTTGAGCATAAATCAGTGATGATTTAAAGAAAGAATTAAAGTAGTATAAGTGCTGTAGTTCCTTGTCCATTCATGTTTTGGGGAAGACATTTTGTGGACAAACTAGCAGGCGTAACGTATCGTTCTCGTTCTCCGACAGCAATGTTCTATTCAGATTGGACCCGAATCGCCATTGAGCAGAAGAAAGTAGTCCAGTATGTCCGTGATATGTAGCACTTGCGTCAGATGTGGGCCGTCGTAATGCAGTTCTTGTGCCTTCTTTTGAGCAAACACTGCCACTATAACCTTCGTTTCTAAATTCAGCGAGTTGTCTTTGTTTACATCTATAATTTGGCCTGTGATGTCGTGTAGCATCGCATCACGCCAGACTCAACAACATGTCTGCCGGCGAAACCTGTTAACTGAGGCGCCACTAGCTTGGTGCATTCCTGACCGGCCTCATCGATTGCTTCGAATCACCTGACGCTCCTCGATGCGCCGAGTGAACCGTGCTTGTACAGTTTGTTTTACTTGTACCATCAGTATGGTTGAGGTTTTGGCCACCGGTATGGTTTAATGTCGCGGTCACCAATATAGCTTAATGTTGTGAGCACCAATGTGTTTAAATGCTGCTGTGGACACCATTCTTAATGCTGTCGTCGACACCATTTTGATCAATAGCGCTATTATGAGTACAATCATTATTCCATGAATGTGTTTTAAACACAGTAGTGGTCCATTAATACTTTGAACACAATAATACTCCAATAATGTTGTGGACACCACAATAGTGTAGTAATTTAGCGGACACTATTGTGATCCAATACTTTTATCGACACCATATTTGGTCCAATGCTATTGTGGACATCATTATGGTTCAGTGGTATTGTGGACATCAATATGGTTCAAGACTATGGTGGACATCATTATTGTTCAGTGCTCTTGTGGACATCATTTTGGTTCAAGGCTATTGTGGACATCATTATGGTGCAATGCTATTGTAAATATCATTATGGTCCAATGCTTTTGTGGACATCCTTATGGTTCAAGGTTATTGTGGACATCATTATAGTCCAATGATATTGTATATATCATTCTGGTCCAATGCTATTGTGCACATCCTTATGGTTCAATGCTATTGTGGACATCATCGTGGACATCATTTTGGTCCCATGCCATTGTGTACATCATTATGTTTCAATGCTGTTGTGGACATCGTTATAGTTCAGTGCTATTGTGGATATCATTATGGTTGAATGCTATTGTGGACATCACTTTATTCCAATGCTATTGTGGACATCATTATGGTCCAGTCTTGTTGTGGACATCATTATGGTGCAATGCTACTTTGGACATCATTATGGTCCAATGCTAATGTGAACATCTTTATGGTCCAGTGCTGTTGTGGACATCATTATAACCTAATCGTGTTGTGGATACCATGACTGACAAAATCAAAACTGAGGTATTGCCACACCCTGTATAGTTTCATAGCCTGATTTGTTTTAGCTGGTAATGTGAAACGAGTGTTAAGACTGTAGTGGGGATTGATTTTCCAGCTTTCTGAACCAATTTCAATACCAATCAATAAGAATAGAGTTAAGCAAAGGTATACATTTGATTTAGGTCCGAACTTACATGAAGCCATCGGTTACATGTACTACATTCAAAGACTTCTCCTAGTCACATAAAATGAATAAATGCACAAGAAAAAAGCAAGGCTTTCAGTTCCTCGTCTGCAAACATTCAGCACTCCTCTATGTCTAATAATACTAACGCATTGATTAAAGCCTTTGGTAATTAGCCACCGCCTGAAATCACGTGGGCACGTGAGCAAGATTTACCTCTGGAATATTGAGTTACTCCTGCGTACAGCGATATCAATTTGCTAATGAAGTGTTCCCGATTTCACGTTCCAGTGGGCTGTCATTGGCTGGGATAGTTCGGTGCCCATGCTAATATCTGCCACTGATGATGAGAGTTGTTGCCTAAGGGTTAGTCAGGGAAATATGGATTTGAAGGAGGTTCTGGATCAATTAGGCGAACTGTAAATACAGATATGATCCGGGGGTAATATAGAAATAAACAGGGCGTATTTGTAAATTGCGTGATAATGTTGTGTGGCATGATTAAAGCTTGTAGATATACAGGAAAGAGGAACGTATATCGGAAGTCAGCGAATTTCATCGGCTCTTGGCCATCGGCAACGCGAGAGTTTCCGTAAGTCTTAATGGATGATTTTAATCACCCACAGGCATTAACGTTTTAGTATCGTTAGGAGCTCAACACCAACTCTCGTACATTTTGTGCACGTTTATTAAAAGAGATGTTCTATGAAGTGTTTGAGCCATTTGTGATCTGTGAGTTGTAAATGAATTGCTATTTGCATCACTCATTTTTTACCTCACATGCAACTGTACTTAAGCCGTGGTGTTACGTTATGTGTGGCCGCTGCTATTTAAGGATTTACATGAACGATTAGAGTGAAACCCTTCCTGAGGTAAATTAAAGACCAGACTTCATACTCATGATTATTTGCCAACCACGACCATTTCTCAACCTGTTTTTGTTCCTCTTGTTTTATTCTTCATGATGTAGTCTGTCATATATTAAAGATTCTAGTATTATACGGGTTGATTTTCCTAACCTGCATAACCCGGAGTTTATTCACTGATGATGACAAAACGGGCAGTTTTCATTTGTGTGTCTTCAACGCTGAGATGCTGGGAAATGACTTAGTCACTCATTAGTCATAAGTATACTCATACAGAAGTTTGCAGTCTCACCGCGATGGACAGTCTAAGAATGTTATAAGGAAGAGATTTTAGCTTGGCCACACATGCTGGTTTCCTCTCCGGCCGTACGTGGGAAGGTCTGCCAGCATCTGGCGGGTGGTCGTGGGTTTCCCTCGGGATCTCCCCGATTTCCTCCCACCATAATGCTGTCCGCCGTCGCATAAGTGAAATATTGTGAAGTACGTCGTAAAATAAATAAATAAATAAATAAATAAATAAATAAATAAATAGCATTGCTACATGAGTAAAGTGATTAATTGATCCCTTAGCCTGAATATGATTAGATCCACAACACAAAATCCTCAAAGCACGTTGTATCCTGTTAATGCCACACGGGCCTATATACGTTGGAGAAATGGGTACAATGGGGAATCTTTCGAGTCGGGATATTGGGATCAAATCTATGTTGTCTGTTTTTCATTCGTGCATTTAAGATGGTATTTTGTGCGCATAAAAATAACGTATTATTCGTGCAATTATTATTATTCTGAAATCGTAGAGCAGTCATATCTCTTCTGTCGATCAGATGTGTGGATTTTAATCTGACGGATGAACATATGGTAATCAACCTAATCAAAACCTCACATTTCTGAATTGCATTGTCCGGACAGGAAGCCATTAGCTGCGACGATCCAACTCGGCACCACGAACAACAACAACAACAATGCAGACCTTGCACAATACACGAGCAGTCTATTCAGACATCGCTGCATTCACGCCTATATTGATAAAAAAATATACCCTTGCTCGATCGGCGAATGCAAATATTTGCCGTGTTACTTTGGGGATGTGTTTTTGTTTTCGTTCTGAAATCGATATATGATCTAAGCTTTCCTGGATTTTACGGCTGTATCCGTAACAGAGTGTTGCAACACCTTTGTGAACAACGCTTTCAGAGCTACATTTTAGCTTTTCGTTGAAGACAGCTAGTCTGCCACCAAATGTGGAGTGCATATCTGTAGGTCACAAAGTTCGTCAGTTCCTTACCAGAGTTCACTGGCTTTACCCTGGACTCTCTTTTCCCCCTCTAACCATGCATAAAACTAAGCTAAAAATTCTGCAGTATGGTGCTAATCAACATTTGATGAAATCATTAAAGTTAATCAAATCATTGAAATCAAACAGATGGTCATGCTGGCTTCCTCTCCGGCCGTAGGCGAGAAGGTCTGCCAGCAAACTGCGGATGGTCGTGGGTTTCCCCCAGGCTCTGCCCGGTTTCGTCCTACCATAATGCTGGCCGTAGTCGTATATGTGAAATGTTCTTGAGTACGGCGTAAAACACGGGTGAAATAAATAAATAAACAAATCATTGAAATCAATCAAACCACTGAAATCCGTGAAATCATTGAAATGAATCGTAGTGTCGTTAACTCATGTGAGGCTAGAGAAGGGCTTACGTAAAGCCACCTGTTAAAGGGTTAAATGCCATGTGGAGCGCTAGACTAATACCTCGATTTAAAGGAGTTAACAGTACCTCATACAGACATGTATGGCAGTAAGGTTGCATTATGAGGTTGCACTAGTGCTTGTTATGTTGGTCACATTTGCACAGAAATGTAATACATCAATTAGTGGAGGCTCGATAATGTAGATTAAGCATTCAGTATGTAATGTAGTTAAGCTGTAACACGTCTAATAAATGACAAGGCGTTGATATATCTGACAACACAATACTGGTGAACTGTATTTTCCTAAGTTTATCCGTGATACATATGGAGATTAGCTGTCATGTTTTTTCGGCAGTTGACACCTGAACATTTTCAAGCACAAGAATGGAATATGGTTGAAATATTCCTAACGTGGTGTTAAGCCGCAAACCCTGATAGATTACAGCAAAAAAACATCAAAGAATTACCAGTTTCCGGTAATATTTATATAGTTTCTGTTTGGCTCAGTAAAACGTAAAACATCAGAATTGCTGTAAGAAGACGAGGCAAAGCTATAAGATTTAGTTTAACACCAATACAGGGCGACATTTACTTGAAAATAGTGGTTAACTGAACTCAACACACGTCGATTTCCTAGCTGGTCTGGTCGAATTCAACGTTGTTCCACGACGACATCGAATGGTTTGAAAAGAAGGATACAGGCACTAGGACTGTTTAATTTGTCACTATTTAAGCATTTAAATGAAGTTGGAAAGAAATCATAACTGAGGTAGATCTTAACAGAGGCTGGATTTCGCCGGTTGCTGTGTGACGAATTTGCTAACTGTCCCACTGTTGTCGCTGCTCTGGGAAATATTCAGTGTTTGAACTTGCCCTGTTCAAGTTCCTTCTTAGTTTCCAATCCTGGATGCCCCTTTCCGACCCATTACCTATTTAGCACCCTTTCATCGTCTGGTTACTTACAGCATATCAGGTATCATACACTGCCATTATTAACGGCTTTCATGGCACTAAATATATTACATGCTACACCTCCGGTTCAGCGCGCCTTTTGAACCCGGTGAAAAGCTAGCTACGCGTCACCCATCATTTTTTGTGCAGCTCGGTAAATGTGCGCGTCTCGCCTGTATGCTTGTGTAATAGAGCTACCACCCTTCGTGTCAACGGCACCACATGCTGTACAAGTGTAATATGGCATATCTGTTTGGCAGCGTTTCATGAGCATATGATTCATCACACCTGTATTGTAATTTGTTGATTTGACTTGGTGACCGGAGTGTGTGTCAGAATCTTAGATACTAGTATATTAATACTGGCTTACAATCGTAACTGCCAGCTCGCTGGATGTGATATATAGCTACTACGTATGTATACGGCTTTATCAGATAATTTTATGCAGTCAAGGACTTCAGTGTCCGTGGCTTCCAGCATCCACTTTGGAGGAAAGACTTGAATGTAGAAAACATTCTCCCTGAAGACACAGAAAGTGCAATACAATTGACATGACCGGATGTGTTTTCCTTACGCATGCGTTTACGCATGTGCATCGCTGTTAATCTCACAATGAATTCAAACCAATGCTTTGGCTATTTGTTGCTTTCGCTGATTCTGATGCAGCTTTGTGTGTGAGGTACCTGCACGGCGACCATTGACGACTTCCTCCGGAAATTCCGGTTTCCTCTGCCCAAAAAGCTGACTGACGTCACAAAAGTGAAATAGCCTTGAGCACGGTGTTAAATACCAAATACTAGTAAATAAGTAACCAAATAAAAAAATAAATGAAATTTTCATGCCTCAGTATATGTTGTTTTGGGAATATTCATTGAAGGAAAATCTGAAAATTCATATCCAGCTTGAAGAATGCAGTGCTCGCCGCTCAAAATGCTGAGCGTAAACACATATGGGAGAAAAATTCTAGAGTATGGCGTTAAACATCAGTAAAGTGATCAGAAACTGTAATGTCATTATTTGTCATTTTCAGAAAGCATTGCAGAAAAAAGAGTACGAGAAGAACTATTTGGGAATTCAGCAAGCACTGCAGCACCATCGAGAAATAAGCGATGAGATTAAAGATTTCGATGAGGTTGTGGAAAAACATAGAAAATCCAAGGTAGGTGCAGTATTACTTCTTGGTGGTATAATTAAAATTTTCATCACACCCTTTATACATGTATCTAACACCAAGTGTGTCTTCAAAATACGCTTTTGTGTGGCACACTATCTGTAACCTACATATTTACCTGTGTCGTTGTTGTTCTTATTCGTCCAAAGAAAAGGAAAGATTATCAGATTTAAGACCGTTTAGATTATGCGCAAAAGAGGAAATGGCTATTAATATGTCCATTCAGTGAAAGTGTTTTTATGGCCTATCAGTGTGTTTTTCAGACTACAATTTATTTACTTTTTCAGAGTCGAGATGCCAAAGAATTGGACCAAAACTATAGGCTTTTAGAAGTAAGTCAAATTTCCTATCCAAATTTTACCGAGTTTGTTGTAACCCAATAAAAGAATTCACCAATCTCCTTCGCAAGTAAACCTCATATGGGTTTCGTCACAAAGTTGGATATTATTTGATGTGTGTGAATTACGCCTTGGTTGTCAAAAAATTGACGACTTGAACTGCTTTCGGTCCAAGATTTGATTGGACCAGAAGGTGGTCTTAGTAAGGTTTGTAAGTTTTTATAAATTCTACTTGGACGAGGTACTACTAATAGCTGTGACCAGCCGTTTCCTTTCGTTTCGCACTCGACTTTCTAGCCAAAAGGTGTACGGGGCACCCTCGGATACTCCGGTTTCATCCATTCACAAACATGAAGAAACCACCGTGGTGAGTTCCTGGATATGACGTTAAACACTGTTCAAAAAAGTGAATATTGAATAAGGCGTATTTAATTTCTTCTTTACATAAACTCAGACAATGCGATCTAAAGTTTGACCATGAGTCCAATACAGATCGTCTTGCAACTGTATCGTTCGTTCATTTCAGGACTTAGACCTACAGAGAAAGAGATGCCTAGAATCCATGCTCTATGTCACAGAAACAGAAAACTTGTTTCAGGTGAGAATTTACGTCTAGATTAGCTATCTGTATTTAGAAAGAAGTCGTCTTAGACGTTTGCTAAAGGACCGATCTTTATGTCTATCATGCTCTAAGAATATAACTAAAACTGTGTGGCAAGAACTGAAATGTTTTATAAAGTCCAGCGTCTCATTTTCAAAGTGGCCACGACATTGCTGAAATTCTGCTAGTGTTGGTGGTTAAACCCATTCATTCATTTATTTTTCACAACGTAATGCATTTAAAAGGTATAAAACATTATAGAATTTACTGAGCTGAATATGTATAAAAACATCATTGAAAAAGATCTTTTAAGTTGCAACAACGAGAAGGCTTTGGTAAAGGTAGCAAATCCAAAAAAGCTAATCAAATAACTGCAGGTATTTTTAATGATCTTTCTACCAATGCACATTTCATTTTTAAATTTCTTTCCTTTTAAGGGTGAATTATTGCCAATCATAAATAGCCCTTGTAAATGTCACTAGGCCTCCTCGCTTGACACAGCTATCAATTCCAGTAATATGTTGTGTTGTTGTAGAATTTAGAAGCTGACGTAGAGGACCGAGCCCTTTATCTGAGAGACCGGAAGGTGGTTTTCGATAGTGTTTACCGAACCCCAGATTTAGAACTCTCCGCCAGAATCCATCGGGTGAGTTTTTTGTCGTGGTGTGTGTGAAAAACGCAGCCGTATTGCCTCTAACTCAGAAAATCTGTCACAACCTGTAACTGTTACGGGTTTAACGGTCAGCCGAACATAACTTATGCCAAGGTTTTGCTTGTCTTGGAAGTTTGGTGAGGAATTCCACAGTTTAATGAGTGTGCTGAGTAAATCTCATTTCCAATGCGATAGCCTGGCGATGAGGATACTCACTCGTCCTTCATCACGTAAGCAGACTGTAACACAGCAATGGGCTCATTTCTTATGTGCTGACAACAAAATAATTACATCACTTCGAAGGACTGCAATATGGCCGAGAAAACTGCCATATGGCCGAGAAAACTGCAATATGGCCGAGAAAACAGAGCCCATGTTTATTTCATAGCATACTGGATTCTAATCTATACACTATCAAAAACTGATGTGTTTAAATTTAAAATAACACTATGTTTCCTAGGTGAAAATAAACGCTACAATAAATTTTGTTTCAGTATATTTTGTTATTGTTATTCCGTAACAGGCACAGAAAATATTCTTTTGCAATAACCAGACAAGACTCGGAAGTAACATAAATGTTTCTAGCAATGGCATCTATACTGTCATCAATGTGAAAACATGGTGTTCTGTTAATTTAACAGGTTAGCAGTTTTTAGCGTACAGACAATTTCGCTAAATTCTCCGAGTTGTTTCTTGTTTATATTAAAAAGTACTTGTCTTAACTGTTTCAACACTTCTAACTCCTCGTCCACTACCATTGTCTACATGTAACTTCCTGTTATCATGTCCGATTAACAGTTTTTTCAAGGAGACTACAATCACCGTTAACACAGGATTCCACAAAGCCACCACTGACTTCGAAATGAAAATCTGAAATACGATTTTATAGTATAATTTTCGTCCGCAAAAAGTAAACATTTTGTCCACCTTGTAATTCTTAAGACAAATGTATGAAAGGAGCAAATTCTAGTATGAAAAACTAAGTGTTATGATTAGGTTTCACGTTTAAACGTCAGTCAAAAATGGCTTTGAGGAAAAGATTGATTGGTATGTTTAACATCCTGTATTGACATACATTGATTCACGTGGTTAACGTTCTGGCTGGCTGTTTAGACATACACTGATTCATGTGTTTAACAATCTGCTTGTTTGCTTGTCTGCTTGTCATACATTGATTCTTGCGTTTCACGTTCTGGCTGTTTGCTTAGACATACACTGATGCATAAATTTCGCGTTCCGTCTGTTTGTTTACACGTGCACTGATTCATGTATTTAACAGTCTGCCTGTTTCCTTAGACGTACATTGAGTCTTATGTTCAACGTTAATACATTGATTCATGTGTTTAACGTTCTGCCTGTTTGCTTAGACATATACTGATTCATGTGTTTAACGTTCTGCTTATTTGTTTATACATACATTGATTCATGGGTTTAATGTCCTGCCTGTCTGTTTAGGATTGTGTGTACGCCCAGAGACAGAGCTGGCGATGGCTGGGTCAGGTGTCCACGTGTTTACATACTCACGTGCAGAACGCCGCGCGCTATCACCAGGTAAACACCCGCCATATAAGTTAAGGAGAATTGCTTATTCTAAATTGTTCTAAACTTTGTTTAACTTGAATATTCTGGATGAAAAAATGACCAACGTGGAATTTTATTAAATTCCCCATAAAGTTCTGCAAGGTTCATTCATGTTAAATAATAATAATGATTGTTTACCCGATATGTGGTGATCTGCATGTGGAAATATGTCAACTCCATTTTGTTTGGGTTTTCAGTTTTTCCACGATGTCCAGTTTTTAGACCGAGACATGGCACAGTTCATATTTTGGATAAACTCAGGAGCTCTGGCGAGAGTTTCGGAAGACGTATCCTCCGAAACATTGATCCGTTTGATTAGGGTAAATAAACACGATTTATTTTAAAGTCACATACGCGAAGAAACTGGAAATAAATGAAGGAATCTCAAACATAGGCCATCTTTGCCTGCAAGTGCATATATTGTTGCTTATTTGAATGGCGTTTTACGCCCTGATGAAGGATTTTTCACTTATCCGACCCCCGTGTGATGGTCTTTGATCACATAGCTTATATATATGTTTGACTTTCTAACAAAGCTGACACCTGAACAGACTTGATATCTATGCGGAATATATTTTATTAGACAAGAATGTAAACATTTCCACACAGTTGTTTGGCCTTTGATCATTTTAGGACCAGACTGTTTCGGCTGACGCTTTAATCAGAAGGTTTTGTAAGCAAAATAATCCTGAGAGTGGCCTTTAAATAGCAATCAAATATGCTGTTAACCTTCTGAAGCCAGGCTTGGGCAAATGTCAGTGTGTACATTAAGTTGTCGAATGTGTGTTTTCTTTTTGCCAGGAAATGACGTCACACCTGCTCGACTATCAGACTCGTTCTGAGAGATTGAAGGAAGAAAGTGGAGAGATTTACCCAATTCATAAACGGAGGGACACTCACGAACAACCAATCAAAGTCAAGGCTCTAGTCAACTACAAAAACGACGAGGCAAGTCAAGAAAACAGTTTCTTTCAATTCAAGCTGACACCAAAATATTAAATCTGCATTATTTTACTAACGAAATGGATGTCGTAAAATAAATCTAAATGCATATGTACATTATGTGCATTATGGGGTAATATTTATATTCATTTTGATTCAGTTACTTCAGGCATTTTAAGAAATAATTTTAATTGTGGCATTGTTTTTTAACAGATAAGTTTAGAAGCAGACAGCACGTATCTGTTAGTGGATAATTCCGACCCGGAACTGTGGAAGGTAAAGTTTTAATTCGTTGACTGATTTAATAGTATATTACTTGTTCTTTTAAATCGCCCTCTTAATTATTTTACCCTTGTATGCTGTACTTTGATGGCAGTGAACTCAAGGGTAATGCAGTTTGTGGAATTCGTAAATTCTCCATCACACCTTGGCGTGTTTTCACAGTAAATCATATAGTTGTACTAAGCAACTCTTTAAAATGCTCTTTTCAGTTGGAAAGTATTGATCTGCATGACCCAGATGTTTTAGATGTGAAGCTCATCTGTACTTTTACAGGTACAAAAAGGACACGACGCAGAGGCGGAAGTGCCCTCTATTGTACTAGTTATACCGCCCCCTGACGGGGAAGCAGTGAACAACTCACGCAGGTGAGAACTGGCATGTATTTTCACATGCCCTGACTTACGCCATCTCATGTCCTAATGTGAATTTCTGGTATATTATCACCTGTCAAAGTATATACATGTGTCATCCCATTCCGTGGCTTATATTATCTGATCTCATAGAATCTTAGATGTGTCATGATATTTTAGATGTGTGCATATTGAATGCCGTAAATTACCGAATTCCTGATTTGGTGCACTGTGTTAGAATCTGTGTTAAACAAAATGTTAGGGGTGGTATCTGAAACAGTACTGCATGTATTGAACTCAGGGTTTGCACACATGTAGAGCACAATAACACGAGGGGGATATTCCATCGTTGATCCTTTGTGTGCATATTAAACACCGTAAATTAATGAATTCCTCACTTAGTGTACTATGTATTAGAATCTGTGTTAAACTAAGTGTTAGGGGTAGTATCTAAAAAGTACTTCATGTATTGAACTCAGGGTTTGCACGCATGTAGAGCACAATAACGCGAGGGGGATATTCCATCGTCGATTCTGTGTGTGTGTATATTAAATACCGTAAATTACCGATTTCGTCATTTTGTGTACTGCATATTACAATCTATCCCCTACCGGTGAGCTCTTTGGTAGCCTTGCTACCACATCTAATTTGTTAAACTTTTTGAGAACAGCAATTGGAGATAATGTGTTTATTGTATAATTTGCATGCAGGTTACGTGACCAGGTGGGTGTACATTTCGAGATCGCCGTTCACACTCTGAGGCCTCATCTTCGTAGATTTATGACACAGTTTATGGACGAAAGAGAGGCCAAAGAGGTGAGTCAAAAGTACTTTTTGCCTTTGTGCAACTTATTCTCAGAATTAGGGCCCGACTTAGATGACCAATCCAGCTCTGGTTATATGCTATATGCATTTTACTTAGAATGTTGAAACTGTTTCCATTATTCCGCGTTGTATGTCTGAATAATCAAACCTGCCAACGTATTTCCGATCACGCCTGCCTAAAATAAATGTGAAAATAGTTTTTCAGAAAGAATTTTATAAGGACACACTCAGTGAAATAACCCAAATAATGTTGTAAGACTTTCATCTGATGCTGATTTCTTTTGGTTGACAAAGACGAAAATGATTGTTTACATTATATGTTATGTGTTGTATCCAATATGGTAGATAGGGTAAGATGTTGTCATTCACCTGAATCTGTCATGAAATATAAAGGATGTGTGAGTTTTTAGGGGACGTTCAGTAGTGAATTGCCAAATTGCGAAATTAATGACCTTTCTGTGCCTTTTTATTGCAGTTTGAACGATTGGATGATACTCAGAGAAACGACATAATGAATATGGTAAATCTGGCCATGCGGCTTCTCACCGATTCGGAATCCGATTCGGATCAAGCTGAATTCACCGATTCACTCGCCACCGTACGGAAGTTTCTGAGCCAGTTCAAGGGAGAAAACATCAGTAAGTACAGCGGATGGTCATTCAGTTACTTGTGACTTGCAGCATTAGATCATTAGATAGTGCTCGTGGATGTCTTTATTTCAGTGGTTAAGCTCGAATCCAATTAGGTCATACTGTTTTTTTTATTTTGATATACAGTACAAAACTGTTATGTTATGTTTCACGTATTAATCCAGTGCGGTCAAAATTTATATATAAAGAAAAACAAGTTGACCTAGGAATTCTGGACTGGGCTTTTGGGTTGACGTAAGGCTTTGTGTCAATACATAGATGGATTGAGCGATCTGCCCTGCATGCTCTCCGTTGGATTTCATCCACCCATAAAACTGAACTGCACAACTGATTGAAATATTGTTTGCGTTAATTTAAAAATGCATTGACATAAAGTTTTAAAATAATATACGAAAACAAAAGGTTTATGAAATAGAGCAGTTTGATTTCTACAAATACTTCTAGGTTAAAATTAAACTTATTTGAACGCCAACATATATATAAAGGCAGTCGTCGAAGATTTAAAAACTGGTTAATGTTAAATATGATCCATTGTTAGCGGACTGATGTTCGATCATACATACTTAATCAAAATTTCAGTGAAATCATCGAATAGAAATGTAATGGTCTGTTAAGATAATGAAGTGTTGGAAGAAATGGAAAAATCAACATTCTTTGTATTTTTACCCACAGAATACAGAAACACGGACGCGTACTTTATGTGGAAGTCGGTAGATAAAGTGTTAATCGCTTTTCAGGTAAGATATGGAGGATTAACGCCGGCTTTCCGAGATCTGTACATTATATATTTGTCTTTGTCCAATTTTACATATTATTATTTTATTGTGCCAAAAATATTTCAAAGCGTCTACACATAAAAGCTTGTCTGCTCAACTTTTACTTTTTGCATTGGTCACGTACCTTAAATTAAATTTCTTGTTTCACACTGAATTAATTTTAACACCTTTGCAGTTCTGAAGAAATAAATGAGGTATTTTGCTTGGCAAGGAATGGGAAATCTTAATGACTTAAATATTGGACATAGTTGTGTGGGGTAGTGATTAATATAGTGGTTTTATAACCACAGGAACTGATGACGTACGGACAGGTGTTCACAAATGACCTAGCTGCACGTGAAGAGCAGTTCGTCGCCAATGACATTCCACCTTCTTTCGCGTCTAAGGCATATTTCGAAAGGTAAACACCAGGTACTAATTACATATCAGTATTGATGCAGTGGCAACGTCTTGGGCCTATACTACATACCGTGTGAGAGGTAGATAATAATGCCATATGTCTAAAGCCAATGTCTAAAGCAGATTTAATCAAGATGTTCAAACTTCAACCCTGGGTAATTTTAAATCATAATTAATGAGTAGAATTATTTTAGTTCTAAGTAAATAAATAAGTAATTATTTTTGGAATAAATGTTGTCACTCATCCAGGTGTGCTTATCATAACGCAGTGCCTTCACTTAGAGTAAAGAGTTGAACGTGTTTATTATACCAACACTGCGTTGAATGCATTTTTGGTTAGTGCGGCAAGATCAGTTTTACATATTAACTTGCCCAGAAGACACGTTTTTATATCACTTCTTCATAATAAGTAATGCTGTTTGTAAACTCTCTCACATAGGGCCAGACCAGTGGATTTGAATTGTGCAGCACCGCCTGATTTCACCATTAAAGGTGACATCCAGGCCGAGCTGTACATCTACGAGCGGAATCGTGAAGAAGGGTCCGTGAAGAAGCAGAGGAGGAGATCCGAAGAAGTCCAACAGGCTTTACAGAAAACCCTGAACCCCAAGTTAGCCAGCGGCTTCAGTGAGACGACGCAGGAGACCAAGATGTTCGTAGTGAAAGGGGTGTTCGATCCTCGCAACGGGGAGAGGATATCGCTCCAGGAAGCCTTGGCCAGGAAAATTATCAATAAAGCCCACGGGACGTTTACGAATCCTGACACCTTCGAAACCATGCCCATTTCGCAGGCTATCAATCTGGGTCTGATTGAGGTGGCTGTAGGAGACAACGCCATGAACGGAGACGCCACGGGCGCTGGCGTCGATTACCTTCACGGCACGTCCGAAATCCAGAGGTGCCCTATCCTTGGTGTCATCGACCCAAGATCTGGCAAAGCCATTTCTGTCGATGAGGCGATCGCAGCGGGGATCTTGGATCCGGAAACTGGATTGTACTACAACCCTGTGACCAGGCAACAAATGACCCTCAAAGACGCCTTGAAAAAGGGCCTCATTATCTTGGATGCCAGATTTGCAGACGACATTGGCAGAGAGGACGCCATTTTCTCCCTGGATCCTTCACAGAGGTCTTACAAGGTTCTTGGAGTCCTTGACCCACGATCGGGTCAGAAATTGACCCTGCGCAGGGCTATGATGTCGGGGATCGTAGACCCGGAAAAAGGCGTGTACAGAAACCCAGAAACTGGGGAAGAGATCACATTAGCCGAGGCCATACAGAAAGGCCTGATTATGGCAGACGAGGTTCCTCCTGGAACCAGTGGTGACGCCATTTTGACCTTCAACGAACTGTACCTGAGGACGGAAAAGGTTCTTGCGGCGGAACCCGAGTTGACTGCCGAGAAAAGTGATGATGTGGACGCTGCCGTGTACAACATCAATGAGCTGGTCTACAAAAAACTCCTGGAGACGACGGATCCTTATCTTCGGGGGATCAGGGATCCTTTGGGACAATATGACCTGACGATCGAAGAAGCATATAACTTGGGGATTCTGCGCTTGGACAGGGCGGAGTACGACCGTTTGGATGGAGACGTTATCCCTCTGCAAGAAGCTGCCGCGCGTGGTTTGATCGACCCAGAATTACTGAAAGAAATACTCAAACTGTACAGCGAAAACAGCATCGGGGAACTAGTTAAGCAAGGCATCTTGGACCCAGAAACGGGACTGGTTACGGATGCTACAACAGGTCTGACCCTGTCACTGCAATCCGCTATTTTGCAGGACGTCATCAAACCAGAGACAACGTTTTTTTTCGACGTTCCATCCCAAAGAATCACAAGTTTGGCTAGCGCTAGCGAAGATCAAACGTTCAACGTCGAAAACGCCAAGTACAGGAAATCGCCCAAGGAGTCGGTATCTCTGGCGCACGCTGATAGCAACCGAATCATCCGGATCACCATCGATCCGGAAAAAATCACGGAACACGCATGCGCACTGGCTAAGCTACGCCCCCTCATGAATACGGAACAGAAAGGCGTTCAGTCCCCTTACAAACACGACCCAGTCAGCGTAGAGGAGGCAATAATAACGGACGTTTTGAATCTGCCGAAAGGCAAATATGTGGACGAGCCTGCTAAAGAGAGCATGTCTCTAATAACTTCCGTGAAAAGTGATAAAATGGAGGCAGACACCGCTATGGACTTGTTTGGTGCTCTTGATAAGCTGTCCTTGCAGCAAGCTATAAACGAAAATCGGTTAGATCCAAGAACAGGAATGTGGTGCAGTTCGGCAGGAAGACAGTCTGCACCTTTACCCAATGCGTCATTCGTCGATCCGAATTTCGTTTTTTACATCGATAACGAGACTGGAGACGTCACTAGTTTGGCATCGGCGATTTCTCGAGGAAAGTTTGAGCCGAAGTCTGGAAAGTTTAGGGACAGTCAGAGCGGCAGGATGTTTACCATTGAAGAGGCCGTTAATAATGATTTGATCAATCCGAGTGTTGATCCGGGTACTTGTCTGAAAGTCACCTCGAATTTGAAAGACCTCATCGACTCCGGCAAAGTCAATCCAAGAACGACAACTTTTGTTGCCCCCAATGGCGAGACTATGTCCCTTAGAGACGCAATGGCAAACGGATTCCTCACTCTGGCTTCGGAGGTGAAACTTGATCCAGCAACCGGAAGTATAGTTCTGGCGTCTGACGAAGACGTCGTGCAGTCATTAGTGGAAATTAAGGAGACCTCTGATTGGTTGGACGGCATAGAACAGACATTGGCCGCGGAGCAAAAACCGAGCGAGAAACCAGAAGTCCTGAAAACTCAACTAGAAAGTCACCGGGTGTGTATTTCTGCTTGACGTAAATATTTTCCAGTACTTTGAACAAAATATTGTCTTCTCATTTCGTGACTATTGATTAATTTACTTCTTTAAATACTGATAATGATTCATTTATGTGGGAGGTTTATTTATTTAGCTGAATTTGTTTGAGTTTGGAGCATAAAGTTTTCCACTTCGGTTTCCTTCACCCTGAACCCTTACCCCCGCCATAAACTAGAACATTCTAGAGTGCAGTGTTTTGGGTTATAATTAACCAGTCAATCAATCAACACATGATACAGAACACGACCTGAGAATGAGACCCTTTTAATTCTACAATATCCCAGTCATGCTGTGTTTTCTTTAATTTAAAGTCAAAGATGTGAATATGTCTTTGATAATTTTTAATGTTTGTTTCTAGCAACTTGAGGCGGATATTTTGTCACATGAAGAGGCCGTAAACGCAGCCATTGGAAGAGCTCGGACAGTGGTCAATAGGTCTAAATTCGACAAGAAAACAGATGACAATCAACAATTCCAGAAACTCAAGCAAAACATTACAGACTTGGGAGTGCGTTTTGATGCGGTAAGTTGATGTATTACATTTCGCCCTTCTTACTTTTCCCCCTTCCAATTTTTCCTCTAGATAACTCGCCAATATATGATTGAGATATTGCCGATGTTGCGTGCAGCCATAATCATTCATTCCTTTACATAGCTGGAAACATTGCTTCACGTGCATACAATTCATATCTTTGCTACCAATGGAAATACCTTTTCAATAAGACTTTCTAACAAAGAGAACAACATGTAATTAAGCTTGCAACTTTTTAAGGAAACTGGCTTTAAATGTACTGGCTATGCCATTGTTACAACCTTAGAATATATTTCACATGATGAGCTCCACAAAGTAGAGTACTGTGGCAGTTCCAACGTTTCTTGAAAATGGTATAATTATAAAACCCAAATGGTGAATCATGCAATGCCATGCGTCATATTCTGGAGTTGCCAGAGGAGTTTTCCAAGCTGACAAAATCTATTGCTGTCTGCCTACAGTTACGATGTATCTTTCCTGGTCTGACATTGTTTTATCAGCAAAATGACTCAGATAAACACATAGTTTGTGGTAAATTACTAACGCGTTAAATGAATAAATCTGAGGAAAATGAATTTAATGAATAATTTTAGAGCGAATTAACACTGAATGTAATGAATAAATTATTTATTTGCTCATGTGAATAAATAAACAAGCATCAGAAAACAAGGAAATAGATGCATTGCACATTTTGTTGGTTGAAAAACGCCACGTTTCAGTTCTGGTGTTTATAACGTTGTTACTATTGACAAACCGTTGTGTAAGAAACAACACGGAAACTGGACCTCCTTCAGCTAAATTCACTGAATGGTCCTGATTGAGATTAAATATGCAGGCAGTTAGATAAATAGCTGAGGCAGCAAGGCTATAGCCAAAACATGGACAAAAATAAAATTACGAAAAACTTTTTTTAATTTTCAGGCGCGACAAGAAGCAACGTTGCGCACAGAGAATCTGGAAGACATGACAGAAGAACTGGACATGTTTTACAAAGAATCGCTGAAACTGGAGGATTGGATTGACGACACGCAAGAACGATGCAGAGAGCTACAGAGATCCCACGCTGGGGTAGAGACTCAGCACAACGCCTTCAAGGCACGTTTAACTTCCATATCGTAACTACGTTTTGTAACAATACTTTCTGCCATAATGTCGTAGAAAATCCGACGGCTGGGTTGGTGTAGCAAATGTAGCTGAAGTCAAATTGGACAAATCTGAAATATGTCATCAGCAAAAGTGTGGTCGGTTAAGCAAAGGGACACAACTCATTTTCAGACATGTCAGATATGAATATGTCTAGTTCAAATTGAAGCAAAAAGGAACATGGTGTTCTAACGTTATTTCATCGATACGATTACGATTATTTATTTATTTATTTATTTATTTATTTATGTCATTGGTATTTTTAAGTCGTACTCAAGAATAGGGTTTTCTTAGAAAAGTTTTGTTTATATGTCATGTTGCAAGCTATCTTTTTTCAGGAGCTTGTAGACAATATTAACAATAAGGAGAGTGACTTGACAGAATTGGTGAAGGCCGTAAATCGCTTCCAGGAAGGATCGTTGGTAAGACAGAAGCAATCGTTTTCTGAACGGTTCACCAAATTGTATGAAAAGTATTGAAGCGACACACACCCAAGCTACTATACATCGTCGTTATATTTATGTGCACTTTTCCTTCCAAGTGATATATTAATACAAGGTTTTGGAAATTAATGTTGCAATTCCCAGAAAGACGAATGTCATTTTGTAGATTTTATACAAGAGGGATGAGACAGAAAAAATGAATGTATGAAATATATTGACGGAGATCAATTCTCCGAATTGACATTGACAAGATATCCGAGATATTGACAAATTCCAGGACAAGGGCTTGGCAACATGTCCTCAGTGAAGCAAGGAAAGTCCTCCTTGTAACGGAAATTTGCGGTATTAGTTTGCCGGAAAAAATAAATCGATGATGAAAGTTTACATGCTCCGTACGTTAAATATACGGTGGCCCTGGATATAAAGTATAACTGTAGGTCATGTGTCGTGTAGAAAATATCTACTATTTACACAACGGCAGTACCGATTAATTACAACTGTCTCACAAAATTTTATAGGATTTCCAGAAGACTTCTAACAACTACCGAAAACAGCTGCATATGTCTCCGACGAAACCTCCCCGTTCCAGTGGAACGTCTGCACTTGAAGAAGAACTGGAAAACGTGGAGACGAAATACCGAGAGGTGAGCCGAGAGGCGTCAAAACTGGCCGATACTCTGGCTACTATAGCCAGCGAGAAGAAAGAGTTCGAGGAACTAGAGGACAGATTGGACAGTTTCTATCCGAAAATTGAGGACACTCTGCGTAAGGTGTCTTCCGGAAGTGGTTCTAAAAACCCGGATCAAGCTTCGGCTGATTTTGAGAGTTTAAAAGCGGCTCATGCCGGTTTGGTCTCTCAGAGTACAACGCTGGCAGATCTTGGAGACGTTGCTGAAAAGCTTGCAGACGCTCTTGGAGACATGAACAAAATTAATGAAGCTGCCGAGGTGAAGAGACAGTATAAGGATTACCAAAATCGCCATAAAAACCTCCACAATGCGATTGAGAGTAAGCAGTCGGAATTGACCAACACTTTGTCTCAGTCCCGTGACGTGTCCAACCGCCTTGGCGATTTGCTGTCGTGGATTTCCGGTGCAGAAAGCCAACTGCGCAATTCCAAAGCCATTAGCCTTAGCATGGAGAAGCTTAATGAACAAATACAACAACAACGTCTTCTCAACGCCGACATCTCCTCCCACAAGGGACTGGTTGAGCGGGTCGTCAGGGAAACGAAGGAGGGTCCTGGCTCTGCAAGAAAGGTAGAAGAAATTCAGACGAAAATGGAACGACTGGAGAAATTTGCTGCCAAACGAACTCGGGATTTGGAAGAAGTGGCGAAAAATGCCACCGAACTCCAAGGTTCGGCTGCTAAGCTTGACGGGTGGCTGGGAGAAGCCATTGGTAGTCTGCAAGACAAGATGAGAGCGGGAGACCCACATTCCGTCAAATCCAAAGTGGATGAACTCTATCACGAGAAGAGGAGCAGAGAAGATTCCATGCAAGTCTTGAAAGACATGTGCCGCAATCTCGTGGATGACGTCAGAGTGTGCGACACGCATGCTCCAAAGGAAGTCGTGGCGGATGTGCAGACAAAATGGCACGAGCTAACGGAATTACTCGTCCAGCAAGTTTCGTTAGAGGTCAGTATCCAGATAAGGAAAATGCCTTGACTATCGGAGATTGGATGTAAATGAAATGCTTTTTAATTTTTGCTAACTTATCGAAAACCTATTAGACGTGAACGAAATTTTAAGTATCGCAATAGATCACGTAACTGGTTTGATTAATACAAAGCAATAGGCTCCAATATTCTTAATATCGTAACGGAAAAGCCTGTATTTAAAACCAAGTGTCAATTTTTTTGCATTCCATTCCAGGCACTCACAGAGATTGACGGGATGTTGAAATACTTGGATAAGGCTGAGAACGAAATTAACACGGCTGAACCAATCAGCGTGGAGCCTGACATCCTGGCAGTTCAGTTGAGAGACCACCATGTAAGTGAAGTAATATCAATTTCATCCATCGCAGTAAGAAACGAACGAAAGATGAATATAACATACAGCATAGAAAGTTGCTATATTTTGTTGGATTAACTGACTTCATAGCATCCCAGTAATTGATATTGTCCATATTTTCTCTAACACACCTGTCATAAGGAAAATTTGTTGGCATGTTGTTAATGTATTATAGTGTTTTCAGTTCATCGGAATTTCCTTCTTGGTCATCTTTTCTTTGTGTCTATATTCAAATTGTCTCCTAAATAAAGACCTGAACACATTTATATTTGCAGTAATGTTATTATATACAAGGAAGCCAATTGGATATATTAAACAAAGGCAGCGGAATGCCACTTCTACATTACCGTTCGTATACAACTATTTTTTGAAGGCTTTCAACGAGGACCTGCACGAAAAGCGAAACGCCGTCAAAGACATTATTAACAAGTGTAACCGAATGTTGCGGGAGACTACCAACGAACAGACGGACGAGATTAAAAACCGGTTAGAGAGTATTCGAACACAGGCGGACATTGTGTGCCAGTTGAGTGACGATCGGCTCCACCAATTAGAAGCCGCCGTTCCTCTGGCCTCGCACTTCAGCGAGAATCACGGGGAGTTGAGCGCGTGGCTTGACGAGATGGAGGCAGAGCTACAGGCTCAGGGGCCGGCTGGAGAGGATCTGGATCAGATCAGGAAGCAACAGGACAGTTTGAAAGTGAGTTGTTTGGTGAAGCTGTAGAAAAACAGACGTTCCTTCCCGGTCATTGATTGGTCTCCAATGAGGATCCTTTACTAAGACATTGCTGTAGGGACAGGAAGATATCCTTACAACAATTAAAAAACGTCCTGGAATTTTAACTACTCTGCTAAAATACAAAGAGCAACGTGATACCGATGCTTTTTGAATGATACGTCTCCTCAAAACTTTCGACACCTTTGCCAGTGGCAAAAATTTAACCATTGTTTACAAAATTAATACGCTAAAATCTTGACCTTTAACCAAACAAGCCAAAAAATTTCATAGAATATTAAAGGCTCAGCGAAAGAAAAGATAATTTTTAATGATGTATGTGGTTAAAACTTTGGACACCTTTTTTGTAAGAAAAAAACTGAAGCACCATTTACAAAATTAATCCACTAAAATCCTGACCAACAAAAGAAAAAGTCAGGCAGTTGATGATTATTTTAACGGCAAAATTACAGAGGTGACTAACGTTTTTGTATGACGAAATTGAAAACTCATGCCCTTTGCCCGAAAACTTTAAGATATCTATATTAGTCTGAAAAATACACATTTTTCCTGAAATAATGTATTCAGGCTTAATCGGTCTACGAAGCAAAAATCAGTTCCTTGAAATAAATTTACGTACCAGCACACTTTCTCGAAATCTGTTCAGCAGATTGTTATCCATTACCTGTCCTAAAATTTTCCATGTGTCCAACCATCTATTCACGGTAGAATTAGAAATCGAATAAGACCTCATGTGAGTAGTGGAAGCTTTCCCCTATTTTTCTGTTAGAATACTAACGAAATTACCTTAGGACATATTCATCCATACTTTGAGAACAGTAATGAAAATGCTTTAAAACCGAACTTCCACTGTCCATTATTTGTCAGGGCACTCAGCAGATAATTGAGGACCACAAGCCGTTCGTAGAGGACCTGAATGCCACGGGCCTGGAGATGATGGAAATCTGTGGAGACGAGGACTCGGCGGATGTTCAGGGGCAGTTGTACGGCATCAACCTCCGCTACGACGAGCTGAAGACAGCGGCGCGTCAGAAGGCCGACGAGCTCAGCGAGGCCCGCAAAAATAGGACCGATGAGGTGAGACTGGAGTAGTTACTAGTATTTGAAAATAGTAATAGTAATGATTAAAGCTCTTCAACAATTAATGCACTACCAGTTTTTGATCAAGTTTCTCTTTTTAAACTACCCTAAATTCCCAATACGTACTCAATAAATTCGACCACTGAAATGTTTAAATTAAAGATGCCAATTGAAAACACAATTCGTTTGAAATCTTGAATGTATTGTTCAGGAGAAATCGCAGTTAGACTTCACAGAAATATTAAAATGACCGGTCTAGATTCAATAAGAATCCTCCAGATATGGTCGAATTTGTTGAGCGGTTTGGCTTACTACAGGAAAATAACGGTTCAAGCTTTCAACCCGGAAATGTAGCCCCAAGGTTGGGTCTGCATGGACATTTCATGTTGATAGATTTATTTTCTCCTCACATCTCACAGTTAAACTAAAACATATTACAGTGTAGGCAAAGTATGTTTGGGCTTTTATTGTCATAGTTTTTATTACTCATGGTTTACAATGATTTCCATCGTATTTGCTGTTATATATTAATGTTAAACGCCGTACTTAATTTCAGACGGCAGATAGCATAGACAGCCTATTGGAGGATATGTGCCAGTTCAAAGGTCAACTTGTGGCTGCTGATCCAATCCCATCCAATCCGGAGAAACTGAAAGAGGAAATCGAAGAGAACAAGGTGGGTGAAATTCCTCTATGTGCAAATATCATGGTAAACAACCGCATTAGCTCATGGTACTCGATGTCTTTCAGATGATATGAACAAAGGTTCTTGTAACTTAACACTGTTAATTATACAACACATTTACATTAATCTACTGGGCCCAGGTGTTTAAAAGTGTTGAAGCTTGGCCCCGGTTTCATTAAGCGCACGTGTACTTCAGTAAGTAGGACTAAGCCTTTAGCTACAATGACAACATATAATACTTTTTAATAATACTTAGTAAGCTGAAAGCAACGGGCCTCGGTTTCATGAAGGGTACGTAGTGCATTTCATATTTCTACAACGCACGTTGTCATGGCAGTTAAAGGAATACTTAGCAAGGTATCCGTCATTAAATCGGAACCAGGTTTGACTAAAGTTCTACTATTACATGGCGGGTATTAAAATATAAGCCATTTCAGTTTTAACACTCTTTAGAACAACCCTCTCCACTCTCGTATTTACGATTTAAGGTAATGTCGCAAGTACAGCGATCTTTGTCTGATCTGTGCAGATTGTCTTAGAACAAGTTGAGAAGAGACGACCGTACATTGATAGAGCAGCAGAGGCCGTCAAGTCTCTGAGGAACCAAGAAAATGACGATGATGTCGACTGTAAGTAAACGCTGTTAAAACGGAATAAATAGTTTTGGAATAACATTACTCTTGAACATTAATGTAAAAATAATCAGGTTCAGTTTAGAGCAGAAAAGCGAACATTACAATTGTACAAAAAGCCGCTAAGTCTTCGATTGGGGAGGAACATCTTTATTTTGGCTGCTGTGTGTTTACAAATGTAAAAGTGCAACAAAAACAACTACTGAGGTGCATTAATATGATGCATAGTTTTATGACAGTTATAGTTTAATTTGTGTTCCTTTGTTAGAAACCGTTTCGAAAACTGAGTAGTAATTATGGTCTTTCTCGGGGTTTATGTTACATAAATGTTCTTGACAAAAAAAAAACACAAATGTCAAATAAATAAAAGTAGTCTCTGAATCAAATGATCGGCGTTGATACCAGCCGTGCATTCCATCGTCCCGTTGTAGTTGAAGACATGGATAGTAAATTGTCAGAAGTCCGGAAGCTCTGCGCCTCCATACAGGCAGACGGCGCCGCCAGAGACAAGGCCTTGAATGACGCGCTCATCGTGTCTGACAAATTTTATGACGTCATGACTGACGTTACCACTGCACTCCGTGACCTCAAGGACAACGTTTTGTCACAGGAGCCGCCTGGTGTTGATGCCCCTACGGTACGGGAACAGATGAAGGAACTAGAGGTAACTGTTAAATAAAAAATCATTGATGTTCTAAATGTCATGTAGTTACCGAACATTTAAGGTAGAAAAATTACTTGGTGATTTAAATCAGACTTAGTCTTAACTTTATGGTGTTATTCCGAACCTTACGCATGTTTGACGCTAAATGCTAATGTTCCAGGTTGTCATGAACGTCCAAGACAGCTTTTCTTTTTACGATAAAAATGCAGACATGCAGTGGGGTTTTAGCCACTTTCTCGTTGTGGTAACCACTACGAATGTGGGAAAACTGAGTTTTAGACAAATTTGTGTTGAGTGTTCAAGAAAAAAGTGAGATTTTGATGTATTTGATGAAAAAATATGGAGTGTTCTGATTTGTTCAAATTGAGTTTCTTAAAAAAAATTGGCTAGAAAACCCCAGGTCCAGGGCCCCAGTTTCCATTTGAGGGTCCAGAGGGATGTTCTTGTCACTATTTTTAGAAACACTATTTCTGTATCGAGCAGAAAAAAAAATAGCCAAGTAAGTTGAACATAATGTCGCTGCAGGTTTTTCATGACTACGTAAGTTTATTTTGAATATATCCGCTTTACGGCTCTGCACACAAGGATAATTCATCACAAACCACTTGCGCTGTGAAAATGATGAGTTTGAACAGTACCTTACAACAAATATTTACGTTTCTACGCAGGAATTTAAACACGAGTTGGCTAAGTGCAAGGACATGGTGAACGACTGTCGACGAATCGGAGGCCAACTTGATGCCATGTGTGGCGCCACTGGCAAGATCGAAGTGAAGAAGAACCTGGAAGATTTGGGAGTTCTGTTGGACGATGTGGAGGACATCACTAAGGATCGAGAAGAGGAACTCAACAAGGGTCTGATCGTGGCGGAGAAATTCCAGAACACTCTTGATGTAAGTTAAATACACGTGTTTCATTTGATACCCTTGCACTGTGTGAACGATGGAGGTTTTCGGAATTTTTGGTCTTACTTTGGGTGTGTGTGACCACGTGACAGATCTGGCCAATCTGGTTTTGCTGGATGTGACACCGGTAACGTTACAATTATTGACAATGAGTATATTTATAAACTATAATACAGCTTCTGAGTTTCTTAATAAAAGTTACAGGCAAGCATTACCATTTAGACAATGTTGTCGCGTAAATATGCATACCGATTACTGACACTGCCCACTTTACCCAGGGCATACATAGTGTGAGAATTTCCGAAATGAAGCCTAGCTGTGCAGTGTAGCTGTTCAAATAAATGATAGATGCGGTCACTGTGAGTTCAAGTCCAGCTCATGTTGGCCTCCATCCGGTTGTAAGTGGGAAGGTCCGGCAACAACGTGCGAAGGGTCGTAGGCTCCCACTGGGCACTGTCCAATTTCCTCCAACATAATTTTGGCCACCGTTGAAGAGTACGGCGTAAAACACCAATCAAATAAATAAATAACGAAAATTTCAGAGAAGCATTACCATTAAGACAGTATTATTGTGTGAAGATGCATAGCCATTACTGACGCTGCCCACTTTAGCTAAGGCGTTATGCAAGAATTTCGGACACGATGTCTAGATGTCCAGTGTATTCAATTAAATGACCATAGAAAGGATATTAGATCTCCGCTCCACACGGAAGATCAACCTTAGGATTTCAAAAATTTACCCTGTTATCCTGTGTGTGTTTCAGTCTCAAATGTCGTAGTTCGTCTCGTGTTTTTGTTTCAGTCTATAATGTCGTGGCTCCCTGTGTCGGAACACAAACTGGGGAACATGGACCCCCCACTGATGGACCCCAGGGGCCTGCAGAAACAAACAGAGGAGATACAGGTGGGTGGAAGAAATACCCAGGCATTCTACTCAACGTTCATGCAACATTTGATAATCCTCATAGGTCTTTGAAAACGTGGTAAAGATCCAATTGTAATGTATATTTCTATATTTCTGTATATTTGTATATAGACCATGTATGCTATTGTGGCGTCAAATTCAAAATTCCGAGTGGCTTTACTATTATTCGACAGGCACAAGATCATTCGGTATTCAATGAAATGACTAAAATAAATATTTTAAATGCACGTAATAACTTTTATGTAGGGACAACCATGTGCACATTAAACGAAAACAAAGCATTTTTATGATTATAATTACGCTGAGCTCACGTAGTGAACTACCTCTTTGTAT
Organism: Acanthopleura granulata; assembly: GCA_016165875.1. NCBI lineage: Eukaryota > Metazoa > Mollusca > Polyplacophora > Chitonida > Chitonidae > Acanthopleura > Acanthopleura granulata. Next base: position 247,634 of record JABBOT010000016.1, on the reverse strand, counting down.
TTTGGACCACAACTATTCTGAAACAGTGGTAAATATAACAAAATAGATCACCGGTTGTGGGCGATTAGCTTAATTTGACAATGTTTCCCCATTATCATTCATTGCAATTTGGAAATGATTGTGACGCTGGGTCAGTTCATGTGAACTATGATGCTAACGTCTCCATCAGTATAAAATGATTCTTTTAACGCGCCGTTTTCTCTGTATGATGTTTTTAGGCCTTCAAGACCCAGATCCACCCCAAGATAGTGGATCTGGAAGCTCTGAACCAACAGCTAGCAGCACTTCGTGACACGTCGCCAATGGCGGCCGAGTCCCTGCAGAGGCCGGTACAGGACGTCAACCAGAGATGGAGCGACCTCATTCGGGAAATTTCTGCAAGGGAGGTAAGCCCAGTACAGAATTGGATTTTACTGAGTTGGGTTTGTTATTGCAACAAAAAGGCAAGAAAATGACGTCTCTTTTTTTCTTATTAAGAATGAAAGCTTTTGAGGTAAACTTGTTATGTTTGTTATCGTATATATGACGCAATTTTTTTCAAATTCACTCCCAAAACTTTTAAAATTTCTAATTTTTCCAAACATTTTTAAATTTGCTACCTAAGTCGATTATTTACAATTGTGATGTGAAAGGCAAAAGTTTTTGGAGAACATTCTCATGTGATCTTCTGGTAAAGGCTGCTCTGAATGAAATGGGCATGCGTGTTGGAGAATTGGATAGCGCCATGGATGACGTCATCAGCTCCGTCACACAAGCTGACAGAGGTGGAAGTGAGATCCCAGAAAGCCACGCGGATCCCAAATGTCTGGAAACAAGGCTGAAACGTCTGCAGGTTAGTGCATTGAAATGATATTGTGAAAAACCTGTCAGTAGAAAGGATGTTCATTGCTTACTTAGGTCAAAGCTGAAAAACTTTCACCATTTAATGTTCATAAGGCTATTATTGGATGAAAGCAGTATTGCAACAATACAGTAATACTGAACCAGGAAAAATCCTTAGTGTGAATAATGAAATTAATGTATAAAAACATATGTACATGGAGCTAAGTTCTTGTCAACAAACTCGATTATGTTAAAGATGAGCTAGAGTATGTTCCATTTAGATCTTCAACCAGTCAGTCAGATCAATCAATGAATCAGTCATTCGATTTCTTGATATTTCAGTTGATACAAAGAGATGTCCAGAACCAGGAGGCTTTGAGCCGGAAGCTGAGCAAAGTGGTTGACGACTTAGTGAAGCAGACTGGTAGCGAGCACCCAGCTCTGAGCGACAAGAAGGATATGATGAATGAGGTGGTGAAGTCTGCGCAAGTGAACACTCTGGGAAAACAGAACCAGCTCCAAGAAGCCCTCAGAGAAGTAAGTGTTTCTTCTTTTTTTACATTTTAGAGAAGGTTTGCGATGAATTTAGTGTGGGACATTTTGTCATATTTTGATTATAACGGAACAGTTACGAATGATGATTTACACAGGAAACCAAAATGTGACGAGAAGCATTGCATGTCCAACAGAATAACTGATAAAATCACGCATGTGCCGCTCCGTCTTTTTGTGAAGGAAGGGAGACAATTCTTGACAGTTATGCTGGAGGCTGAAATATCTGATTAAAACTCAAAAGAAATTGATACCTCGAAACAATTTTATTAGTATGTTTTTCATGTAATGAAATTATCAGAACAATTTAAAGAAATTTTGTCTGAAATTTTGCTTAAACGTGAAGTAATATCTTTGTTGCGTAGCATTTTGCTCCTGGGCTTGTTGTGGTTGTTATTTTAAGCTGTAACCTCCTAACCACATTCCGTTTTACAATTAATAATACATGTAGATAATTTAAGCAGTAAGCAAAATTGTAAGAAATACTTTAATGCCATAAAAGTTGCATAGAAACGGATTCATGTTCTGTTAAGAAAATAGGTTATTAGAACAGCCAAAAAGTAATGACGTGTTTTAAGAAACCCCTGCATAATGTAAGTAATGCTTTAACAACCAGTGAACCGGGTACTAATGTTACGTCTCTGTTTCAGGTAAAAAAATTTGTGGGCTCTATTGAGGATCTCCTGCAATGGATAAACGAGCTAAGGATGGATCTGAAATCCCCAGCACCCCTCGGGGCTCTACCTGACACGGCCAAGAGGCAGAGCGACGCCTTCAAGGTAATACCATAATCCTATCAGCGCTGTAGTAAGCCAGACTTGAGATCTCAGTTAGATTTTGTAGTCCGAGGTCTGATGTTATGGGTTGGACTGTGGTCTCAGCTTAATCATTTTGGATTCATCCTGGTTCATTGTTCTAATTCATTTTCGATTTCCTTGTCCCAGTGTGTTATCCAGATTCTAAGTACAGTTCTGTAGTTCGCCTTACGCTTTGACGTCAGGCCCCAGACATTTAGGCGTGCTAAGACATGGTAAAATATTGTTAGGTTAAGGTAACATGTTTGCGAGAAATAGACACGGAATTTCGTGTGGCAGAGTTTGTAGAGTAAAAATAAACCCACTATGTTGAAAAATCAGTTTGGAGGGCCAGCCTATTTCATTCCAGTATCTCACCGCGAATATTCCCATGTTATACTAAAAAGAAACAAACTTACTCTCATACACCGCTGCTGTCCCTATTTTTGCTTTAATTCATGTCGATGTTCTGTTGACAAGGTCCTAGTAAACTCGCGTCCCAACATCATCATAGGATTAATAAAAGACTCAAAACAAACATTAGTTGATGTTATAGCCGTGATATGAGCAAGATTACATTGATCTGAACACATAATACAAGTACTAAAAGTAAACGAACCGATGTAGGAGACAGTGAAGATCTCAATGACATGTTTACAATTAGTCTGTTGCCTGAGTAACGATACTATAAATAATCCCGTTGCTAGCATGGGGACATATTACTTGTTATTTGACACACGTTTTGGTCTGATTTTATCTGCAAGGCTATCGGTGAATGCACGGTGGATTTTGTTGTTGAGCCTTTAAGTTAGATGTAATCGCAGTATTGTTGCAACAGTTGACATATTTCTGTATCCATACAATGTTAACGTACTGTTGACGTTGGCGGGGTTAGAGCTTAGTTATGACCGCAGTACAATTTGACAATCAAACGGACGGAGACATGTTGGGGACATACCGACGATGTGAAGAATTGCTTAGTGTAAGCTGAAGCACAATGTAAATGACTTTATTTGAGTTTTGTACAAAGTAAAGTTCCCGTGGAGATATTAAAGAATGTACACGTCGGTGATATGGCCCAGGATATGATCCTGAACTATGTAGTATGATGACCTTAACTATATCACATACATTGCACAATATATCCAAATTTGTTTCGTAAACGAATACTTACCTCAAAGCAACTGGATTTATACATTTCTGGTTTCCATAACCATGTAAGTATGGCTTAACAATGCTAACTTGCTATATGATGCCCCTTTGATTTTTTTATTCCCAAACAGAAACAATTCGAGGACATGCTGAGCAAGGAGGATAGCGTGGGCGAACTGGTTGCTAAGGGACAGAGAATTCTGGAGAAATGTAAACCGGAAGACGTGACCCATATGTCCGAAAAGATGCGCAAGTTGAAGGAAAGGTGGCAGGATACGAAAGAAAGGGCATACAGGCGAAAGGTGAAGGGATGAGTATGAAGAATTTGAATTGAGAGTGCGTGACCTATTTGGCAGAAAGAAATCCGTGAATATTTAATAAAAAAAGCCGCACAAAGAATTTAAGCCTTTTCCATTTTCCTTTTCTTGTCCGTGTAATTTTTGAGTTTGGCTCATGTAATTGAAGGCATTGAAAAGGGTGAGCGGCGTTAGTGCTATATTGCATTTATTCCTATGAAAGTAAGGAGGACAGTTTTTAAACGTTTTTTCAATGACTTATGAAGTAATTGATTTTATTTCAGGACAAACTTGAGGAGCATTCCCAGAATGTTGGAGAATTCCACAAGACTCTGAAAGGTTTCACGGAATGGTTAACCAACTCTGAGATCACTCTGAAGGGATTCGTCTATCCCAGCAAACTGGTGGACCGAGTACTGAAGCAAATAGAAACACATAACGTAAGTTTTTGTCCAAAATCATCTGGATTTTTACCTTTATTTAAATATACCTCTTAGAATTCGATAAATTTGCAAGGACCATGGATTAGTTGTCTAGAATGTATTTTGTTCAAAACATATTAGATAGCTGTTTTAAAGACATATAGCATTATAATGTGTATGTAAGAGTTTCGTTAGAAAATTTTCGTTTTTCTCCTTTGGAATCACAGCTCAAAACATTTCTTTTTACCAGTGGTAAGCGTGAGGTTGATCTATATTACATTACTTTGATAAATTTGAACTCCTGGAATATATACTGCGATCTTGACGTTCTTTAATTTTTATAACTTCCATCTGTTGACAGAATTTTAAGGCAGAAGTTATGAAGCAGAAAGAAATAATGGAAAAACTGGACAGGACTGGAACCTACCTGAAATACTTTGGCCGAAAACAAGACACAATCTACATCAAGAACTTGCTGGTGGGCATACGACTGCGCTGGAAGAAGTTACTGCGGCGTGTCGACGAAAGAGGGCGCTATTTGAAACAAGCTCACAAAGAGGACAAACGGGTAGGCAATAGTTTCATTTGGATAAAGCTTACCTTTACATTGCAGGAGCATTTTACGGAATGTTCATGTAATGTGATACATAATTAAGATATTTTTTATCGCATTTATGTGGGTTTAATGTGGGCCTTGAACAAGGAATTTGTGGATTTTATGCACTCGACCGTTGCAGGGTCTTGGTGAAAATGCGCGGTGACGAAGTCTCGGGTGACAGGTTAGGTTGTCTAACGATCGTTAAGGACCATTGGCTTCCATCAGCATTTGTCTACGTGTGGAAATGTTTGTCAGTGAATTGTGAGGATCAATGATTTTACGTCGAGCATTCTGGTTTCCTCCACCCAGTATTAAGGATTTACCTTCAATACAGTAGTGATCAATCATAAGAAGTTTGACGGAAAACAACAGTCAGTCGGTCAGTCTTTATTACTTTTGAATCAGTTGTTTATTTGCTGTATTCCTTCAGTTCTATGATGCATGGAAGAGCCTCTGTGATTGGCTGGACCAAAGCGAGAGGAAAATGACCCGTATTATCAGTCAGGCCCAATCGCCAAATAAGGTCAACCAGGACATGGACGAAATTAAGGTAAAAAAAACTCTCCTGTCTATCTAACACAAAGTTTACCCCACGTGAAATACCGATGCCTAAAACTAGGTGGTGGGTAGACATGGTGAAGGTTGATAAATACATGTACTGCCAAATACATTTTTGCTATACTTGCCTTGGAGTGGGATGTATACGTGTATGGATTCAAGCGCTATGCATATAAAACTTTCTCTTATATGTGTATAGATGGTTGCCGGGATACATTTATGAGTTTATCAGAATATATTACTGATTATTCAGATGTTTAGTTCAAACTGTCAGACAGAAGTTTCTTCAAGGTGCTCCATGGTGACTGTTATAATCTCGTAAAAACGGTATTGTTTGTAAAGTGACAAAAGTATTCAAAAGCCGAAACGTCGTACTAAATCTTGACCTCGTTTTCTGTATGTTGAAATCTTCAGGACGTGGTAAGGACACTTAGCCAAACTTTGGACGTATTCCTGCCTTGTTGTCCCTGTGCACCTTTTATCAATTTGTTCCCGTGCACTTAATCAGTTTGTCCCTTTTCAATAACAGTGATCTTGTAACGCTATTCTGGAGGAGAAAGTTACTAGACTTAGCGTGTTAGAAAAGTCCCATATCAATACACACTTTCGTCTTATTTAGACACGTAATTATTATTCCTACCCTTAGTTATTCTTGTTTATTTCTGTAGAAACATAGTTTTCCTGATCGACTTCGTTTCCTTCCCCAGCAGTATTTTCTGTCAAAAGTGTATATTTCTAAAAGAATTTAGTTCTAGTTCCCCATAAAAATTTTTGGTTGACTGACAACATTTTAACATCTTATTTTGCGTTTGGTTCGTTTGCGCCTCATTATTTCTGCACAGTTGGGCAATGAATATACATAACATGTATTGAGAAAATGTTTCGTCACATCGATATCCTCTCAAAGTCAGTTATCCCCCCTTCCTGTTGTCTTGACAACGTATATATGCATCTGTTTTTAGACCTTACATACCAAATATACCTGCCTTCAACTTTATCACCGTCTATCTCCATATGAAATATATTTGTCGATTTACACCTTTTATATCCCCGTTGAACGTAATGTAATGTAGGTTAGCTATTTGAAATATTTCAAATATAACTTGATGTTAGAAAAAGTGATAGATGTTGATGTAAGTGATAATATTAAGAATGAAATTGTACTAGATACTGTAATATAAATATACGTAGTCTACTACATCCGCAGTGTAATTATTTTCACAAACTTGTCGTGAATTTTGTTCTAAACATAAGCAAGAAAACAAATGCTTTGACTTTAGCATTACGTGCCTTATGACTAAAACGCTAGCAGCTGACAGCTTTGCGACTGGAGCTGCAGTCTGGCATGCAAAGAGCTACATGGTGATTTCGTTAGGCCTTGGCTTGGTGTCCTCCATCCATAAATTCCACTGCCATAGCGAAATTAAAAAATCTCGAGAATTGTGTATATGTATTTCAGTCCTGAAATTAAAGAGAAAGCAAAACTTGAATAGTGTTTTAGCGAAAAAATCAAGACATTGACTTTATATAAAAGTTGTCTCCTGTACAAACGAATTCATAATGATGGGTTTATACTTCATTGTTGGTTGTGTATATATCATAACTGTCTGACATACATTATAACAGGCCACAAATGCTCTCGTTATAACCGGTGGCTGTCCAAAGCGGCCGCATAATGGCCGAAAGGAACTCAAGGTATCATTGCGCTGCTGTGCATGTCACGTGACTAGTTTAGATCGTCTGCACCGCTTATCAGTATCTCGTACATTTCCATTTGAACGAAATGTGCAAGTCTGATCCCGCTAGTATAATGGTGTAATAGTAGCTCTCTAGGCTGTGCTTGTAGAGAAAAAAATTGCTGTCGTCGTTGTTGTTCCTAGGCATGGCGATGCATTTCACTGCTTGTAATAGTGTAGTGTCGCAACGATATGACTGATGCAATTAGGGTGTGGTGTCAGGTCATAGTTCAGTCCAGTAGATATTGGTAGTCTAAATTTAGCTAGCTATATGGTGTCAGCTTCAAATGCACTTGCATGATGATCATGTGTCTTTTGCAAAAAGAGCAGTTAGCATCAATTCTCCGTCTATAATGATCTGTTTTTTGTAGTAGATATGACACTTGTCATGACGCCCGTTTACACTGTTGCTTTTGGCATGTTTCTGTAGTGAGCTGTTGTAACATTTTGTCGTGGTAGAGAGGTGTACTCCTTAGTGAGTTAATTTATAGTTTGTCCATGTTTAAGAGGATTAGCCATTTGGATATGTCGATGAGCTATCCTAGCTCCTCCTGTGTAAATCCGATCGCCGTCGTAGGCCTATAAATGAAACATTCTTGTGCGTACGACATCGAACTGCTATCAGAAAAACTAAATGTAAATACATTGCTGTAAAGACACTCCATGTGGGTCCGCAATTGCTTATTGCTATTCTTTGTGTGGTATACTGTACCTAACTCTCTGTAAATCAAACGTAAACTGCTTGCCCTTTTGACACTTAATGAATATGGAGTGTACACGATACTCGGTTATTTTCAAGTTTTGGCTTTGCTATTATAGCCTGTGCCCTTTTTACTATGATTTTTGTCTGTTCTTGATGTTGTTTTAAATTAGGATAGGGTTGTGATTGATTAAAAAATTGATTTTATGTACTGATCATCTTTCTGGTGATTTTATTGTGATCATACAGGTAAAATACTTACATTTAAACAATAATATTAGTTATTGTTAATTCTATAAACGTATCAGATGAAATCCGGACATGCGCATTGTGTTAGCCTTCGTATCCGCATCATAGAGGTCCGCCATCTTGATTACTAGAGTTACGACGGCAGAATAGCAATATCGTCAGCGGAATGAATGAAATTATTATTATTGTCATTATTGAAATGTAGATGACAATTTTAGCCTAATATTAATTTGCCTTACGTCAATTTTGAAACAGTTCGTGCCTGAACAAAGATCTGCTTAGATGAATGTGTGCCTGTGGCTTAAATTAGCCAGTATATCTAAATGTATAAACCGCCTGGTATGAACGCAGCCATGGGCATTAGCTACATTCATTGAAAGCCAGTTGCTTTCATATTTTTCGTTACTGCTATTTTTGTAAATTTGTAGAATAGTTTATTTTGAAGTTACAAATGAAGTTTTATTGTAATCAGGTTGTTTTCTGCAGCAGTTTTTTTGTATAAAATCTCACACCTTGCACCACACATATAATGTATAGGTAATGAAAATAAAAAAATAATAATCGTTAGCAAACACACGAGTAATTAACAAAAAGTAATGAAAAATGCCTAGAATTCCCGAACATTTAGCACGGCGAAGTAGGATTATCTATCAATTAAGAATGTTTACCCGCGTCTGTGAACTTAGTGAGCCCTAGTTCTCATTATTCTCTGGTTCATATCCCGCTCTATTCATTCATCCGCACCCCCCCCCCCCCCCCGTGTACTTCTTCTACCTCAATATTAGCCTTGTTACTGTCACCCACGTACTCTGCACTAATGCTGTTTGTAAGAGACATCAGGAACAGCCCGCGTACGTGAGTATGAGGTGGTTTGATCTCCAATCTAAACAAATACACCGCGTGAAAACTAACCCGGATTTGTTGTCACTGTTTGGTTTGGTACGGTACATCCGCGTTACTTAACCATCTGATTTGACTGCACGTGAAGTTTGCAGACACAGATTACTTATAATGGTATTTACACATATTTTGACGAAGGTTAATAAAGATATAAGGTAATTTATCAGTAACTGTCTTTTGGGGTGTTGTTCCCGTAGAAAATGTTTTCAGATATTCCTCGAAATATATTATGATTTGATGAAATTTTCTTCATTTTATCTTGATAGGGTCCTTGCATAAGAGAATAACATTGTTATTGTTTTATTTATTTATTTATTTTTTTATATATTTATTTGATTGGTGTTTATTACGCCGTACTCAAATATATTTCACTTATACGACGGCGGCCAGCATTATGGTGGGAGGAAACGGTGCAGAGCACGGGAGAAACCCACGACCATTCGCAGGTTGCTGGCAGACCTTCCCACGTACGGCATTGTAATTGCATTGTAAATCTAAATAGAGTGCTTGTGGCAACTGCAATAAACGACGCAAGGCGATACACGATTTAACATTTCGGTTTTATTTAAACTATCATCAAGAATTTGAATAATTTTCACGCTTAAAAATGGTTTAAGTGAAACCGAAATATTAAATCATATACCGCTTGCGTCGTCAGCGGAAATACTCGAAATCTATCTTGCACTTTATTAATTCCTATCGAAAATGTAGTATGTCACACAGGTAAATAAAACTCGTTGTTTTTGGGGCATAGCTTAACTTCTCCCAAATAAAAGGAACATAAATATAGTAGATTTTGAAGATAAACTGTGTATTATGTAATTAATTAGATATTCCACCACCCCACCCCCCTTCTGTGACAGCCATGTTTTAGCCTTTATTCACCTTTTTAACGTTGTTGTATACTGAAACATACGCCATGGTATTATAGCTATAACCAGACCTATGTGCTAAAAGTTGAAACATTGAATAAAGGCTTCAACGACACCAACGTTTTTGACCTACGTGATTAAGTACAGGCCACGATAACTTAAAACCTAATAGGTCATTTCCAGTTTGAGAACAGCTCTTGCTAGAGCATGGCGTTTACTGACAGGGTTTGTTTGGATCGCGGATACTTCCTAATGAATGGTACTCGACCGAGTTGGACCTTACAGTGTTGTTTCTGAGCTAAGACACCGCGTTTAGGCACACAGAGAGACCCCCTAACGGAGCCTCAGTATCTCTCATCTCAGGTAAAGGTCACGTGACCGGAGAACCAGATATTTTCATGTACACCTGAGTGAGTCAATTGCCTTAGGCTGTTCAACAGGTTGTCTGTGTATATACTATGTTAGGCCACATACACTCGGAGTCTTTGAGTTTTGTGATATAGGCAGCTTCCCCGTACAGGTGGGCCAGGGTATATAACATACAACAGGACAGGTAAAAACTCAGGTAAATGATAGTTTTATACACTGTCCGCCAAGTACGTTAATTCAACGTTAGCAGGCGTGACTGTGTTTAAGAACGGCGGAAAATTATCACCAGGTGAGAAGATGTCCGTGATTTGGTGAACCAGGTGTTCTCGTGTAGTTTTATATGTGGGTCTGCATAGAGTGGCGAGGTTCCGTGACATCGATAACTCTGTCTGTACTAATCCATACCACTCTCGTGACCTCGTCATCATGTACTCCTAATTGGATTGGTGTGCAAATTTTGGAGTCATTCCCCAGGTGTTGAATAATGGTATGCCTCGAACAGTAAGACGCACAAACCTGACGAAAATAGAGTTGACGTTTTAAAACTTTCACCTGGTAAGATGTCCGTGGACGACAGTGACAAGTTAGTGCCTTTGCCAAGTGTGCCTCTGTTTGAAAGGATAACTTGCAATGATGTGTCGAAAATGTGGGGTGAGTAAATACCGGGATAGGCCTATATAAATGCCTCGATTCATCTGATGTAGACGCCTATTTCAACCAGAAACTGGTTTTGCTCGAGCTTTAGCTGAATCCTTTCTTCCCTCGCCTTTGTAGGTATTTCAACAACAACTCAACCACAAGCATCAGGAGTTTTACTCTGCCACTCGACTAGGAAGGAATCTCAAGGACAGGTGTATCAAAACGGACCCCGAAAAGGCGGTCCTACAGGGCATGCTGGATGACTTAAAAAACAAATGGAATTTTGTTCGTACTGTGGTCTCAAAAAGGTAAGTCCACACCGGCGCCATGTTGACCTAGATTTTAGCTCCTTTTCCCACCTCTTATAGCTGCATGCTGAAACCGAGACCACTTAGGCCACCCGGTGTTCATACCTGATGTCAGTTTCATGTTATTCATCTGGATTACTTACCATTACCTGTCAGCTACACAGGTGTTCTCCCGAAAATAAAAACTTACATAAGTACTGAGGTGTCATGGTACCAAGTAACAAGTATCACGCAGTGAGGGTTAAGACTGCAGTCTCTGTGTATTACCCAGCCGTGTGAAGTGTCTATCATTTTAGGCATGTAGACTTAAATTCTCAACTCTCTGTTAATTAAAAAAAGGAAATTTATATAATTACTCATGCGTGACATCAGGTAGCAAGTATCACTCTGCGAGCCTGGTGTATGTGGGTTATATAACCTTAATTTAAGCTGATACTAATTGTCGGATTCCTTAAATTTACATTTCTGTATATGTACAGATTTGTGTAAATCAATCGCCTAGGAACGTAGTGATACTGTAGGATATAGGCCATCAACTTCGCCTCCCCCGTAGCATTAGGCAGTGACCAGATGGTATAAGTGTCCACCATGTTTTAAAGTCAAGGTTGTTTACACAGTCAACACACGGACATCTACTTCCAAAGCTCAGCGGGACATTGAAACAAGACTGCTATTTACTTGAGAATACCTGGCCTACTTTTAACTACATGGATGTTTACGCAGCCAACAGGTGTTTCGTGTTACCATTGCAATCCAGACAGCTTAGCCAGCATAGGTCGTTTTGAAACACGTGGGGATGATTCTAGCGAGGCGGTGTAATAGTTTTACTTACACACTATACCCGGGAGTTTAACTGATATACTAGTTCGAGCTTACACACAAAGCTCAGGAAAACGTACGTTGTCACGGAATACCCAAGGATGCCTAAAGTATGCAATGGATTCGGACAGCGGGACATGTCACTTTTTACGGGTGATCTACACGGGCGTTTGGAATTTCCATTCATTCTTCAGACCAAACATTGGTAATTACAATTAACTTATCAACGATGTTGCCTTTGATTACATGTCTGAATAAGAAACTCAATCGTTTGTAAGTAGAAATATTTCTTGTTAACATTTCTCATCTCTTATATATGCTAACAATGAGCAGTTAAGCTAGATTTGAGACCCTGACGCCGAAAAATCATGTATCCTAACGGCCGCCATGTAAGCGAAGCCAATGAAATAAATAAATACTTTAGAATGTAAGGTTTTATAGCAGCAATATAAAAATATACTGTTAAATAGCTATACATAGGGAATCTGTGGTCTGATCAGCTGTCCAAAATGTTACCTTTTTACCCAAGTACTGTTAAATAGCTATACATAGGGAATCTGTGGTCTGATCAGCTGTCCAAAATGTTACCTTTTTACCCAAGTACGGGGGCATCGTGGAAGAAACTGAGCTACCCATTTACTCTAGTAAAGAACTGTTTACCTTTGCGTAATATTAAATGTACATGGGTGAATAGGAAAATCGCCTGACAGCACTTTCATAATGAAAAACATGATGCCATTCTTTCCGTCTGAGTCATTTAGGGCGACTTTTATTTTATATCTGTCCTGGTTTCTTTTGTCTGTATACTCTATCTTCCGTTATCAGCATTTTCTACATTGTAGGCCGGAGTTCTGCATTAAATCGTGTATAGGTTCCCAGCAGTTGAAAGAATAAGAATAGATAAATGAAACTCGCTCGACATAATTGATTGAAATCTAACCTTCAGTGTATGCAATACTCAGTGTTCAAGATGCAAGATGAGGATTTAAAAACTTCCAGATGAATTGATGCGTGCGCACAAACGTGCCTTTGTTTAAATATGCAATCAGAGCGTAATGTGCACCAATCTAACGCAATCTGTGCAAAGTTGTCACAGTTTTGTGAAGGCATAGTCCATTGTGGCAAATTGTTTAGTACAAAGTCAACTCATTCTATAATACAGACTTAATTTTAGTTTAAAGGTGCGTTGATTTAAGCAACTGGGTGAATTTCAGAAGTAGCGCTTATAGTAGTTACGTGAAGTATTTATGAAGCTGACAAAAGTAGCTGCCTAGAATGTTGAGCTTTCCTAACTCCGTCCAAGAAGATTTCTTTGTTTCCTTTTTCTTTCTTGCAATGATTTGTTTCACATGACCCATTAGCCTCCTCGTTAATACTACCACAAAAACGGCAATACCTCGATTTACTACAACATGTGTATAGCACATTGAACAAAATATATCTGTTTTAGGCACAGATAAATCATGACTTAATGAGGCGTGAAATCACCATTTAATCTCAGATGATTTCAACAGACTAGAGGTAAAATATCGTAAGCTAATATTTGTCTCATTCTGCGTGCAAAAACTCTCGGAACAGTGAAGCTACATGTGTTAGTGTACATTTATTTTTGATACCGTTGAGTACGGTGGTATACCCAGGTCTTTTATCGTTTTAATATCGCACACAATATAATTCTCACCATGAAGACATCAGATATTTATTTATTTGATCGTTGTTTTACGCCATACTCAAGAATATTTTACCGACACGACGGCGGCCAACATTGTGGTGGAAGGAAACCGGACTGAACCCGGGTAAACCCACGACCATCCGCAGATTGCAAGATATCAAATATGGTGACAATATATTACCTTGAGAAGAAGAGAAAAGATACGAGAACAATAAATCGCCATAATCCATATTAAACCAAGTATGTAGTTTTTGCGCTTACCACTAGTTAGCCCACGTCGATTCTGCCCTGACTTTCACTCGTGGAGTAGAGTTATGTATAGATGATGGTTTATTTGAATATATAGGTAGATGGTTGACGTAGGCCTAATCTGCTGCATTTGTGATGAGTCGGTTTATTTCTCAGTTCGTATGTCTTTGTGTTGTTCTGCTAAGGACTAACGAACAGGCAACTGAACTCAAGGTGTCTTCAGACGGATTGTACATTATTTTGACCATGTGTCTAAAAATTCTGTTAAATCATCATGGTTCGTGCAGAACGGTATACTTAGTGTTGATAGTTCTCCCCATGATTACCAAATGTCGAATCCTGGACATGATAATTGTTAGATCCTAATCTTTATCACTGTAATCATATATCACAAAAAGTCACAACAACTGTCACGAGAGCAATTCCAGCCTGTTTCAAGGTCACGTGCCCCAGACCTGAGCTTGTATTGCCTGTCCAGTACAGAAATCAACAAGCGTGACATGTCAGTCATTTTAATCTTATTTTCGTCCAATTACTGAAGATAAATAGGGAATCACGTGTCTATACAGGCGTACGCATCGTTTGAGTTTTAGATTCCTGTGTCAAACCGACCAAGTTGGTAGCAATGAGTATAATCTGACGATTTCTAGATACTGAAAAGCACTTCGTTATAGCTCAGTATACAAGGATCAAACGGAGGTGTCCATTGAAGCGTGTCTAATATGGAAGCAAGGTCTACAGGTTAAAAGCTCCAGGTGTTATGTTGACGTTGTGTTTCTTGCAAATTTAAACATTTGTAAAGGGAGCCTTTGAGTAGAGATTCTTGAGAATGGCGTTAAATGAGGGTGCAATGATTAAATAAATTTATTGCACGGGAAATTCTTTCCTTTTTTTCCAAAAGCTACTTTGGGAAACAAATTAGGTACAGCATAATAAATTTCACTCCCCCCTCCCCATGTGTTGCAGTAAGATATTTTTGGCTTGCTATGTGTATCTTGTAGCATATCTACATATATAGCTGATACAAAACTAACGAAAGGAAGAAAAATGAATATTCCATATAGTTTGGGGATAAACTGTCCGCAGTTGTTTTGAGAAAACCAAAATCTGTTGGACTTGTTTTGGTTAGAAGAATCTCCCATCTGTAGATCTCGGCAAGATATCCAGGGTATCTGGTCGACCTTTGTGGTTGACCTTTGCCTCCACAATACGAAGGCGCTGGAAGCAAGCCGACCTTGCCACCACACCAGACATGACAGAATTCGCCGGCCTGGTTTGGCGGTGTTTTCTTTACCCCCTGTTTTTACCTTCACCTCATAGCTGCACGGGTCAGCACACAAACCCCTCCGTAAAAATGCTGCTTTTGTGTTCGCTGCATGTCTTGCCTTCTTAATGATAATCGTGAATGAAGTCCTGCTGTTTGATGAATGCATGGCGCGAGGCTTGATTTGCGTGACGAAAATGTTTCTGTGTTGTTCTGCGGTGGTCCAGATGAACCACCCATGTTGGTTTAGGAATCCACTAGTAATCCAGTTAAATCTCATTATGTAACGTAAAAGAGGATGTCCCAGATGTTTCACCGACAAGTTGTCTTAGAACCGGGACGTGGTCGAATGATTAAGGCGCCTGTCGTTCAATCGCAGGACAACTCTAAGTGCGAGTTCAAATTCTGGTAAAGGAATTGTAGTTTCCCCAGTCTCATTGTTCGTTCGGTGGGAAAAAAAATACCGTAGAGGACGCTCATGGGATAGGTTGTGCATTCTAACTATTTGTCTTGGTAGAATATGGTCGGCATATCTGTACATCATGCCTGAAAGTTTTAGTTAACTTGCCAAAACTTCTTGAGTATGGCATGAAAGAAAAGGTTTGTCCAGAGAAATGTTTTCTGCAAGTTCTTTTCACATACCTCTGTTTATAACAGCAATGGTAACGAAAACCTGAACTGTTAAATATGCAGTATGACATTGGCCTCCATCACTTCCGCGTTCATCCTCCTCTGTGTGGCTTCGTTTTCTAGATGTTGCCCAATTGCAATGGACAGCTTTATGCCCTAGGAATTGCATATTATGAATATGTACTTTGTGCTCCTCTCCACTGTTTGTAACCAGTGCTGCATATATGGCCGTGTTCAAGTTTATGTAGTGTGTGATATCTATATTAATGTTTAACTGATTCCCTCGGGCGACAGCTTAACACATCATGAATTTCTAGTTTTCTGCAACTTAGGCTAATTAAATTCATTGAGCTACCAATTACTGCGAAGGCGAACAACTGCAGGCGAATAGATTCTCAGCAAGTAGACATGACAGATGATAAAATCTATGCTACAGAACGAATGCCACAATGCTAACGAGTCACAAACTTAGAGAATGTGATAAATTGTTGCTAGACGAAGAAAACAGAAATTCTGTGCCATTTTAAACACGGAGTGGGGGAGTGGTAAAGAATCCTGCGTGTTGTTATCGTTAACCTGCCTCTGGGATGATTGTTGTGACAAGCAGATTCGCCTGTGAATTGCATGACGTCAGCCTTTCAAGCACCCTTTACTTTACAACTTTCTCGAATTGAAACCGTGCTGAATACAAGGTTGTTGAAAACTGCTTTAATTGCTTATGAGTATGCGTTCGTGGGTAAACCACAGCCCTTCGCCAGATAACAAAGACAAATCCTGACTTCGGCGTGAAGGATTCGAACCAGCGACCTCACTCTTCAGGTGTCTGTTAACCTCCACGAGGCCAATGCTTTGGTCAAATGAATCGACGCGCATTAAAACATGTTAAATGTCACGGATAACTCACAGGCTTTACTGATGAATTTTTCCGGTCACGTATGACATCGTGACATCCAACCACGTTGCTGCCAGTGGGTACATGTGCCCTTTGGTATGGAAATTTCTGTATTATTCCACCTTTTGTTTATTTATTTAAGTATTTATTTGATCGGTGTTTTACGCCGTGCTCAAGAATATTTCACGTATAAGACCGCGGCCAGCATTATGCTGGGAGGAAACCGGAGAGAGTCCGGGGGAAACCGACGGCTATCCGCAGGTTGCTGGCAGACCATCCCACGTATGGCTAGAGAGGAAACCAGCATGGGCTGGACTTGAACTCACGGTGACCGCTCCACCTTTTGAGTTCAAAAGCAAAAAGCAATCTTTATTACAGAACATTTCGTCTCCTCTGATCCAGGGCCCCCAAAAGGGCCTCTGTGGATGCAGATACAGGTGAAGTCGGCCCCTCTAACGACAGCCCCTTTATGATGTTTGTTAAGAGGGCTGGGGGAAGCTAAACTGTTGCGTCAAAATTGACCCAGATAACGTTTTTTTTTCGGACATTGTGACACAGCGGGAGGTTGTGGCCTGACCCAGAACTTGCATTGTGATGGAATGTGTCGCTAGTTTCGATAACCTGCACGCTGTGCTCATATCAGACACGCAGGCCTGGGTTGATGAAAAGAATCTGTATCATCGTCGAATAGTTGAGCAAGATAAGTTATAATTTTGAAAAATGGAAAAGATGGCGGTTAACTGTTTGACAGGTATTACATTGGGGAATGTTTTCAGTGCAACGGAATTAACATTTACTATGGACGATATTTAACCCCACAGTAGAAACTATTCGGTCTGCTGACTCTTGAGAAATAAGTCATATTTTCTGATAAATCCATGCATGATAATGTTGGTTGGTGGAAAAAGTTCCTGGTATAGTAAGACACAAGCCACTACTTTGTTTCCCACCTTCCCTTGTGAAACATAACCTTGTATTATTTTTAAACGTTGAATAGCCCCAGTAACCTTCTAGTGACCGACGGTAATGAATTTCTATTCGTGCTTTATGTACCATGTCTATATCAGGGTATTTGGCGGATTTAGAAAACAAACCATCTACATCTTTTGTAAACTGAACGCCATCACATCAACAAAGGCATATTTTCTGCTTATAAACAACGGGTTGACTCTGCCAGATATTTTGTTTAGGTGTCATACATTGGTCGAGCCATTGTATTTCTTAGACGCAAATTATTTTACACATGTAAATATTTTACCGAGATATTCTTGTAGAACTAGTTTGTCTGGTGTGAAGCGATTTACCCCTCACTCCGCACCTTACATGGTCAAATGAGGCCCTAGTGTGGTCTGTTTCAACGGAAAATATCTTTCTTGACAAACGCAGATCGTATTGGACAAAACAAATGTAAATAAGTCTTCGTTAATTAATTCTCCTGTCATAAAGCTCAGTGTATCGGGGATAAATGTGAAGAGTTTTCTGGAAGTAATTTGCTCTGATTATCTGGGAGGAGAATACACTGTAAACAAATAGTTCATGTTTCACCGACAAAAGTATGCCAATTCCATTGGAACAGCACAACAAGTCTGTCAAATATGACGTAATAGTTTGTATCAGTATCATAGTCTGGTCTGTCATCACTTAGAGGACATCCATTCTTTCAGATAAAGAGGTTAGATTTCGGGGTGTAAAGGGCAATTTTATAATCCCCCCCCACCTCCGGATACAGCCTTACTGATTACTGGTTTGTTCTCTGTAAGACTTCCCGAGCTGTATTTTTACCATCTAACATCAACATCAAATGAAAATACAGAAGTTGTATTTCTGCACCATACAGTTCTGCGGTTCATATACTGTGTGACACACATATGACTGAGTGAAGAAGACACATTATAGCTATATGTACTTTTAGATTTCAGAAACAAGATATTCAAAAAGCGCTGGGAAGGTGGCATTAGGAAATGACGTGTTGTTATTAATATTGCCCAAGCGGAGTTGTTCTAATAAAGTGCAATAATTTATTCCACAGCAAGAAAAGAGGTTTTATAGCAATAATTTGCTACATGGGACTTTGAGAGGTTTGTCATATTACATTAGTTCGCACCTCGCCTCATAATGTGCCTTAACGATTAACTTTCCAGTTTTTGTCTGTAACAACGATGCTGTTTTTAACCACAGTGGCGGATGCGGATATACTGCGACACAAGCGATTAACCAGCTGTTCTTTGCACGAATTTCAAATGTCAACACATCTGTTGCCTTATTGATTTTTTGAGAACTGTATCGAGACTTGTTAGAAGTCTTTATAGCTGTGTTAACTGTACACATCCGCGACGTACAACAACCCTACACCTGGGATTTTAACTGGATATTACCACGGTTTTACCTGGATTTTAAATCGTGCAGATGAGCCCATAAACAAGAGGTTGCTTTCAAGTTTCAATGGTTCGGGTTCACATTTAACTTAACTTTCGCAATGGCTACAGATTCCGACGATACTTGGGCTTTGCCTGATGAGTTAATAGACCCGCATGTGTTAACGTGGATTCGAAGGTACGGCCGTCATTGCTGGACAGTCTATGTCTTTCCACCAGTCAAGCGTGTTTACCATAGCTGCACACTTTCTTCTGATATGATTTCATCTTAGTCTGTGCTACGTGGAAGTGTAGGCATCTTCATCAAAGCGTCTCTGGCGAATTTCGTCAAACGTGGAGAGAGTTGTAAACCGAATTCAAAATGGCCGCCTTTTAGGGTCATCGAGTGCAAGTTGAAGACGTTGTTAATCATTGTTCGGTATTATGCACAGAACCACTGTCGGTTAGGAACATGTCTCAGGTGCATAATGACCAAATTGAGGTTTTTCAAGTGTGGTTTGCATATATATATATATATAATAATTCGATTGTCAACAACAAAGAAACATAAGTGTAATGTGCGGAGGAGTTTGTGATCAGTCTCATAGCATAGCGATTTTGCTCCTCCATTTGGATAAAATCGAAAGTATCTGTGCTCATTTCTAAGCTGATTACAATTGTCAAACTATATATTCATTGGTAGGTTCTACATGTAGGGCTTTAAATTATTATCAGATATTTTATCATGGAGTCGAAATATGTTGTTGTTGTTGTCGTTTTTTGTTTTTTTAACCTAGAACTGTGCATTATTGGTCTTGAGAAATTGAAACCCACCATTTTGAATTGTATTTGGTTGTGTCATTGAGAGTCACGATTCTGTGTTTTGGTTGCAGTCAAAACAAGCTGGACGAGGCACTGCTGAACTCCGGGCGGGTTTCGGACGCCCTCCAGTCTCTGCTAGAATGGCTGCAGAGGACAGAAGAGGGGCTTTCCGAAAAACAGCCCGTGTTGGGAGATGTGGACACAGTCAGCATACTTATAGAGCAGCATCGGGTAAGGGATCTTCACGTGTTTTGATTGGCTAAAATTGATATGAGAGTTTATGTTCTGAATCACTCAGCCGTTCACCGTCAACGGTCTTACAGAACAACACCAAACAGAGGGGTTTATGTGCTTTCATTGGTTAAAACTGAATGAGAGATTACATTATGGATCATTCAGAAGTTGTCACAATCCAGTAGATGACAAATGTATATCGCCCAGGGCATAGATTCGAGTTTTCATTTTAAATGAAGTGGTGCACTGGTCTTTTTTATTTAAATTTATTTTTATTTATTTTTTTCCAGGCTCTTCAGCAAGAACTGGTGGCTCGAGAATCTACCATCGCCTCCATGAAAGCGTCTGGTGAACTCCGAAACAACCAGTTGGTGGAACTTGATACCCTGTGGGACAAGGTCAACCATCTTGCTGACGCCCGAGAGACCAGGCTACAAGAGTCCTTACGATTGGTGAGTCTAAACTGGTTATCAGTTATTGATAGATGATACTGATTTGTCTACCTTTCATTATATTTAATCGACAGATGTTTTTTCTGGTTAGAAACTGTCCAGTAATTTTAAGCTAGTATCAAACATTACATTTAGTATTCTGGCCTTCCTACCTCCAGGCTGAAGAGTTCCAGGAAGTTGTACAGATCATGCGCGAGTTTCTACCTCAGGCGGAAGGAGAATTAAAGGTCAAAGGTCTACCAGAGGATGAGATGGCAATTATTCAGTTGATAGAAAGACACGAGGTAAGATTTTGGGCTCCAGATATGTTTGACATTGTCAATAAAACAGTGCACATGAAATAGAGCCAAATGCTTTTTCACGTGATTGGAAGTGAAAAGTAAGGGTTACTTCAGATGTCGCCTTTCACGCTAACTACTTACTGCAGAAAACTCAGCGACTACTCAGGTAATTTGAGGGTCTCTGATTCAGTGAAGGCAGCAGGTTTATTTCTACTTGTATATTCAAAGGATGTTATCAAACAGAGAATCTGGTGCTTTTTGTATGATGAAGTTGTCTTCCTTCAATAAAATGATACTTTGGAGAAAAGAGAGACCTGCAAATATTAAAGTTTCTTTGAAACAATGCTTATCATTTTTATAAACTAAAAATATGTACATTACTCCGCATGAGCATGATGAGAAGTAATAAAGTAAGTTACGAAATATATATATATGCTTAAATAAGCCTTTTTCACCAAGCACACTTGTAAGTAGATATATGTAAATCAACATACTTTCAAGCAATCTTTTGAATGCGCTTTTCCAGAAAAAAAATACATTTTGTTTTAGAAATTTCAAGAGCAGCTTCGCAATCATCAGGATCATGTGGACAAGATCAAAGAGCTTGCCGAAGATATTCTGAGGAATTGTCATCCAAATGCTGTCCGATTTGTCAAATATTACCTGACAATTACACAGACCAGGTGGGACCAGGTAAGTCTTGCTGAATAGCGATATTGAAAGGTTATAGATCGAGTAGAAATAACAAAAGCCTGACGATGAAAGCTGAGGAAATTTTGTCAAAGCCACCGAATTGTTGTTCAGTTTTGTTGTCAAATTCGAGAGTACCAAAATTAACAAAAAACAGAAAAGACCGGTTACGTCTTGCTGAACAGCTAATTTGCAAGATTATAGATTGTATAAAATGGATAAGTCTGACTACGAAATCTGAAGGAAGTATATACAAGTCACCGAATTATGGTTCCGTTTTGTCGCGATATTCAAGAGTTAACTCCCTCTCCCCACCTAAAGAAATACTTCATAGAAATATAAAGCTGTGACTTCCATAATCTCCATCAAACATATTCAATAAACACATTTATAAATACGTTTAGGGCGCCTCCGTGGCGCAGGGCAATGACCCAGAAGTCCCCCCAAATAAATAAATAAATACATTTACAAAATACATCTGGTATCCCCATATACTTCAAGTCATGTTTTTTCGTAGACATTAAAGATGATAGTTTTATTGAAATTTTCTCATACAGCAGGGTGATTTTACGCTGTTCTGGTACATGTACTTGCTCACTCACTCCTGTGTTTTCCCAGATTTTAGCCAGAGCTAAGAGTCGTGCTGAGCGTCTCCAAGACGCTCTGAGGAGTATCCAAGGCAATGCTGCTCTCCTCGAAGAACTATTGGCCTGGCTGACGGACGCTCAGGTCCTCCTTGCGACCAAAGAGCGAGACCCTGTACCGGACGATCTGAAGGTGGTCGAAGAACTGGTTACAGAGCATTTGGTAAGAGGCGAAGATTAGGCTTTCGTGTATGTTTACGTGCGGTGGTGAAATGTCATTCTTACAACTGAACAATCTTTAGCCTCAGTCGATGTGTAAAACAAGTTTCGAAGTATCTATCCATACACGTATTACGAGACAAATACAATGGAATAATCATTCCAGCAGTCTACATCATCCCAGAAAGGGTAGGTGTATCCATGAGCCACGTATTTCTTGGCATCAAAATGTTAATTCTATTTCGTGCATCACTGTTTGCATGAGTAATAAACACTATCCGAAGGAAGAAATGACGTATTTCAGATTACTCCTCAGTTTAATTTCGGACCGAAATTGCCATTCGGCACATTACACTAATTACCTATACTACTCAGGTATGAAAAAAACAATTTTATATGTATAAACCAAATACTTTTCAGGAATTCCACGAGGATATCACAAGTAAAAACGCAGACGTGGATCGTCTCACGAAGGTAGTGTCCAGTGAGTTTGCCAAGTACTCACAAGGCCGAAACTACGGAAGGTGAGCAGGGCCACATTCTATCTCTAGTAGTCATGATCCGGTATGCCTCATTCTAGTCAGTAGTGATTTGTTTTCCAAAAAGTATTTGACACTTGCGCGTGTTTGCAAAATGTCCATGTTTGTTTGGTTATAATTATGTTAGACAATCATTTTTTATACGAAGGAATGCTATCGCTATATTGAAATCTTAAGATGAGGTCAACATGTACATATGCCTTTTAAATCTATTCCTGTTGCTTGCATAAGTTGACGGCAAAACTGACAGATTTCTACAATCCTAAGGTTTTGATATCTTTGTTTGTCTTTCAGTAATTGGAAGCTGAATGAAATCGACACACAAAACCCTCGTGTGCACGCGCTACAAAATAAATGGCGAACAGTTTGGCGCATGTCGGTTGACCGGAAGAAGCGGCTACAAGATGCTCTCGAACAACTTCTCGAGGTGAATATCTTAACTTCCATCAGTATTGAAACTTCATGGTATTGATCAACCCGTCAATAAACATGCTCTTGACTGCAACTGCAATTAAGTCTTTGTCTGGAATCAAGCATTTTAGGGATCGAAAAAACCTTTCATGTCTACCAATAGGGGCGTTCCAGACCAATCCGCCGTCATGTAAGTGAAGGATTCTTGAGTACGGCGTAAAACCCCAATCAAATAAATAAATAAATAAATAAATAAATAAATAAATATAATTCCTATAGCATATTAAATAACTGATGCATTGAAAACGGTTCCGCTGTATTGTGCGTTAAAACAAACATAGACAAAGAGAAATAAGAAAAATACTGTCCCCAATTTTGATTTTCTGGAAAACAGCATTTTCTTAAGCTGATTTCGTTTTTCTCTTCACACAGTTGGAGAGTTTTAAGACATTCGATTTCGACCTCTGGAGGCAACGTTATATAAATTGGATAGCTGCCAAGAAATTGAGGATCACGGACTTCTTTCGACGGCAGGATAAGGATTGTGATGGGGCACTGACGAGGGAGGAATTTGTGTTCGGGATGTTACAAGCAAGTAAGTACCAATGTTAACATTGATCTCTGCATTGGGTAAAGATAGTTATTTTTCTCGGGATACCCTTCTATCTCTTTAGATCACGCACCGACTAATCTCAGCTCCCCAGAGTAAAATCAGAGACAAAATTTCCTTGTGACTTACCCAAGCGACGCATGTTAAGGACATATGTTGCGGTGGAAGTTATACAGCTAGCTCAGCATACATATGTTGGGTGGAAATAGCAATTGTCTGCAAGCCTGCAAATAGGTACCTGACATTTTTTAAAAAAAACCTTTGGTGAAAGTGGTATGACCCAAGTGACCTTTGTCCAGTAATTATAACATGGACAACATGATGCACCATTTCATCTAAAGGGATGTTTTCTGAACTGTCAGGCATTTGTTGGCAGACTCGATGTTGCCTCGCAGGTTACAACCAACTTAGCATACGATTACATTTTACAGGTCTTGTTCATCAGTAAACCTGATTGGCCCATTACGAAAGTAATCCAGAGAAATAAGTACTTCAGTGTAAAAGTGAGAATATTAAATACGCCTTGGGAATTGGCTATATCAAACTTTGGCATGCCGGTCAGGTTGATTTTTTTTTCGTTTCAGAATTCCCCACTAACCGAACAGAGCTGAATGCGGTTTTTGACATTTTTGATCGTAATAATACAGGCTATATAGAGTATAAGGAATTCGTGGAAGCTTTGAGGCCAGAAAAACACGTAAGTTAACTTGCACACTCGTAAGTAAAGAGAGTTCTGGAAAAGTAAAGGTGACTAAATAAATAAATGAAATAAACTGCAAAGCTTTAAGCCTCCAAACAGATGTTTCTGGATTTATGAAGTGAATGTTGCACAGAAGCTGTTATACTCACAGAATGTTATATTTTCGAAGTAATGACAGAATAGATTCTGTTATTGCTGCGAACTATTATACATGGCCGTCTTGTTCCGGTATTCCAATCAATACTATTTTTGATGCTATAAAAATACATTAGTAACATAGTATCATGTTGCAGAATTTTGTTTGCAGCATTACTAAAAAAACATACTATCATGTTGCAGAATTTTGCTCTAGCATTACTAACAAAACATAGTTTTATGTTGCACTATTTTGTTCTGGCATTACCATCAAAACGTGGTATTATATTTCTGACATTAACAGATTAGTTTTTAGAATAAAATCAATTTCTCTATTGCCCTATGTTTATCACGATATCAGCCTCATGTACTGTTAAAGTCAAGAAATTTTCTCTTTAATTATTTTTCAGCGACGTGGTCAGCGGGGTAAGAAACCGAAGACGGAGTCGGAGCTGATCCACGATGACATTGAAAGAAATGTTTCCCAGTGCCAGTGTCGACGACAGTTCAGGGCAGAAAAAATAGATCAGGGAAAATATAAAGTGAGTGTCTTTCTTTCCTTTTAATTTAAATTTATTTCTTAGGGGAGATATACTGAGGTGGTCCCTTATACGTTTATGAATGATGTATATTTCATAATTCCCTTTTATCATTTTAACAATATTATATTAAATGCTTGTTACTGTCATTTCTGTTTCTTATATATAGAATGTCAAAAGGTAAAAATCTAATATATTTGGAGGATGCTTAAATTTCATCTATTTTCATCTTGTTTTTTTATTTATTTGATTTGATTGATGTTTTACGCCGTACTCAAGAATATTTCACTTATACGACGGCGGCCAGCATTATGGTGGATGGAAACCGGGCAGAGCCCGGGGCAAACCCACGACCATCCGCAGGTTGCTGGCAGACCTTCCCACATACAGTCGGAGAGGAAGCCAGCATGAGCTGGTCTTGAACTCACAACGACCGCATTGGTGGGAGGCTTCGGGTCATTGTGCTGCGATAGTGCGCTAACCGACTGAACCACGGAGGGCCCCTATTTCCATCTTGCGTTGTATTGAAACATTGCATAGTGAGAGGTCATTTAAACGAAATGTACGTCGTCTTCCAACTATGTTGCCTGAAGACATTCGTATCAAACTATGTTTTAATGAAATACGTATGTCTTCTTTACCTTTTTAAGTTTGGCGAAAATCAAATCAAGTTGGTCCGCTTTTTGAACACGACAGTGATGGTGCGAGTGGGCGGTGGTTGGGTGACACTCCACCAGTTCCTGGAGCAAAATGATCCATGTCGTGGTAAGTTGACCTGTCTTAACTTGCAACTACATATAGCCTAACTTTAGTGTAATTAGGACGTAGTTATTACACCAGGATAAAGTCACACCTCACCAATGCCTGAGTACACTGCACCCATCTAGGGAGCACAGAAGCTGTCCAAATCGGGTTTCAATGTTTTTTTAGCACTTTATAGGTGGGTCAGTATGAATGTTCTATTTTCAAACTTATTCTTTGCTGGTGACAGCAATTTATAACATGACATCAGAATCAGGTTTTGGGGCATATTCTTTTGAAAACTGTACCATAGTGTAACCTTGTTGTCAATATTCTATATACTGAATTGATAGTTAGTGACCAGAGTACACATTAGCCTAACAGATGTTCCAAGCAAAACACGACCCTTGATTGTTATTCAAAAGTGTTCATTATTATAGTATAATGCATTGAAATATTCTGGGCTTAATCTGTGTCATTTACATCAACTTTAATTTATGCCCTTTTGGCTCTGAAATCATATTGGCTGAAAACAGTTTTGTTTCTGGTGGTTATTTTTACCGTACCGTTTTTTGCGTTTCGTTTTGTTGCAACGTATTATATCTTTATTATTACCCGCATATTCTTAACTTCTTCTACTCGTGTTCTGCACAGAATACACGATTCAATAATGATCACAGTCCTTGAAAATAAAAATAGGTTTTAAATTTCTGAAGTATATTATCAGATAGAAACGTATCTTTTTGTGCACCAAGTAACACGTATGCTGCTATCCTAAATTCTAGTCATCTCAGAAACGTAGACACTTAGAGCGCTTCAGATTTAGATAGCATCGTCACCACTTACAACGACTGGATTGTCACACACACCACTCTGGATCAAAAGTAAAGCAAGTAAAAATAAGCACAATTAGACAGTTACCTGTATCAAGTAGGTGCCTAAATATGTCACACAGCAACCTCCAGATGTTGTGAAAATTGAGCACTTTTACCTTTCTTGACAACAAAGGTCGTTTATTTCCATCAGACCCATCAGATAAAATACCCTTCTTGAATATGTCTTAAAATTGTACACGCCGATATTTGCATATACTCGCTTATAACACCCAAATGTGGCGTAATGTCTGTATACGTTAAATAATGTCTGTAATGAGTTTGTGAAAATTGTTCAAGATTCAAGTTTGAATTCATAAAGATTTTCTGCTAAATTTGGGTCAAATCTCTACCACATTTGATGTTTTGTTGTACAGTCGTTTTGTCCAAGTGGCTGTTTGTTGGTAATCAGAATTGTTAAAATGATCCGGCTATTATGGTAATGGATTCCACAGTAGTCATGTGGTTGCTGACTGACATAGCTAAGAACAATGTACTACCAGTAAAACTTCATATCTGAGATAGGTTTTCTGGCCTCATTTCTTCATGGCAATGACCATAAATCAAAAAAATAAATACATAAAATGAATAAAATCCAGTTCCCTTCTTCCTTCCTCGCCTGTGTAGCCAAAGGTCGGACAAACCTAGATTTAAGAGACCAGCTTCAGCTGCCGGATGGCACGGGGGAGCGAGGCACCCCGCGGCGGTACGGGGCACCCCGTAGTGTCACTCCCTCCTCTTCACGATCCAATAAGAAACACACCACAGACACTGGCTACGCCTCCTCTAATTCATCAGGTATACATCACTTCCTGTTTGTCTCCAAGCATGAAGACTAACCTGCCATTTTATATTTACATTATTAGAGCTCTGCTGCGCCAGATTTATATTTCCTGAAATATGTGTGGTGAAGTGACCGTGTCTGTTAAACTCTGTGTGTGTGTGTGTCAAGTTTTCGTTTTGTCTGTACATGCGCTCTGGTTAGGCATTGCAGCTGGAGATCCGTATTTGAAGATTTGTGGCTGAATTTCTGTGGTAGCGACAATCCGTGACCTAGATCCGGGCAACCTGAAACCATTCCCAAGCTCTAGACCCTTGTTTGTGACTGTGGAACCAGAAATACTTGAACACAACGCGAGAAATTATTGTGTGTTCAACTTCTGGGTTTCGGCTGCCCTTAAATCATTGTTCTCCCCGCTTCTGGTACAAAACGTCACTTCCGTGCCTCAACGAGCCAGAGCATGATAGTTACCTCTGAATGTACCACCATTGCCAGCCTCGTTATACTGACTTTCAAGGTGATGGGTTTGCGGTTTTCTTCTTGTTCTTGTGTGGCACAGTTATTGACCCCTGGAACGAAAACCATTTAAAAGGCGCCTTTTTCTTTCAATCTTAGAGGTTGTAACAGATGTGCTTGCAGTTTTATTCCATTTGTTGCCTTACGATTTTATTTTAGTGTATGCATGCGATTTTACTTTATTGTTTGCTTACTGTCTTAATTGATTGTTTGCTTGCTGTTTTATTTTATTGTTTGCTCGCTGATTTATTTTATTGTTTGCATGTTGCATGTTTTATGTTATTGTTTGCTGGCTGTTTTCTTAAACTAACCAAGTCTTTTATCTAACCACATTATAGTTTCATTAGTTTATCCTGTTATGTCTAACTTATTGCTATGGAAACTCCTTTAAGTTTTATATTTTAAGCTTACTTGATATCATGTCCTTAATATGTATTAATGTACTTGTACACATGCTTTGTAGTCGTATTAACATAAAACATAAACATAAATGACCAAAAACAAGAACAGTTTGTACTTTGCTGCTTGATCGGTGAAAGACGGGTTCGGTTAAGATCAGAGATTGTTGTCATGACCACTTATGCGAAGGCTGTAACAATCTTGAAAACGACGTACATTTTGAAGGCATGAGTCAGTAAATCAGCGATCTAAACAGAGTTGTGGTGACCTTGGTGGCTTATTGCACTGAAGCACAAAGCACCCCCCACGTTAAACGAGGTCATGGGTTCGAAACCAACTTCTGCTTATTCGCCTGCTGAAGGGCTGTGGTTCCTATAGGCACTCCAGGTTTCTCCAGCCTTGAACTTTACTACTGGCGTATTATAAGTTTAAATTCGTGAATGAGATGTTAAACAACAATTGAGTAAAGAAATAAACAAACCCAACGTTGTCATGTTAAAGAGAAGTGACATCCACGATATTCTTTGTTAATGAGGTTAAATAAAATGACATAAGTTTGATAGATTGTAATTTGTCGATATTTTGTCTTTTCAGCGGGTAGTTCAGGAAATCTTTCAACGTCAAGAAGAAATAAGACGACCTCGTCAATGATTAACTTGACGGACATGGGTGGTTCCACGCCGAGGCGGAGGACAGAGTTTGGTAAGTATGAGAGAATGATAAGGAAGGAGCGGGCTCAAAACCCTTGCCTTTGGTTTTCTCGTCGGTTCTTGGTGACAATAAGCGAATAGTGAGGCTCATGTAGCCGTTTGCGCGATCTAACGTCCGTCGAAGATCACTAATTGTGGGCACAATATGGTTCACACTTCTCTTCGTCACACGTTGGAAAATCCATCAACAACTTGCCAGGTCAATGTTTTATCGGAGGCACTCAGGTTTTTCCACCTTTTAAAATTGACCACACAAATCTCTGAATGGTGTAAAATCGACAACCGAATAGAATTATGAAGATAATCTTACCCGGTTGAATCGAACGTTAGGTTTTGGCGAACTAAGAGCGTGTATGTCTCTTCCTTTGGTTAATTTGCGATTGGATAACGTCACCATTGCCTAATGCTCTGGCAAGTTGACGGTGAGCTAGAGTCAAGCGTTTCGTAAAGCTCATCTAGGTTATACCATACCCTGATAACGGTTATTGATATTAACGTGGTAAAGCAAGAGCAAAATTAGATATCGGTATGTCCCCACTCCCCAGCTTATTATAACTGATGCAACTTATTTCAGCCTGGATAAAGATACTTTACCGGATACTTACAGCAGAAAATCGATTTACCGATTGAGAAGTATTAATTAAGTTTGTATACGTCTGCACATCGAATGAATGATTGAATGAATGATTATGGCTTAACGCCACATCGGCAATATTTCAGCCATATCGTGGGGATCTGCACATCGAAAACCCATGTCAACACTTATACGTTTTGAATTAATCACAGTCTCAGTTGTTATGCAAGATGTGCTCGTGAGCACCAGAATGGTAGAGCTCCGTGAAATTAATTCCTTGCCTATGAGCATTTTTTCCCCCGGAAACATCCTCTTTAATCTGTTTTGTATTGTTGTTGTTTCCGTCATTAGGATCCACCAGCGACCTGAACCGAACCCGTCGACTGAGCGACTCGTCCTCCAGTCTGGCTTCAGGGGTAGGGCGACAGGTTAGGAACACAAAATCTCCCGCACCCACATCAAGTAGACCCAAAACCCCCAACTACTTGAGCCCTCGATCGGCGGCAGCCAGCCCAAGTCCAAAAACAAGTACTCCGAACAGGCCTAATACGCCATCTAGCGGCAAAACAACAGGGCGAAGATCAAGGCCGACCACTCCTGTACAGCACCATTACGGCTGGAGGTGATGATTCACAACTGTGTTCATTGACTTTTACGGAGGGGATTTTCACGGGGGATTTTTTATTTTTTTATTTTTTTTTTGTCTTTTACTGGGTGAACATCTTCAAAAGTCGCTCTTCAGGACTTGTGAGAATTCATGTGTGTGAACGTTATCCAAGGGAATATACAACTGTGAAAATGTTGAAGTGTGAAACTTGTGTGGTTGTTCAACAAGACATGCTGAATTTATTAAGTTGTTAGTAGTTCTTCGTGAAAAGTGAAACACCAAGATCGACTCCGTTCGTCATTGAACTTTCCGTAGAATTATTTGATGTTCCCTTCGAGTTCAACCTCAAGAGAATTTTGACCCTGTTATGCTAATGAGAATACTTATCTTTCCTATGAAGCTAGTTAATTTTTACTTTCGTTGTCGGAATAACTAGGAAAATCGCCGACAGAAAAGAAAATTTGGAATTCGCTTTCAGAAGCCAAGAAACTGTACTTTTTTTTCAGCTAAGCTTGTGCTTACGGTTCCAGTAAGAATAGTGTATCTTTCTTGTACATGTATTCGGTTGTAATTTTATAAGTACACATGTCGATGAAAAAAGCAAAACAACTTGGGAAGGTTTTTTTATGCATGCATATGAAGTTTTGGTTTCACAATTCCAAGAAAGCATTACTAGCAAGGCCTTAAATCGGCTTTCACAAACTGACCAGCTTTAAGGCCATGTAATCAAAAAAATGGGTTGACTGATCAAGCTTGATATGACAAGCTGAAGCAAACATGAAGCTAATTGATATTATGTTCTGAAATGGAACTTTGCGCGAAACGCTTATATACCTCGGTTGTGACTTTGCAATATTTTTCAAACTTTTTAGTACTTATTTTGTTTACTTGCTTTTTTATGTTAGGTTAAATGGATCGTACATTCAGCGTTTTTTTAGACAGGCGTTTTAGTTATTCTGCATGTCAAGTTAATTTTTTCTCATCCTCATGTGGAATATGAAGTTCAGCATGTAATACACATAAATGTCATGCTAATCCCAGTTTGTTTTAATAATGAACCAAGAAAGGCACCCAAACGGTTGTCCGTCCAAACTGGACTGTGAGTTATTTTCCCCCTTTGCTGACAATGATTCATTGTTGCTCCACGGTATTCTTGGATGAAATTAACTGTATATTTTGAAGGAAATTTCCGTAAATTGTTGGCTTAAATAAATCAGGGCGATATGTCTGACTTGTTTCTTTTGTTTTATCATCATTCATTTTTTAGTTAAATCCATTGCCTTCTTTCTTGTTAATATTATTGTGGCGTGTTGAAACAGTTTATGCAAAAGGCTGCGCGCTTCATTAATAACGTGCAGAATCAGCATAAAGTCTGACACATGTTGTTCTTTTACTTTTGGTTTCATTTTAACGAATACTAGCCTAATGAAAGGAAAGACATATCCCAGGGAATAATACGGCTGTATGGGTAAAGGTGTTCTGGTTTGTCTTCTATGCTTTGAAGCATATCCATTGGTTTTTTGGGGTTTTTTTTTTTTTTCATCAAAAGATTGGTTACTCTTATTGTGAATAGTAATGCCAACCAATGTTGCTTGTGAGTAATTAGCATAATCGCGTATAGTGAGGCCTTCACCCATTTTAAAGGATTTCATGGAGAAACCTTCTAGATTAGAAATTCTAAACAAAACGGACACTGTGGGAAATTCAACGACATTTTGATGAATGAAGAAATTCTAGCCACAGTTTGTTCATAGCGTTTTTGAAGCGTTGACCGCCAGTTGTTCATGTTTTTACACGACATAGATATCAGTTGTAGGTTACATAATCACCATAACGTTATTTTATCTTCTTTTTTCATGTTGTTAATCACGGATATATCATATTGTACATATTAAGGTTGTACAGAATGTATTTATTAACACTTTACATATATATATATATATATATATTTTCGCCTAACTTTTTATCGTTTATTTTTATCATGACCAATGTTACACGCTCATATCATTCCATGTACGTGTTAATAAGAAGTATGGGCTACACGCACGCATAAATGTACTAGCAGTGCAAAGATGGACGCAAATAAATCGTTTCATATTGATATCTTTGTTCATGGAAAATGTTGTTTTCACAGATTAAGCCCTTTACACTCACTGTTAAGGATGCAGGTGTGCAATATCATCGAAGTCCACAGCGGGTTGTAGTGTAGTGGTGATAGGCGCTTGCTTCAGAATCGTAAGGATAGACGAGGTGCGGGTTCAAACCCGACCTTGGACACGAAATTTTTGCTTTTCCCCTCTTTCATTGCTAGTAGGGCCTTGGTGACAGTATCCAGCCGAAGATGCTCCTGTGGCCGTTTGCACAGCGTTATCTTGAAAATCACTTGTTTTCTACCATATAATGATGTGCATGTCCGGTGGAAAAGTTCGTCAGCAGCTTGCCAACGTCAATGGTATACTCCAGTTTCCTCCAACAATGGAACTGACCCCCCGTCATATTCGAGAAAAGTTCTTGTTTATGGCGTTAAGCACATAATAAACTTAGTATTAACCATTATATAGATCATGTACAGATATCACCTGGGCTGGTGGAATCACCGCACGCTTCGTCACGCATCCTGACACAAAGCCGCAGTCGCACACCCGACCACTTTTCACTCCGGATCTTGGCTCATCAGGAAGCAGTATTGTCGATCTTTGATATGTTCAGCTGAGGGAGCGGTGTCATTTCTGACCATCAGCAGACGGGTAATACATGTTTCTGGTTTAAGTCGACCTGTCAGCTACCTTGTATTGTACTAGGCCGGTTGCTTGAGTGATCTGGACAGTTGACATGTATTGCTGGCGATATGATGCCTGACTCTGAGGTCGCTGGTTCGCAACCTTAGTGGTTTCGGCCAATCTCGAACTCTAGAACCAGAAAGCGTAATATCAATTAACATTAATACTCTTACTTAAATTCGCTTCATTTAAAAGCTACATACAGGCTGACCAAGCCATTAAGCCACCTCACGACCTGGGTTGTCAGGCGCATGCGCGACTGCCTTGATACGCCCGTTTTCAAAAGGCATATAAACAAACTAGGCCTGGCTATCTCTTAACGTTACAGCGAGGACACTGCCGCTGACTTCTTTCCGTTTTCAAGTTATTTACACCATAACATCTGCTTTTCCAGAAAACACTTGATTCTCCATAAACATTTGTGCAGGAAAAAAGGGCGAATTGGATTAAATAAAGCTAAAACAGCCTCGTTTGCTTATGTGTCCTTCGAAAAACGAAGCTAGGTGGTCGCGCATGTGCGTTGCAGCCCTGCTCGAGATCGTGAAGTGGCTTATTTATTTAGATTGATCTGTGACCCCTCCGAGGAATGAGATTTATCTCAGGGGTTTGTTGCAAATGCGTGCATGTACACCTAGCCGTAAAGCGGCATAGTCACGCGACAACGTGACGTCAATCTCCTGTCGTAACGTGTTAGCTCGCAAACCAGTCATTTCCTGAACATGCCCTCCGAAACACTTGCTATAACACAACGACAGACAACTCTTGATCGATACAGTAAGAGCTAAATGCAAAGTAACGTCCTCCTTCTGGAAAAAAGTCTACCCCTATGTACACGCAGGAGACTTTTTATACACAATAACCCATCTGTAACACAAGCGTAGTGAACAAAGGCCAGACATGAAATATAGCTTCTTATATTTACTTGGTCTTTCTTAAGAATTCAAAGCAATCAAAAGGTAGGTCACTTTAGCAATGACGTGCGACATACAATGGCAGGTTTCAGTGTCTCTGTCACAATTTATATTTTGAGGTAAATTACGTACAATTTTAGGATACACATTGAAAATGTCCCGTACAGAATAAGCATTAACGAGGGCCAAATTACTACAGAACAGAAGTTTATCTATATGGCAGCAGCAGATGTAGATTAATCATCATCATACGGACACCCATATCTAATTATTTCAGACGAAGTGATCAGCCCTCTCCACCCAGTCCTCTGATACAAACAGAACTTTACATATAACCAATCAGGTAAACCAACATTTCTTGAAATACATGTACCTTCAATAAAAGGATAAGTCCATTTCTACCAACAACCCCATAAATATGAACGAAAGAATAACTCACGGGTTTTACAGCGGCATCGACCAAGTGTGGAATCCATTTGACACTCTGTCAAAAAAATCTGTTAAATTTGACAGAAAGGCCGTTTTCAAATGATGCTCGAATGTATTCTGTCATTAAAACCGATAATTCTGTTCCAAATAAAGCACACATGTTGTAATCATCAACATAAAGGCTGCATAGACTATAAGTGAACATCATGTTGAATATGATAGGCCCACAGTTTTGTGTTTGTAATAGCAGGATGCGTTCTTGGATCACAAAGACTTCAATTTAACAGATTATTTTTTGAGTGTATACACTGAGGTGCCATGGTGCATGTATAACACAGTTGTCGCCCGGAACATGGATATTGCTAAACTCGCCATGGCACAGTAGTTAATACAATTATAGCTTGACACGCATCACATTTTGGGACATGTCACATTTAGTGGACAAACTGCTCCATGACAACTTTGGCAACGTCAAAAGCGTTACGTAAAAGCCAGACAAGTCCTGCTATCCATCTCCCCCCATGCAGATACGATGACTCTCTCTCACACTGTTGCTAAAATTGGATTAAATTCGTTGACGTTGAACTAATAAAAACCTCAAAACAGAGCAAGGAAGGATCGTCAGGTAGAGTAGTGAAAACTGGTGAAAACAAAAATATGTAGTAAAATGTTTTAAAATGTCAAAACTCTAACGATGGGCTATATGGATGATACTGCCAGTGGAACGTACCCCTTTCCTTTCTTTACATTCGCTACCAAACAAAACTTTTTATGACCATGTTTCAGAAATCTTTCACCCCTTGGTAAGCCTGATACGAGCAATTCTAACATCAGATACTAATATCTGGTTCAAGATACATCCATCATAGAATTCAAATTTATTCAGATTTATTTAGTGGATTTATCGTTTTTAAAAAAAGTAAACTAAAATATATATGAAAGTATTTTTACTCATGGGTTTTGTTTAAGTACTCCGTCTGATGAAGCTTTTTCATTCCTTTACTTTAAAGCTAACACTACATACATGTATTAATGCATACACTGAAGTCGGTTAACCAAAATTGTACAGGAGCGCCTTTTGTCTTAAGAGTAATTTGTATTTCTCTGAGCTGCTTTGATATGATAGGATTCAGATCATATCGGATTCAGGGTCACTGAGAAAAAATAATGGGTCACTTTTCGCGTTACATGGACTCATCCCAGTCAATCATTTGTTTTCGACTCAGTAAGGTCAGTCACATCATCCATGTTGGAGAATAAGTGAGTAAAATGCGAGTAATTTCCTTCGACATATGAGTCAGCGCAGGAGTTCTTATAATAGTTCCGGTGAGTTGTGTAACTGAATGAGTTCTTTCACCGCAAAAGAAAGTCCATTGACCAATGCAATAAGTCCTTGGGCCAAGTAACTGAGTTTCTTTTACCATGTAAGCGAGTCTTTCGAATAGTAGAGTAAGTGCTTGAACTAGGTGCAGAGGTCAAGTGACTATGTTTCTGTGAGTTTTCCGACTATACAAGTGCTTGAGTTTTCAAGTGCATTAAAAGTAAAGAAAGGTGTAAAGCTTCACACCTTTAGTGCCCAAGAATAAAAAAGTAGAGTTTAGTCAGGATAAGGGGTAATACCCAGCTTGACCACTTATTCAGTTTTTTCATCTCGCAACTAAGCAGGCGCTTAGCTGCTTTCAATTCCTTACAAAAAGAGTACAAAAACAATCACAGAGTCCATGCATAAGCATGTAAAGAAACATAAGAAAGCACATGTACACTTAACCATACAGATACATACTGTTCTATGTAACTAAAATTTTCTTCATATTAACCGCCTCACATGCGTGCATATCACTGGTGAGTAGACATAATCATGATAAATCTTCACAAAGAATGCTTCTCCGCTAACAAACAATAAAACTAAGCAAGGCTATGGTGAAGTTCGTAGTATGGCCCCTAATAAAAACATGGCATTACATGTCAAACAAAGTTATCTCCCTTATAGGCACTCCCATGGTTGATGGTCAAACTTTGCTCCATTGCGTGACAAGAGACGAACAATTGTTTGACAGAAGCATACTCATTAATCCCGTGTTGCTAAAGAGTATTTCGCTTTGCGTGATCTTTGATGCACAATTCAGAAATGAAACCATTACTTTTCACGTTTATAAAGGAGCGTTCCTTCCATCACTTCTGTCCAACGTCGTTAACCACGGATTTAAGTCGAAGGAGCACGACTGCGTTATTCTCCAGTTTGTGTACTTCAGGATGCATTAATACCGTCCGCACTGAACAGTTAAATTGGTGTCTATAAATCGTAGACATAAAATGAAAAGCGTCTCTTGGACAAAACAAGGACCATTTAAGCATACGAAATATTAGACTGTAGCTTTATCAAAGACACAACACCCGTAAAACGGTTTGAATGTATTCAAAACAGTTAACACTGAAGGTCTGGCATTCATCTCCATCTGTCAGAGTACTTCGAAACATCAATTCCAAATCAATCAATCTCCAAAAACTTGTAACTTGTTACTGTAACACTTCGCATCAAGACAATACAAATCTGTTCACACAGGCTTCCAATTAACACTGTAAAAAGCCTTCACCTGATCACAATTGTCATTATAATCGCCATTCTGGTTACTGTTGATTGATTCTCGGCATAAGATCCCTGTTTTTATTTTCAGGCATTCAGTCCTCAAGAGCACAATTATCCTTGATGATCTGTCCTGTATATTTGT
Source organism: Acanthopleura granulata (assembly GCA_016165875.1). Lineage (NCBI taxonomy): Eukaryota > Metazoa > Mollusca > Polyplacophora > Chitonida > Chitonidae > Acanthopleura > Acanthopleura granulata. Next base: position 210,522 of record JABBOT010000016.1, on the reverse strand, counting down.
CCTTTATGGTAACAGAAAATTAACGGATCATACTTAAATTCCAGAACTGAACTTCACCATCATTTGTCCCAGTGCTATCGTTCTTCACACGTCATTTAAACATAAGGGATGTCAACTAAAATACGCAGAATTTCGTACATTTAGAGATCTCCGGTGTCGGTTGGCTGGACGAAATGTCGGCGAAGAATCCGCCATGGCTCCAAAGTTACAAACAGGACATGAAATCCATTCCTTATCTACCAGTTGGCCTCAACCAAAATACGCAGAATTTCGTATATTTAGAGATCTCCGGTGTCGGCTGTCTGGGTGAAATGTCGGCGAAGAATCCGCCATGGCTCCGAAGTTACCAGTTGGCCTCAACCATGGACAATTGCCTGACTACACTTCAATAAGGAGACTTGTCAATAAAGCATAGTCATTCCGACATTTCTCTCGTGAATAAATGCAGATAATCTGCTTGGTTAGGGAAGTACATCGAAGCCATGGCGACAAGGCAATAGCTTGTACCTGCTCACATATAGTGGGTGCCTTCGGACCGTTTACAGCAGACATAACCGGAACGAATGCCATCCGACGGTGCACGTTGTTCCTTAGTAGAACAAATGTCAGAATTCATAAAGCCAAAAACATCTAAACCATGTTCATACTCTTTAATATGAAAACTCAAGCTGGGTATCTGAGGGACAATTCACTCAACTGGAAAAGCTGTCCACATATCACAGGGTATATCGATGATGGTACTGGTTGTTCATTCGTCTTCTAAGAAATAAAAGCATACACCATGTCTCTTTGCTGGTTAAAATAGTATGGCCGTCAATAGTTTATCATTTCCCCTGCGATACGTCGAAGCCGCATGTCAGCTGGGGCAACATCTCGTGGCAAATCCCACAAGGGAGACAAGCATAAGCGGGTCGCACACCAGCCAAACACGCTCTGGTGGAAATAGCGACACCTAGTGAGCTAGGCAGGGAAAGCGTCCGGTGTCATGGTAACCGAGGTATCACGTGACTTCGCTGGCTGTCGTCTGCTCCACAATTGATAACTGATTGTCGTTACGGTTTTGGCAGGAAGTAGAAATGTCCTGGAATACCTGGAAAATGAATACATTAATACGCCATCAGTCAATGTATGCTACATCAATATAAAGGAAACTAATACCCATAGATCTGCGAGGAAATCTACTATCATAGGCAGGCAAAAACCCATACGTGTATATCTTCATGGTTGTTGGCCGGTACTGCCGAAGGTCTACACCGGGTTTGTCCACAATATAAACCCGAGAGACATCATATAAGTGAAAAATTATTGAGTAAGGCGTTAAATGACAATCAATCCATTCATCTATCAATCACTAGTATATGCTTGGTTGATTTATTTTCAGCGTTCTTCCAATATGCTACATACGTTGCTATACCTTCTGATGGGTTAACATGTGCCTATACTTGTCCCCTCTGTAAGTAGGGTATCTCATTATATTGGAAAACTTGAAAAACAAAAAATGTACTTTGGATCCAAGAAAATGAGAAATAACTGGCTTAAACTAAAAGGTGTTTACTGCGGAAGGAAAACAGGTTTATCAGTAGACAAACCACAGAAGAATTCAGTCATGAATATTAGGATTGTTTACATACTTTTACATAACAAGGCTTAAGAAAAACACGCTCGCTCTCTGATCGATGGTTCAGTTCCAAATGCATTTTAATTCACTTTTCCTCCACACTCACAATACTTTGCCTTACTTTCTAACGGCCAGCTAAAATTTCCACTATTTTCTATGTTTTGCGTTTTCAATTTGATTGACTGATTTATTTATCTCATTGGTGTTTTAATCAAGAATATTTCACTTATACCACGGCGGCCAGCATGAAATGGGAGGACACCGGACAGCACCCGGGGGGAAACCTACGGCCATCTGCAGCTGGTTGGTAGACCTTCCCATCTACGACCAGAGAGGGCCAGCATGAGCTGGACTTGAACTCATGGCGCCCGAACTGGTGAGAGGCCGTTTTCAATGTGTACTAGAATACTACTGAATGCATATAAACAGCTGTGGAAGAAAACTTGAAATGATTACTAAACGCTTAAATATATGCATTAAAACACACAGTTGTGGAATCTTAACACGCTACCTGTATTAGATTGTCGAGGCCGGTCAGATAGCCGTCCTCATGATTGCCCAGCATCCAAGGTTCCCTGTGAGTAAGGGAGTGATCCACCGACATGGTTTTGGCGAAGTCGATCATCCACACGCCCGTCGTGCCTCGGTTGTCAAACATCACTAACAAAGAGCTGCCTATTAACTGTTGAATACAACAAATAAACACATCCATAAGAACATAATAAATGCAATAAAAACACCCGCTGGGTCGGGTCATACAAAAGACTTCGAAAATGGCACTTGCTGCTGTCTCGCTTGGCGCTAAGTACTAGGAGGTTTGGGGCAGGAAACAGGACTGGTTGGACCAGTGTAAGTATAGTGTGACTGGGCGAGGTGTCATGTCTGTTGTCTTCGGCATGACGTTCCATTGGTGGCAGCACTTTGGCAGCGTGGATTCGCCCTGCCACAAGAAGACACATTAAATACATACATTCTAATAACTCCTCGTCGTCACAGAAACTGAATAATTGTTGAGTACGACGTAGAACCGCAAGCATATAGACATATACACATAAACTTATACGTAAGAACGTGCTAATTACGAATAACGAGTTGTCTGTCAAGTGCTGAATACAATAAAGACATTGATGGGAACATAATTAACAAGGCGTAGCCTAACAACTGCTGAATAAAATAAAGGCATTCCTGACAGCACTGATATGAACTGATGAATACAATGAAGGCATGACACCCTGATGCATATTGCGTGTTCTTTTTTTTTTTTTTTTTGGTTTTTCTGTTGTTGTTGTTGTTGTTTTTTTTTGCATTATTTAAACGTTCGTTTCATACAAAACGTGATACCATCTTATGGCATCTGGGTATTATATAGACGTTCGGAAGAGCCAGTCACAGAATAGCATAGAATATTTGTTCCATACAAAACAGTATAACATCTTATGGCATTTAGTAACGTTTCTTAAAAACATTTTAACTTTAAGTTAAAACTTTTTACTTTAGTGGTTGATGATAAGACAGCAACTAACACAACCCATGGACAGCAAACTACCCAAAAATCCACGTCGGAGACTGAAATATGGAAACGAGTGTGCCGTGAATGGTGCCATCAGCAGCCAAGCAAACCAACAAACCGATGACAGCGTTAACTGCAGCCACGGGGGGGGGGGGGATCACATAGGTTGTGCAAACTTCTGCCATCCGATAGGCCTTCTCGCAGATTTTGCTGTCATGTTGGAACCAGAGAAGATAGAACCTTGAAGATTGGAGTACACATGCAATAGACTTTGGAGAATGTTTTGCAGTACCAATGATCAGTACCGGCGATACACAAACACATTTATCTGATGTTCAACTTGCCTTTTGGTGCTACACGGTTCTTTCAGAGGCCTTAGCTCCAGCAACAATATAAATGTACTAGAAACATTCCTCGGAACACTGTCTATACAGCGCTACCAGCGTATTCATACAGCAATATCTCTAACTCCGTGAAAAAATAAAAATCCAAACAGATGCACTAAACGCCATTTCCAACCACGCGTCTTTTTGGTCACATGGTGCACTATGTTTACAATCTTTATCGAAATCTAACTTGTGCACTGAGTTCTCCTATAGCTAATGACCAGTGGCTAGCTTGTAAACCAATGTTTTCCACCACAATAATAAGCAATGCTGGTTTGTAAACGAGCCATTTTGGGTTCAGGGAATTGAAAACGGGCTACTTTCCGCCGTGTTGTTGTTTTGAAAACTTCGCGGAATGATATGGCTGCCAGCGACAGCAGGTGTTAAAATTTTTGTTACTTCGAGAGGTCTGATCTGTTGCTCAGTGTAAATATTAATAGTTCTACGCAGAGGAAGTTTTGTGGATTGTTTTAAATACATTCTTACCGCTGCTGGAGGATATGAATGGAGCTGAGTGGCTACAAAAAGTATGTTGAGAATTTTATAATTCTGTTATCTTTCGAGCTATACCGCTCATTTTTGTTGCAAAACTTTTCCCATATACTAATCTTGATGACCAGCAAGTTTCAAGGGCCTGAGTGACTGGAATAAGAAATGACAGTTAAATCCGTGAGAACACTTTCGTTCTGGATAACAAAGGCGAGAGTTGTATGACTGGTCCTGAACAGGGGAAACCCTTACATTTTACACACAGGTGCCACTGGCAATAAGTAAGGCAAGGTTAAATATCTTCTTATTAGTATACACAAGTAATTCAAAGGTCCCCATGGCCTAGTGATTGGCGTGTTAGTGTAGTGCAATGAACCAGAAGCCTGTCACTAATGAGGTCCATGTGAGTTCAAGTCCTGCTCTTTCTAGCTTCCTCTCCAGTCCTTCGTCATCGGAGGGTTTGCCAGCAACCTAGGATTGTTTGTGGGTTTCTGCCGGTGTTCGGTTTCTCCCAGTCATAATGCTGAATGCTGTCGTATAAGTGAGATATTCTTGAGTATATAATTAAAATTGCATGTCCTGCAAAACACACAAGTCCTCACTCCGGCGCTACATGGTTCAAAACATTACCTCGTGCTGTTTGAAGAACTCTGAATTTTCAAAGCACTGTCGTAGATTTATCAGTCTGTCTTGGATAGATTTTCTAATTCCGTCAGAGCCGTTGATAAATCTTTCGATGACAGTTCCCACCTGTTGACAAAAGCAGAAGCCATTAACTGACAAGTTCAAGCGTTGGGTCAGAAAGACGGGAAAAGGACTTGTTTTCTTACACCGGCTTTCAATGCTATCCATCTGTTTTGTTGTGGCAGATAGAGAATATATACAAAAAATCGGAGGATAAAGTTTCACCAAGGACGCGTTTGTTTTTTACCACAAAGAGCCTCTTTGATTTTAGACTTTTACATGGCTGTCTCAACAATGTTTTGTTTTTATCTAATTTCCGACATCTTAATCATTATGCCAAGATCAATGAACAGAATTCACATGGCCATCAGTTTGCGTCTATTACTGATCGACTTCCTAGGCTGATTTGGTCATCTTATTCAGGAATACTCAGAAAATCCCGGGTTGGGTCATAAAAGACTTAATAATGATGCTGGTTGCTGCCTCGCCCAGCACAGAGGGAGTTGGAGAAAGGCCCGGTGCAATGTGAGTGTCATGTCCGGTGTCTTCAGCATGATATTCAAGTTGCACTTTGGCGACACGGACTCGCCTTGCCACAAAAAGACACAGTATATATACATTCTAAAGGCCTCGTCGTAAAACATCAGAATGGCATAAAATCCAAGCATACACACATACAACAGTGGTTATATATTTATTTGCTCAGATACAGGACTGACCGAACCCATGAATTAACAGTCGTCGCAGGAGTGAATCAGTCTTAAACATGGAGTTCAGCAGCAATTCAATAAACCAACAAACACAGGGGACAGCCATTTGTCTGAGAATGTCTCTTACCTCCTGCTTCGTCTTCACCTTTTTAAGGTCCGTGACTGGTGTTTGTCCTGATACCTGTTGATAATAAAACAAGCTGGTGAGTGAATAATTGGTTTAGCAATGGGGTAGTTTCGAGATCGAGCTCTAATCGCTAAAGGTAAGAAAAACCCTACTGTGCCATTTGATCTGTCAAAAATGTTTGGCAACTATTTCTGATTACATTTATTATAACATGGGCGTGTAAGAAAAGTTTCAAGTTACTTTGACAAGACGTACGATAGGGAAAATTGAGGAGCTGTAAGCCTTTTTATTTAAGAAGCTCCTGATTGAAGGAGAGGTCGTTTGTACCTCCCTAACACAGAAAGACAGGTGATCGGTAAATTAATGTCAACAAAACTGGCTCACATTTTCGTTAAGTGGAATAGCTTACATGTAGGTATATGCGTCTGTTTCGAGTTTGCATAACCCGCATTTCTCCGTTGCGGGACACACAAGCCCACGTGGTTACATCAAAAGAAAAAAACAACACTAGACCAAAGGTATATATGTATCGATAAAGAAACCTATAGTGATAATCCCAAAACGTCACTTTTCATATTTATGATGTACGATAACCGAGATATCGCTGTTGAAAGTACGGAAAAACGCCCACGTGGGTAAAACTCAACGGTCCGCTAAGCTCTCAATGTTAACCAATCAAGGGCGAAATATTTCTACCACCTGAGAAGATATTTGTCTCCTCTGTGACATCACGGGTACCTAGTTCACCACTTTACCATATAGAAGTAATGTTGAATCAGTTGTTTTCCCTGTGATTACGACACAATTCTGATATACTTCAAAGCCATTTTCAAGGAGACAGTGGTAGTGCAACACGTCTGGGGTTTTTCTCCGCGGTGTCAACCAGGAGATCACAGTGCGTGGCCGTCGATTGTAGTAATAAAGGGGACCGTACTTCACACACAAATAAGTGTCTCGCTTCCCATACCGAAAGGCGCAGGCTACGGATGACGCGAAATCGTGTTTACGACTTCTCTAAAATGGCGTACCCGATGTCCTCGTAAGAATTCCAGAATAAAAGATGATTCATAGTAACCAAGCACGTCACAAAAAATTGCCTATGCCCGTTTAGGTTTGTATAAACCGCTCTTCTGAAATATCTTTGGTTATATTTTTTGTTGTCTTTTCTTTTAAAACGTTGTGACCCTCAGCACACGCTATATATTCAGCCCATTTACACTGTGTGCAGCTCTTTGTGACATCTGAGGCTTTAAATTTTCTCGAGGACTGTTTCAAGTCGAAAACGTGGAAACATATACAAAAAGAAATTAGACCCCGACTGGCCCAAGTCTGTAATGTTGAAGGTAGAAAATGACAATGTGTTATCTGGTGTCCGGAGTATAGGTAAAGCACAAAATTCAACATTTGAACTGATTGAATTCAACTAAGCTATTGAAATCTTGAACTTCTTCAACCAAAAACGTGATTTTTATTGAAATCCTATACATTTTAAAAACAACAGTCTGGTGGCCCATCATGTTCATACGTAATATAAACTAACAAAGGTTAAAAATATTGTGCCGAGAAACAAATCATTTCTAGACAGCGTTAATAAAATAATGGAATAAATAGCCCGAGTCGAGTCACATTTTTTATGACACATAATAGAGTTGTCCCTTGAGCAAGCTTGCCCTTCCCTACCCCACTCCTCCTCTTGGACAAACCACTATTCCTCAAAGAGCACATTCAACATTGGGGCACACAACCAATTGCAGTCGGAAAAAAAATATTCCCCAGGGAATAAATGATGGTCCATGAATGATTCAGGAAGGGAACACAAATTATAACTACTGTACAAAGAGTTTCCTTTGGGGTAATTCCATACGAAGGCACATCGCTTCATTTTGTCACAGTTCGTGCTGTTAACCTCTATGTCGTGAACGCGAGCCCTGAAGGCAATACCAATATTAAAGGAATGATTAATAACGATAAGCACTGACATCTTCTCAGAGGCGCCTGGGGACCACATACATATTTATAATTCAGAAGTGCAAATTACCCCAAAGCCTCAACATCTCTTGAACCATTAAAACAGTCTAGAGCCACGGTGAAGTGTCTAATGCCTTTCCAGTAATTTCCTCACGAGTCCAAACTACCTTTCATCATCCCGACGTCTCTGATGAGCTTCAATCTCTACACCTCCAAAGGTCATCCTCCTTCCACATGTGCGCAGTAATCACATGGTGTCGCTCTGTATAGGCTTGGTGTAGGTCAGAACTACACAGCCAGAAAATTGGTGATGGGCTGGTGTCGTCATCAATAATTGGTGAAGAGAAATGGTGATGGCATACCTGTATCACCATTTATTGCTGATGGGGTTACGCCATCACCATTTATTGGTGAGGAGAAATGATAATGGCCTACCCCAGTAACCCATGTAGTGGTGATGAGGGTATGTCATCACCATTTGTTAGTCATGAGAAATAGTGATGACCCAAAAGATGGCACAAATTAACTCCAATGAAAAGGTGTCATCACTTTCAGGTCTATATCTACGGCTGTGGCAGAGCTTTAGCGCATACTGGACCTTCCAGGCTGTGTGTTAACTCCAAAGACTGTTGTACGTCTGTAATTATTTATACCATGGAGGTTTTCAAGATAAAACATTCACATACACTGTGATATATGGAATACTTCCAGTCACAACACTTGCATAAGAATGTGTATTTTTTTTTCTTTCAACAGTATCCAAGGAAAGGAAAATATAGACCCACGTGCACGACTGTCAACCTGTGTGCCGATTTCTAGAGCGAACTATTTTACTGTTTTGATTGCTTAGATGGCAGCGTCTGTGTTGCTGGTTTCTTTAGAATAAATTAGAAGTGGAAATGCAAAAGGTAGGCCTGCAGACATGTAGCTTGATCATACAGAACTTAGGTGTAGTAGGGAAGAGTTCAGCCTTGGATCTTACTGTGTGGTGTATGGGTCGATAAAAAGGATATTGAAGTTGGGGCGGATGGCCTTATGATAGGAAAAACTGCCTCTATAGACGTGGCTCCGCTGGTAATGGCGGCACTGTGCTACAAACAGGATATTCAGTACTACTCTCGAGTAAAACGAACTCTGAGACACACTGAACAGGAAGTGTGTAGACTGTTTGAAGCACATTTGATAAAGAGAACTACCAGGAAGCTGTGAATTCCTGTAATATTTTAGACAAGAGAAACTGAGGAATTGTGGACATTACTTTGGACGATAATCTTGCGCTGAATCAACCATGTGCCATGCCGCTGTCTTATGTTCATCACGAGTTGTACATGACTATTTTCTTCTGTCAATATACTGTTAAGAATCATTGTCCTGGTTTGCTGTTTTTAGTGTATCATCATTTCACTGGGCTGTTAAAAGGTAACAGGTATGACTCATTTCATTATGGTTTACTCTGGAATTTTGTTATTTCACATCTCTGACAGTTGCTAGTAAAACATGGAGAGACAACGGATTGTTTTAAATATCATATATTAAATGGATAATGCGTGGCTATCTCTCTTTTTAATTGCTGATCAGCCCCTCACCAAGAAAAGGTGATCAGCCCATCACCAAAAATGGTGATCACTAAAGATCCTCACCATTTCCAGCGATCCAGAAATTCCAGAAATGGTGATGGCGGTATATGGCCAGGCTCTTTTGTGATCACCATTTTTTCGTGATGAGCTGGTCATCACTTTTTGGTGATACTTATCGGCATTTTTCTGGTTGTATACACCAGACGCAACTTGCCAAGCACAAGCAAAACGTCAGGGAATTCATAGACTTGTTGTTGAAAATAGGCACTAAAAGGCAAAATGAACTTTAATCATTTGCCTCTTGATTTATGTCTTGTCATTTAATTGACATCATTTAATTACTTGAAAATTTTCAATCATTCACTGTAGCCCAAAATGGTCTACTTCCATGATTTGTAAAAAAGTCTGTCAAATAACGAGCAAAGATACACGCAAGAACAGACACAAAGGCAGAAGATGGATACTCCCCCGCAAGTTCTCTGTTTCAATTCATGGCATGTTAAATAAACAAAAGAACTAAGTGTGCATTACAAATGTGGCAACTTACTCTAATAGCCTCGATTCGAAATCCCAAAGTGGCTGTTGAACTTTCCTGTTCTCTAAACTGGGGATAACAAACAAATAAAAAACATGTGTTGCACTGAAAGAACTCTAGACACGACATTAGTCAGGTTGGCCTACAAAAAAGGTAATCCTACTGAAACCTAGACTTTTCACTTCGACATGCATTTATCTGTACTTGTGGGTTTCCCCCGGGCTCTGCACGGTTTTCTCCCACCATAATGGTGGCCACCGTCGCATAAGTGAAATATTCTTGACTACGGTGTAAAACACTTATCAAATAACTAAATAAATAAATATATCTGTACTTAATGGATTTTTTTTACAATACTTTCATATTAAAACATGCACCTTTAAATATGATTGTTAGTGATAACTGGCATTCTGAGCAAAAAGACACGGCTGAACACTGACTCCTCCACCTTTACATTCTGCTCAAACTTTATAGGGGCCAATTCCACGAAGCCACTTTTGACTTCAGTCCAAGTTTGAAATGACATTTAAGAGACTTATTTTTAGGCCATGTGGGCTAAAATTTAGAACACTTAACTATAGTTAGAAACTGTGTACTGTTTCATGATTTCAAGTTTTGATTAAGGTCAAAACTCTCTTTGTGGAACTGGCTCCATAACATTAGATAAATAACATTTTACAGCGTTTTTATAGACCACTGAGTCCAAAAACAAACCTTCGTGTGAAGTTTAAAGGGCCCTTCTTTGGTAGCTTATTTATCTTTCCATTTCAAAGATTTTGAAAGCTTTCCAACCGAAATAAAGTGCTTTTACGAACTTATTCCAAACTGACGTCTTTTTCAAGGTTCTTTCTGGATTGAAATTCGTGTCACTTCTGATATACATGCACCACACATGCCTTTATTTTTATAATTTCAAGAATGTTTAATTTTAGTAAAGTTCGAGCAGTTTTACTGAAGTACAAACTTGCATTTTTGAGTCGGCCCCAGGGTTACCTATAACACGGATGTGCACAAGGCGGCACGTACTCACCTGCATATATCTCAGCTTGGTTATCGCCCTTTCATCGTGCTCTTCCGCCGTAGGCGCGTCAGGGTCCAACCTGATCATCTTCTCATAAAGATCCTTACGCATCACAGGGTTCTTTACCTCAGCCTCCAAAAAGGTTCTGAACAACGTTGAAACCAATTCTCCAGTACCATTTAGATTGTTATACATTGTCACACATAGGGCACTCTTATGCTTTTTCTTGTTCTAAAGTTACTTACCATCACACACACTACATCAAGTAAGTCACAGCCAAAGTCGGATTTGAACTCGAAACGGAGTCAATTTAAGTAACTGAAATCAAGCATTCTGGGATATGGCGAATATTACGTCACTCTAAAAGAACTGTGCAGTATACGGAAAAGACAGTGGGAACAAATCTGATGAGTTCTCAAAAAAGTAGGTTATCAGGTTAAGACGAAGTGCCAGCCACGGTTTCGAACTTTCGGAACCAGAAACGACGGAGGTGGAGAACTGACAATCACCATTTCACAACACGTGGTGTGGTGTGCGAATTATCTGACTTTCCTCATTCTACGTTCACTATTTGAACAAACAGATCATAAATAAAGCAAGCCAAGGACCTTACCTGCATCCCATCTTAATGTCCATTATATTAGGATCATGAAAGTGGTGTAGAAGATCTTCCATCTCAATAAAAACTGTTAAAATGGTTTAAGGACAATTCCACGGAACACGGACATAAAAACGAGAGACATTTATAGAGATTACATGACAAAGGTGTGTCCTTAGGCGTCACGTTTAGGCTTGTAAATACGTGTGACTTTAAATCTACCCAAAGTTTCCTTAAGTAAGAGCCCACGGCCTTCTGCCTTACACTTACGCACAAAGCGTGCGCTTTCGAGAGGGTCGCGTTGAACAGCGAGGTTAGTGGGTCCTGACATTCAAGGACAATCAACTAGTGACTGAGCTTTCCTGGCATAGGTATTCATGGCTATATTCAAGTATAGTGACATTACTGGGCACTTGATATTAATGGGCACTGGCATTCATGGATAGTGAGATTACTGGACACTATGAATGCTAGATACTGGTATTCATGGGTCGTGAGGATACTGAATATTACTTAGAACTGGCATTTATTTATTTATCTGATTGGTGTTTCACCCCGTACTCAAGAATCTTTCACTTATACGGCGGCGACCTCATTGTGGCGGGAGGAAGTTCCCGACCATCCGCAGGTTGCTGACAGACCTTCTCACGTACGACCGGAGAGGAAGCCAGCTAGAGCTGGGCGTGAACTCATTCATTACGCCGCACTAGCGCGCTAACCCCTTGGCCACGGAGCTCCCTATCCCCCCACCCCCCACAACTGGAAAGTGAGATCACTGTGTATTCACTATATTAACTAGGGGCTGCAAGGTATTACTGGACACTGAGAATATTAGGCATTCGTATTCATGGACACTGAGATCAGTAAGCACTGGGAGTATTGCTCATAGGCATTCATCGACAGTAAAATTACTGGACACCGAAAACATTCTACATTCGTGTCCACAGAAAAAGATCAATGGGCACTAGGAACATTGTTCAATGACATTCATGGACAGTGAAATTGCTGGACAGTGATATTATCTGACCGGGATGGAGCCCTGGGATCCCTCTGCCTACAGGACAACTAATCCCAAGACAGCTGTTCCATAAATGTGCCTCAAACAACATCATTTACTATTGACTGGTTTCAAACACCTTTCCCTTTTCATGTAGTTAACTCAAGAAATGTTTCAACGCGTTATTCCTCTGAGAAGGCGCGAAGTCAAATCCTACTAATGGAGTAGACGAAGAGTGCGTGGTCGTAACCATGAATAATTGACACGCGTCTCTCTCGCTATGAACATCACCTAAGACTCCATTAGCAAATTCAGGAACTCTCTTTCATGTTTCCTCATGGCATTAACATCTCAACTAAGTGTGGGCAGATCGTGGAAATGTTTCTGAAAATGACGACACAGCTTTTCGAGGAATTCTAGCCCAATAAAGCATAATGAATTCCTATTTGAGGTATTGCCATTTGGTTTATAACTCAATTCTGCTCGAGCCATGTGTTTCCGGGGAGGGTTCTACTATTTACATATTTACATAAAATGTTCGAATAAAACCCTCAATGAAGTGAACTGGTAAGAAGCCCGCATTCACTGGTAACATGCAATCATTTACCAACGGCCAAACTGTCGTCGCTGCTCTAGTTTTCACTCTGTATCCTGTACTCCTTTATATTTCTACATAATCTCTCGTTTTAACGCATCAGTTGTTGCGTTCATGTCGTATCATGATTCACTGTTTTCCGTTGAACTAATGTCCATAAGACCGGTGATACAAGTATTTCAAGGCATCAAATTTACACTATCTGTTCGCATTCTGCTGCTCCAATACCATTCCAGGCGTGTATACAACACATTCAGTTATCATCCACCGATCGAAACCACAGTGGCCGTTCTGGGTCAATAATCCAAATCAACCAATATCCAAATGACGTTCAATACAAGGAACCCTCAGGAATCCATCATTTATTACGGTTTAAGGCAATCTTAATAGAATAGTATACGTAACAATGAGATTTACATCAAAAACAAAGCCCACCAAAAACTGTGCCAGAAAATAGCTTGCTTTCAAGTTACGATCTTTGACAATATGAGATTCTACGTTGGAGTTAGAGCATGTGAGCCACGGGGACGTCTCAAGCCATTGTGTTTCCCCTGTGTATGGTCTCGAATGGCTAAACTTCTTCATTTTCAGCACGTATACTTGTCGTATACTGACAGCGCATCACTTATGTTGTGTGTAGCAAGTTATTTTCAAACACAGAACATTTTTTATAGCGTCACTTGGTTCACATAGGAATAGGTTCGCATGTCTACACATGCGAAGGTCGGCCAGCAGATGCACGAATACACCTCCAGCAGTCACGACCTATTCTCAGCTACTGGTACCCCGGTATGGAGAATTATCCCAGTAAACTCTGAGAATCACGGGAAAGGCGTGCATGTACACTACCCACCAGCAGCACAGGAAATGGCCGTTCGACATACTGTTTTCGTAATGTCATTCATTTATTTGACTGGTGTTTGCGCCGTACTCAAGGATATTTCACTTAGGCGACATCGGCCAGCAATATGATGGAGGGAAATCGGGCAGAGCCAGGGGGAAATCCACGACCATCCGCAAGATGCTGGCAGACCAGAGTGGAAGCCAGCATGAGCTAGGTTCGAACGCACAACGATCGCATTGGTGTGGGGCTCCTGGATCATTACACTGTACTAGCGCACTAATACCCTAAGCCACGTTTTCTCCATTGTCGAAACCAGGGTTTTTATATGTCAAACAATAAAGTCATGGTCGTATTTTGACACAAGCCAGTTGGTGTCCTATTTTTGGCCAATCATATTGACACGATTTTTAATCTTCCGGACAATAGCCGGTGTCGTCTGTTTCCTGTTCTGAGCATTAGGGCCTGGTAGCCCTTCTTTTCCAGTGACTTCGTGTATGACGTCACTAATTCGCGTCCTAAGAATGTGATATTCACAATGAACATCTGAGGAGGAGGTATTCAATAGCATGTGTGAATTAATAACCTCATTTACCTGGAGCATTAGAGAGCTCCGGCACGTGGACCACTGACACAAAGGCTGCTCCCACAACTTTACAAGTTCTAAAATTTGATAGTGCTTATCTCGCTTGCTATAATCATTTTCCTAGAGTTGCAAGCATTGCCCTTAAGTTATTTACAAATGTGTTCATTTCAGGCACAGTTGTTACTATCGTATTCGCTCCCTTTAACACCAGATCCCAAAGACATATGACGTAAAAAGAAATCGATGAAATCAATAAAACAGTCTTACCATTCAAGGGAAGACAAAGTCATCAATTCAGGTAAGAAAAATCCAGATCAAATTTCAAACTCGTTAGCTGAAGTCAGTACACACCACAGAGGCTTGTACTATCTGTCTATCCTCTTTTGGATAACATAATATTACGCATACACGTAGTCATATTCAGTCTACAGTGCCTTGTAATACATGCACACCCACCCATAAAGCATGCAGGCCGAGAGCTACGAATGTACCCAGCGACAAAACGATTTCTCACGAATATTTCACAAATTTGCTTGAAAGAACAGTCCGCCTCTAAATGGAATCTGTATCATCTACACCTGAAAGGCCATTTACAACCGAGTCAAACAACATGGACATGTGATTTTTTTTTCTTTGATGCCCTTCACAGTGAATAAAATGTAATCAAATACTGATGCTCCGTGAAGGGCTCTTTGGACCATAATGAAGTAGCTATAAAATACAGGGGCGTCACCGATTATTTTCAACTTGATAAACATCCTCTGATTGATACATTTGCACGTTCAAAATGAATATATATGCATAAAGAGTACTGCATCTTTATTTGTATTTAATGTGGAAATCGAAAAATAAATTTTTTTTTATTTTTCTACTTTGCAGTAAAAAAGAAACTGTGACCTCACTGCTTCAGACAGTTCAATATGGCCTCAAAAGTTAACTGTAAATCTCTATGTTTTATTCGCATTTTTCTATTACTTAAAAAGATGTAAAAAAGGAAAAAAATCATCACAGAAACCATATTTTCTCCCGCTGTAAGTATCAGAAAGGATACAGTCGCCATTGAACTCCACTTCTCTGTAGAATGCTGGTACTACATCTTTGGCCGCATCGTTCATCAACGCTTGGTAAGCCTTCACTTCGCTGTTGTCCTTCGTCAGCCGTTTCTTCCAGATTGTGTCCGGCCCAGCGGGAGCAAACGATCCTTAAAAAGAGACGTTACACACCAAAACTTTAAAGATACTTGTTGAACGAAGTGGGTCAGAGAGAGTTTCATGATGAACTATTTGGTACTTTTGTCAAGGGTTTAACGTAAATTCAGTTTAATTCCGAATCAATACAGCGAATTCTGAAAGACCAATCGCGCCAGTGGAAGACAACTGGTTAAATTTTTGACCATGATGACCGAAGTGGGCAAGATGAAAGTCTTTCGGATGGACTGTGGATCCTTCGCTAACTTTTCATGGCTGTGTTCGGTTTGATGTATCACTAGGAATATGAAACAAGTTAGTTTAATCAGGGACAAGTCTGAAATACACAGCAGAACTGATTTCTTCATTTAATCGCTTTACACTTCAAACAAATCATTTGATTTAAACAATGGATGTCAGGTCCTTCGGTGGAAGAAACCTTCAGTTTGAACGACCCATCTTATTTCATCTGGCACTTAACAAACCTTATAAACACCAGTCTAACCAACAGGGGCTGGAATCGAACACCGGGCCTCACTGGCAAAAGGGTGAAAGGTTAAGAAACAAGCATTCTGGAGGTATAACTTTCCTTTGCATGCACCCAACCGGTCTAACCCATCAGAGTAATAGCTATGTCAAAGCCAAACATACCGGACAAAAACAGGGACACTTTCGTCCAAACTGTCCAACAGGGTTGGTCACTCGTCATACTGAAGCCATATATATACCAACTGTCAATTCATTATGATAAACCGTTGTGGAAATTGTACTATAAAACCAAGACAAACAAAGCCAGGACTTTGAGGGAACTGGACAAAACGCCTTAAAATCAAACTTTATCTCTAACGTGGTAGCAAAGGTGAAGCGGTGTACCAATTTCTCAATTCGATAATACTCCAACATGGAAAGGAAAAAACACACACAAAAACACTGTTTCGCGGGAAAATATCGGTCAGACGTACTGACACATCACCTCCCCCCTCCACCCCAAACCCACCCTCCCCCGTACAGGCAGGACACAAGTATTACGTTCCATATAGGCATCTAGATATTCTTCCTTGCACATAACATGCACATTACCCGTGCCCACCACATCGCTGAAACACTGCCGATGTGATTATTCATAATTATTTATTCACAGGGTACCCGAAAGCACCGACGACAGGATAATTATTGCTACCTGATCACAGATAAGCAATAACATTATCCTACCAGAGTGGTCTATTTCCTTTTTATCACTTCCTGTTCACGAGTCAACAATGAGCTACCGTAACGCAAACTCTAGCAGCAATGATCGAAACCTACTCCATTTTGTTTCTGCTGCATACTTAGATGTGATAACGTTAGGGGGGTATTCGTGACAACGCTGCCATGCGGCACACATTGGATAAAACCTTCTCCGGGTGAAAGCCCCAATAGATCACACGCTAATCGTTTTAGTACGAAGTTTCATTTTGGCAAACAAATGAAGATAAAATGAAATTCTTTCCGGTTATCTGCAGCATTACAATGCTACAGCAGTATCATCGATGATACCGGTGGAGTTTAAAACTCATCTCTACACTTAATACTGTGCAAGGAACGTGAGCTAATTATGGCTTTTGCAGTAGAAAGACTGTTCTGTATAGGTTTTATGCATCACGTACAGTACGTCATACATCTCAAACCAGACTCTTCTCGCAGCCGCTGAGTCTATAGAGCTTAATGAGGGACAACTGGACTCCTGTGGAACACGACTTGAAAAGGATTATATTAAGAAATATTCCATGGCAACCGTGAAGCCTGCATTGGAAAATACAATTTCTGTATTATGAAACCAAGATGAGTTCGAGACCCTTACATATTGATCCCATACAATCGCGACGACGTGTGCCACATTAGTTTGATTTAGTGTTGGGTTTGTATTTAATTGGGTTTATCCGATTGGTGTGTTTCGTTGTACTCAAGAATATTTCACTTATACGACGGCGGCCAACACCATGGTGTCGTTGGCTTTGTCGTTTAAATGTATCACATAGGTGCACAATACTGGCTGGTTCAAATTTATAGTAATTTTAAGCCGGACATATTGCAGAGAACACATTTAACACAGCCTGATTCATTGATTTGGGCAACAACAGCCGCATATGAATGGCCAGTTTGGGCAAAGTTTGGTGTCATTTATTTATTTGATGGGTGTTCTACGCTGTACCCAAGAATATTCTCTTATACGACAGTCGCCAGCATTAACCAGGCAGTGCCTGGAAGAAGCCTTCGACCATGTATCCGCAGATGGCTGGCAGACCTTTTTATGTGCGAACCGAAAAGAAGCCTTCATGTGCTGGACTTTAACTCGACCGTATTACTGAGAGGCCCCTGGGTCATTAGGCCGCACTAGCGCGATAAGCACCTCGGCTACAGAGGGCCCAGCTTTGGTGTTACAATTAATATGTAATATACAAACGGGGGTGAAATAATCTCAACGATCCCATGGTTGACATCTATCCATGTCCAAATCAATTCAAGCTACTATCTAACGTTCACGTTTGTACCACATGGACGTTATAATGCTTTAATAAATACTGGTCCGATGGACACTATTTCCTCCTATTTTAGAAACTTCTAGAAACATTTCTAAATGCAGAATTTTTCATGTGGAGCTACATAACACAACTTTCAGGACGTCTTTTTTTTTGCACAGTTTTAGTGAACGGCCAGATATCAGAGATATCTCCTGTTTATTTGGGAAATACGTAAAAGTAGGCCTTATTTTACGCTTTATCCAAAAATTCAATGCAAATAAAACTCTCAAATAAAAGAAATGCAGGCGGATTCTGTGCTCTGATAGTTTCAATTGTAATATCACTTATCTGAGTTCGTTTGCATGCAATAACGACGAAAAAAGTCATCCCGCCTTGTCTCAGGAGATCAATACAACATAAATACAAAAGCATTAACATCTATCGGAGCAATCAATTTTTTATACAAGAGCTTTCAATTCAGTGAAGTCCGACCTTACAGCCTTGATATTTGATCATATTCCTTTATTTATTTATTATTTGATTGGTGTTTTACGCCGTACTCAAGAGCATTTCACTTATACGACGGCGGCCAGCATTAAAGTGAGAGAAAACCGGGCAGAGCCCGGGGGAGCGCACAACCACCCGCAGGTTGTTGGCAGACCTTCCCACGTACGGTTTGATCATATTCATGATTTCAGTTCTTAGAAAAAGTGCTACTTTTCAGAACGAAAGGACAGGACACAGTAAATGCATTTTCCATTCGATAATGGAAACATCTCTTCAGATGTGTCTCACTTTATTCATCCCCAATCAAGCACCAAATGTCACCGATATACATCATATACAGCGATATGCACGCCGTTAATTTATGAGTGAACGATTACGGCTTAACGCCACGTCAGCAGTATCTCAGCCATACCGTGGCGACGCCGTCACTGAAGTGAAAAGTTCATGGACGCCGTTTCAAACACCAATCAAACAAACAAATAAATATGCATTCTGTCGGAGTAATTAAGAGATGGCTCAGTCTGCGATCTGTCCATCTGTCCATTCGTGAAAACCGGACTAACCCATTTTCCACTGTGATTTGATACCTCGTCTGTACACACCATCATCATACATGTATATATCAAGGTTATCAACTACTCGCGGCTTGAATTCTGAACTCGGCACTACACGCGCAATTCCGCAGACATAGCCAATAACGGTACTTCACAACAACGTACTATGGATCTCTACATAGAACTAACTGACCCCGGGGGTCCCATCGGCTCTGATACACGTGCAGTCATTAATGCCGTGATCAATAAATCGATACGCATACAGACTTCAGTACTTTCGTGCTCATGATGCCATTGATGGGTCTATCACCATGTATATCCAGCAACAGTCTGGGTATTTGATTGAAAAAAAGAAAATGAATTATACGTATTAGGGAAATTTTGTGAAACATAAGAGAGAAAAAAGTCATCAGAGATTCTGCACAATCACTGGGGACAGAACCTTTGAGGTTACAGTATTGATTCCCCTTCCTATTTACGTAGTATATTTGTCAACTTCATTCTCCAAAACATATATCCTCAAAATCTGGCGCTGTGCCATGTCATAACACCACATGCAGCTTGGATTTTCTTTACAACATATCAAAATATCAACAGATCATGACCAACATTTTTGCAGCTATTGCTGCTTGAAGTGACTTAATTTCATCTTGTTCCCTTAGAAACCTCCAGGATGGGGGATGGGGGAAGAGGGCGTAGTAACCTTGGCAAAAATGTTTTCAGTTCCATCCCAAGAGGGCAAAATTCTGATGTATTTTAACCAGGTGTAAAATAACAGTGTAGAAATTAATAGTGTATGAACAACACAGATTAACTGCGTCACAGTATTAGCCAATCACTGCTACAGCTTTCTTCAATTCAGAGCCCAATCTTGGACCCAAGTGCCTGAATTGCGCACTTGGACATGTATCGTTAAACAGCCTTCAAGGAAGAGAATACCATTATACACTATACCATTTAAGCCACTACAAATACCATAAAAAGGGAAACAACAAGGACATTTGCTTCCGTAAAATTACAACAAACAAAGACATCAGACACATAAATTAAGCCACTGAGCGATTTGTGAAGGACTTCATTCTGTTTCCAAAGCGGTCCCAGAAGGTATACAAAATGTTTCTCATCAGGCCATAGGCCTTTGATGTGAAGTACCGCCGTTGGTTACACTGGAGAAATGAGACTGAACTGATCAATAGCGTAAACGTGAATCCGATTGTCTGAACGCCACTGGAAATCCATACCTTCGACCAATATGGCGATAAGCTAGGGCATACACGTGTTCTACATGATGCATCATCAATGGTTTTACGACGCCCTGTCACAAGAAGACACACTATATGCACACACCAGAAGGGACTCATCGTAGTTATATGACTAAAACATTAAGTACGACGTCAAACCACGAGCACTCACTCGCTCAGAAGGACTCCTCGTCGTCATATGACTCAAACATTGTTAAGCACGACGTTAAACTCCAACCACTCACACACTCACTCAATGGTTTTCGCTGCCGTGTCATGTCCATCCTATTTCAATCGTCGTAACAAAGTGAAGAAGGCCCGAAAAATGCAAGTTCAGTTCTGAAAGCTGTGGGGAATTATTTATGTAGGGTACACAAATTTTAGCCCCAGCATTGTGGTAATTACAGTTCTCTATGGGCTGACCATTGTTGATTAAAACAGCTTGAATTCCTGAAACACATCTTACTGCCTTAGTGCAAATCATTCCACGGAATGGAGTAGGCATGTAAACATATTTATGTCACACTATTTGTTGAGTAATTCCAGACTCCCCATCGATGACCTCGAATGAAGAGTCTATTATTTAACATCGCTACACCTTTCTAACCTAATTCTACTTAAGCCATATAGTGCCATGACGTCTACATTGCTACCACTTATAATGCATTTCAACTAACAGAAAGAAAACAACCCTAAATGAGGAAAATTGAGATGCGACACATTTCCACCGCTTTCACGTATGACCATTTGCCAACTATGACACTGTTGTCGCCACCTTGCAGTCTGTTATCCGCTTTAGAAGTGTTTTGTATATTAGGACTTATGCCGTTTACCAGTTACCACTTGTCAACTGTCACATTGTAGATGCTGTGCTGGTTTTAAACTTTTCATGCTATAAGTTTGTGTCATAACATATGTTTATGATGTGAATTCGCTGCAACAACCGTGAATTGCCAGGGGGGTGTAAAGAGAATAAATGCTATACCTAGGAACGATCAGCAACGCATTGCAAATCACGGTGCCCATATAGAGCCGCTGCAAACTTCCTTCAAATATGTACAATGAGCGTGAGAAGGTCTGCCAGACACATACCGATGGTCGTGTGTTTTCTCCGGAATATGGTATACGACTTCAGTGAAATAAACAAATGACAAGTATGCCCATGTCTTTTCCGAAGTGTGTTGTAATGTAAAATTATGACTATACTTGGGAAAATGGCCTCCAAGAGATTGGGATGTTGAGAGACTGTATTAAGAATGTCATGTTTCCATATAGTTTACTTATTTTTCAGAGCTAAACGAACGACTGTTTCACTTATCAAGACATATTGCTTTTAACTCCTTAAAAGCAATTCCTTAAAACCAGGACACCAAATACATCCTGAATCAAATTCAATCTAATTATTGGGATAGGTTCCATTCCTTTCATAAGACAGACAATCCCAGACAGAGGCAATCTGCTGACCACAAGGACCAGGTCAGAAGATAATGATGCCGTAATATTTAATGACCCATATCACCTTTTGTCTTCCAATTCAAATCATTATTTTGTGGGGCGTAATTGGTCATTTATTTTGTCACAGTGCAATCATCATTTTGTCGGACAATAATCTGTAACATCTCATTTCTTATCCACGTGTTCTTTGTGCAGCATTTCCATAATCATCTTCAAATTCCCGGGGCACATCATACTCCAAGGTAGTGGATCAACCTCAAATCGCGTCCGACGGTTATGTTCGATATGAGGAAATGTACGAACAAATCAGAATGTCAAAGTGTGACATATCGAATACCTGGCAATATCCTTCAGGATGACAGTGCGACAAATAAACATTTGACCTTTGAGGGTGAAAAGGCTTCAAATTCTCACAGAAAGATAGACTTAAGTGTCTTGGGTTCTGTATGATGTCTCGTTAATTCATTCAACGGCACAATTTATTACCACAAAACCAGTGTGTCCATGACATTAACATCTTCAGTAAATTTCTCGCGTTTTAGAGATGAGCACAGTTCCCTTGTAAGTAAATTTAAACAGAGTGTTTAGAACATCTGGCGCTGTGCTCCATAACTGTCTTCTTCAGCTCATCCCGGGGCTAAAGGCTGTACGTTTGGACAGATAAACGGTTCCAACCAAAGCCCACTGAGATATATATTTTGACTGACAACTTGTGAGCTAGCAAGGTACATGATTTGGGTGCTGATTTAATTACATTTGTAATTTGCCTTGTTTGAATTCTTGCATCATACTCCCACCGTTGAAAACTCGACTGTTTCTCTCTTTAATGATTGGCTCTCAATTTCTCACTTCATTTACTTCTTTACAGTTTATTTATTTGACGTTTAACGTTGAAAACATTTTCTAAACTGGCCAAGCTTTTCTTGACCTGGAACGTCCACCCTGGCTGGCGATTGGTTTAATCCTGTATGTTTCCACAACATGGACCTCAAATACCCTGTGGATATTTCAGCTCGTTCACCTACAGAGCACAAGCCGTTCCCCTCTAAGATTGTGTCTTCTTTGTTTTGATGGCAGATTTGCCATGCACCTGGTCTGGTGAAGGTGGAATACATTTCTGTTTCTTTATGGTGCAGAGAGGTGTGGTGTGGCGCAGTGTGATGTTCCGTGGTGTGGTGTGGTGTGGCGTGGAAGCCGGATCCATTCAAAAGAACAAGGTGCACCATGCACTTGTTATGATATTTGTTCATGCCCATGTCATATTAATGAGTACGTAAGGTAACGTAGGCAAATTTTTGGACTGCCTTATGGAACCGCTGAGTTTACAGAAAATTGTTTCGGAAGGATATATTAAAAATAAAGGTGTAGTCTAACATAGAATAGAATTTTACATCAATGAAATTTCAGTGTAAAAGAAAACATTTTGAAGTAAATTTTCTAATCTACCATAGAAGTATTACATAACTTAGTCAAAAAAAACCCTAAACATTAACGTCTTAAATATTATAACTGCAATATAGTTAGTATAGTAGGATCTGAAAAAAACTGTCAACACTCATTAACACATGATGACATAAACCGCCAATCGATTGAAAAAAAAACAGCAACGCGGACTTTGCAGACCTGCCAGGAGAGCCAAACTTTCATCTCTTCAACGTGTGGTATATGACATTACTCTAGCCATAAAAACCAAACGACACCCTTTGAGGCAATACAGTAAATTAAAAGATCAAAGTTCTTTTGTAGGGAGAGTTATCATTTCTTGTTCACATAAACACTAAGAATGTATGAGGGAGGGGGTCATTCTCACCCTCCCCACAATGTCCCATTAACCTTTAGTTTTAACCAATTCTGTGTTCACATTATTGGTGGAGAAATTTTTCCAGCACGATCTACTTAGAGGGTGGGAAACCGTACATGAACTTGTTTGTCATCCACGGGAGGAAACATCTAATTTGGCGCGATTTATTACCAATTCTTTTTCTCATTCTCGCTCGCATCCTGCAGAGGAAGAACTTTATCGGCTGCATTGCACTGGTCATAACAATACATCAAAATACTGTATGAAGGCGAGGCCTTGTAAATGAGATTGATGGGCAAAGGGAAGAGGAAGAGGGTTTCCTGTTCAGGAAACTCCATAGTTCTCTCAAGGCTTACCCGGATGTCCGGCCAACTGTACCCAGGCATTCTTCCGGTTCTTCAGAAGGACGTCACTGGCGGGTGCTGTCAGGTCAAGTGCATTCTGTGGAGGCAAAATAGAGACGGCTCATATAAGTTTGCTCATGTGAAACGATTGTCGGCCAAAATTCCAGCTCGCAGGATCCCTAAACTGTCTTTGAATTATATCAGACTTTTCTACAATGTATTTGTCGTTGTCTGAACAATATTAGGGTGTTAAACCACTCGTGACAATTCTCTACCTCCATTTCCTTCAGGACTCCAGCAGAACGCATATGTTCTTACACGTACTTTTGTTCTGGAAAAAATAACTAGTTGCACAAAAATGTGGCGTTCTCTTAACTCAAGAAAACTACTCTTAACCTGGCATATGCCGGTTCAGACAAATCCCTATCTGAGACCATGGTGATATAGAAAGCTGGATATCCCCAACCAATATCTGCCTACAACATTGCCGTTGGCTTATCCACAGAGTACGAACAGGCTATCGTGGAAACAGCTCACCGTAGTGAACTCTGAGTTACACTCTCGAGTGCAAGGTCCTAGTAGTTACTGATAGATCAGACAAAGCGTTGCACACATGCAAGGGGTTTTAGGACTCAAAATTAATAATACATGGCTGGTGTAAGCTGTCTTTACTCGCTATGTTGCTGTCTTTTATACTGTATGAATGGCAAAAACCTAGGATTCCGCTGATGGACAAATTATCCCACAGGCCGGATCGTTTTGCATTGTTTTCATGGAAAGCTCTTTTTAAACTGCAATTAACATCGCTGCACTTTTCCCCCCTCATTTTACGTATGTCATGGCGCTGGGCTGGGGGTGGAGGGTTGTTGCTACATGTATTTTTTAGCATTAACATAAATAAGTAAGTATAGATTACATAAATAAGTAAACTGACAACAGACCAAATTTCACCGGATACGTATGGCCATTTGCCAACCGTCACACTGTCTCCTTAGTTCTGGTTTCACCAACTTATTTTCCACAATGGCCCATAAAGTATTTCATCAATGTTTTCAAGTTTCTCCATAGATTTTTCTGTATGAACAGCCGCTTCCAGTTGGTATTTCCACAGGAGGATCTGTGTAACCATGTGAAATTAAGAATCTTAAATGACAAGGAAAAGGGTGTTCGCCTCTTCCCAGTTTCATTATAATGGATTTTACCCCAGTGGAGTTTATAGCAGAAGAGGGGAAGTAATTTGGGTCACATAAGCATGCAAGTCTAACTTCAACTTCAACTGCTGTTTAACCATCACGGAGATTTATCAGAGAGTCAACTGCTATCAAACTTTGGAGGACATTCTCGGTTATACCTGTCAGACAGTCCACTGTTAATAAATTCTGCAGGATACGATTACGATTACACTTCTCAGAGAGTCAACTGTTAACAAATTCTGGAGGATACATTACGATTACACTTCTCAGAGAGCCAACTCCTAATAAATTCTGGAGGATACGATTACGATTACACTTCTCAGAGAGTCAAGTGTTAACAAATTCTGGAGAATACGATTACACTCCTCAGAGAGTCTATTGTTAACAAATTCTGGAGGATCCGATTAAGATTACACTTCTTAGAGAGTCAACGGTTAACAAATTCTGGAGGATACGATTACGATTACACTTCTCAGAGAGCCAACTGTTAACAAATTCTGGAGGATACGATTACGATTACACTTCTCAGAGAGTCAACTGCTGCCAAACTCTGGACGACATGGTCATGATAATGCTTCTCGGAGAATCCCCTGTTATCAAATTTTGGAGGAGAGGATCACGAATAGACTTCTCAGAGAGTCAGCTACTCCTGAACTCTGGAAGACATGGCCAGAATTATACTTCTCAGACAGTCAACTGCTTTCAAACTCTGCAAAAGATGGCCATCATTATACTTCTAAGAGTCAATTGCTCTTAAAATCTGGAGGACACGGCCACAATTATCATCCAGCCGATATGGGATGAGAACTGGCCCAATTCACCAAACTGTAAAAGATCTTATTTAGGAGGTGTACATGTCTCAGAAGGGTCTCCAAAATGATATACCAAAAGTGTAAGAGGAGGAACAGGTAATAATTGACATAAATGCAACATAAATCACTAATAATTAGATTCCCAGCCACAATCTGACTGAAGTACTCATCACATACCGAGGTATAACAATGTCAAACGTTACAAACATAAACTCAAACAAAATCAAAGATATTAAAGGACAAACCACTATTTTGAAAACAACCATAAAAGCAGTCATTTTGATGATGTGCTTTCGTATTAATTGTATTGATTTTTCTTAACTTTTTCCAACCGTGTCAATGGTGTGCTTTTTATGTATTTTTTACTGTCTATCCACTTGGATTCATTACATGCTCTGTTGTTTATTATCCATTCACTATCACCCTCATTACATTTTTTGTTGCTTATCCTCTTTTTTTTCTATCATTCCATGCCCATTGCATTCTTTGAAGTTTATTCTCTTTTGTCTACCTCCCATGTCGGAGTTCCTTGGCATTCTTTTCCATCTATTCTCTACAGTCTATAATTCATATGTCGCATGTCCACTGCAATCTTAGTTGTACATTCTCTTTTGCCTATGATCCATGCCACTGTTACTTGTATTCGTTTTCATCTATTCTCTACTAGCTATAACTCGTGCCCATTACATCCTTTGTCGTTTATTCTCCAATCTATCGACCCTTGTCTGTAACATTCTTTGTTGTTTTCCAATGTCCGCCACCCCATATTCGTTGTCGTCTTTGGTGTTTATCCTGCACTGTCCCTCACCCCATATCCATTGCACCCTTGGCTATTTATTTTCCGCTGTGTATCACCCCATGCCCATAGCATTGTTTGTTGTTTATCCTGGATTGTGTGTTCCAAGACGTTTATACACCATTGTGTGAAACAATGCCCATTGCCTTGTTTGTTCTTTTATTCTCCTTTGCCTAGCACACCACTTCCACTGCTTTCTTTGCTGCTTTATCTCTACGGTATATCACCTCATGTCCATTGCATTTTTCTTGTGTATTCTTTACACATTCTTTTTCGTTACCCAAATCCATAGCATTCCACATTGTTTCTTCTTCACAGTCTATCGCTCAATCTCCATTGCATTCTTTCTTGTTTGTGCACCACTGTAACCCCATGCTCACTGCATCCACTGTTGCTTATTCTCCAATGTCTATCGCTCCATCTCCATTGCATTCTTTCTTGTTTGTGCACCACTGTAACCCCATGCTCATTGCATCCACTGTTGCTTATTCTCCAATGTCTATCGCTCAATCTCCATTGGATTCTTTCTTGTTTGTGCACCACTGTAACCCCATGCTCATTGCATCCACTGTTGCTTATTCTCCAATGTCTATCGCTCCATCTCCATTGCATTCTTTCTTGTTTGTGCACCACTGTAACCCCATGCTCATTGCATCCACTGTTGCTTATTCTCCAATGTCTATCGCTCCATCTCCATTGCATTCTTTCTTGTTTGTGCACCACTGTAACCCCATGCTCAATGCATCCACTGTTGCTTATTCTCCAATGTCTATCGCTCAATCTCCATTGCATTCTTTCTTGTTTGTGCACCACTGTAACCCCATGCTCATTGCATCCACTGTTGCTTATTCTCCAATGTCTATCACTCCATCTCCATTGCATTCTGTCTTGTTTGTGCACCACTGTAACCCCATGCTCATTGCATCCACTGTTGCTTATTCTCCAATGTCTATCGCTCCATCTCCATTGCATTCTTTCTTGTTTGTGCACCACTGTAACCCCATGCTCATTGCATCCACTGTTGCTTATTCTCCAATGTCTATCGCTCCATCTCCATTGCATTCTTTCTTGTTTGTGCACCACTGTAACCCCATGCTCATTGCATCCACTGTTGCTTATTCTCCAATGTCTATCGCTCAATCTCTATTGCATTCTTTCTTGTTTGTGCACCACTGTAACCCCATGCTCATTGCATCCACTGTTGCTTATTCTCCAATGTCTATCGCTCAATCTCTATTGCATTCTTTCTTGTTTGTGCACCACTGTAACCCCATGCTCAATGCATCCACTGTTGCTTATTCTCCAATGTCTATCGCTCAATCTCCATTGGATTCTTTCTTGTTTGTGCACCACTGTAACCCCATGCTCATTGCATCCACTGTTGCTTATTCTCCAATGTCTATCGCTCAATCTCTATTGGATTCTTTCTTGTTTGTGCACCACTGTAACCCCATGCTCACTGCATCCACTGTTGCTTATTCTCCAATGTCTATCGCCCCATCTCCATTGCATTCTTTCTTGTTTGTGCACCACTGTAACCCTATGCTCATTGCATCCACTGTTGCTTATTCTCCAATGTCTATCGCTCAATCTCCATTGGATTCTTTCTTGTTTGTGCACCACTGTAACCCTATGCTCATTGCATCCACTGTTGCTTATTCTCCAATGTCTATCGCTCCATCTCCATTGCATTCTTTCCTGTTTGTGCACCACTGTAACCCCATGCTCATTGCATCCACTGTTGCTTATTCTCCAATGTCTATCGCTCCATCTCCATTGCATTCTTTCCTGTTTGTGCACCACTGTAACCCTATGCTCATTGCATCCACTGTTGCTTATTCTCCAATGTCTATCGCTCAATCTCTATTGCATTCTTTCTTGTTTGTGCACCACTGTAACCCCATGCTCACTGCATCCACTGTTGCTTATTCTCCAATGTCTATCGCTCAATCTCCATTGGATTCTTTCTTGTTTGTGCACCACTGTAACCCCATGCTCATTGTATCCACTGATGCTTATTCTCCACTGTCTATGACTCCATCCCGATTGCATTCTTTCTTCTTTGTGCATCCATTGTAACCCTATGCTCATTGTATCCACTGTTGCTTATTCTCCAATGTCTATCGCCCAATCTCCATTGGATTCTTTCTTGTTTGTGCACCACTGTAACCCCATGCTCACTGCATCCACTGTTGCTTATTCTCCAATGTCTATCGCTCCATCTCCATTGCATTCTTTCCTGTTTGTGCACCACTGTAACCCCATGCTCATTGTATCCACTGTTGCTTATTCTCCAATGTCTATCGCTCAATCTCCATTGCATTCTTTCCTGTTTGTGCACCACTGTAACCCCATGCTCATTGTATCCACTGTTGCTTATTCTCCAATGTCTATCGCTCAATCTCCATTGCATTCTTTCCTGTTGTGCACCACTGTAACCCCATGCTCATTGCATCCACTGTTGCTTATTCTCCACTGTCTATCACTCCATCCCGATTGCATTCTTTCTTGTTTGTGCACCACTGTAACCCCATGCTCAATGCATCCACTGTTGCTTATTCTCCAATGTCTATCACTCAATCTCTATTGCATTCTTTCTTGTTTGTGCACCACTGTAACCCCATGCTCATTGCATCCACTGTTGCTTATTCTCCACTGTCTATCGCTCAATCTCCATTGCATTCTTTCTTGTTTGTGCACCACTGTAACCCCATGCTCACTGCATCTACTGTTGCTTATTCTCCAATGTCTATCGTTCCATCTCCATTGCATTCTTTCTTGTTTGTGCACCACTGTAACCCCATGCTCATTGCATCCACTGTTGCTTATTCTCCAATGTCTATCACTCCATCCCGATTGCATTCTTTCTTCTTTGTGCATCCACTGTTGCTTATCCTCCACTGTTTATCTCCCCATGTCCACTGCATTCTTTCTTGTTTGTGCACAATTGTAACCCCATGCTCATTGTATCCACTGTTACTTATCCTCCATTGTCTATAACCCCATGCCCATTGCATTCTTTCTTGTTTATTCTGCATTGTGTGTCTCCCTGTGTTTGGGCGACATTGTGACACCCAATATCCACTACATGTTTTGTTCCTCATTTTCTGTTGTCTATTATCCCATATCCATTGCTTTCTACTGCGCATGTAATGTCTCTCATTATATGCACCCTTAGCTGTTTATGCACCAATGTCACCCCATGTCCATTACAACCTCTGTTCCTTAATCTCCACTAGTCCATGCCATACATCACAAGTCCATGCCATTCTTTGTTGTTTATTTTCCACTGTATGTCACTTCGTGCACATTGCAGTCTTTTCCTTACCCTCCAAAGTCTATCACGTTCGCTCCACTCCCCTCTGCACAACTGACATCATACGTTTCAATATCTCATATCGGCCCTGGCGACTTCGGTAATTAAATGTTTAAAATGAACTTCCCCATATAGCAGGACGTAATTTGCACATTATCTATTGGCTTGTTTATTGCTCCTCCCCCTCCCTACCCATCCAGTCTATTTTCGTAGCTGATTTTGGATGTCTTCATCCTCACGTAACTCACCAAAGACATAACTACATCATTTTTTTTCTCCATTTATGAGATGAATGACACAGGAGGACTGAGACATAACGCGTGTGCAACAAACACGATCATCACTCTTACAACGTGCCACAGCCCAGAGGCGTATATCCGCATTGTGTCGGACTTTGGCTTCACTTTGCAATTACTGAACCAGATAAACACGACATAAATTTATTTACTTATTTATTTATTTATTTGTTTGATTGGTGTTTTACGCCGCACTGAAGAATATTTCACTCAGACGACGGCGGCCAGCATTATGGTAGGAGGAAACCGGACAGAGCCCGGGGGAAACCCACGACCATCCGCTGGTTGCTGGAAGACCTTCCACGAACGGCCGGAGACGGAGCCAGCATGAGCTGACCTTGAACTCACAGCGACCACATTGGTGGGTGGCTTCTGGATCATTGCGCTGAGCTAGCGAGCTCATCGACTGAGCCGAGGAGGGCCCCAACACGACATAAAGTCAAGATAAGGATCAAGAAGCGCATGATTAATATGAATACAGTTGTCAAATATATACGGCTGATATACGAACATCGGTTTTCCACACCTGGCTTTACAAACACCAACAGAAATGTGTCGTCGCCTGGGAAAAGTGTAGTCTTTGATGAACCCTGTTTCGAGATAGCGGTGTGAAACTTGATAAGGTTGAAACACGCCCTGTGGTGTGAGCTTCACAAGAATCTACTAATTCAAGTTTATTTCTTGCTGGTTATTTATTTAATTTTTTGATTGGTGTTGGCTGAAAAAAGTTTTGAATTTACATGACAGCGATAAGTTACCGGCGGAGAAAACTGAGAGTCACGCTTGTTGTTTCATGAATACAGACTTTTGCTATTGAGCGTT
Organism: Acanthopleura granulata; assembly: GCA_016165875.1. Classification (NCBI taxonomy): domain Eukaryota; kingdom Metazoa; phylum Mollusca; class Polyplacophora; order Chitonida; family Chitonidae; genus Acanthopleura; species Acanthopleura granulata. The sequence continues at coordinate 179,455 of JABBOT010000016.1, read as the reverse complement.
TTTGGAACACAACGCCTTAATGCTGTTGCCAGCAATTACAAGAGTGGTCGATGAATAGTGTAAAGTTAGTTACGACTATGTGAGAACATTGCGTCACATTACCCCTTTGATTACCCCTTCCCACGTCCGACCAGTGAGGAAATCAGCATTGAGCTCGATTTGAACTCACACCGGCCGCATTGCTGAGAGGCTCCTCGGTCACTGCACTGCTCTAGCGCGCTAGGCCCCTCCGTCACGGAGGCCCGATGATCGCCAGGATACAATACGGTACGACTATTACCATCATTTCTTGCCTTGAGAGACTCTGGAAGAGAGTTAATCAGCATTATGAACCTGTCTAACCACGACGAGCACTTTTCTAGCCACATTTCTAAATGTCATCTAGGGGTGTAAATGATTCAGGATCGTTATGTTTTCAGTACCAGTGCTAAGACAAGCGGGTGCTATCAGCTTGCGATTTTTAATATGAAAAGACAACAGGCCTGCCAGAAACCTGTGGATGGTCGAGAGTTTCCCCCGGGCTAAATCAATTAAATAAATCAAAAAGAAAGGACAACTTCAGAGCCTGATAGCAAAAACGGAATAGCGATGGCAGTGTGATAGTTGGTAAATAGCCAAGCATAGCCAACTCGTGTCAATATGCCTGATCTGACCTGATAGGGCTTTATTCTAACTGTTCGCGTAAAGTCGCTGGCATGGAACTGGAAAGTGAAACGCAATGATGCTAACTGCAATTTAATAAACTTCAGTGCTCCAGAACTACTCAAAGTGCGGCCTTGTCATTACCTTCATTAAACAATCAAATGAAACAACACAAAAGGGGCCAAAACCTCGGGGACTTCACCAGCAGAATCCCGAAATATGCAAGTACACAATAGAAAAAAAGGAATTAAAGGAGACCAATGATTCCTCTGATGGCATATCTTTGTATTTTTGTATACATGTACTTATAACAGCGGCAACGACTTCCTCAAGCGTCGACTGTATGGCAAGAGGGATGACTTCAATTTCAACGCTGTTAGCTACATGTATCCATTTATGGATGACATACTATATCCCATAAAGACATGTACAGGATGTATACATTTCTCGCCTGACTGCACTAGAGTCTGTTCTAATATCTAAGACTTCAATATACGATACAAAACATTCCAACGGAAACTCGTATATAAAAACGTCAAAATCAAACGCCTTCTTTCAAAGTCCACGTCTTCAATATTGCCATACATACCAGTCACTGACTGCAATTTGTAATCATTTATTGCAACTTGTCATCATTGATTGAAACTTATAATCAAGATCCAACACGTTTCGCTTTGTAAGTACGTATCCAATTCCACGACACCTGAAGCTATGGGCTGTGGACATGCTGTAGTTTTAATATCGCCACCATATTTATATGAGCAGTTGCAATAAAAGCGTTTCTTGCTTTGTAGCAGAATATAGTGTGCAATGTTAAAATTGCGGGCTGCCTACTAGATTTGACACATACGTTATTATACACTATAGTCACCCAGCAACCTACGGATGGTCGTGGGTTTCCTCGGGTTATGCCCGGTTTCCTCCCACCATAATGCTGGCCGCCGTCGTATGAGTAAAATAGCCTTGAGTACGGTGTAAAACGTCAATCAAATAAATAAATAAATATTACACACTATGTCTCTCTGACATAAGTGAAAACTGTTGACTTCTTCTACTTCCAGGTAAATATCTTCCGTTACAATTATACATTTGTATCTGTTTTAGAGGTTGTGATGCTAATTTCACTAATGTAAAAAATTTGAATTTGGATTAAGTTTTACAGGTTGACGGCCTAAACTGTGATATGGCCGCTTCGTATCTCTTAAACAGTTTTTACGAGAGAAACAAAATTTTACTAAATTTATAGCACACCGTTTTATATATACACTATTCTATTTCAGAAAACGACCATATCTAATTACTTCATCTGAACTGATGCCACGGCCAAACTTACCAAACATGGTGTAAAACAATGAACATCAAAACTCGGACGAAAATCAACTGAATAACTGTAAAATGGGCAACAAAATATTTTTAAGAAGTATGTATCAGGAGATGTAGGACATTTTTAATTTCTCACGGTGTGGTGGAAAATGTAGCTACAAAAAACCGTGCCTGCCCACGCAGTAGTTGTCTACTACGTGCAGTAAACCTAGTTTATAACCCGGCTTCGTTAGTATAAAACCACACACGTGAACCAAATCCGACAAATAACCAGTGGGTTCCTATATACCTAGGCTCATCGGCAGAGTTCCTGTACACACCTTTCTCTGACCATTTCGTTTGTTTTCCTTCCCCAAGCCAATTAACCAATTAACGCCAAAACCTGACAGTTGTGCTTAAGTTTTCCAGATTGCTCATAAGCACAGTATGGAGTATGAAGTATTGTCCAGGTATATAACTGCATATTCATGTATATATTTCATGTATAATCTATATATAGCACTATGTACAGTTTACCCAATAACATAACGCCGACAGCGATTCCAGCAATGATACAGTTGGTATATTTCTTTTCCCAGCACCATCTCCAAACGAGAAGGACTTCAGTCAGCGACATAACAATGTAGTGCGCTGGCTCCACGAGTGAAGCTGACATCAGATTTACCAACATACTACCCTACCCGAGCAGCATGGTAAGCTTCAATCACTCCCGTATGATTAAGGATGAGTTTGCAGTTCCACCTCAACTACGATCGTGAAGTCTTAAATAAAACTCTGACCTGGTATAGGTTTATGCATCGATGAACAGATAAATCACGTCTGCATACGACTGTGTCTTCAGTTTTATGTTCCGATCAAAAGGTAGAGCCAATCCGTAGTGTTTGATTTATTTATTTTCTTGATTGGTGTTTTACGTCGTACTCAAGAATATTTCACTTATACGACGGCGACCAGCATTATGGTGGGAGGAAACCGGGCAGAGCCCGGCAGAAACCCACGACCATCCGCAGGCTGCTGGCAGACCTTCCCACGTACGGCCGGAGAGGAAGTCAGCAGGAGCTGGTCTTGAACTCACAGCGACCGCACTGGTGGGAGGCTTCGGGGTCATTGTGCTGCGATAGCACTCTAACCGACTGAGCCACGGAGGCCCCCCTTAGTGTTTGACCTAAGTGTAGTGTTTTCGCTTCCGTGTAATTCCGCTATGTTTATACTCGAAATTAACCTGCAACATTGCAGGTTAAATTAGATCGTGATGAGGGAATCTAAAATTGAACAGTGTATCTAAATTTAACATCTCAGGACATTGACTGATGTGCCGTCTAAAACAGTTTTGTTGAGTTAGAGATGACGTAATGTGCTATGGAAAACTGAACAAGAAAAATCGTCTCACGAAATTAAATTTGACGCATTCAAAGAAGACAATATCCACACTCGCTGTGGGGTCTGTATTCAGTCCAAAGAACAAACGGAGATAAAAAAAAAAAAAAAAAAGGAAGACAAAATCAATACCAGCCATTCCGTCAAAAAATTAACATCCCAAATCAAATTAAAATCTGTCGCATCTTAAAACAAGTATGATCTCGGACTGGGGGTTGCACATGTTGAAAACCAAAGACAAATGCTTGCTGGTGAATGACAACGGAACATGAAGGGTAAGATCGGTCCATAACTCAACTATGACCAGATGTCCTACACCGGTCGCTACTTCTTATGTTTTCCTACACGTATCACTATATTTAACCTATGTATACTGAAGTTACCCACATATAAGTTACATCAATGTTTATCCTTTGATCAGTATTTTAAACACTTCTTTGTTATGCTGTTTACTTACTGTTCATTTGCTCAAACATGTTCAGTTCATGCTGGGATTTGCAATGGCAACGCTACCAAGCAACCCACAGATGGACTGATATATAAAACCTTTCTAGACTTCATTCTAGAGAGTAAAATGTACAGTTTATAAACAAAATTACACGTAAACTTTTAAGACAAGTGTCCAGATGTCTTTGTCACCAACAGTCTGAAGACCAGAGTCCCTGGCGATATAAACCTGTTATAAAACTGACAGAACATGAAACGTTAGTGATACACTGGTGACTCAATTCAGGGCGTGCAACTGTTTCCGATGTCTGTTCTTTGTCTAACACAACCCATTACACCCGCATCTCCCAGGTATCAATAGATCGGCGCAGATTTTTAAAACAGTTAATTTTAACAGTACTTGAATAGACCTTTATCTCAGCCAATTACATGTGACCATACCCGTTCATGTCTGTTCATGGCAACAAGGTATGCTACAGAATATGTTTTAAAAACAAAAAGCAGCATTATATTTTATATATTCAAAAGCATTTCAACATGCATTCTAATAAACATGGGTAAGTGTTGCCGCTTCAGCGGATCATCCTCTAACCTTTACTTCATTCATTTTCTTTACAACATGGGACGACTCATTCTTTAACAGACCAAAGGTACCCCAGTTAGCTCGGGCAATGGTATCCTCTTCGGTATGCACACCGAATTTCTCATGGATCGGGATTCCCCAAGCAAAAGCTCACATTTCCAGACGCATTGGCGTCTCGGGTCCAAGACAGATTGACTACAGACTTTCACACGCAATACTCGAGCACTAGTCCACCTAATTTGTTCGTGTCCACAAATCTTCATCCCAAAGGCAGGACTGGACAACACATTAGCCAGCTTGGACTCGAATCAGTTTGGGGGACAAAGTCTCTTCATACAATGACCTTCACAATCACTTTAAACCAGCGCTGATTCATTATTTCTTGTCCAATGAGACATCCAGGAGTGGCAGACCTAGTGCCATTATGCTCTCCATGTCGCACACCCCGGGTCACATTGGTAGGCCACGGGATGAATTCCGGCTAAAGCGAACAAATCCTATACTTTTTCCTACTGACAATGCGTAGAAAAGCCAGCAAAATAGCACAACAATTCATCATGGTGTATACTGCACAAATCTGATGTATGCTATTCACAGAAAACGAAAGATACACAAAGAGATATGAGACTGCGGAGTGCCTACTGCTAGAAGATACACATGATGCATACGTCATTCTTTACGCCTTCAGCTATCTTATATATCCGTGCATATCTATGTAAATATATACATGCATTTTTCATTCATTTAAACTGTACTACACCTATAACGTTTCTATCCGTGCCTGTGTCGATTTTTTTTGGCTTTCCGCATCTGATGACGTCTTTAATAAACTATATGGGTACAATCGTTACACCGAATCGAAGAAAAATGTCCAACGAAAATGGACCTACAGAAAGCCTATCCATTGGTATATCATGAAACCTTCCCGATCTTCTGAGGATTAAGCTGTTTGCCTTAAGATAAACTATTGACTAAAATTCTCGCCGACGATACAGGGAGTGTGAACAATTCTATATCGCCCTCAGACAAGTCAAACCACCGCTTTAAGTTTAAAATTTGATTCAGTTCTTTTTCTTTATGTTTCTTCAGCAGAACACCGAAATGGTATTCTCTTGATAATCCATAGTCATTATGTCACATTTTCATACTGATCCGAACCGTGTTCCAGAAAGCAATCGTAAGCTAAGTTGATCGTAACTACCATGGCTACCTATCTCGTTAGCATGGGTTGTCATTGTAGTTACAATCAACTTTGTCTACGGCTGCTTTGTGGAATAGGGGTCTGGTGATTAAAAGTTGCACTCCACGCAGAATACTTACAATCTCTTCACCCCATCCCCATGGTCAACATACACCGTCTTCGACACTTTATATGCCGAGAATTTATTCCAGCGCCTGTAATGGTTAACGCCAGTAAACAAATAAGAAATCCAACTTACCATGGCCAAAAGGTTTATGTATCTTGACGTATGTAGTTCCGTTTGAATGTTATTTGGCAAACTGTTTTTCATTGTTTCCTCATTTGTCAGTTTAGTGCTGCAGTTTCTGCAGCTGTTCCGAGAAGGCAGCCCTCTTGGCACCATTTTGCCCTTCCGCTTGTTGCGTTTCTCGGCGGGTTTGACCAGTTGGTCAGTACTTTTGGTCACATCGCTTTTCCCTTCGAAACTAACGTTGTCGCAAGTCACCACGAATGATGAGGACAGGCCCTCCCCTTCCGTACAGTATTTGCATTTCCGATAGCCCCGCCATTTAGGAAATTTCTTCTTTCGATACGTGTCCAAATCCGACAACGACAGAGAACTCCCCGTTCTCACAGAATCAGAACTTTTTAACATATTCGTCTGGTACAGGAGAGATCGTTCTTTGTCTTCACTAACGGCGGTCTCTTGTAGAGCTTTCAAAGTCATTGACGCCACGTTGACGTTAACGTCACTATGAGGAACGTCGTTGTGTACTTTGCTCAATCGAGGACTGTAGCTTATGACGTTGGAGGATTCCTTATCCCTGTTTGTCGAGCCCTCGGGGATCTCTACAGTTGTGTGCATGCACCCCATGATGGAAATTAACAAGTTTCCTCTTTGCGGACACCCGACGGTTTAAATCTGGGTAATGAAAGTAGTGGCAGAACCGGAACTTTCAGGCCAAATTCACAACTTCAACACAGCAGCGATGGGTGGCAAGACATAATGACATGTATTAGTGAACCGTTCCAGATCAAAATGTCTTATGCATCCACCGAAACAAGACCAGCCTCGCACGTCAACAGTACCACCAGGTGTTAATGCGAAAGTCTCGCGTCAACGCGATGATAATACATAAATCAGACATCTTCGTGCAATTCCAACTAACGTGCAATGAGCAATGGCAATGCAGGGACAAGGTCTCTCCGCAGGTTACATACATGTAACGCTATTTCATCAAACTCAGCAAGCGGTCGGCACTTATAGCAGATGACAAACTGTTAGGCTTTGACAGAGGTTTAGAAAACAGGCCCCGGGGCAAAGGAATTATATGCCCCCCAACAGGGAAAAGTTCTCCTCAACTTTCACTCAAACCTGGTAATATTTTCAGGGCAAAACGAAGTTGCACGGATTACGGGTAGAACATCACCGATTAGGTCTACACGTAGGAAGAATAACTTGTCGTACGAGTAATTAGAGACTCGGCAATGTCAAAGCTTATTGTGCCAGAGCCGAGGTCTCCTTCTAAAGCGAACCCCTCGACAGAAATCTTACACAGATATACTCCACTAAGCTTTATAAAGGGAGACAGCGCCAAGTCGATACAGCTTTTGAATACTGCTGGGGAAAATAAAAGCTGGTACACACACCATGAAACGCCTCCAACGTGAGTAAATGAGCGGTAGATGTAGTATCTCCAAGGAGTATGACGAAAGCCCTACTCAACAGAGGGGAAGCTTTCCTCACTGTGAAGCCCTGTTCCAGGCGTTTTCACCAGTAACGCAATTTTTCACTAATTCCAATATACTACCATCACCTAATACAGCGTGCTTGGTTATAACAGTAAAGACACATCTGCAACGCTCGCGGGAGGGTCGCCCGTAATGTTTCTATAGAGCTCTGCCGACAGCGGTCGATCCGGAATGAGTGTTTCGTGTCCTTTGATGGTATTGACGATGCTAAAGCCAAGCCACAGTAGCTGGAGAGCTCACCTTCCCATCCTCTCACGCACCTGGCTAGATTTCCATGCACAGTGAATCCCGAAAAGGCCTCCAGGCAACAAACAAACAAACAAATGACAATTGCAAATCCACTAAGCTGACTAGATTTCCATGAGCAACGAAATTCCGACAAGGCTTCCAGGCAGATAAGCAGGCAAGCAATCAAATGAATCACAACCGTAAATTCCCTAAGCTGACTTCCACGCACAGTGAAATCCAAACAAGGTTTCCAGGCTGATAAGCAGGTAAGCAAGCAAATGTATGACAATCGTATATGCACTAAGCTGACCTGACGCACATGCACGGCGAAAAAGCGGCAAGGCTTCCAGACAGGCAAGCAAGAAGGCAAGAAAGCGAATGGCAATCGTATCTCCACTAAGCTGACTTGACGCGCATGCACGGCAAAAAAGCGGCAAGGCTTCCTGGCAGGCAAGCAAGGAGGCAAGAAAGTGAATGACAATCGTAAATCGTAAAGGTGTCAGTCCACTATGTTTTGATCAAGGAACCAAGTTCGCGGGCTGAACTCAGTGAAAATTTCGTAAAAGTGACGCTTTAACACGACTGCTCCCCACAAATAGCAGGCGTATATACTCACCCAATGTGGTGATACTTGTTGTTTCCTTACACTATTTGGTGGGAACAACTTATTAGCACATCACTCAGCTTAGCTAGGAAAGCATTAGCCTTGCAACACAGGTGAACTGAGCGTGCCTTTCTCAGTACACTGTGCAATCGGACTTGCAACGGTCGCCAGGAAGAAAGGACAAGACAAGGTCGTAAAAACATCAGCTCTCAAGGATAATCGTGAATTTCTTCCGCAAACCAATAGGTCATTAAACAGTCACACAATGGACTATGACCTCAAATAACTCTGACTGAGTCAATCCGCGTCGAGGTTACTTGGGCCTTTTAAGCACGGCTACCAGTACTCCTTACCGGGCTAAAGTGTATATCCCAGGTCGCTCAACACGTACACAGAGTATCCTGATGTAAATAGACAAATTCCCCAGAAAGAATATTACTTCACTGGTTTACGAAGCCTATTTGAAACCGACTGGTTGTTATATGGAGCACCACGTGAACACGATGTCACATGCGCACAGCTGAGCTCACAACACACGGATCATGCTTGCCTACAACAAGATATGGCTCTCCTGGGCGATGCCACGCTGCCGCGATGGTTAACTTTCATTAACTTCCCTGCAAATGACACAACACTGGGACGGAGATAATAACGCTATTACACGGCTTATACAACTGACGTTACAGGTTGTGCTGAAGACACAGACCTATTACAGGTCCAGGTGCACCTGTCTTTATTGTCAACTCCCACAGTTCCAGGTATACATTTTGTATAATCATCGGCTGAAGCCACAACAGTAACCAATTCAGGTGTGTATACTTTTGTATATACCCTGCTTTCCGGCCACAATGAATACATTTAAGTCTATTTTGCACAAATATCGTCACCACCGGTTGTGCAGAAGATACAGTCTATTATAAACGGCTCCCTACGTCATCTCAGCGAACAAGCCCGTACCCTGGCCAGACTGAACATCGAAAGGCCTACATTACACGGCTGTCACCACAAGCTCGGTAAAATCTACGGCACTAATACAGCCTCAGGTGGATAGTACAACTTATACACCCCGTGCTCCAGAGAGATTTAACAGCTTAACGTAAGAGCTTATGCCCGTGAAGATTCCCAATTCACTAAATGCCTGAACCGCTGCACAGAAGCTAACAACAGTTCAATCCGCGTTTATGATCTCACGACACCATCCAAAACAGCTAATCTGTACAGCCGTGGACTGATCTCAAATATTTACATCAGGATACTCTGATTATTGGCCCTGATCCAGAAAGTACACCCCTGAAATGATCTGTCATCAAGATAAAAGCTCAATATCAAGCAAGTCCAAGGCGACCTCCGCGACTCAACCTTTTCTGTGTATCGACAACCTTCTGCGTTGCCAGTGCTCACAGAAACATTTCAAACACATGTTCCGTTCACTACATAGTCCATCGTCCAAACTCATCTGCCAAAAGGGAGAGTATATCATTTGAAATTACGTCGCTGAGTGGTTCGACCTGAGGCTCCCGGCTGAAAAAGGCCCTGCACTTTCAGCGTCCACAGCGAAAATTTAGTTCAGTTGTGCTGTGTAAACATGACCGTGTTTCAACGTATGAACACACCGTCCGTAACTGTAACCCGGCAGATTTGTCTACAGACTCTATATCGCCCGACGTAATGACCACGTGCCGTATCATATCACCAAGTCTATCCTTTTTAATGCATCCATATATAATTTGAATTCGATGTACTCATAAATTAATACTTGGAGCGAGTTGGCTGCTTAATGTGGACCAAATATGAGTCAGTTCTGTTTCTGTAATCAGTTATACGTTGTTCTTATCGGTTAATTGCTCAACTTGCCTCTTTTGCACCTTTTTAAAATATGACCGAAAAAAGCGAAAAGCTTGGGTGGTCTTACTTTTGTCACATACAAATTGTTTGCCCATCCAAATAAATGCGACGATTAAACTTTCAACAGTTGGAGTATCTATTCACTGGCTCTGGAACAACACAACTCAAGTGATGTCAGCCCTGACGTATCAGGGTGCCGAGTCAATGAAAGACAATGATTACAAAACGAAAACCGTTCTAAATCAGAAAAGCGAAGCACTAATTCATTGTTGTTGACATCCATCAATATACATGCAGAGGATCAGCCGCGAATGATATTACACGGAGATATCACATTACATCGCCGACGCGTGCAGATATGTATGTATCTCCGATTCATATGCACGTTGCAGTCATATCATAGACATGGAGGGGAACTGGAGCGTCGTCCGATTCACTTGAAAATGCTTTGTACAGATCTAGAGGGCCGCCCAAATCACACTGGCATACATGGCGGAAGATAACGGAAAGTAGCACACACAAAAAATATTTCCTCACGTGAAGAAAGCCGTGATAAAATCGGGTGAGGACTGCGTGGAGTGTAACTGGTGCGGATACATCAGCAATGTAAAGACGACCCGTAAGCAATGGCACCTGACGGCAGACGTGGTCACATACGGCTACCTTCCGCTGATAATCTTGTATACACAGTACGTACATAGATAGGACGGCAAACCTATGACCGAGATTCATAACCATCCGTATTTCAGTACACACCTACAGGCCGTATGGCCCGTAAGTCACAGACAGAGAACCAGTTCACAGCCTGACAGGATAACACATATGTACAGTATAAATCGCGCTAACAAGGTCCTTTAGACGTCGCAAACACGGACACACCCATATAGGACAGAATTACGTGACGTAAAACACCTAAAATTTCGCCCCTCACTAAGTTGCAAATTGTGTGAGCTCTGTTGGTTTAAATAGATCTTTTGATATTTATTCGCTATAATGTCCAATACTGGAAAGATGTACGTTTCGGTGCCAAAGGTAATACTTAATTAGATTTAATTCTTTAAAAATTGCACTTTGGAGAGGGGGTGGGGATTTTGAGTCAATTACGGTAGATGCAGTCAGATAGTGAGAGCCCGGCACATATTAATACAAATGCAATTTGTACAGTGCTCGATGCACATATATACATGTATATAATTGTGACAGGGAGGGGGACTCTAGCCACATTTTCCTTGTGGTTACCACATTAAGAAATATCAGAAAATTCAACTTTACACAAAGTTTGTGTTGAGTTTTCATGAAATAAATTGAGTTTTCTGATGTGTTCAAATAGAGCTTCTAAAAGACACTAGCCAGAAAAAGTCCTGGCCTTAGCCTATGGTGGGAAAAAGCACTTGCTTTCCACTTGTTTGAATACACAAGGTGTAGGGCCAAAGCCCCAGTTGGACAGGGTACATTCCCAGATCTTCCTATTCTCAGGACCAGGGTCTCAAAAAGTGGTCCACAACGCCTGTGAAGTTGTCCGAAATTCCTCCGACGTGGAAAATTGTATTAGAAATGGATGACACTTTCAACAAAAAGGCAAATTCAAATCTGAGTGTAGATCCCAACCACACCATTTCTTATGCAAATTCCTATGTCTGAGCAATCTCGCGCTAATCGTGTGGCGGTTTGCGCAGACTACGGAGGTAAAATGTTTTAGGTCCCTGCTGTTTGGAATGTTTGTTCAAGAAGAATTGAACTTGCCTTCCATTTACAGGGTGTGCATATTTGCATGTCCCATATGGTAAGTTGACAATAACTTGCCAAATGTTGGTGGTTTAAGACAGCCAGTTTGGTTTACTCCACCCATAAAAATGACCGCTATCATATAATTGCACGAAATCTTGATTATGCGGAAATATACTTTGTGCTGCTTCGTTCAAAAATCTCTTCCAGTGCTATAGGGATTCAGGTCCATACCACATTGACCATTCTTCCCTTGTAACATTTGAGTACCACATTACCAGTTTGCCAGCAGGAATGTATGTATGCTTGTATGCTTGAGTTTTAAGTCATATTTAACAACTTTTCAGTCATATGATGATAAGCAGGGTCTCCTTCTGGCAGGCCAGGTGCATGCCGCAAAAGTGCGGCCACGAGGAACACCATGACATCCAGTCACACTATACTGACAATGGGCTGACCAGTCCTGTCTCCTTGCTCTAGCCTGTCAGTGCTGAGCGCCAAGCGAGGCAGCAACAAGTGCCATTTTTATAATCTTGGGTACGATCCAGGATCTCCTGACCCAAACGCTGACGCTCCAAGGATTAGGCCACCAAGGCCGTACAAAGGCAGCAATGAACAACAGACCCCGAATTCATCTTGGACCCCCAAGTTACTTCATTTAGGCAGTAAAGATTCCTCATTATGTCTCCGGTTAAACCCTTTCAAATATCCACGACAACCCAGATAATGAAGCAGTGTGAAATGACACTACTGCCCCCTAAAAATTTATTTATTTAATCAACATTCCAGACAAGCTTGCCTGACAGCCACTGTACATGCACATAAGTAAAAAAACTGCTGATTATGGCATTAAATACCTTACTGAATACACCCATCCCTCATTACAACCCTGTTGTTGAGGGACAAATCTGCCTACAGGGTTACACGTGAATTTCATGAAGTTTTTAAACCTCTGGTATTCTGTGACATGATGATATAGGAATGAACACATTGTGACCCTGGATATTAATTGTAAACCAAACCAGCTTAATATCATGGCTACCTCTGAATAATAACTTGATGAATGAATGCTTGGGGTCTTACAATTTTTCAGCCATATGACTATGAGGAGTGATATGATACCTTCGAATGTATCATATAGCATGTCTTCTTGTGGCAGGGGGAGTCCATGCCTCCAAAGTGCTGCCACCAGTGGAACACCATGCCGAAGACAGCAGACATATATATATATATAGTTATGTATATAAAACCAGGAAAAAACAGCAGCACTTAGATAAGAGCATTTAACAGTGGACTGTTCTTCAAATCAGACAGAAGCTCTTCTGCATGGGTGGCTGAGTGCATGGTGTGTTACAGGTAAGTCTGTGTTTGCCATGAATACAGGTATAATCAATACGCGGATTGAACAGGTGTGTACCTGTGTTGCCATGACAACGGCTGCACGCCCATTACATTTCAATCATGTTTGTTAATAACCCATCTACCCACATGTATGTACATATATATACTTACATTTAGGATGAAGCTGACAATGGGAGAAAACGTTTCCATGGCAACTGATGATGTCTCCTAAACGATCAGGGTCAATCCGTATTGGGAGCCATGATCCAGGCTACATGTGACTGACTGTGCCAAGTCACATCACATGACAAAGATTACAGAGACCGGAATTCTGTTCATCTGCAAATACTGAAAAACAGAAAAAACGATACTGTATTAAACAGACCTAATACATGTATTTCACCAAACAGAATATGCATATATATATATGGGCAAATAAATGCCTTTATAAACATTATGTCTAGATTTTTCCAGCAGTGTACTATCCTACCTTCCACCCATGCACCTCTCACCAATGCGGTTGCAACGTTCAAGTCCTGCTCATGCTGGCTTCCTCTACAGCCGTATGTGGGATTTAGTTACAGATATGATTGGAGATTGGAGTCCAGCCGTATTCAGAAATATTTCACTTATACGACAGTGGCCAGCATTATGGTGGGAAAAAAACGGGCAGAGCCCAGGAGAAACCCATTTCCTTGTGCAGCTTGCTGGCAAACCTTCCCACATAATGTTGAATAAGAAGCCAGCATGAGACGGACTTGAACTCACAGCGACAGCATTGATGGGAGGCACCTAGGTCATTGCAGCACGGTGGTGCGCTTACCCTCTCTGACCCCCCCTACCCATGAAAGGGAAGGTCTGCCAGCCGCCTGCGGATATTTGTGGGTTGCCCTGTTTCCTCTAATCATAATGTTGGCCGTGTCGTATAAGTGAAATATTCTTGAGTGCATTTGATCAGTGTTTTACGTCATACCCAATAATATTTCACTTATTATACGACAGCAGGCAGCACTACGGTGGGAGGAAACGGGGCAGAACCCAGATAAAACATCTCCCCCATATATGGAAACATCTGCCAGCAGCCTGCGGATGATAGTGGGTTACCATAATATTGACTGTGGAGAAACTAATGGTCATTGCCACTTGCAGGTTCCTGGAGGACCTTCCAACTTACGACCAGAAAAACATCAATTAAATAAATAATTAAATAAATAAACAAACTTCAACATACATTCACGTGCCTGTAGTGTAACTCTCAGTCAGGCAAAATGTGCAACTTAGTGGCAATTTCAGGCGGGAAAACATTTATTTATTCATTTATTTGATTGGTGTTTTACGTTGTACTCAAGAATATTTCACTTATACGACTGCAGCCAGGATTCTGGTGGGAGGAAACCGGGCAGAGCCTTGGGAAAACCCATGACCATCAGCAGGTTCCTGGCAGACCTTTTGCTGTGTACGGTTGGACACGAAGCCAGCATGAGCTGGGTTTGAACTCAGCAACCACATTGGTGAGAGGCTTCTGGGTTATTGCGCATATTTTTAGAAAGATCAGAAGAGCACACAGAACAACCAGAATAACGTTACTTGTAAACTAGTTCGAAAGAACCCAATATACTCCTATATACAAGCAGGGGGTTTTCTAGCCGCTTTCTTGTTGTGGTTGCACTAGCAATATCAGAAAATTGAGATTCAGACAAATTTTGCATTGAGCTTTTGATATATCGGTGATGAAAAGCCACTGTTTTCTGATTTGTTCAAATTGAGTTTCTAAAATGAAACTGGCTGGAAAACCCCTACAAGATACAGGTGCTGGCATCGCGATAACCATAGCAACCAAACACAAGTCTAACAGATCCTTACCACTGTATCTACCAAAACCTATATACAGAATAATTGGAGATTTTGGGTCCACTACCTGTGAACACTATTCCACAACATTATAACATACCATGTGCATATTTAACCTGCATGGTAAAACCCATTTCCTCCAATGTATAGTATAGATCATAGTCAGTCTTGTTACTTTCACCAAAAAACCCCCCAAAAAACCTAAACTGTACATCATGAAATCAAAAAGACTTTCTACATGTCTAAACCAGATCATATACAAATTAGATATGATTGTATACTGACCAGTGATTATGGGACTATGAGTTTGGTGATGGAGTGAAATCTCATTGCTCAGTGACGGTGGGACTATGTTTTCAATGATGATGTAGCATCTAAAATCACTGTGATGACAGGACTATGAGTTGATTATGTAACATCTCACTGCCAAGTCATGATGGGGCTACCAGTTTGACGATGATGTAACCTGTAAATGCAGATATCACATAAAACATAAAACTGACTCTTCAAACCTGTTAAACATGAATGTATACATCATTACCATTCATTTTCCGTCGAGTCAGTCATGCCGTGTCAGTGAAAGATATTTGTACACCAGAGTTACGTCCCTTGTTTTTAAAAACATGTGCATAGGTCCACATAATACATGTAGTATACCAGTATTACTTTTCCCACCGTGAACTAACAGACTAAAGCAGATTTATCAATCCCGTGTTCTCCCGTGTTTCTGGCACTGACCATACACATATATTTTATGATGGGCCAAATTAACATTTACATAAACATAAACCTGTGTTTTACATCTAAGTGTACATCAGTGAAGACCATGATGTCACATATATATGTACATATCGTTGTAATATCCCTGCATCTACACACTGTTGATACATCATATGTTATCCAGTTGTTGAAAACGTTACAGTACAACAAAGAAGTCAGCATCACACCACATGCGTGTCACACCCACATAGAATGCATTCTACACAGGTGTGACATGCGTGTGGTTTACTCTGAAACAGGCAGGCTCACCTAATGCATTCCTCGCACGCGTAATGTCTGTGTGGATCCCATTCCATACACGTGTTCATGGTGCTGACTTTTTTGTTGTACTGTATACATGGAGATTTAAACCATGGATGTGAAAATTTTAAAGAAAGAATAAAGAAACATGGAATAAAGTATAGGTATACTCTGCTATTTATGTATGCAAATTTCAAAGCATCTGTATTTTATTTTTACATTTAAAAATAATTGTGCACCTATTCTCACTTTAAACACATGACCACGTACTGCATATGCTGTTTTGAATGAATGATTATGGCTTAACACCACATCAGCAATATCTCAGCCATATCGTGGCGATGTGCTGTCTTGAGATCTTGCGTTGTTTAGGTCTCAGTTAAATCAGTATCTACTTTTGTACAAGGCTGAAGCTATCAACATAGTAACAGAACTCTAAATACCTCAGCACTATGAGTGAACACTGCCATAAGCTGACCGAAATAATGCTGCAAGACAGTTACTGTAAATTCATTCACACTTTCATTTACTCAGTTTTACTTGTAGACAGAAACTATTATATGTATACCACAGAGCATTAGCCAGTCACGAGATAGTTAAAAGAAAAGACAACACTGGATCAAATATATATATGTATTGAAAGAGAATCCCATTCATATTTCAGAAAACAACATTTTCTGTTTTTGTGATGGAGAATAACCGAGATATCGTAGTTCAAAGTAAGCAAAAACGTCCATGTCGGGGAAACTGAACAGTTTGCCATGCTCCCAATTTTAACCAATAAGAAGCGAGATATTTCTACCACACGAGAAGGCATTAGTTCCGCTGTGACATCACCTCTTCCTAATGGCAGTTCACCATTCTGCCATGGTAAGAGTGTAAAATCAGTTGTTTTCCTTGCGAGACCACTCTGATATGCTTTTGAAGTCATTTTTCAATTGCTAAGGAAATACGTCTGGGGTTATTCCATTGATTGTGACAATAAAAGGGACGCAAAATTGTGTTTACAGTTTCTCTAAAATGGCGTATGTCCTCGTAAGAATTCCTGATTAAAAGGCGATTTATATAGTTACCAAGCACGTCACGAAAACATGCCAATGCCCGTTTAGGTCTGTATGGACCCTTCTGATGAAATAACTGTTGTTATATATTTTTGATATATATTTGATAATATTTTATATTATCTTTTCTTTAAACCCTGAGCCCCATAACGACTTTGTCCCTATATCATCTATCAAATAGAAAACCTTGCATGCACACCGGTATATATAAATATATATACATAAAACCGAGCAAAGAAAGATGATGCAGGTAAGCCACGTACACTGTAGGCAGTGTCGAGAGAGTGGCATGATCACAAATATCGGCCATGGAATAAGGCGTCAGAAAGATGGCCAGTTGTATGGGAGAACACTTTTCCACAATGCTTCAGTCAGACATTAAGGTACTACTTTGCCTGTAAGCGTAACATTTTTAGACAGAGTAAAAGCCTTGAATGTTAAGGCCAAATCGTCAAATGTCAACTATGCATTTCTTGTGTTTGGCAACGTCAACTGTGATATCGAATTACAACATACATGTAAGCAAAGCCCTTGGCTTGCAAACTTCCAAATCTATGTATTCTTCTTTACAAAACTTGTTAACAGGAATTAATTACCTCATCTGTATTAAGATCAGGTTAATCTTCCCACTGCAGTCACCGTGGCGAACCATCATCCACAACCGATTGCGACAATGGGTTAATTACATGACTCCAGTTGTATCCGGAAACGGACTAATTGAACATCATCTGCACATATGACGTAAACTTTGCGGGGTAGTACATTTCATTGAGTTAACAGTTTGGTAACAAGTTGTTATCGCCTGTAAAACACACTTGCTATATACACACAGGCAAACAACAAGCCTAGGAAGCTATTAACTTAGGTGGCCTATGAGTGTCAGGCAATTTTATAAATATACTTGCTATAGTACATTCACATTAACTTACCTAAATGTGCATGTAATACCCCGATATATTTATAACTGCTCCTGTCTATATGCTCACTATGAGCTAAAGGCTATTAGACAGAAGGGACATGGGCTATTTACCCACTGTACCATGTTGTATACCGAGCGGTGTACACTGCACTGCGTGGTATCCGCTGTACTCTGCGTGGTATTCACTATGTTGTAATGCATAGTATTCACATCCTCGCATCCACTGTACAGTGCTTGGCATCCACTGTACTGTGCTTGGCATCCACTGTACTGTGCTTGGCATCCACTGTACTGCATCACATACTGCATGGTATCCTCTCTGCTGCGTTGTACCCACTGTAGTGCATGGTATCTGCTATATTCCATGGTGTCTGATGTACTGAACGTGGTATATGCTGTACTGAGTGATAGACTGCATGGTATATGCTGTACCATGTGGTATTCACTGTGTTGTATGGTATCCGCGGTACTCTGTGGTAAACCGCTCGGTATTAGCTGTACTACATCATATCCACTGTAGCGACTGGATATCTGTTGTATTGCTTGGTGTCCACTGTAATTTGTAGTAACCCCTGTATCTCATGGTATCTGCTGCATTGTGTAGTATCCGCTGTACTGTGTGGTATCCACTGTACTGTGTACTATCCACTATACTTCCTTATATCTACTGTATTACGTGGCAGTAGTGTGTTGGAGTATAAGATATATAAGAATTAACTAATAGTTGAAGTCAAGAGACAAATGTATGCCTAAAAACAAATTCATGACATTTGATCCTGATTTCTCGATAGGTACAACCGTAGAATTGACAATGTGGACTACTTGTTTTGAAAATAACCATTGTCAACCATCTGAAAGCTGGAAAAATCAAAGAAAACTGATTTTTACCACCAGACACCTTACGTGACATACAGATGGCTGAATTTATGTGCGTAAAATATCTTGAAGGAGATACAAAAAATCCATTTTCACACAGTCATTAGGATTATGTAAATTAAGAAAAACTTAATGAATGACTGAATTATTAGGATTTGACGTCGCATTGGCAGCATCTTAGCCACATGATGGCGAGAAATTGTTTGCCTGACCTGGGAAATAATTGTCTGTCCACATGAGGATAATAACATTCAAAACCAGAATTTAAACCAGCTAAAATTATAGATATAAATCTTATACAATTATCTTGACAATATGTTTTAAATATCTGACTATAGCATCAACAGAAACGCTGTAGGCCTATTACAACTAGAATACAGAGTCGAATGTCACATAAACGCTGTAGGCCTATTACAACTAGAATACAGAGTCGAATGTCACATAAAAGGAGAGGAGGAAAGAAGGCTAAATCATTCGCATAAAATCAAATGAATTATTTTAAAATCATATCATTGATCATTATTTAGGTGTCGGACATCGCGTCTGAGTAACTGAGGTTAAGAAATGAATCTAACTTAGTACACTGACATATTGGTTCGAGCTTCATGTCTATTAAACCAGAGCTTAATAGATCGTACAAATAGACACGTATATAAATTAATATTCAGAACATTATACGACAATGCAGGACTCCGTTGTGTAAGTGAGATATTCATGAGTACGGCCTAAAACACCGATCAAATAAATAAATAAATTTTATACAGCAAATACATGTCAAAGAAATATCATTTCAGTTGAAAATCACCCGTATGACGTTCAAGGAAATATCTCAAGACAGCTGTTTTTAATTAAATCCATTTTAATTGCAAGCGGACATGAAAGAAGTAAACCTTAAAAATTTACGCACAAATCACTTCAGAACTACTGTTTAGTTTGCAAAGGCTTATGTGCCATTTCTGTTAAACACGCGGATATTTGAAAAAATAGTACGTCCAAACAATGTATAAGGAAGGCCACAATTCTCTTCACCCTTTTAAGAAGGAAAATTATAAATTCAAATTTGCTGAAGACTGGTTATGGATACCGTGATTGGATTACAAAAAACCAGTTAAATTAGGATCCACCGGGATGTATTTAAACTCAGTGAGCCGTTTGCCAGTGAGCAATCCGCCTCTAACCCTTTTATGTCGGAATCGGGAAGATTTTCCTCGGTATTCAGTAGAGTATTTTCTGTTTAACATGCAGTCATTGAATAGAAGATGTGTCGATTTCTTCGCACCTCTATATAAAGAATGGGTGATTATGACACCATGGATATTTAACGTCAAACTGGATAGATTTTCCCCTGTATTTGGTGTTCAGATTTCTGTCAGCACTGGTCATTCTGAATTTTTGCGTTCAGGTTTCATTTAACATTTTGGGGTGGGGGAGGGGGTGCTCTGAGTTATGCCAGCATTGGTCCATCTGTTTCTTGAGTACAAATCTGTGCTGTCATTGTTTAATCTCCTTTTTGTCCGTGAAGATTCCACCTACTTAATGTACAGCTTTTTTCTTTTTTTTTGGCCTACATCGGTTCATCTGATTACCGAGAAGAGTTTATAGATGAATATCTCAATGATCACTGATTACCGAGAAGAGTTTACAGATGAATATCCCCTGGTCACAGATTACCGAGGTCAACATTACATACATATTTTGTTGGGGATAGCCAGACGACTCTTCAGGAGAGGGCCCTATTCTTAAGGTTTTATTGGGCTTTTGATGGAATTCTTTTTTAATATTTTTTTTGTTAATTTCTCTCTCCGTGTTAAATTCCTTAAAATCCCTGTCTCTTTCATTCGCTAGAATAAAACAACTTTGTGTTGACCTACCGCATTTTTGTGTGAGGGTTGGGTTATCACCAACAAAAGAGTTTCAAAGATGAAGAAAACATAAACACGATGCCTGATTCAGATGAAAGAGCGTGAAAATATATTTGTAGATATAGTCTTTAACATTTATTTTGATTTTCTTTTTCAGGATAAAAGAGTATTTGAATATAGTTTTGTATGCTGGTTATTCGGGATCAACTCTTAGTATATATTGTCTGTGCGTAATAATGTTATAAATGATGATGTTACACATGTTAATTAAATATATTTGCGCAAGAACCAATGGAATAGAAATTACTTTTCATATAATGTGTTCAACCTGCTCGTTAATCATGTTAATATTTTTAACATTTTCATAAATTTTATGGTAATTCAGTTTAAATACAAATGTTTGGAAATAAACAACTAATTTACATTCAAATATTCTGTTCTCCTGAAAGAGGAAATGAAAACAAATATTAGAGACTATGTCTGCAAATAAATTTTCACGCCCTTTCATCTGACTTTGACATCGTTCTTACGTATTCTTCTCTGAAGCATGGCCTGAAATGATATAAACTGAAACTGTATGAGTATATACTGACCCAGCAGGGATCATTGGCAGTATGCGACCTGAAACTGCCCTCTACAACCGTGACGCACGCAAAACGAGTCGCGAGTCCACCCAAAACTGTAGGCAAATTCGCAATGCGCCTTAGAAGACGTTTTCTGCCCGGTTTCTTTGAACCGCAATGCTGGCCGCCGATGTATAAATAAAATATTCTTGAGTACGACACCAATCAAAGTAAAAAAAAGGTCAAATTAAAACCAATTGTATTATATTACATAACGATTTTTTTCTTAAGACATTCATGGCTCAATTACTATTCTCCCAACGTTATTTTATCTTTTCCGGACATTGTTTTTTCTCCCTGTTTTTCTCAGTTTTCTCATAAAATTGCTTACCTTAATTCCTCAACCTTGTCTGATGTGAAAGAACAATTTTCAGTACAATTTATGCATCTTTATACGGTAATCTTAACTTGGAGACAAAACTACATTTTGCCAATTTCAAAGCTTCGCAAAAAGGTATATTCCATACAGAATAATTCCCTGAGAACAGACTTGACTAAACATGTTGCAATCATGCGGAGAGGATAAAGAATTACAGTAAAATAAAAGTTACTTTGCTATGTTTCCCTTACGGTTCTTATAATCCCTTCCTATGGTGGTAGGAAACCTGATAAACCTGGTGGGAGGAGGGACAGTACACTGAATGGCAATAAATTTTTAAATGCCTATAGAGCATGTAGAGATATATATGTTATATAAAAGAACCTTGCTTTTCTTAACGGTGTAATAGTATGTTTAAATCACAGCATAGCAGGTGTTATTTAAAAGAACCTTGCTATTTTCTAACAGTGTGACAGAATGTTTAAGTGCCTGAACAGCAGGCGTTATATAAAAGAACCTTGTTATTTTCTAACAGCGTAACAGTCTTCTCAATATTATATAAGGTGAGACCAGGTGTGCGCGGAGAAGAATCTCGTGTATTAGTCACAAGCACACTTACCAAGAGTAAGACACCAAGAGGGTGGACTCACGACTCGATTTGCGTGGATCACGGTTGTAGAGGGCAGTTTCAGGTCGCCTACTGCTAATGATCCCTGCTGGGTCAGTATATACTCATACAGTTTCGGTTTATATCATTTCAGGCCATGCTTTAGAGAAGAATACGTAAGAACGAAGTCAAAGTTAGATGAAAGGGCGTGAAAATTTATTTGCAGATATAGTTTTCAATATTTGTTTTCATTTCCTCTTTCAGGAGAACAGAATATTTGATATTATTTTTGCATGGTGGTTATTTGGGGCCACCTCTTTGTGTATATAGTCTTGCAAAATAATGTTCTAAATAAGGATGTTGTATATGTAAAATAAATCTATTTGAATGTAAATTAGTTGTTTATTTCCAAACATTTGTATTTTAACTCAATTACGATAAAATTTATGAAAATGTTAAAAATTTTAACATGATTAACGAGCAGGTTGAACAGATGTGTTACATGAAAAGTAATTTCTATTCCATTGGTTCTTGTGCAAATATATTTAATTAACATGTGTAACATCATCATTTATAACATTATTACGCACAGACAATATATACTAAGAGTTGATCCCGAATAACCAGCATACAAAACTATATTCAAATACTCTTTTATCCTGAAAAAGAAAATCAAAATAAATGTTAAAGACTATATCTACAAATATTTACTTTTATCTGAATCAGGCATCGTTTTTATGTTTTTTTCAATATTGAAACTCTTTTGTTGGCGATAACCCAACCCTCACACAAAAATGCGGTAGGTCAACACAAAGTTGTTTTATTCTAGCTAATGAAAGAGACAGGGATTTTAAGGAATTTAACACTGAGAGAGAAATTAACAAAAATAAAAATAAAAAAGAATTCCATCAAAAGCCCAATAAAACCTTAAGAATAGGTCTGGCTATCCCCAACAAAATATGTATGTAATGTTGACCTCGGTAATCTGTGACCAGGGGATATTCATCTATAAACTCTTCTCGGTAATCAGTGATCATTGAGATATTCATCAATAAACTCTTCTCTGTAATCATTGATCAGGGAATATTCATCTATAAACTCTTCTCGGTAATCAGTGATCAGGGGATATTCATCTATAAACTCTTCTCGGTAATCAGTGATCAGGGGATATTCATCTACAGCTCTTCTCT
Organism: Acanthopleura granulata; assembly: GCA_016165875.1. Taxonomy (NCBI): domain Eukaryota; kingdom Metazoa; phylum Mollusca; class Polyplacophora; order Chitonida; family Chitonidae; genus Acanthopleura; species Acanthopleura granulata. Next base: position 156,080 of record JABBOT010000016.1, on the reverse strand, counting down.
TCACCCTGAGAACCGTCCTCTGTCACCAGGAGGACAATCACATTTATTCCGTGTTGGGTAATCTTTCACCATGGCAGATGTCACCTTTATTCCGTGTTGGGTAATCATTCACTAAGGGTATGAAGGCAGATGTCACCATTATTCCGTGTTGGGTAATCATTCACTAAGGGTATGAAGGCAGATGTCACCATTATTCCGTGTTGGGTAATCATTCACTAAGGGAGATGTTACCTTTATTCTGTGTTGGGTAATCCTTCACCAAGGGAGATGTCACCTTTATTCTGTGTTGGGTAATCCTTCACCAAGGTAGACGTCACCTTTATTCCCAAGGTGTGTTGGGTAATCATTCACCAAGGGCATGAATTCAGATTTCACCAATATTCCGTCTTGGGATATTCATTCAGAAAGGCAGATGTCAACTTTATTCAGAGTTCGATAAAATTTAATAACCACTGAGACATTTATTTTGCTATTAGTAATCGTTTGTACTTCAAAGTATTTTTGAAGCTTGGTTAATATTACATGAGAACATTAAGACTTGTGTTCTGATCTTAAACGATGGAAATGTAAAGCATCAAATTCTATGAACTCCCATGGCAGCGTCCTTCCCTTGATTTAATAACCACAGCTAGTCTGCTTTAATGATCCTTTCACGCTTCTCTCGTAAATTCCCGTCCGCAATGGTTTTTACATGTACATTTAGATCAGAGTTAAGTAGAATTAGTATGCAACTGTAACGTTATCGTGGGTAGTCTATGTGAAAAGTAGCCTAAGTGAAATACTCTTGAGTACCGCGTAAAACACCAATCAAATAAATAAATACTTAAAATGCGACTGTAGTTTTTTTTAGTCCAGACTTGACAAGTCATCTCGCAGTGGCTATTGGCAAACTACATTTCTAAATCCAGACAACAACATGCAGTCCTATTAGGCCAATCACATCAGGTCACTCTACAAATTAATCATTAAATTTCCATTGGAGTTCACATGACATAACAGGCACAGCCGACATTCCACATTAAGGTGGAACAGATAAACTGTCATGGCGGCAATAAATACATGCATTCAATACTTGAATTTTCTTCTAACAGCTGATATGGCAAAGCCGACAGCCGACACTCCACATAACGATGAAACGCTACCTTGTAAGGTCAATAAATACATGTATTTAATACTTAAATTTTCTTCTAATAGCAGCTGATATGGCAAAGCCGACAGCCGACACTCCACATAATGATGAAACGCTACCTTGTATGGCCAATAAATACATGTATTTAACAATTAAATTTTCATCCCAGTCCAGCTGACATGACAGGCACTAAAAACCAACAACTCCACGTTATGCTGGAACACACAACTGATATCTCTTTGTAGATATAACAAAACACCAAGTCAGTCAATTAAAGTGTAATGTTTAATATCACATATGTTCCATTTAAGATGTGTAACAAGCGTTCTGGAAGTGCTCTTGTTGCAATACACGTCTCTTACCGGTTTGAGCCATCAGAATATTGTACAGTTAGTTATGTTACAGCCCACAATCAAGATAAAAAGGCCAGGTTTTCGTCCAAAAATGCATGAAATGGCCCAAATCTCGAACCTGATTTGCAAATTGTATCGGTCAACCCACGTCCAAAAAACGGTACTTCCATAACCAGCCCCGGTTTTATGAAGTGCACTTAGCTAAGTATTCCCTTAGCGACCATGACAACATATGTTGTAAAATAGGAAGTGCACTTAGCTAAAGGCTAAAACCTGACCCTGAACATTAGCTGTGGTCAGATAAGCACCCAGTCTCTGACGGCCAGTAGCCTTTGAAGTTTCAGCCTAAAGCTGCCTTCCATACATTTTCTACCTGATATTTTCATTTTCTTGAATAAGCGGAGTCGGGATGGTGGGAAGGGGCTGCGCTCTCGGAAACTAACATGGCAGAAGACTGGATTCTCCGGTAGTTGCATAGTCGGCCTTCACTCGGAACACGCTCAGGGGCTTCCTTGGCCAAACAGTTCCGAATGAGTCGGCCTAATCTTTTAACGTTTAAATCGAGCTTTTAGGCTGTTAATTTGCGAAAGCGTCCCCCCCCCAGCACACACACAGATTTGTCTGGCCTCAATATAAAATTTTCATGAAGCCGATATTTAATACAATGAACATACACTCGTCACAGTGAGCCGTAAACCGGTTCCTGGTTCGAAACTTTGTATCCAAGTATCAGTCAAAGCATACTTGGCGCTAAGTAGCACTTAGCTAAGTGTACTTCATATCTGTATAACATATCTTGCCATGATAGTTAAGGCTTACATCTACTTAACTTAATTATGCTTCACAAAACTGGCCCCTGGGGCTAGATTCAGGAAACACCTTTATGGTTAAGTGGACTTCTTACAAGTATCTCTCCAACATATGTTGCTATGGTAGTTCAGGCTTACATAGCTTAAACGCGCTTTGTGAAACGGACGCCAGACAAGTACAGCGAGCCCTCTTTGAACTAAAACCTTCGGCTTGGTGGCAAGGCTATTAACATGACCAACAACCTCGTCTGCAGGAAACATATGAATGTAATCCTGCGTTGTTTATGCAGGGCATCAAAACTGGACCACCCCCTCCTGGTATTGCGCTTTGCGTGTATGCAAAACCTGAGCTCAATAGACGTGAATGAGCTCAATGTCCTTGAACAGACCACTCTTGATATTATTATAACTGTAACGCTGATTGGAACACACAAATTTTCAATTCATGACATTTGTAATTTATGGTAATGAGTACGCCCTAAGTACATCTCTGATGAAACATTGCCATTCTTATTACCCTACATCCACATTACAAAAAACTGAGCCCATAGCATGCTGTACTTTTTAAGATAACACATCCAACTTCTGCTTTAAAGGGAGAAAGTCTGCAAAAATGAAGCTATGGTGAATAAAGAAGGACCATTAAAAGGCTTATTTGAAACTACCTCTGCTGATTTTTGAAGATTTTTTTTTCCTTAAGCAAAATAAATGCAGTCAAACGTTTTATTGTGTGGCGAGTTTTATGAATCATATTCATAACGTAAGCTCATCAGTGATGTCACAAGTCTTTTTACACATCTTGTGAACCATACTCCTGCAGTGTGGCCTGTGTATGGAAAAGCTAACATGATACTTAAGCCTTCCCATAGGCCAGAGAAAAGCCCGCGTGACATCATCAATGTGTTCCATAAAACCCACCACACAATTAGAACATTTGAATGTACTTAATCTGGTGAAAAAATCTGAAAAAAAAACACCCATCAGTAAAGGCATTTTCAGACACAGTTTTCTGCTCTTTTTCCTCACCATACCTTCATTTCTGTGGTGTCTTTCCCTTTAACATGGTTCAGGATGTGACAAAAGCCACAACTGCACTTTGAACCGGCGGGTTAAAAATTGCCGCCTCAGAGAAATGTGAATATGCTTTGTTGGTTGATGGACTGGAGTACTGTTCCAGATGATGGATGGAAGTCTCTGACACACACCAGATATCAACAGATGGGTTCTAAATGTATTCATTGCTCTTTGATGTATCTCTTCTTCAGAATTCTTTCTTCAGGTCTGGAAAGAGAAATATTGTTTATGGATAATAAAAAGAGTCTGACACAACCAGCACAAAACAACTTTTGTAAATGCTAAAAAATTGAAGTTTTACAGCTCTTTTTTTGCATTACTTACATGAACGCACGTCCTGGGTGTCTTGTATACTGCTAGGTCTGGATTCCTGGCAACTATTTCTATTTTGTACAACATATATGTTTTTACTGGAATATTTCTGTGTATCCGATGTACGCAGAGAAGCAGTTTTTCAGTTTCAACTTGGAATGAATATTATCATATCCAATCTAAAGACTGATTCATTCATCTATTTCATTAGTGTTTATAAACCCCATCCTCATATACGATGGCAGACAGGTTGGTGGGTGGAGGAAACCGGCGTGTCCTGAGTAACGGCCTGTCCCCACTGAAGGAGACAACCACACCACAACCACAACCACTACCGCAACTACATCATGTTGCACACTGTCCCCACTGAAGGAGAAAACCACACCACAACCACTACCACAACTACATCATGTTGCATACTGTCCCCACTGAAGGAGAAAACCACAACCACACCACAACCACTACCGCAACTACATCATGTTGCACACTATCCCCACTGAAGGAGAAAACCAAAACCACAACCACAACCACAACCACTACCGCAACTACATCATGTTGCACACTATCCCCACTGAAGGAGAAAACCAAAACCACAACCACAACCACGACCACAACTACATCATGTTGCACACTGTCCCCACTGAAGGAGAAAACCACAACCACAACCACTACCGCAACTACATCATGTTGCACACTGTCCCCACTGAAGGAGAAAACCACACCACAACCACTACCACACCACAACCACTACCGCAACTACATCATGTTGCACACTGTCCCCACTGAAGGAGAAAACCACCACAACCACAACCACACCACAACCACTACCACAACTACATCATGTTGCACACTGTCCCCACTGAAGGAGAAAACCACACCACAACCACTACCGCAACCACATCATGTTGCACACTGTCCCCACTGAAGGAGAAAACCACAACCACACCACAACCACTACCGCAACCACATCATGTTGCACACTGTCCCCACTGAAGGAGAAAACCACAACCACAACCACAACCACATCATGTTGCACACTGTCCCCACTGAAGGAGAAAACCACAACCACTACCACAACCACATCATGTTGCACACTGTCCCCATTGCCCGTGATGTGAAAACTCTCCCGGAGAAAAGAGAACCAGTTCTGTCTTTGCTCTCTTACATGGTATTTTGATAAAAGATTTTTTTCTCTTCATGTTAATTACTTAAAAATCCTGACCTTTTTCAAAAGCCTGAATAAAAAAAAAAAAAAAATTCCCTATGAACTGAACAACCCTGTTTTTTTCTCACAGGGTCAGGTTACACTCAACAAACAGTTTTTCAAGGATGGCCTCAAAAGGAAACCTAACTTTGTTCACTTACCACTCTGCTCTATCAACTTCCCTTTCCAAGTCTTCTCTAGGTTGTGGACAAATTTATTGAAGGTTTCCATACAGTCACTCAACGAGGTCTTCTTATAGTCTGGAAATTATAATCTGCATATATAATTTGTTTGATAGCAGTTTAATGCCATAATCCAGGATTTTTCATTAAATGGATGGCAGCCAGTTTTAGGGTGGAAAAAAAAAACGGGCAGCTGTGGGAAAAGCATGAAAGATTGCCAAGTTGCGAGTCATGACGTTATGATCTGCAGTACAATCAGGCTTAGAGAATGTACGTATGTATGCTTGGGTTTTATGTCATACTCAACAATCATTCAGTTATATGCAGACAAGGTGTCCTTATAATAAAGAATCCATGCCGCTAAAGTGCTGCCGCCACTGGAACATCATGCTGAGGACACCAGACATGACACCCCACCCAGCCACATTATACAACCAAGCATAAACACTCATTTTTGAAGTCTCTGGTATCACCTGACCTGGGATTGATCCGACATTTCCTGACCCCAAGGGGAACGCTCTCACCACTAGCACACAGAGGCAGTGTAGCACAGTGAGGTCAGCCGGCTTCACATTTCAGAAAATTTTGATGTTAAGTATTAGTGGAGTGACTTCAAATAGTCCCCAGGTTAAGCCACTGACCATTGGCAATTTACTGACAAACTTTCCCATGTGTGACATTCCCATATGCACACCATATTCATGATGTCGGCGGAAGACAAGTGGCCTTCAACATTTGCCAAAATTAGAATCCCCAAATGGACAGTGACTTCAAGGAAAAAGGCAACATTCCAAATCTTTCAGCCTCACTCTAAACATGTTTTATATCAATACCAAAAGCCGCAAGATTTACTTTCAAATTAAAAATATTTCCATACCTCTGATTTTCTTCCCACTTTCATTTGTAGTTGTCTCCACTTGATTCAGCTCTTCACAAATCTGACTGAGAAAGGTAAGAATACCATAGAACATCTGGTCTATCAACACATCTGATAAACCAAATCAGGTCAGAAGTGAACAAGACTGAAGGTTCAGAATTCATTACAGGGGTTTTAAATTGCATTACAGAGGGGGCAGATGGCATTACAGTGGAGTTGAAATGGCATTACGAAGGGGGGGGAGTGTCAAATGGCATTATAGAAGGGTTCAAAGAACATTACAAGAGGTTCAAAACACATTATAAATGTGTTTTCATTAACTCTTTGACACACAAACTACATGTAGATGTAGTTAAACACCTGGCAAGCTTCTACGTAAAACAATGAAGGTAATCCTGTGAAACTGACATGGGAAATGTGCGAGGAAGCTGAAAGTTATTATTTCATGATGACGACAAATTTATATATCAGCTCTTCAGGAGGCGGGTACCAACTCTTTGAGAGTCCTTTGTTTCTGAGCTGGAGTGTGATTATCACACCCAGGCCTTGTGGAAGACCAAGAGTGTGATCTGCACACCTAGATTCACACCCCATTGTCATTATTTGAGACGTGTGTTACTAGCACACTTAGATTTTGTTTCAGAAGTGTGTTAGGTGCAGGGGTGTAACAGCAGGCCTCAGATAGGAAGGCCTCCTCTGGCATTTGCACCTATGGTCAGGCCAGGTATATGTCTGATTTCAGTCAGACAATGCAAGCTGGTCACCCAACTCTGATGCATGGCCATAGATTCAACCAGACTAGAAAATCAGAGAGTTCTTTTCATTCACAGGTCTACAATTTTTATCCTTGAAGGATCTCTCTCATGTTCATAATTTTGATAGGTTAAAGGATGTCCAGAAAACATATTAAAATTAAACCTATGACCACAAGAAAACACCTCAATGTTATACACCTACAATATGAGGGGCTCAAGTGATTCAGGTGATTAAAGCGCTGGCTTGCTTCAAGCTATCAAGGGCCGATTGCACAAAGCAATTTTGTACTAAAGTAAAAATTTTCAACTTGACTAAAATCAAACATACTTGAATTTTTACAACAAAAGCATGGGTGGTGCATATACATCATGCCGAAGCACAAGGCACACAAATTTCAAAATCCGTAACTAAGTATCAAATAAGCTGTCAAACTGAATTTCAAACTTTGGATTCAAGTAAAAAATTGCTTTGTAGAATCATCCCCACTCCCTTGAGTATAAATGAGGTGGCATGTTTCCAGGGGGTTTGCTAGCCATTTTCTTTTTACAAATTCGATTTGAACAAATCAGAAAACTCAGTCATGGGGAAAAATTTGTCTCAAACTCAACTTTCTCATATTTCTTGTTGTGGTTACCACGAGAAAGTGGCTAGAAAAAAACCCCCCTGGTTCCATTCCAGTTCTCACTGTTGTGACTTTAAGTTAGAAGGTTTGTCACAAACCTGCCAAATAACAGGGGTTTAGTCTGGTTTCCCTTCCCAACCTTAAAGAGACATGGTCGTACAAAATCTGGATTTTTAATCAAATTCTGATTGGGACGTCTTAATGAAGTTTTGAAGTTTGTTCATAAACTAAACAAGTAATGTTGAAATTTAAAATATTCATTGAGTGTGCAGCTTGTATGAGCCCAGAGAGATTCTGTCGTTATTCGAATTCAACACAAAGAGGGTGGGCCATTTTGCTTCATTAATATTCAACTGTCAGGACTCTGCACATCTGCAGGCGTTCGGGATCAGACAATATTAACTACATGAACTCGAATAATTTTGAATTTTGATATACGTAGATATATCTTGAGTATAGCAGCTTAAAAAGCATTGAGAAAACAACTGGCCACCAATTACAACTCTTAATCTTGCTTGTCAACCTGCTCAACTCTCATCCACACTCTTTTTTTGGCCGATCATGTTACGAGAGCCGTAAATCCTTCTTTTAGACATTTCATCAGCCAGTTTGTGGACATAGGAAGCTTACCAAACTCTCCATTTCCACTGAATTCACAGCCGTCACTGGGGGTGGTGGGATTAATAAAAAGTTTGTAACTTTCAGTTCTTCAGAAAAATGCCTAATACTTGTGTCATTCTGTAATGACACAAAAATACCTACTATTTGGGCAATCATGTTCCTTTTAGCTTAATCTCCATCCTAAGAGAGAAACATTCTTTTGCGCAGTATAAAACAAATAACACAATACCTGACAGTCGGCACCTTGAAGGGATCAAATTTATCCACATTCTGATGGTCTATCGGAACACACACTCGACCTGGAATGAATCAAATACAAACTACTTGGTGCTTTGGTTTAGAAGAGGAAATGGTACGTTCATTTATCTCTCTTCATGTGCCCTGAAGTATAACTTCATGTCCCAGCTGCGGAGGATATCTTGTCAATGACAGATGACAGATTATGCAGTGTTGCCTGAGTTACATGTATGCAGTCTTACATAAGCAATGCATCATGCCATCCTTAAAAAATACCGTGCAATGTACTTAAAACCCGTCGGCCTTTACCACATGTGCAATGTAACAAATAGGTACAAATTCCAAGAGATATTATATATAATACCAGTCATTCAATCGTTGCGTTTGAACATGAGAAAATCTGCCAGCAATCTGGTAGTGGGTTTCTCACCTGATTTTCTCTCAACGCAATGTCAGCTGCCACTGTATAAGTATTTTTATTATATCTTACAGGGTAATACTTGGTTTCCATTGGTCAATACAAGGTCATACAACTGTCATGAGGCAATGTACAATGATCAAGTGCCAGTAGCCAACAGTATTGTGTGCTTATCCTAAAGGACTATCTCCCTTTGTCCGCCCTCTAATGTCCTCTTGCTGACAAAGTAAACAGTCGGACAATGGCTTTCTCACCTAGCAACGGTGTAGAAGTCCAGCAATTTAGGTCATATCTTTTCCTTTTTCTTCAGCTTTCTTCTGGCATGTCCCCACTCGTTGAACATCACTTTTCGCGCGCTCACAATTTCTCATAGACAATCCCTTAGCATGATAAGGTATGTAGAATTGTTTTTTATGTTGTACTTACATTTTTTCAGTCACAAAATGACGATCAATCCCCACGCAGGATTGATCCCGGATCCCTTGACCCCGAGGCGGATGTTCCAACCACCAGGCCACCAAGGCCGTCACCATTGTATAAGTGAAATATTCCTCAGTACCGCGTAAGAAAACAATCAAATTATTATTAAAATTCCATGAACCTGTCAGCCACTCACCTGTTTTGGGGTGAACACAGAAGGGAGACTTGAGAAGATGGTTGACCCCCTTACTGACATTGACATCCAGTCTGGGGTAACAGAACTGTAACTGTATCTCCTCCACGACTCGCTTACACTTCCCAGCCAGGTTCTGAACAGAGCAAAAGCAATTTGCATACATACAGTTTGAAATTTACATCTTTCATTTGTTTCTGCACGCAGAGTTCTGGGTTTTTTAGTTAAAGAGCAACTTTGGTGTCAAATCATCTGCGTCCTGAAGTAAAACAGGAATGATAATGATTGATTTCATCCGAAGTGCTTCCCGAAATTGTCAAATGAATTTCAGTGGGTGAAAACCGATACTGTACGTTTCTTCACAGAATACGGCAACAAAATTGTTCTGTCGTTTCCACTTTGCGTGGTACGCTGTCATGTATGAACACGAGGGCACCAATCGCTGACGAGTACCCACTGCTCTTCCAGACACTTTTGACATCATCCGAGCATTAATGCCTCACTCGACTTCACATCTGCCTGATTCAATGTAACACAAGGAATATGATGAGGTCACACCAGGAAAATTTTACGAACAAAACCGTTTTGTTTTTTAAGGAATCTTTAGTTATGTGGGTTAAGTCGTGCGATTCATCGAAAATCCTTTCGAGCCATGGTGTTAATTTTAATATTTCTACGCAGTTTCTATTGTGACCTGAGTGGCACTTCAATTTTCCTTTGTTTTGCTGTAAGCGTTATGAGAAATGATGTTGGTAAGGCCATCATTAAAATTATCATTTGTCAGGATTAAAGTGACAGGTTTTCCACAAAGGGCCAAACTCTTGACTTTTGAACAGGCTTTTGATGAAAATTCTCTCTTTTTTTAATTTTTTTCTTCCAGTGTCTACTTTAATATCTCTATCTTAATCAATAACCAGGGTAATAAAAATGTACCTTCTCTACAGATCAACCCTATTTTTTCTTGCACGATTGGGTTACCGCCAACAAGGTTAATTTTATGGATGGCTCAGCTTGTGCGCACCTTCACAATATCAAGGTCTCTTTTTCGATTCGCGATAGAAGATCTCTTCACCTCATCTAGTACTATAACCAGTTCGACCAAGTCACAGGTTCCTCAGCAATCTTTCAATTTGTTACTAAATCTATGTTGCGTCATCATGAGACCTCAATTCTGCCTTTCACATGGAAGACAAATACTCTGATTGGTCACAACCACTGCTTCACTCTCGCAACCCATTGGTCGTAACGAGTCACATTACATCAAGCCAGCAAACAGGTGCCTGACACTTTTGAAAACACCCCTTTGGATGAAATTGTATTTTGTCAATGTTGTATATTACTGAACAAAGGTCTCTTGGGTCAAACCACTTTCACCAAATGGGTGTTTTCAAAAATGTCAGGCACCTATTTACAGGCTTGGTACATTTGAACAGAACTCGAATTACCACTAGAGATGCCCGAGTCACTTCTCTTGCTATGACCTCTGGTGTGGCAACAATCGATATCTCCCCCTAGTGCTAAAATTAAGTATTATTCTATCTTATCCAGACAAACTGCGAATTCTTTGATCTGACATAAGGCGCTGAGTTCACAAGAAAAACAAGAAGGGGCCACTAAACATGTCATCGCTTCAGCTAAACTGTAGTATGCTGCTTGATGGCTGAGTCAACAAATTCCGCGCCTGCAAGGCGTTTCCTCCAGTTGAATAATGCCTGTCCCAAAATGGCCACTAGTGTCTAAAACAACTCTGATCAGTGCTATGAAGAGACTGACTGTACACTGACTTACCGAGCTGACAGCGTGGTTCACAAGGCCCTTCAGTAGTTCCCATCTTTCCAGCGAATTCTTCCCCAGTTTACTGATTTCATTCTCCACACTAGACCTCAGTTCTGACAACGGTTAAGATTAACACACACACACACACAAAAACCCAGTACTCAAAATCAAAGATTAACAAAAAAATACTGCGCAATGCCCTTAAACCCTTCAGTGTTAACATGTACGATGTAACATGTGCTAGAAACCAATTCCAAGAGATATTATGCATAATACTAGGCAATCTTAGATTCAAACTTAAATGACTGTTATGACCTTAATAAGGTCAACGTTGCCAAAAATCAATAGGGTTCTTAATTGTGCCAAAGTGTTGGTGTGGTATACGTTTGGTAAACTTGTGATGAGCTGTTCAAGACACAGAGCGTTTACAAGCCAATTATGAAATGACCTTGAAGAAAAAGGTAAAGGTCGCTGAAAATCAGTCGGGTTTTCCCCATGCCTATGTGCAAGTTTGGTGAACTTGGGCTAAAACATTTTAGAGATGGAGCTTTTACAGGCCTGCTACCAAATTAAACTTAAATGACCCCAATGATCTTGAAGAAGAAGGCCAAGGCTGCTGAAAAGGAATACAGTTTTTCCTCAGGCCAGCAAAAGTGTAAGTGTGGTGTAAGCTTGGTGAACTTGGGATAAACCGTTCTACAGACAGAGTACTTTCAATGATATGGACGGATGAACAGACAGACGGATGAACAGACAGACGGATGCCGCCCGCTATGACAATACTCTTTGGTCAATATTGGCCACGGGTGAAAAGGAAGCATCAAAGGCTACACCAATTTAAATTGTTGTTTTAAGGGCACAATAATTTTTAATAAAATGTCTCGAGAGCATATAAAAATAAAAACTTAAGTTGTGGGAATTGTCAACTATCACAGCAAATTTTCCTCTTGGAAGACATCTTTACATGCATGGAAAAGCTTTAAAAAACATGAACGTCATGCAAGAAAACTCAAGACTGGACAAATGAAAAAGGTGGATTTTCAGTCTTAATTTTATTCCCTTTTGGATTTTTTGGTGTCAGCCATGGAGAGTTCAAACCCATTACAATCGTTGATTTCTACGCTCATGATGCTGGGATTACTGTTTTATGATCCATGTAGCCAGCGTTTTGATACCAGTACGTTAAGGATACTAGAACCCCTCAGGGATGGTTTTTGGTCAAATTTGTTTTACTTCACATTCATATTCTCCATTCTCCTATCTTTCCTCTCACATAAAGATGAAAAACCAAATTGGAATTGTAAATACCTTAATTTTTTTTAAATTTAAAAGAAAAGCATGTTTTGAACAATGGCGGTTGTGCTTTCTTAGTTCCTCCTGATTAGGGGGATAAGCTCACTTAAGGGGGTTACCTGCTTCATCCTGGATTATCACACCTCTTGCAGTACACCGGAAGTGTGATTATCACACCTCTTGCAAAAGACTGGGAGTATGATTATCACACTTCTTCCAGAAGACTGGGACTGTGATAATCATACTTCTTGCAGAAGACCGGGAGTGTGATTATCACACTGCTTGCAAAAGGCCAGGAGGGTGATTATCACACCCCAAACAGTAGACCAGGAGGATGATTATCACATCCTTTGCAGAAAACCAGGAGTTTGATTAGCGCTCCCCTTGCAGAAGTCCGGGAGTGTGATTTTCACGCTCCCCAGACTCTTCACTGTTTCAGGCGTGTGTTATTAGCACAGCCGTCTTTTGTTTCAGGAGTGTGCTAGACGAGGGAGTGTGACAGCATGCCTCAAAAAGGACTGAGTTACCAAACTTCACCTAACACTCTTCACTCATAACACGACTGGCAGAAATGTCCCCGACCAACAGCATTGTAATGAGGGAGAGATGTAACTAACCAAGATGACTACACTGATGTTCACAAAAAGTTAGGCTGTGTCATTAGGTGAATCCAAGGACGCACAAAAAAAGCGATGTCGCAGCAAACAGCTCCAGCTTTATGTAGGATTCAAACATTTTGACACATTCTCAATTTCATTTTAAAAACAGCGAGACCAGGAGTTCTCTATTGCTCTCTTTAATTTTGAGCGGTAATTTTCCTTTAATTTCTATATTTATTTGATAGGTATTTTATGCCATATTCAAGGATATTTCACTTATATCTCATTATGGTGAGAGGAAACCAGGCAGAGCCCGGGGGGAAGCCCACGACCATCCACAGGTTGCTCGCAGACCTCCCAACATACGGCCAGAGAGGAGGCCAGCAAGAGCTGGGCTTGAACTCACAGCGACCACGTTGGTGTCATTTCCCTTTAAATAAACGACTGCACATGTCTAGAGAAAAAAGAAAACCCCCGAAAGAAGCCACACATATTGTGATACAAAATGTCAAGTGTCCACCTGAATGAAGAATTTCAGGTAGAGCTGTTGTGTGACTTCCTGTTGCAGTACAGGCCAATCCTAATTTCCCACCCTATGACAAAGTGATGCTGATCATCCTGATCAGATGGTGCACTAATTCTCCACATTAAAGGATTAGGTTATGTGAAACAAATATTATTTAAAGGGTGGCCTTGTATAACAATCAACAAATGAACACCACCAACAAAGGATACTGTCATCTGTGATAAGGGCCAGTACTTTGTTCCATTTGTCTTCGTTTTCCAGCAAGTCTTGTTTGTCCAGACAGTAGGACTTGAAATAGTGCTGGATGACCTCTAAACTGCGCCTGGAAATCAGTCAAGCAAAAACATGTCACGTTTCAGCGAGCAAAGAGCACATGGCAAGACTTATAACCCGTCTTCTTCGATCCAAGCCTGTAAACAGTTGCCTGACAATTTTGAGAACACCCCTTTAGACCAAGTGGTATGACTATGTTGTCCATGTTCTGTATTACTAGACAACGATCTCTTGGATCATACCACTCTCACCAAAGGAGTGTTGTCAAAAATGTCAGGCACCTATCTGCAGACTTGCATTCATTCACAGGGAGCAGGCAAGGAGCAATACAAATGCCTTTCGGTCAGTACACATGAGGCACAGGTTCAAACCCAACCTTCTACACAGAATGTGTAGATTCCTTCGCTCTGCTTCGGGGGTGATGGGGGGTGAGGGGGGGTGAGGGGCGGGGAGCGCTCATTACACAAAATACACATGCTCAGTGTCATTCACGGATGGACCCAAACTCCCCCATCCTTCTGGATGAGACACAATAAAGGTATACCATGCTACCCTAGCAACATTAGTAAAGTATGCCTGCATGTATAAATGCATGCTTGGGTTTTATGTCATACTCCACAATTTTTCAGTTATACGACAGCGAGGAGTCCTCAGAATGTATATATACTGTACATGTCTTGGATACTGTCCATGCCATCAAACTGCTTCCACCACTAGAACATCATGCCGAAGACACCAGACATGACACCCCACTCAGTCACATTATACTGACATTGGGCCAACCAGTTCTGTTTCCATGTTTTAACTTCTCAGTACTGAGTGCCAAATGAGGTAGCAGAAAGTATAATTTTTAAAGTCTTTGGTATGACCCGACCTGGGACTGGTCCAAGATCTCCCGACCCAGACAGAAACAAGACATAACACCAGACATTTACAGACCGTACAGTTAGTTATTAACACTTGCACCTATAAATACTCACTCAACTGAAGGATGGATGAATTCCCCTAAAGTCACTTTCTTTGTCTGATTTTCTCCTCCCTGTACACAAAAAGAGAACAAATCAATTACATGTTTTTCAATCTGGCGTCAATTCATCCACTTTCAATAAATAGCATTTAAAGTGAAAGACAGAGCATGTTCAAAGTCAAGCTTTTCAAAAAAGTTGATCAATATTAGGTTTGTTTCAGTAATGTATTTTTTCTAACAGCCACTATGGCTATCATGAAACACAGCCATTCTGTCTGGGCTGTGACGTAGTTGTTCTTAGCGCGGAACACTTGTCACCCAATACTGTAGGATGCTGCAAGATGCTGCAGTTGAAACATAATTATATATGTAAATTTATAACATAAAATTATCTAGAAAGTTACTGCCGCCACAACACAATGGTCTGGAAATACTTTGCAATGTGATTCAAACATGCAGTTGTTATGATTAAAATACATAACATTAAAACCGTGTCCTGTCCCTATGTTATTACAAGCTACATTGACAGTCAACTCAGATGATTTACATCACAGCTTATAAACAGGTGATATTTCCTAGTTCTCTTATTGGTCAGTCTCTCATAAGAGTAAACGCATGGGCACCTTCAGATCCCCAGTCGGCAGCACAATACTACACTTCTAAGAGGAAGACATTTCAGCAACAAACTTATATAAATTCAAACAGGTTTTTGCATTCAAAAGAGAATTGTGTAACCTTCTTAACGAACAGTGCCTCAGTCATGAGCTGTCTTTAACTTCAAATATTTGAATGTACACCACAATCCATGGGCAAAAGGCAAATACCTCAACATAATTTATTCATTTCATCTACTTGTTATCTAATGTAATAATCGAGAAATTTTCATTGGTGTCATCGCAGCCACTCATTTCATGGGTGGAGGAAACTGGTGAGTTCGTGAAAAGCCATTGACTTTTTCAAAGTTACCGACGATCTTTCCCACGTCTAAAATATGTAGGTCTACAGACAGGTGGAAGGGGAAGACAAGTGTTGCGCTGCACAAATGACCATACAAGTGCTGTTTTGTTTTTTTTTCCCTATTGCCAGGGCCCTCTACAGGGTGAGGGCAAGGGAAACTCCAAAGTTCCTGTCCAAGGGTGGATTTGAACGAATACCTCAAGTATTCTAACAATTTAAAAGGAAACATGTCAACCTCTTGGCAACGCCTCTCTCCCGCAAGAAAATTAACAAAAATTGTCCTCGTTCTACCAGGATAAAATTTTATCCCATTGGGAGCCACAAGGTAAATAAACACTCAAGATTTTATTAATGCAATGTCCAAATATACTCAAATATTGCCGCACTGTACAGTTTGACAAACTCACAGAAGCTGCGCTAGCGCAGCGCAATGACCCAGAAGCCTCCCATCAATGCGGTCACTGTGAGTTCAAGTTCAGCGAATGCTGGCTTCCTCTCCAGTCATACGTGGGAAGATCTGCCATTCACCTGCAGATGGTCCTGGGTATCTCCCCACCATAATACTGGCCAATGTCGTATAAATGAAATATTCTTGAGTACGGCATAAAACACCAATCAAATAAATAAATAAATAAATAAATAGATAAATAAATCATAGAATGATACATATCATATTTTTGGACAGTCCTTATACTGAATACTTAAACTTTCAAGTCTTTCTACACAACCTATATATATATATATGTATATATATATACATGCAATTTAGAGTTAAATCCTGGTGACCAAATTTCCTTGAAAAGCACAATATAACGAGATAGAAATATGAAAGTAGGTTACCTTGACAACACTTAGGTACTCAGCAATGGCTGTGCGGGCATTCTGTGATAGCTTCCTGGCAGATTCGTCGCAGACCCAGCAATGAATACCTCGTCTCCCCGAATACACCCAGAGCAGTTGCTCGTAACCAAAGTCCTCTGACAACAAACATAATGCAAGTGTCGGTTACCATGGTTACAGACAGCACAGACATCTGACAACATCATGCAAGTAGTGATTAGCACGGTTACAGAGAGCAATTAATCGTCTGACAACAACAACACACATGTATTGACTGCAAGGGTCACCTACTGTACCATTACTGTGCATGATCATCCACAACTAAATTACTGAATTTGCCGAATTCACAAAGTTCTCTACAAACGAATGTCATTCAAATATCAGCATTGTAAACGCAAGAAAAGTTTAAACCTACAGCTGATTAATTTGTTTATTTAATTGTTGTTTTACGCTGTAGTTTTGCTACTAATCTTTTATGTAGAGATGCTGATTCACTAAATCATATTAACTGAATGTGGGATTTTCCTTATGATTTTTGAGAACATATGTATTTCTGTTGCTTTTGACAGCAACACTGAATTTCTCCATGACTTCTGAAACAAATCCATGATTTTGTACAACATTCCATGATTTTTCCATGCCTGGAGATAGATTTAAAATGTCATGATTTTTCCAGGAGTTTTAATGACAGCGAGAGCCCTGAATTAATATACAATTATATAAGGTATTGATAAATGTTATCACTGTCAAGAGAAGAAATAATGTCTCAAAGGGAACACAGACTCATCACTCACTGGCAGGTGAGAATGTAGCGGGAGACCTCAGTCTAAGGGTGGCTTAAATTTACTAATATACAGGGCCCGCTGGCTACCCTTAGCTTAAGGGCTATGTGGACCCAATTTAGCCAGAACCCTGGTAAGGTGCTACCCCCTTGTTCAATTCCACTGCATGCATGTTAGATTCTTCCTGAATAGACATGAAGTTGAAACATTTGCGCACCTTTTGCCACAATCGCTACTTAGTTACCATTAATCACCATTCTCAAGTAAATCTTAGCTGAAGTAGAAAATACAGTCGGACGGCACATGCTGTCATCTTCTTAAATCAGCGAGGCACACGTGCACGGCAACGGTTGACCTTTCCTTGACATCATACATTGAAATTTACATCCATACTAAACAAATGAACCACAGACGCGCATGCACCGGGAGCACCAACACGGTCAAGTTGTTGACAACGCATGTGAGTGCAAGTCACTGATGTGAATTACCTTGGATTTACTGGTCGTGAAGGCTGCAGGATGTGAAAAAATTTGTCATAAGAACAGGGTATGTCTTGGGGAAAATAGTTTATCTTAGTTTTACCCAGTTCATGCATATCTTGGTTCATTTTACCACTATTTTAACCTGCATAGCTCCTCAACTGTGATCTATGACTAACCCCATAAGAAAAAATCACAGCCGAGATCCTCTGCTAGTGAGAAAAGTACGTATATGGAAACTGGTCTTGCAATTATTGACCTGGAAAGCCCACTTTGGTAGACAGCTGGCATAAAAATCTCAGTTTCGACTCCTAAATTTATGAAAGCTTGAACAAGGCAGCAGGCTTAACCCAGTTAATCTTAACTTCACTTGTCACCCAATCAGCACTGGTCTCAATTCTTATAAACCAAAATACTGTATTCCTCCCAAAAAATTGCATAAGAGTGCATGTTTTCTTGCAAGTATTCATGTAAAATATTACTTTCGGTACTGAGACTTACGTTTTTCCCATGGGTTATTATCCTACCTTCCAAACAAACATCAACACACATTTTAAAACAAAGAGCAGCATTTTTGAAGGCAAGCTAATGCCATAAATATTACTTTTGGAGCTAAAACTTACATTTTCACAGAAGGATATCAAATAAACTTTAAAACACCTATCTACAGTGAACAGAACTCTCACAAGCTAGAAAAATAAGCATTTTTGTCATGGATGAAATTTTAGGTCATTTAAGGCAACTCAGTGACAGAGGAAAGATTAAGTCAAATGCTGTACATCTTCCTTTCAAAAGTAACTATTTACAATGAGAATTACCATTTACCCTGAGAAACAATGAAGGAGGCTTACCCCTTAATGCTTTGTCCACTATCTTCATAGCAATCACCATGAGTGGCCAGCACCGGTGACAAATGTCAGCTCCCCTGCTCACAGGAAAATAAAATGAACAGTGACAAGTCACTGGAGGGTACACGGTTTCCTTGTGTCACGGTGATGCTTAGTTTCGTTGTGTCCTTCAGAGATCACTTTTCTTCTGAACAAACCAATGGTTCGAAATTTAGATTTCAAAGTTCTGCACTTGAACATTATTTTCTTTTACTGTGAGTTCACACTGATTTACAGTTAACGAATCAACTGCAATGCAATGTTAACAAAATCAGGATCATCTCTTGGCCTATTAGCTCTTTATTTCACTTAATTTTTCACTTCGTTTGATGAATTCTTCCCCTAAAAATCAAACAAACGGCTGTATAAAACTACCCAGATCCAGCACTGAAAGCCATCACACACGAGAGAGAAGTTTTGTTAGCTCCTAACATCCTTCAACAAAGAAGTCTCTCATTATTTAAAAGTTGAAAGACAAGTGGCTGACTTGGACTTTGGAACACTGAAAATGACGTACGAGCAACAAAATCGGACTTCATCATAATCGGTCATGTCAATATCAAAGACGAGCTCTTTCTCTTGAGCTTGAAACGCAGCCGCTTTGACAGTCTTGTGTTCCCTTGGCTGAAACGACAAAAGGTCCAGATGGAGTCAATAATTACATTTCCTGAGCCAAAAAAAAAAAAAACCAAACATTTTCTGTCAATTGTATCAATTATGGCTACTCATAATGCTTAGATTCATTCATTCATTCCAACTCTGCACACATATAACCTGTCTGAATTTATCATTCACACCATTTTGGAACCAAAAAAAAAAGACAAGAGAAAAACTTTGCTCACTTGTGGCCAGGCCATGTAGCTGAAATGTTAGTGAGCAAAGGGAGATAACTCCGTGGCCTCAGCACAATGCACCCTTTCCCAATATGTTACCTTGTGAGTGAAGACAGCTCCTATATCTATCTTGTAGGGACATCTCTTTTGTACCTCCTTCTCCAGTTCTTGCTGATCAGAAAATGACTGATAACGTATATAAACGTCATCTTTCAGCGTAAAGGAGAATTCTCGGTTGGTAAAGTAGCTTTTCTGAACTGTAACCAACGAAAAAAAGGGCACAATTGTTAAAAAACAAAATCTACAATCTAATCTACTAAACAAAATCATTCCAAAGTTCTTTTTCCAGACCTGTTGTTTTTCTCCACAAAGTTCACAATTTTCATCACTAACATTTGTTGTCAAATGCATATCTGTTCTAATTCATTCTTGTTTAAGAGCATATTCAAGAAATGCTCAATTTTATGATGGATGTAAGTTTCTCAGGGGTACAGGAAGCCAGAGCCTCTGGGTTAAACCACTGATTTCAAGTACAGAAATGCAGATATTTTCTCTCGGAAAACAAGGCACCTATTTCAGCTTGTAACTTCCATCCTAATCATGGCAATCATCTCCACGGTTCATTTCACACTCTACCAGTCATTTTCATGTTGACACTTCAATGATGAACCTGAACTCCACCGTCACTCCAATATTTGGACGTCGCTAAACCAGAGGAGTCATACAAACATGGCGCTCTGTTTGTTTTCACATGATGGGCTTTTAGGCCGGTCAGGTTGCTAAATAATGGAGGGGAGATCACCCAAATTGTAGGGCGCAGATTTGCAAGTGTCTATAGCACTAATGAATGATTATGGCTAAATGACGAGGTATGTTGTCTGTTCCCCGGGAGCAGTTTTCTCACAGTTTTAGGCCCACATTGGGCTTGTTTCTCGGGGGTAGAGGGCCGGCCAGAAAATCCGACTGCATCCATGGTTTTCTTGTTGAGCAGGCCTTAGGCATTAAATATGAGCATCGCTGAGCATCATCTGAAATTTCTTCTACTAGCTGACCCCCATTTGTAAAATGATCAAGTTCTGGCCATTTTGGACAAAGTTAACATATATCGAAAATCCTCATTTCCCTTAAAATCATCTGAAATTTCTTATTGTCTCATGCAATTTCCAAAACAAGATCAATTTCGGACAACGTGTGAGATCAGTTCCATCAAGTTGACATTTGGAAATATGCAGGAATCTTCTTGAGGCAAAACGATGGAGACAAATTTTTGTCAAAATTTTGAAACAGAAGAGGTGTCCATCATGGACTACCGCATGACTAGATACAGAACAGCAGCTTTCCTTGACTGCCAGCTAGAGCAAAATCTGCAGCCATTTGGTGGCTCCAGTCAAATCCAAAACGAGGCTATATGGTTACCAATTCAGCTATCTAAATGTCTTGCCTCCTTTATTTTGATTCTAACGTTCACCTGGTCGGTCGTCATTAAGCGAGGCAAGCGTTTTCTCGTAAGCATTCAAGAAACACAGGAAAATTTATGCAGTACAATCTTGTGCCATCTCGCGTGAAGGATATGGGTATTCAAAAAAGAATACAACTGTCAAATATATGGAAAATTCTGTAAAGTGCTTATTATGGAGTTTGCACTTGCCATGTCTATGTTTCAACATTTCGTTCAAGCGGACATTCAAAAAGTTGACTTTACAGCAGGCCTACTGTGAAATTTATCTGTGTTGTACTCGTGTGAAATACAATCCATCGTGTAGACTTAAGTTTCTAAAAAATTCCACTAGCAGACTATGTTCTTGTTATTTCAAGGCTGCCGCTTTAAAAGTTTCACAAGTACCACTGTAACCAAGATTTTTTTTACCAAAACTATCTTCAGATTTTTGTACTTTACATTTATAGTTACAGTGTTTTTGCATGACACAACGTTAGTGGGGGGGGGGGGAGGTTGCATAGATATCTTCTTAAGGAAATTTAGACTGAAACTGATGCATCTGTCAGACATAACACATATGTCATCAACACTAAACTTGTTGAACGTTACATGGTTGCTTTCAGTGCGACACAGGGTACCTTGTGTGAAACAGAAATATAAGCACTACATGGAAGCTGTGGAGAATAACTACAGACACCTGTTGAAAACAGGTCTCTTTATTGACCAGTTGGCCTTACTTTCTTAATTTTACCAAGGCGAGATAGGCCTTGAATAAGAATTTGCCATGAAAAATGAAAGACTAAAAATATAGCCTTTTTTCTGGAAAAGTAATCAGAATTTGTCCAGCCTTTAAAATATGACACTGCACTGCATTAAGGTGTTGAAATCGGTAAATATCAGCACTTCGCCCCTGTAGCCCCATGTTTTTTATCACCTCCGATTCACTGTTAAGCACACGGATGCTCGAAGCTAAGAATTACCAAGTATAAAAAGCTGCAGTTCTGTATCAACATCTAGTGAGCTATCACAACTTTGGATTTCTTAGACGTGTAAGAAGCAAATTCTTCAATGAATTCACAGCAGCAATCTCAGCTTAACAACGTTCCCCCCTCCCAGATGCGTCCTCGGGTCTAGAGAGATAATTTCTTATTTGCCTTTTCGTAACAAACAGTAGAATCAGCTACGATCCATTGTAATGTGTACTGTTGTGTTGTTGTTGTTGTTATTCTTTCACTTTCAACCTTGCTGCATTCACAACTCACTTCCGCCATAACTCAGCCATCTGAAGTAGGGTCCGTACGGAAACAACCTTTTGTAGTAAATTGGCAGCAGATCGGGCAAACTTGCTGGATCATACCCCTCCATTTCCACGATATCCACAAATTCTACCGTCAAAAAAATTGGCGCGAAAATGTGTGGTTTGTTTGCCACAAATCGTTCTGGTGTGATGAATGGTCCAAAATGAGAATGCAAAATTTTCCCGAAAACGGACTGAGCAATATTTTATCAAGCGAGTTGGGGACGAGTGCATCAGACCGGAGCGGCTAATTCATGGGATAATTTCTGAAAACAATGAGATAACTTAACTTGAAAACATTGACAGGGCCATACAGGGTTTTTTTTGGTAACCAGTTTATGATTTGGGTCTATCTCAGAGCCGTGATATGTATTGCGGTTTCCTATACCACATATATATGCCTATGTCAGATGATTCCCCAGTATCGCCGAAGTGCCTCTGATAACAACATCTGAAAGCACTGATAAGGAAGAAACTATTTTACAGTTAAAAGCTCAAATACAGTAGCCTACTGCATTCTGTTCATGAAAAACTTGCCTTTGTACTTGAATCCATTAGAGTCTTTTGTAGGCCTACTTGCTCAATGACTTGGTTTGGCGGTTAACATACATGTAAATAAGCATGAGGCTATACAAACATTAGGGATCAGTAATTTTGCTTTTCGCATTTTCTAGAGTTGTGTTTAGTGTCATAATCAGTCGAAGAGCCTAGTCCACATCAAAAAATTAACATTTACTAAAATACCGCTACACACTCTTAATATAATGTACCTACAATTTTTGCATATGTTCGTGTACAATTTTGTTGTTTAATGCCATGGTTACGGGGGCTTACCATGTGTGGGGGTAAGGGGGTTTATGTCGCGCTAGATTGTTTATTTTATTGATTGATTTATTTGATCGGCGACGTGTCCGTGCCCGAGGGAGTTAGCCCGCCATCCCGACGTTATGACCCAGATCCCTCTCATCAACTGATGCGATCGCTGTGAGTTCAATCCAGTTCAAGCTGGCTTCCTCTCCGGTGGGAAGGTCCGCCAGCAACCTGCTGACGGTCGTGGGTTTCCTCCGGGCTCTGCCCGGTTTCCTAACACCATAATTTATACTGACCGCCGTCATATAAGTGAAATATTCTGGACAACGGTATAAACACCAATAAACTAAATAACTAAATATTTGATCATTGATGTTTTACGCTGTCTTCAAGAATATTTCTCTTATACGACGGCGGCCACCTTTATTTTGGCAGGAAACCGGTGGGAAGCCGACGACCATTCGCAGACTGCGTGGTGGCTTCGCACGTGTGACCAGTGAGGGAAAGCCAGCATGACCTGGAGAAGAACTAACTGGGCAGCGACCGCACTGGTGACAGGCTCCTAGGCCATTTTACAGGTACTGCATGAACACCCAAAACACCACAGACCACGAAGCTCTCCCTCACGGCTAGATTATATCATTTCATAACATGGCGTATAGTTATATGGCTGTATACACGTGTATAAATAGATGTATGTTGATCACCCGTTCACCAAGGTGAGAAAAAGAATTTAATCACAAGCATTATGCAACACTGTTTCCATCTGTTTTGTAGAGCGGTAGAATTGGACGTAAGTATGTTTTCACATAGGTCTGTCTCGAGTAATATATAACACACAAAGATTTATTTATTTATTTGATTGGTGTCTTATGCCGTATACTCAAGAATATTTCACTTATATGGTGGGAGGAAACCGGACAAAGCCTGGGGGAAACCCAGGACACTCCTCAGGTTGCTGGCTGACCTTCCCACGTATAGGTCTATGCATATGTATGTACACCGAGCGAAGGTCACGGATTTAAAGAAACGACGCTCCAGGATGTCAGCTGGCCTCCTGGTAGTGCAGCACAATTAACTTGACTTTGTAATGATTAAATCTCAAGTTTTTTTTTTCGTTTTTCTTTGTATTTAACTCACACTCCGGACTTGTAGAAGTAGAGTCGCTGAACTATGTAAATTATCATGATGGGCTTTATTTGGTTCTCGGTAATTTATTGCATGGTCTTTGCTTCGTATTTAGCAATTAAGGAGTGCGTGTTTTAGGAGTTAGGCTTAACTCGCACAGTGAGAAATAATAAAAAAAATAAGTGTATAAATAATATATATAACACGCAGAAATTCACATTTACCAGTTATTTCGTGGATAAAAACATTGTATTTAAATCCATTTCATCAATGACTTTAAGTTACTCATTTTGCCTTATATTGTGAAGTTTCTGTTGACCTTACATGGAGATCCTGTTGACCTTACATAAAGGTTTTTTTTACCTTGCATAAAGGTTCTGTTGGCGGTGCTGTTGACCTGACATTAAAGGCTTTGTCGACCTTATACGAAGGTTCTGTTGACCTTGCAAGAAAGTTCTGTTGACCTTACATATACGTTCTGTTGACGTTACATAAAGGTTCTGTTGACCTTACATGAAGATTCTGTTGACCTTACAAGAAGGTCCTGTTCACCTCAACGCCACATTTACACAACCTGTTCTGTTGACCTTATACAGACGTTCTGTTGACCTTACATGGCGGTGCTGTTGACCTTACAAGAAGGTTTTGTGCACCTTACATGAAGGTTCTGTTCACCTTACATGTTTCAGAAACAAAGTTAATATTTTATCGCCTTTCTTTACTCCCAAGAATGCACTTTGCTGGGTAAAATTTTGTTGGTCAAATACAGTTCATTTAGAAAGTAGTATCAGTAAATGTAGAATAATTATACATTGTACAAAATTTAATGGGTTAATTGGTATCAACTAATTCCAAAGATACGTAGGCATCATGTATGGTATAATATGGAATTTTTATTGTAAAATGCCGAGTATGTGCTCTCTAAATAATCTGTGTGTGCAAGGAGTACACATTGTTCTGGCAAAAATGCACATCCACATAATTTTGTGTATATATATATACACCAGCAGTACATGTAGTTTGAGTAATTTGTGTAATGCATCCACAATGACACTTGTATCTGTGATACCGTACACAATCTGTGGACCTCTGATGCTCATGCATTGTACATGTGTAAATTTGTACACAGTATCTTTATGGGGCCTCCCTTCTTCAAAGACTAAAAGCTCTGGCTAGCTGAAGCCGCAAGGCCATTGGCCGTTGAGTTCTCGCTGCTCAGTCGGTTAGCGCGCTAGCGCAGTCCAATAAACCAGAAGCCTCCCACCAATGAGGTCTCTGTGAGTTTAAGTCCAGCTCATCCTGGCTTTATCTCCGGCCGTACGTGGGAAGGCCTGCCAGCAACCTGGGGATGGTCATTGGTTTCCCCGGGCCCTGTCCGGTTTCCTCCCACCCTAACGCTGGCCGCCGTCATAGAAGTGAAATATTCTCGAGTACAGCGTTAAACACCAATCAAATAAATAAATTAATCTATACCTATCAGGTTTCATTTGGAGAGGCAGGTTAGCACTTCCCGATTAGGTTCCCATTCTTGGTATCATATGGCCGTGATGATATCTAAGCCGTGTACTCCTTTGAAAATTATGTCAGTCCTAACTTCGAATCCTTTTGAAAGCTTTTTTTTTCATTCCAAACTAACTAAGGTTTATCGACATGCAGCTTTGAATAGATTACCACACACCCTGGATAAAAAGGTGGGATTTGCCTGAAATGTGAAGCAACAATTTACACTGTCTATGACAGTCACTGAACATCATTTGTCTTCACCATAGGTAATAATGCGTGTGATACGTAATAATATATGTGATACGTAATAATATATGTGATACGTGATGATATGTGACCATGATGATGCTGATGATTGTTATCGTTGAATAATGAGTTCAAACCTAAACCTAACTCATTCTGGCTTCCTCTCCTGTCGTATGTGTGAATGTCAGCCAGCAACCTGCGGATGGGCTCTTCTGGGTTTCCTCCCACCATCATGCTGGCCGCGGGGGTTTTCGAAAACTAGTTGACTGTGGGTCCCCTTGCCTCGAGCTTGGCGTTAGCAATCACAAAATGTTCCCTAAACATAAAGCTATTGAAGTTTATGTATACAGGCAGTTTTTGTTAGATGAGTTTTAAACTTACCGGCATATTGAAGACTGAGTTTTGTCATATAAACTGGGATCTTTTACAGAGGGCCGAAATGGTTAGCTTCCTAGAATCGCACAATGGCCCAGGTGCCTCTCACCAATTCGTCCGATGTGAGCTCAAGACGAGGTCATGCTGGCTTCCTATGCTGTCTATTCCCTCTTTGAGTCCTATTGTTTCATGCTATCTCGAAAAAGGCCTGAAGTTCTGTACAAGCACGTGACTTGTCTTATGTTCTACCTGCAAATCAAAATGCAAAAACAGAAAAAGCATTGTTGGGAAGACACAAAATTTCATTGGCTGGGTTTGTGTTAAAAGTCTGGTGACGTCATCGTGCTGTGACTACACGGTTATTTACTCTTGTTACTTGTGACGGAAGGATACTCGTGCATTGCATCTGTCAGACAAGGCTGGCTTGTTTGTGTGTACCGCGTCTAAATGTAATTAGCGTCTTGATTGCACGAATACACCCAGTCACGTGCTTGTACAAGAATCCCGGCCTTTTTCGACTGGACAGGAGTTGGCAGCTCTGAGCTGCTCTGTGGTGGAAAGAGTATCTCCGGTCGCCCTTGAAAAATTCTGCCAGCAACCTCTGGATGGTCGTGGGTTTTCCCGTGGCTGGGCCTGATTTCCCTCCACCCTAATGTAGGCCCACGTCACATAAAGTTACCGCCATTAAAAACGCACGTATAACAAATGCTTGAGCATACTTCAAATTATGAATCGATTTGACATTCTCAGATATGTTTATTGTTTATAGCTTATGTAATACCTCAGAGATGCATGTCTACAAAAATGGAATTGAGTAACCGTTGGTATTTAATGGCTCTAACTTTTATGAGATAACCAGTCATTATCACGTCGTAAAAAGCAATGTAATAAATAAATAAACTTTATAAAGGAGAAGTTTTAGGTGCATACACCAAAACTGGTTCTTGGTGCTGCCTCGCTATCAGCCTCCTGATACTCTGAACGGGAAGTTGCTGCCATTCCTCGTTTAAGGCAGCTTAGGACCAGATCATGTACAGTTGGATCGCTTGTTTGCACACGACGACCAATCATGTCCCACAAATGCTCCAAAGGGTTGAGATGGTAGCGACTTCCCCTTCAGGGCGTTTGGTTCATAAGATATCATTTGTCCTAATGCCAAAACCGGAAAGGAGTGTGAGAAAATGCATTTAAAATCCGCCTTTTGAATGAATCCTGGGATTTGTACCAATTCTTGTAAATGTGGATATGTGATGGTAATTCAGTAAGGATGAATGGGAGAAGAGTGAATGTGCATCCTTGTAATTATTACATGTTTACATGTTTGAAATTTACATATATATGGTTATACTAAATCGGAATATATATTGAATGCTTTCATTTTAACAATGCCCTGATAAGTTATTTATTTATTTGATTCGTGTTTTACGCCGTACTCAAGAATATTTTCACTTATACGACGTCGGCCAGCATTATGGTGGTAAAAAACCTGTCAGAGCCCTGGGGCAACCCACGAACATACGCAGGTTGCTGGCAGATCTTCCCACGTACGGCCGGAGATGAAGCAAGGATGAGCTGGATTTGAACTCACAGCGACCGCATTGGTGGGAGGCGTCGGGTGCTTCGGGCGCTAAGCCACGGAGGCCCCCACAATGCCCTTTTAGAATTGTAAGGAATAATAATTAACGTTTGACAGAGACACGTTGTTAAGCATTTTTCCTCCAATAGCCTAGCTGAATAGCTGAATAAACTGAACTATAACTTCACAAAAAAGCCTAACTGACTGACACACTCAGAAAAAAAATGTAACAAAATTTTGTAAAATACAAACCAAACAAAATTTGAAAAAATTAAAAGAAGAAAAAAAAGGATAAGTGGGTATAATGTATGCTATCAATACGCACAAAAAGAATAAATCTTTTGTCATATTCCGGCCGAACCATCCATCAAGGGTCTCCGTCTTTACACAGAATATTCCTTTTGAACCGTCCACAAGTTCAGAAGCACTTCGGTTTAATATTTGATAACAAGGGAAATAACCACGTTCACCATGTCACAGCCGAGGCAGAAAGGCTGTATCAAGTTCACCCTGGGATCTTATATCGCAGCCATCCCTAGAATATTCCGATATAGTGTGGAATTGATGGTATGCCTCTGTATCAGGGACGTACTGAGCAAATACAAAGATTGAAAATTCAAAGATTTACTCATGTGATACATGCATTTGTAGCCATATAGATTTAAAGGAGTAGAAAACATAAAAATGATGCTAAAATCAGAAATAAATAACGTGAAAACTTAGTTGCAAATATGGTCTTTCATATTTTTTTTAGATTTTTTTTCCAGGAGAAAAGGGTATGTGAAATTATTTTTGTATGGTAGGTATTTGGGACCAACTTTTGGTACTTATCGTCGTTGCGTAATAATATTCTAAATAAGGATGTGGTACATGTCTAATAAATTTAGAAATTTTAAATTTAAATTTAGAAATTTGTTGTTTATATCTAAACATATGCATTTAACCTGAATTATGATAATATTAATGAGCATATTAAAAATATAGATATGATCCAAATCCAGGTTAAACACATTTGTTAGCTGAAAACAACAAATCCTGGGGCAAAAATATTTATTAAACAGGTGTTTAAATCATCATTTATGTACATTATTACACAGAGACTATAAATACTAAAAGGTGGTCCCAATTGCCCACCATACAAAGATTATTTAAAAATGTTTCTTTTTTATTTCCTCCTTACAGAAAAATAGAAAAAAATATTGAAGATCACATTTACAACTAACTTTTCGCACCTTTCATCTGAACTTTATGTAATTTTTATGTTTTTTCCACCTTTAAGTAGAATGGCCTGCGTAAACCCTCAGAGGACTTGTTCTATCCTAATAATAATATGCTAAAGGTGAACATAAGTACATGACAATAAGACTTCTGAAAACGTATTGTCTCTGAGAAGTTAGTAATAAAACATGTCAGTTAATCAGATCCAAAATGTGAGTCCGTAAACTTGCGTAGGACTAAGACCGAGATTAAAATACAAAGAGAACCACTTTGTACAAAGACCTGTGTACAAATTGACACATCCTGAATGACATGTGTACCAGTTGTGCACCATTCATACACACGTCATTGTGGATGTATCGGCAGTAGGGCTACACACAAATTTAAATCGTGCAGTTTGTGTACTGTTGGTACACAAATCATCTGGATGTGCATTTTTGCTATCACTCGCACACAGCAGTATTTGACGGTAGGGGCCGGACGGGAAGCGCTAATTGTGAAGAGTTATATGCTGAACCAGGTTTTTTATTAGTCACATAAAAACTGGGCGAAAAATAAAAATGCACTGTGCATGTGAAATTATGTGTATAGATATTCAATATATGTAAATGGACACGCTTGGCTCGGCATATGGAAGAGCTAATCTTGGTTTATTTTAGGCGCTTGTCTTTCTGTCACCATAAGACAAACGAGATATGGTTCAATATGCATGCCCGGCCCTGAGTTCAAGCCCAACTCCTGCTGGCTTCCTCTGCCAGCAACCCGTGGATGGTTGTGGGATTTCCCCGTGCTCTGTTCTGTTTCCTGTCTCCATAATGTTGGCCGCCCTCGTATTTAAGTGAAAATATTCTTGAGTACAGCGTAAAACACGAATCAAATAAAAAAATAAATTTCCTTTGCTGATGATCTCAGTGACCTTAGCGTTGTTCAAGACAACTGTACAAACTTTGATAGCGCTGGTGGCGTGTGTTTGGTGACCCTAGACAAGCATGCGCAGTTAGGAGTGCGGCTACAAATATATGTCTGGTTTAATCCCCCAGGAATGGCTGACCTTACAAATACCTGTAATACAAAGTTCACCTGGGTGACGGGGAGAGATTATGGGCTGACGATGTGACAGTTACAAAGGAGAAAAGACACAGTCGAGGAGAGGAAGAAGTTATCAGTAGAAAATGTCAGGAATGTGGTGAACAAAGCCGTATAGGTTATTATAGATCGGACTATATAGCGTCGCGGACTGAGTGACAACGAGATAGCTATCGTCAAAAAATCTCATCCTGCTTTGTGATGGTGCTTGGGAAAATAGAGCATCTATACAACAGACACAAGGCACGGGTTTTTTTAACCTAAAGGGAAAGAAACTGTAAAAATGAAGTAAGCGTGCATCGGTGGAAAGGCCATTGAAATCTTTATCTGAAAATACTTTTTCTTATTATATATTATAATTTAGACTTTCTTAAAGACAAATAAGGAAAGGTATTTTCTGATGACACATCTTTGTGGTCTTTGAACTTAATTCGATTTTATGTCTTCTTTCCCTGCAAACAGTGAACGGGGAATATAAATGTGAAGAACTATATCGCTTTGGCTGCAGTTCAGCTTCAGGAAGAACCCTTTTATGCAATTTGTTCATAGATTACATCAATTCGGCAAGGCTTTTTAGACACAAGGTGAACAGCTTCGTTAAAAAACCAGACCGAGGTCGTGTTTTTTTTTTGTTTTTTTTTGTTTTTTTTTTCGCTGTTGGGTATCTTGGAGGGCGCTGGAATTTTTTTTATTTTTTGTACTTGGTGGGGGATTTGTCCACTTTACTCAGTGTATTAAATACTTTTCCACATAGTTTCCTTGTTACTCCCACCTTACCGTACATTCGACCAAACAAGGGCTCTTTTGGGGTATTTTATGGTTAACTATAATATATATATGATCTGTGTATCAACCGTCATCAGAACATTAAACGCATCGCTTTATTCCTCAAGAGATTCCTTCTCTCTGTCTATATCAGCCATTTTAATCCGGGTTACACGAACAGCTGTAAACTCGCGCACACTGAACCCTTTATATGCTACATGATTACGCACACCTTTGCCATACACAGGTTACAGGATCTGTGTATCCCTATGGATCATGTTACAGTGTGTACGTAGCCCCCTATGTATATGTAAATGGGGCCGCTGTGTATGTAAAAATGCAATGATGTCTGTAATGATTTCTTTTGCCTACGTCTGTTAATTATCCTTTATTACATGGATATTTGTAAACTCAGTTTAAGTTAAACAGACTGCACCCTCCTTTAAACTTCATACGTGCAATACAACATGCACAATGACGCCAACCTTTAAATTGTTACATACTGTATAAAGCATGCAAAGTATCCTCCTTTAAACTTCGTACATACAGTGTCCTCCTAAAGCGTCCTTGACAGACTTCGTACGTACAGCATAACACGCTGAAGCCTCCTTGACAGACTTCGTACGCACAGCATAACACGTTGAAGCCTCCTTGACAGACTTCGTACGCACAGCATAACACGCTGAAGCCTCCTTGACAGACTTCGTACGCACAGCATAACACGCTGAAGCCTCCTTTAAACCTCATACACACCTACGATTAAACTTCATATTAACGTTATATATAACACACTGAAACCTCTTTTAAACTCCATACACACGTTCTAACACGCTGAAGCCTCTTTTAAACTTCATACGCTTATAATGTAACACATCGAAGCCTCTTAAATTCCTTTCAAAGAGCATGTCATGTACCTGTCTTGGGCGGTCTTCATGACTCATATGTCATCGCTCATCAGTCAGCAGTTCTTATGTAAATGTGTGTAAATTTATAAAGCATGTAATAATTGTCCAAGCCCCGCCGTGAATAACTTACCAATATATAGACCATTCTAACTCAAACTGAACGACTGCGCCTTAGGCAGAAGGAATGCATTATTCCGCTGAGTAGAACGAGACATTCGGCCTTGTGCAGGCATCGTCTCTGATCAGCTGATGCTCTCATGAAACACGTGCTTCAGATAGAACTGGGAGTTTTTCCGAGGAATGTCGACTGAAAAAAGAAATAACAGAATAATTCAGATAATCAAAATGCGCAATGAGTCGGAGATATGTGTATAAACTATATCAGACCATTGTATTGCACGCGATTTAATTTATGAACACACAATAAGATTTGCACTGTTTGTTGCTGACGTCTTAATAAGCTACGTGCAAATCTCAACGGAATGAATTCCACAACAATTCGTTATTCATGAACATGTACACGAAGTAATGAACTGAAATCACACCCCATTGCGTTTTTGTATTGTCATATAAATGTATCATTGTTTCATTGTTCAGGTGTAAGTATGACGTCAAGGAATATATAGTCTGTTCAGTCTACACGAATTTAGGGGGCCAAGTGGTCGGGGGGTTTAGCGTGTCAACCCAGAGCAGTGATACAAGGGCCTATGACCAATGCGGTCGCTGTGAGTTCGAGTACACCTCATGCTGGCGTGCTATGCGACTGTTGGTGGGAAGGTGATGGGAAATGGTCACGTGTGACCGGTTAAGTCCGGCCATTGGTCAGTTTACCTCATTTAGGGTTTTGTTCTAACTGTTCATGTAAGTATTTCAGAAGTAACAATTTACACATTCCCTAACACCATGGCTTGAGCAGAATTAGGTGCAAAGGAGAAAGTGCAGTTTATTAGACGACACTGGCCTAGAATTACTCAAAATGCTGTGTGGTCATCACATTTAATACATTTATAGTAGTACTTTCTAATAAATTAAAATGCTTACTCAGCGGGGTTTTTTTCTATAAATTTTAAAATTTTTCTTACTATTTTTTTTACTTTTTTTTTTTACCTTTTGGTTTGTGAAATTAAGTTCGATTGTCAAACTCAATTTCATATCAGCAGCCGAAAACACAACTCAGAAGGCGACAGTGCTGCCCCACTTTCCACCTCAAGCGTCATTTGGGCATTGTTTTACACGCCAATAAGGTCACCCGACCACGGTTGACGGAGTAAGATCCAGGTGTGCTTCTGCCTCATACCTTGGCATGTCATACCTTGGCTTCCGACCTCCTGCACCTGACCCGCTCACGGCCTCGCTTAAGATCCCCGCGGGCTGCGGACGAGCGCAGACACACGGACCACTGTGTTATAACTGTGAACGCGGGCCGTCATCATAGAGATCCCTCAGAACGGGATATGTCCGTCAAGGTAGCCTGCTGTGACATGATTGAGATTTACCTGCCTTTCACCTGTCTGTAAGTTATATCTGTATGCTGTAAGTCGCCATAGAGTCAGTTTTGAGCTGAAAACTCGAGGAGCGTCAGCCCTGCTTTGAAGGAAGCAAAATACCGCAACCAAGTATACGGGTAGGTCCTATGTAACTACGATGGCGACGAAACGTCTACAGCAGTTAATAGGGTTTAGCACGTTATAGTTACGTGCATGTTACATAGTTACATATTCTCTGTACCTACCTGCACGTAATGCTGTCTGGCCAGGATAAGGTTTGGAGTATACTATCGTTCAATGGCAGAAGAAAGCGAGTGACATTTCAATTTTCTGATGACCAGCATTTTTGTTTAAGTCTGGAAAGCAAATAGAGGGCCAATATTAACTGTATTTCGTCAAAGTCCCTATTTATACTTGGCTAAAATGAGGATAACCGGAAGAGTGTTGCAAAATATTTAAGACTCTGAATACAAATTTGGAAAAATTTCCTTTTGTCCCTAAGTTAGTGAATATATATGTATGCTGAAAGCATAGGTTTCTTTTATCAGACTTCAGATCTACAAACTCAGTTGGGGGTACCAGATTGAGTAGGACATTTTACAACTTAAAATGTAATTGTTGTCGTATGTTAGGTCGGCAAGACACAATGTAAACTTGTTGACACTGCACTTTAGGGACATAAGTTTAAAGATCCCTTGTCATGAATATTTATTTAGGAGCAGGATAAAGCCAGCATACACTCAGTACACAGGTGAATGAGGAATATTTGAAGATGGGAGGGAGTGCACGGTTAGGGATGGCGAATGATGCTCTGACAGGTAGCACAGAACGGCCGCGTTAAGGGGCGAGGGGAGGGGTGGTAGTGCGGCGTTTTGGAATAGAGAAAGGGCACAGGCGGAGGCAAGAGGATAAAGGGCATATAAACGACTTAGAGGCGCTTTAGGTGACAAATCTGCAGAATGATCTCTTTATCCCTCTGAGAGGAGAACAACATTTCCTCCAACATTAGGCCTACCCTCTCAAACTGGCTTCTTCAGCTCCAGTGTCTATTTGACCTGGGTGTTTGTTTTGAGCGAGAAGGGAATCAATAAGGAACTGGAACGATTTAACAGTGTCCCACCAAATCTATATCTGCTCTGCTGAACCCCGGCACGACATTCGTCGGCTTAACGCTCCCCTCCCCCCAACCAAAAAAAACCCTTCGCGGAAATCTGGGCTAAAGTTGAGATATTGACAGCCAGAATCTTACGAAAATTCCGGTTGTTATTAGAGACCGGGAACAACAAACGGCGTTGCGTGAGGTGAAAATAAACAACCGCCAAGGAATGACAAAAAAGATGACAAGCACATGGTATAGCAAGTCAGTAAAGGATGCCTAAGAGTTAGGTGGTAAGACACGTGAAAACGTGAACCAAACATTGCGCTTGTAATAATAAAGATGCTTAGAATAGGTCTACAAGGAAATATAGCAGTACTGCGCATGGTGTAACTAAAGTTATATTTAGTGTATATTGTGGACAGTGGTACATTGTGTCAAGTACAGGTTTTGCTGTTATGGATAAAATCAGTGTGATTAGCACATTTTGATCAAAAGGTATCGGTAATATTTAATTGGCCATTCACTTATTTAATTTATTAATTGTTTGATCCAATAATGCATTAATTTAAGAATTAATTTATTTGATTAGCCGCGTTTTTCACCATGGGGCAGTCTGGATATTGAGCCGATGAAGTACCACGCAAAAAAACCCCAAAGAAAACTGTGGCAGCAATTGCTAGATTCGTCACATCAGGAAAATTCTACGGACACAGCCGAAGATTTTGTTTTTCAAGGAATCTTCAGTTATATACGTTAAATAGTGTTATTCATCAAAATCCTTTCGAAACATGCTGTTAGGCTTACTCCATAGGATTTCTTTCACATCATTGCAATATTTCCGCGCAGTTTGTATTCTGACCAGAGTGGCACTTTAAATAGTTCAATAACTGGGCTCTGGTTTTGGGGAAGCGCTGTGTTGCTTGAAACTCCCTAAGCCGTGACACGTCGCTGCAATTTGTTAAATATATTACAAAGGCAGCATGGAGCATTGTATATGCTTGTCACAGGTTTGTATAATATCGACGTTGTTTGACAGACAGCTGTGAGGAAGACCAAAAAATATCACTTCAAAACCGGAAATATTTTTCCGGCGATATATACATGTAATGTTACTTATACACCTGAGATTTACCTGTACTTAATTCACTCAGGCGAGGAATTAATTAACAGTGTTTGTTTTTCAGATGGCCTGATTCGTACACCGCTAAAATATGGCGTGTGTAGAGCCTAGTGTGTATCAGTCATAGGCCGAGCTGCGGTCTATTTGTATTTTTACACAAAGGAAAAGATTTAAGTCAGTAAGTCTAAAGATCAACTCAAAACTGTTTAGTGTGTGCGGAGGAGTTAGATCGACTGGCTGTATAACATCTGTATTTTTACCCGTGAGAAATTACCAGCGCGGACTGGACGCCGGACGCTGCCTTGGTTAACGGATGGGTGCAATAGCAAACATCACGTGACACATACATGTGCATTCTCTCACGCGCCTCGCGTGCGCACATGTACGTGTGTACGTGAGTGTAAGCTCACTCAGTGCGTGACCACCGAGACTAAAACGAGGCTGAAAACCATGAGTGTTGTGTCTCCTAGTATTCGGGAGATTGTAGCAGAGGAAAGTCAGTACCGGCTGCAAAATGTGTTAACAGTACGAAGCCTTCCTTCTCCTGTGATCTGATGTTTGGGTGTTTGAACAACTGGACTTTTCGGAATTTGTTTAATTGAGTTTGCTTAATTGTGAGGGATGTTGATGTGTTTACGTATTCCCAGATTTGTGTGTGATTTAACAACTGCACACAGGAAATCAATTCTATGTAATTGATTGACAGCTATAGCAGCTGGATTCACAGTGTTTAAGAAACATTGGCGTGCAGAACGTAGCACGTTGGCGTAGCTGAATGGCGGTGAAGTAGGGCGTTACGAACAACAGAATCTTCGGATGATGAACAAGATAATGAACAAGACTGACTTCATCAACAGCTGGATATGTAATCATATACAGTCGAGAAGCTGAACGGCGGAGAAGTAGGGAGTTAAGAACAACTGAATCTTCCGATGATAATGAACAAGATTGTCCTGAACAACAGCTGGATATATAACCGAGTAGCTGGAGACTGAA
Organism: Acanthopleura granulata; assembly: GCA_016165875.1. Lineage (NCBI taxonomy): Eukaryota > Metazoa > Mollusca > Polyplacophora > Chitonida > Chitonidae > Acanthopleura > Acanthopleura granulata. Next base: position 119,612 of record JABBOT010000016.1, on the reverse strand, counting down.
ACAGTAGGGAACAACAGAATCATTGACAATGAACAAGTTTGCTCTAAACAAAGCCATGAACAGCGCCGATTTATAGCTGTTCTTGACACAGTGGATTTTATTCGGTTTCTTTGTGTGCTTTCTGTCGTGTCGTAACCAAATCTTACCTGTGAATACTTCAACCGTTTTCAATTGTCTGAAAAGAAATTTGTGAACACACGTACTCCTGAATTGTTCACTACACTTCAAGTCGTGGTCTCTGTATGTTTCTTTTTTTCTGAACTACATCCTGTGTAAAGAATACGCACAGCGCGCCCTTCAGTGTTCGTGACTGGTTATAGCTTGCAAACACACACATATGCGGAACTTATTACAATGTGCAGTTGATGTCTATGTGTGTATGTGTTAGCGTGTTGCGATTAGGAGTCCTCGTAAGGCATCACCATTGCGTGAGTGTCAGGACAATTAATTACCATGGCCAGGAGGGTAACGTGTTATTTCCTGATCATCTGTTTCTCCTCCTTCGCCATCTACGGACAAATTATCACCAGTAAGTATGCCCACATATACAACATTCACGCTTCCTATGAAGTTAGTTATATTCTTAACTAACTTCGAAAGATAAAAATATGTATTTTCATTTTTATACAATCAGGCTTGCTGATTCATCGCATAATTTAATAAATACAAATCTAAATTTATTCACCTACGCAGATGGATCATCTGTATCTGTATCTTGATTTGTAGTGCTATGTACATCGTTTATCTCCATCCATTGACAAGACATCTGCATATATTGTCATATATACACGTTACTTCAAGCAATGAAACCGACAGTTACGTCTCGCATATCTTCACGCACTAGTACCCCATGTATTGTCATTTATACAGTGTATACTGTTTTCTTATATACCGTATACGCGCATTTTGTTCCTATTCATTACACGTGTCAGCATTTATACCACTTGCGTCTTCATTCGCACCAAATGTTTCTTTGCTTAAATATCCTCAAAGTTCCATAATATCGCTACACTGAGCATTTGTCCATCGGCACCATATCTAGCATTACGCATTTGCACGACATACACATATATTCTCACATACCACAATCCTACATCCTTGTACGCATTTCCATTTATGTTGTATTCTCCTCCATCCGAATGGCAGCGTATATCCGCCCTTTTTAATTGCAGTGAAATTCATTTCGAATGTGTTACTCTGTATATGCTAATGAATCATCGCATGAATTCAGTGGATTACAGATAGCTGTCTGTATGGCTAATGTTACGCGAACATGGCTGAATGCTCAGGAGGACAGTGTTGGCTTACTTTATAACGATTGTACGGAAACCGTTGTACTTGTATATTAATGAGCTAGCCACCCATGCGTGATGGATCGACATCCAATGAGTTGGTACAGCGTGGAATTTATCGTTAGATGTACTGTAGATAAAACAGTGTTGCAGTCAGATTTGCTTTCTGGTATGAATCAGATACCAGATATGAAAGACTGTAGTACAGGGAGGAAATCCAGAACAGAGACGACAATGTGATGGTTGGCAAGTAGCCAAAACGTTACAAGTGAAATCCCACTTGTTGTAACTTTTGCTCTGCTAGGGTTTTATTGTAACTGTTCATGTAATTGTTTAAAAGTGACAACTTATATCCCCCTAATCGCTTATGCAGAATTATGCAAAAAGAAAAACTGCAGTGGTGTTAAATGCAATATACTAGATGTCACTGGTCTAGAATTACTCACAATGCTGGATTGCCATTACTTTTATTGATTTATTTATTTGACTGGTGTTTTACGCCGTACTCAAGAATACCATTATTTTTAATACATGCAGACAATGACATTAAAACAACGGAAAGAGACCAGGCCTCAGGGGTGCTTAACCCACCAGCAGAGAGCCGGTTTATGCAGGAATACAATATGAAAGAGCCCAACAATCTTTGCTTTTTGTTTCAAGAATAATGCGTAAACTATCTCAGTTTAGTGAGTGACCAATCATTCGTGATAACTGGACATTGGGTAATACACGATATTACAAGTGCTCGTCATACATACTCTTAAGAAAAAATCTGTATTTCAGTCATGTCTGCAATCTAGTATGAATCGACCCAAGCCCTGCAATCTTTGCGTTTTTGCAAGAATATACTTTATACATTCGGAAACTGTCTCAGTTTAGTGAGTTAGCATCCATACTTGATAAGCGGACATTCACTAATGATACAACGTGTTATTTTTCGTCACATATACTCTCTTAAAAAAACTGCTGTTCTGTCAAGTACGTAATACGGTATGAATGGATCAGAGCTGCCAGAAAAAAAAACTTGTATGTATTCGTAAACTCTCAAAAAACGCAGTCATATTTTTCTTCTCTTTTATTCTTTTATATATATATATATATATATATATATATATATATATATAAATGCAAGCACCATTGGCTAGATGGCATTCGCCCACTATTTGTATTATTCTCAAGAGCCATGTAATGACTTCGGACACTGAAAAAAACCCCATACGGCATAAACACTGAACGGTTCATCGCTTTCATTGCTTTTATTGCTTTCATTTCCCTGCTGAGAGTTGTACCTGGTTAACACAAATAGATAGGTCATAGATATGTATCACTGAACAAGATATGAATGACCACACTCAACAGAGCGTACGTTTAAGTTTAATGAAGCGAAATGCGTTGATATGTACAGTTATATGAGCAATGAAGTGTAACAACAGGCGATTATAGCTTGTTTTAGTCCAGTTCACACTTGCTCCCTCGTACGTGGGCCTTGTCCGGTTTCCTCCCAGCATAATGCTGGCCGCCGTCGTGTAGGTGAAATATTCTTGAGTACGGCGTAAATCGCCAATCATGTCAATAAATATACCTTGTTTTATCATGGCTATCTACATGCGGGGATATACAGATCTGATCTGGTGAATGAGAAATGGATCTCATGCGCTTGACAAAGTTTACAGAAACATTGTGTGGCAAATACTCCTTCCCATCTGCCTGTCTCTGTTGGCGATCTATATCACCATACCTAAACTGAGCAAAAGTTCTGTTTGCCTTAATGCGCAAATACCTGTATTTGCATATTCTTTAGGTATTGCCTTGCTACGATAGTTAGGTGTACTGGGTTTCGTGTGGTTTCTTGAAGCGGACCCCTGTTTGGTAGAATAGTCACCTGTTTCTATTAACCTTACCTATACAGTGACATTGCTACAGTACAGCTACAATGGTTTAGATCACACAATTTATTTATTTATTTGATGTTTTACGTCTTACTCAGGAATATTTCACTTATAAGTCGCCGGCAGCATTGTGCTGGGAGGAAACTGGGCGGAGCCTGGAGGAAACCCGCGACCATCCGCAGGCTGCAAGTTGCTGGCGGACTTTCTGACGTCCAATATCATTAACTATACTGGTGTGCGTGGTTGGTGACGTCACATAAGAAGACATATGTCTACATATACTTAGTTAAGGTGCGCGCTTTAAACCGAAATGTGGGCCTCCGTGGCTCAATTGGTTAGCACGCTAGCGCAGCGTAATGACCTGTCGCTGTGAGATTAAGTCCACCTCATGCTGGCTTCCTCTCCGTGCGTACGTGGGAAGGTTTGCCAGCAACTTGCGGATAGTCGTGGGTTTTCCCCGGGCTCTGCCCGGTTTCCTCCCAACATAATACTGCCCGCTGTCGTATAAGTGAAACATTCTTGAGTACGGCGTAAAACACCAATCAAATAAATCAAATAAACAAAACCGAAATGTTAAAGAGCTACTATGTTGTCAAAACATCTTTCTCTTAAAATCGTGGTGAGATGATAAATATTGGGATAGTCTGAACTGTTTTCACAGACTGTGAAAATATTGCGGTGTATTTAAACTGATATTGTACAGGTATTCGTAATAATGTCAAATTCAGTATTCTGACAGGGCTGGAGGGGAAAATTGGTCCTCTGTAATGTTCGATGAACACTATTCTGAATTTTTACAAATTCATCATTTTGCAAAACGCTAACAATATAGACTTTTGTCACTTTTGGATTGTGTGTCTTATAACTGCTAAAAATCATCATTAAGGGGTGTCACATTTCGAGAGATTGGTTCCCTCGTTTGACATGTTGCGTCATGTTAACACAATGATGACGCTTTCACATCTTTGTTAATAAATAAACATCAGTGGTAAGCTGCTGTCTGTCGATTCGTGTCATACCGATCAGATCGTCGCGTGAGCTATTGTCTCGTTATATGCAAGCAATTAGCCACCTGCGCTATATCAGAATTCCCTAAAAGCCGAATTCATTTTGCCATTGTTCAAAATTAGAACAGCTTAAGTATAATTTGCATGACAATCATGCAATCGACCCTTCCTGTTTAATGACGTTGTAAAAATCATGCTAGCATTCAAGAAACCAACCGATGACGAATTTATTTCATTTACCCGCCTTCGAATTTTTTACGTACGTATATTTCTCTTTGTAACTGATATTATAAACCATCAACACACTACTCTGTAAATTTCGTTGTTTAACTTCTAAACACTTTTATGCATCAGATAGTAAACACTTGGAAATTACAGCGTTATAAAGTATAATCCTACATACATGTTTTAGACGCTTAAGTTTAATACGTAAATATATGTGTAGATTTATTAAAAACGCCTGTTAGAACTTTAAAGAGCTAATGTGGTATGAAAACACCTTTGTCTTAAAAGCAAGGTGAAATGATGAAGACTGAGACAGTCTGAACAGTTTTTCTAAATTGTAAAAGCATTACCCTGTATTCAAACAGATATTGCACGTTTCGTTAGAGAATATCGAAATAAAATTTTTCTATCGTTTACATTTTGCCTGGTGTGAGGTCACACACGAACACATGTCGTCACTAATGGCTGACGTGTATCCACAAATGACGCCGCCCTTTGAAACGCTCTTGACGTCATCCCTACATTATTGCCTGACACGACGTCGCATCTGCCTGATTAGACGTCATATAAAGAATGTTATCACATCACATCAGGAAAATTTTACGGACACAGCCGAAGATTTTTTTTTTAACGGATCTTGAGTTATATGGGTTAAATAGTGTTATTCATCAAAATTTCCTTTGAACCAAGATATTTGTTTTGTTCCGAAGGATTTCTTTTACACAACATTAATGTTTCTATGTATTTTGCATTCTTACTTGAGTGGCATTTTAATCACACATGAAACGCGTTGGGCGTTGGTCATTTTACAGAGTTATCCTAGTCCGTTATCCATCCATCTCCGCCTTAACTACTCCATGTTCATCCGCGATTACTTTCACTTTCTTCAACACTCCAAAACACAGCTTTGTTAATAAAATCCACTCAGGTCAAGTTTTGGAGCTTGCATAACTTACTTAATTATTACTATATTTATTCCTCTACATGGGAAGGTCTGCCAGCAACCTGGTCGTGGGTTTCCCCCGGGCTCTGCCAGGTTTCTTCCCACCATAATGCTGGTCGCCGTCGTATAAGTGAAATATTCTTGAGTAAGGCGTGAAATACCAATCGAAAAAAAAAAGAAAATAAATGGCATATGTGCTCAAGAAACACTGGGTACTGTATAAATGGGCCTAAAAGACAACAGAGGTGCAACAGTTTTGAAAACTATGGCCTACCTCCGACAGGCGGTTTGAAAACTGTGGTCATCAGCCAAAAGGCAGTTTTTGAAACCTGTGGCCATTAGCCAATATTTACCCATAGTATCCAGATCTCTGACAATCCCTTGAGCTATCCGAGTTTACAAGGGACGCGTTTCCTTCACTGCTCAGCTGCTGATAAGCATACCGTGTGGCCAAGTGTCAGCTTTTCTTTTTCTCTGTCAAGATCAGCATTTAAGACTCAGGGGTCTGTTCACAGAAAATCCTCTTATCTTGTGTTGTCACGCGACATAATAGATTGTTTGGCTTTTTTTACCGTTACAAATCGCCCGAGGCTTTTGAGCATTCTTTGGGGGGTTTTTTGTGCCCATACGGTAGTGAACAGAGGTTTCATTGTGTTTGTATATAAATGCTCTAGGTATTCTCTTAATACATACCTCATGTAAACAAGATTTAGCTCTTAAGTTTCTTTTAGGGTTTGATTTTCAACCTTGGGCTTGTATACAATGGATGTCACAATTATTTAATTAATGTGCCATTTTTAGGCTTTTTACTACAGGGACACAGATTCATTCAGAACGATAAATTTTTGGACGAACCTATATATAAAAACTTCTCAAACACGCACTCATAGCCATTGTGTATTTTGCTACCGTCAAAACATTTTGAAATGAAATACTTGTCACAATACTTTAAATCAGTGAGCTTTCATCCTTTATTTCCGGTATTAACTTTTTATCGCTCCCAAACATTTGCTCTTGATTTTATAAAGACAAGCCAAAACCATTTTAAGCTTTTATAAAATCTCGCGTTTCCCTTCACTTTCATTACAGTCCTATAAACAAATAGAAAAAGCCATGTTTGATTCGGACCTGCCCATTCCAACAGTGGAATGGATATTGGGGAAGGGGGAGAGCTGTTGTCGATTGCAACTGTGTGCAAACAAATGACGTCACGCTGGCGAGGTGGAAAATCACCCACTTATTGAAGGAACGTATTTCCTTGAAAATGTTGTAGAGCACAAATGCAATGTATCCAGAATCTCTCTGGTAGCCCTACGTTATTTTATTTTCCAGGCGAGAAGGAAATAGGGCAATTGATGTTTCTCTTTCCTTGTTGATTTTCCTTTTTTTTTTGGAATTGTGCACGGCATTTTAAAGAATAGTTTATGAACGTTCTTTAAAAAATAAGCTAAGCAAATGTCTCGCCATGTTTACAAAATCGTCCTACAGGAAATCATAACGGGACACAGGTGGCCTGTCGCCACATAACATCTGGCGTCTTTTTCCTGACATGTGATCCTCCCCTCTCCTCTCCCCCCCCAAAAACTTCTATGTAGTTTCACTCACCTTTTTAACACAGCAGACTTATCTATGAATACATGATACATTTTGTTGTAATATTAAGCTTTCTTTAAAAAAAAAAATCCTCACATTATAACTTTTTCTGAAACAGGGTGGAATTTCGGCGTTTTGATCCAGACAGTGAATATCGTTTGGACGAATAATGCTGATCATCACCACGTTTAGGTCGTAGAACAACTTTATATGTTGGTGATAATCTCTTAGTGAAGTGTTGGTAATTGTGGGTTAGTGCGAATTATCAGGGAATAGCGTTACGGTGTACAAATGTTTTAAGTTATTTTAAGTGTCCTGTGTGAAACGGATATTGGATGTTCAGTATATTCAGTCCGACAAGTAATTTAATACGAGAGGGTGTACGTATAAGGTAGCTTTACTTAGTGCCATGCTGTGTATATTGTATAAACAATGACCTGATAGTGCAAGTAACATATGATATAGCGTAATATTTCCGCCGTTTTTCAACGGTGTTCATTTTACCTTTTCAAAAAACCAATGTGTCACATAGCAAGCTGTATTAACTACTACGTATTGTTTACATGATGATTTATCCGGAATTATCCCTTAGATCAGCGGAAAGGCAACCCGTCATCCCTCCAATAACAGACTTAACGGTAGATTTTTGCGGATGGTCGGGGAGCTTTGTCAGTCCATAGACTGTGCAGACTCAAGGGCAGTATTTTAGCTTCTGACATCAATTTATACATACAGAGGCAAATTTCGCAAGAATGTGAATCATATATGTTCCTTGAAACGCATATATGTTTAATACTGTCAGACGTTTGTGCATGGTTATAGAACACCTATGGGGAGGAATTTAATGTATTAAATATTGGCTAGGGCTTTGTAACATCAAGGGTCGCGTATATTTTCTGCCCCAATTCGTGATATACACATATCGTGAGTTAAATTCCAGGCGTGCAATTTGCCACCTGCATAGGCTATAATTTATAAATAGACAGTGAAAAAGGGGGTCATGCGATAAAAAGAATGTCGTTAAAATAGTTCAAAATTGAAATAACCATTAAGCTTAAAAACTCAGTCTAAGAGTATTTTTGCTGATATATTTACAGTTTTTAAAATATAATTAAATGCACTAAGTGCATATCTGCTAAAATATAACGGATAAAAGAGACACTGTTTCAAAATAGAGGTACAGCGACAGCACGATGGCCCCAGTGGTTTTAAAGAGTTATCAATGCTTAGCAAAGATCATGTCCTGTGTGTTTAGGGATAAAAAAGTGAAATTTGATTTTGCGCTCTGTTGATTTGTACGCTTTAATCATTAAAAAATCATGCCCATACACGCAAGATATATCCACTGATTGATTGTCAGTCTAACTCGTACTGTTTACAGAATATTATACAAGTACTGGTATTATTTATTTATTTATTTATTTGATCTGTGTTTTACGTCGTGCTCAGGAATATTTCACTTATACGTCGGCTGCCAGCATTATGGTGGGAGGAAGCCGGGCAGAGCCCGGAGGAACCCCACGACCATCCTCATTGGTGGGAGGCTTCTGAGTCATTGCGCTGCGCTAGCGCGCTAACCAACTGAGCCACGCAGGTCCCAATTATTGGTATTAAACGGTGGTCTTATGTAGGCCTGTCTTCCTAGAATTCCAGGCCTATGTAGACAAGCATAAAACACTGACTGGCAAAAGGCTGCTATAAGGCAGAACACCTGTGACCTGAATGTATAATTTACATGTGTCATTGAGCATGCACGACAAAGCGTACAGAAATTTATAATCTTTATCAAATCACTTAGTTGAAAAAAAGGTGTTGACTTTATAAATACATGTGCCTGTGTAAGACATGTGAATATGTAATTCATGTGCATCGGGTAGTAAAATAATAGCATAGATATGCGCAATTAGCCAAGACGTGTTTGGAATATTAAAACTTGAATGGTGACTATATTTGGATGGATATATGTTTAATGCCTCCAATAATATATGTTTATCAGACGACTGGTTCACAACAGCATTTATTTGTATATCATATATTCTCTTGCATCTTTAAATAGTAACATCGCCCTCAACCATCATTGGGTCTGGCGATATTGTCCGTATGCCCCACCGTAGAATTCAAACATATGCCTTTATATACAAAAGTATACTGTTATGTTGGCGTATACCTGTATTATCCATCACTGTCTTTGATAAGACAACTGATGCAAAGTTAAGCTATTCAGAGACGAGTAAGAGAGCACAACTTACACACACATGTGACTTTGTGTACTATCGCACAACGAAAGAAGAAATATTTTAATACCTGATATATTTTTCTCAGTTTGAAAGCTTCAGTGTATCGCGCGATATATCCATTTCTGGTGTACCAGATTGCGGTCGCGCCGATCAGTCACCGCTCACTTCACAATGGGAAGGCTTGTGCGAAAGCTTAGACTGAACCAGTTTTATCAGTAGTATTTGAAGAAGAGTAGACGTCGAATTTCTAGTACCTAAAGTATTTTGTTCACATTCTGTAACAGTTTGTAGAAATCCTTTAACATAACTCCTGGAAGAAAAGGAAGAAGTGCTCATTGGATCACAATTCTACGGGCTAGCCTTAGCAGTTAATTTGAATTTAAACGATCAGGCTGTTCTATTGGTTATAGATCTTCCATCTATTCGTTATTTCCCATGGACTTCCTCAGAGGGCGATGTCTTTACGTCAGTGTGACTTCACTTGACCGCCTTTACCACAATTTCAAGTCGATGTCAATTCGTATAACAGACTTTTCCACATTTCATGTCAATGCCCATTCACATAACCGACTTTTCCACATTTCATGTCAATGCCACTTCGTATAACCGACTTTTCCACATTTCATGTCAGTACCACATCGTGTATCCGACTTTTCCACATTCCATGTCAGTACCACATCGTATAACCGACTTTCCACGTTTCATGTCAACGCCACTTCATGTCAATAAAACTTCATGCGGTCAACACATCTACATTTCTGGTCAAATACTACTTCTTTGCCGATATAAATTTCTGTTCTAATAAGTTTCTGGTCAAAGAAAGAGCAATCACACACAGAAGCGGCCGTGACGTTAGAACTAGGCGTGGTGGTGGCCTCTCAGAGCAGATTTTTACCTGGAAACTATAACTTTGTGTTCAGAATCCTAGAACAAAAGATAGGCTATTCAAATCGGCTCGACGGGTCTACTGACTCTAGCCTATAGGATGCCACTATAGTCCAAAAAATGATGACGTCGTACCGTCACTACATGAAGCTTCTTACATAAATGTCCCAGTGTTGTGTATAGCCATTCTTTACAAAGAAGCTTTTTGAACAGGCGACCAGAATACTAAAACATTTAAAATCTTAATTTTATCTTGAATGGTTGAGAACCGTACGCATAACACTCCTGCGGGTAGTCAAAAACTGAAGTTTATCACTTGTGACGGTATGGCGTCATAACTTCAGCCCACACTTATAAATTTGATTAACTTTTTCTGTTTTTAATGAGAAGGAAACAATAATTTTGCTTCAATAGCGCTATTCAACTGCACTTTTCAATTTTGCTATCTGTAACTCCTCTTCACCAATCAAGTAAAGAAATAAATAAACTAAAATAGTACTTTCATCAACAATGTTGTACAACACACTATTGTTTCCTTTTCCGTAGTTGCATACTAAAAATGTCTGATTGCTCTATATGATTCCAAACAACGTCGCTATGCGCCGTTTCATGTGAGGCTTCAATGCTATAACCATAAACGGTTTGTTCCCCTTTCAGGATGTGACAGAGGATCGTTTGGACGTAATTGTCGACTAACCTGTCACTGTGTGGACGGGGAGGACTGTAGTACCACTAGGGGACGCTGTGCTAAAGGATGCGTCACTTCCTGGTCGGGAAACACATGTCAAAGGAGTGAGTACTGGGCTTTGGCCAGTGGCTTAGAACACGGAAACATTAGACATATGACGATTCCTCTGGTTTGTTTCATGCTTGTTGGTTGTTTAGCACTCATGGTCGGTGAAATTCATGTGGAACAGCTCGCTGAAACACCAGCGCTCTCTCTACATAAGCCAGTGACCATACAAGAGCAGTGAATAATCATGGCTGTTATTGGTATCCAAGTAAAGAGAGGGCGCTGTTTTGAAACGAGTTATATGATTTGTCTCGGTTTTGCCTAGGGAAGTGAAGCCGCGTTAGATTGTATAAAATTTTCGTGGAGGCTTGGGTCAGAGGCAAGACAGACAAGATATTTTGTTGGCTGTGTTGATTCAGCTTCGAGGCTGAAAGTTTTTTTGTTTTTTTTTTTTGGAATGGGTTCTCTTCACTTTAGAATAAGCACAAGGGGAGGTAAATCGAGGAATGTGCAGTCTTAAAGGATGCAGGCCTACATGCGCACACCCTCTCGAGTTGTTCCTTTTCTGGTCAAAATCGTTTGTCGCTGGATGCAAACATTTTTCGATCCCATGTTCCTAAAACCAGAAGTGGACATGAAAGTTTGGACTTTGAGATTTTTCATGGAATGTCCTCGGGCTCTTAGCCAAATCAGAAAACCTCAACCGTTCCAGTTAACCTTTATGATTTGTAACTCATGAAACACATTATAATTTTTTTTTTCAGTTTCTCTGATTATTGAAACTAGTTGCGGCGGCATTGTCGTAGATTGGGATGCATAGAAAGTCTGGGCGCTCCTAGTCTGTATTCGACGCCCGGAGTGCCCAATGGGCCTAACTGGGTAGACGTTTATTGTCGTAAAGGTGGTGGTGGATACCAACTGCAAACAGACTCTGCTACATAGGAAGCCTGCAAATAGGTGTCTGGCGTTTTTGAAAACACTTCTTGGTGACAATAATATGACCCACGACACCTTTGTCCAGTATGTGTAACATGGACAACATGGTTGTACTATTACCTCCAAAGGGGTGCTTTCAAAAATATCAGCCACTTAGTTGCCGGCTATATATTGACAAATTAAATACAAGTGTAGATATAGTGTTACATGTATACTCGTGTTGAACGTAGAAATGCAGCAGTCAGTGCATATCTAGCAGCTAAAAGGGCAACATAGTGCTTCAGTCTGATTAACATGGTCCAAAAGGTCCACCGTAGAACCCCAATCTTCATTTGTATTTATTCTAGTGTGAAACAATTTTCTAAAAAGGTATTTGAAATACGCAAGACATGGCTTTTATATGAAGCGCTGTTTAGTTAAAGCTTTTCTGTTCACTGAAGACTCGGCACACACGAGAACTTAAGACTTACTTCACTCAACTCAACTCATTGTACGGATATGGTCCCATTCGCCCAAGACCGTACGACTTTAACATTGAAAGGCCTAGATGTAACAAGTCAGTTTGGTCTAGCGTCATTACTTCGAGAGATTGAACTGGACTGAGTCGAGTTTGGTCTGAAAACTTCGTGTGTCTTAAGCTTTGCTCAGAATTCAGCAGACTGACCTTTGGTTTTCAGAAAACGTGGCCTTCAGCAAGCCGACTTTCCAGAGCTCGACGCTACGATCTCAAAGCACGCTGTACCTGGGCTCGAAGGCGGTCGACGCGGACACGGTGTGGCCGGCCTGCTCTCACTCGGAGCGGGAACAGAACCCGGTCTGGACCGTGGACCTCGTTCTTCCTACCACGATGTACAACGCTAGGATCCTCAACAGAAACGACTGCTGTGAGTCTTGTAACAAGGCATTCTCGTAATATGAATGAAGTTTATATACAAGCCAAAAAAAAAAAAAAAAAAAAAGGAAAAGAACGATATGCAGTCACAGGCTGCGACGCATGCGTATTTCGTAAATTTACCCTACGATCAAACAAGATGAAGGTCACCATCTGTATCTGCAGCTGCATCTGCAACAACAACGTCGTAGTGCTCCCATGCTGCTGCGCATCTCGACAAAGAGTGAGACAAAATTAAACATTCGACATGTTTTGTCAGCAATAAAGAATTATTATTATTATCATTAGTATTATTTGATGATCTTGAAATGCTTCAATACCTGTACCTTAAGACTTTTTTAGGAATCTAAATTGGGTTGTACTCACACTGTCCTCCCTTATGGATCGTTGTCATAAAGTCTGTTTACATCTTCGTCAGCTTTTCTGAATCGCTTTTTGGTATTTTACTTTAGGCCAAGACCGACTAAAGGGTTTCAGAGTGTTCGTCAGCAACTCTCGTGACTTGGCCTCAGCCACTTTGTGTTACACGAGCCCAAATTGGTCCACCCCAGGGGTCATCATCGACTTCTCTTGTACGACGCCTGTGATTGGTCGCTACGTGTCCATTGTCTTGCCTGGGTTGGCATCTTTGGCGTTATGTGATGTCGCGATTTATGGTAAAGACCAACTTTTGCTGTCAGGTTGAAAATTTTCTGTCTTAAATTAGTACGTTTAAAAGTTTGGCTATTTTCTAGATTGCAGCTTTCTGGACTAAATTTGCTTTGAGATAATACATTGGTATTTGAGAATGTATCCTAGGAACGAATACTGTGTACATTTATCGATTTGTGAGCCTTAAATCATTAGCAAATCTACACTGATTTTAGAAATTGGCGTCTGCTAGTAACCTGTGGATGATTGTGGGTTTTCCCCGGACTCTGCTTGGTATGCTCCTACCATAGTGCTGGCCTCCGTCATATAAGTGAAATATTCTTGAGTACGGCGTAGATCATCAATGAAGTAAATAAATAAATAAGTATGAACGTCGGTGGACTGAAGTTAAATATATGACGCTTCTAATAGCACGTGTATACGTATCATGTCCGCCAAATGCATACGCATGTATGTATGAGTACATTATAACAAAACTTCCATGGCTTTGTAAGCCTGACTTCTGCCCTTCCTTGCGAAACAGTCGCCGTCATTGAAGGAAACCAGTCACGGTCATTTGAAAAGCAGACGTAAAGTATACCTGAAGACAGATCTCCTGTTAAGACAAGTGGTGATATCTTCGTCGTCACAGGTGACAGTAGAACGAGGACATGTTTTTCTATCACCAAAGTCTTTGCAAAAAGTCGATATAATCCTTGCAAATTTCACATGTACGCATAGAATCATTGGAGGAAGGAGGAAAAGGGGGATTACTAGTATTTGAGTTTTGCAGCTTAGCACTGCTGTGGCTTACATTGCTTTCCTGAGTGAAGGAAATGCTAAAACAAGCTTTCGAACTGCACTTTTAAGGTTTGGTGATAACCTGTTCAGCCAGATCCGGCCGAGTATTTTCTTCGATGTAGTAAATAGGATATTGATATATTTATTTGATTAGTGTTTAATCATCCGTAGGTTCAGTATAGGAGAGTTTATGACCTCACACCTTAAAGGACCTTCTCTGGCATCAAACTTAAAGAAACAATAAAATGTATAAAAATGAACTGATCATCAGGAGAAAGTCTTTGGAAATTATGTTTATTTATTTTTGTTTGTAGGGTTTTTTTTGGTCATTCAATAAAATGCAGTGAAATGTTCAAATTATAAGGTGGTCTGAATGGAACATACCGCCAGTTACAAGGTATATGACGTCACATTACCTTTTTTCTTTATGTTCACCTGTAGAGACACCTTTATTGAGGACATGATTTACTTGTAATAAGAGCTATGCCAACATTAAAAGCTGTGTTTAGAGAGGGAACACGTGTTATGACATCAGGGTATCTGAACACCACCTGTATGGTTCACAAAACCCACCATGCATTCAAACAGTTATATGCACCAAACTCCCTTAAAAGACATATAAAAAGACATATAAAGCGAAAGCAATTTATACGCAGTTTTAACCTGTCCATTGAACTATCCTTGGTTAATTTTTTTTATAAATCCGTTCACTTCAACGAGAGATGTGTAGTAACGCGTGATTCTGGGGGAGTCGTCAAACTGGATCTCTGTCAGACCACACAGGCTGGCCAATCCCACACACACTGGGAAGGAGGATTGAAGTGGAAGTGGTCTAAGACAATGTCCGTAATAATAAAAACGTCATGTGTATACATATTAATTCTTCACCCTTTTTTGGACCTAATTCTGCTTAAACATTGGTGCTTACTGGTTTTCAAATATTTACGTGAACGGTGAAAAAAAACTCTAACAGAGATAATTTGAATTCACAAGAGGCTAGACTTCACCTGTTAAGCTTGACCGCTAGACAACTGTCACATTGTCGCCGCTGCTCTGATTTTACCGTCTATACTGCAGTCTTTTGTATCGTATTAAATAATATTCAAATGTAATCATAATGTATCACATAGTAACTGCGAGCTTTCTGAGCATTCTTTCACTCTGTGTCTTTGTTAGTATATCCCACCGGACCTTATTCAGAATGTTTTTTTCTGCAAACATTGTAATTCACAATACAAATTAATCCGAATGTATATGTTATGTTTAGAGCGCCGTTTGGAATATTTTATAGCATGCCGCCAAATAACATTTCGATTAAGTATTTCTCCGTTACCACGATCCCGGTAAAAATTACTATTTCATTCACAGTAAAGTAATTGATAACTATCGACCCCAACAAAAATGAACAAAATAGTACCTTTATGTATTAATTTGCATATTTTACAGAACAGAACAAATTCCAGGCAGTATTTCAAATTTGGTTCATTCAGCCTAGGCCATTTCATGATTTTCAAAAAGAGTTCATATAAATTGTAAAATCTGTGCATGAAATGAAAAGTCCTAACTTTTGTATTTTAGTTTTACCTCTTTTACTCTTAATTAATGGTTTACAGACTAATGGGGGAGACAAAGAATTAATGCTCAAGCACTGTAGCTTCGAAGCAAAAGGACGTGCATATATACATGCTCAAATTAACCCTCATCAAACCATATTTTGAACTTACTTCACATACATGCAGCCGACTCGAATCCTTGCGTGTTTGCCATCCACAATTTCCACAATGCTAGGCCTGGTGAATTAATTATAAACAGTAACTAAACTTACTGGGACAAATGTGAGAGAAGCCTGAAATGAGTCATGAGTCAAGGCATAGTCTTGATCCAGATCTATGACTGGCCCAAAAAAACAAAAAAAAAAAACAAAGAAATTCTCAAAACATGGTTATATACTGTTAATGTTGCATTCACACTGTTCGATTTTATCGAATCGTTGAATGAAAAAGGGGAACGCGATTTTCATACGATATACATGATATGACTAAAACAGACTGACAAGCTGACGCGTTTCGATTTTGCTGAATTCTCTCGGCAAGACAAATCATACCGTGCCAATGCGGCAATATTAAGTTAAATGCAGGCAAAACACTAGCATGAAGTGTATATGAAATCAACTTCGACTTAAGCTGTTCAGGAAAGAATTCGATTTATTGTTTCTGCTTAGAATTGCTTTTCGAATTTTCTCAACCTTGTCGGCGAAATGCCTTGAAACATAAGAGTTTATAGTGGCTATTTCTGACCTTCTTCTGACAAGTGACGCAACATCCGGTTTTTACCGCTTATACCACACACAAGCAGCTAGGCTTCTGTATCTCAGTGTCCTGCACATACAGAATAACTAATGCTGTGTCTGGTGAACCTTGAAAGCAACCTGTCTCAAGCAAAAATACATCAGTGACATCAGTGATACCCACATGCATCAAGTTCTGTAGAAACAGTGGAATCCATGTTTTAAACGTATTTTACTCGGCTCAAAACATTCTGATAAAAAAAATGTCATCTGGCGTTCAGGACATCTAACATATACATCCTCTTAGTATTTTCCTTGCATTTAAGGAAATTATTCTACTGCCTTTGATTGTAGAACATCCTGACGTGTTTTTCGTGATCTTATCTGAGATCTGTGACTGTAAACAAAAAAGTTAATTCACCACTACATTGCAGTATTTCCACTGCTTTTCATTGCAGAATGTGCGGATTACACGTTCGGTAAAGACTGCGTCGGCGAGTGTCATTGTAAAAACGAGATGGAAGTCTGTGACAAAAGATCGGGCACGTGCAAATCCGGATGTGCGCCTGGCTGGACCGGAAATACATGTCAAACAGGTGAAGACGTCACAATCAGCTTTCATTGTTGAGAATTCTAATTCTGTTCTTGCTATATCAGGTGCACTTTAACTCCACATAACGCCCGTGTATTATAATTAACAATTATATAGGCCAGATCGAAGGTACTAAAGACTTGTAATATGCATGCTGAAATATGTGCCAAACCGATGATTGACATCACAGCCACTTTTACTGACCAACGTCCTATTGATTCTCTCGTTACCTCTGCAGCACTTGAATTCCTCGATGCACGGAAATCTTCAAAATGGATAGCCACCATCGTTTTGGCTACAACTATACAACATGCAGACTCATATTCATATAATTTGGACATATTTATATCAAATATTCAAATATGTATCCGTCATCATCCAGACTACTGCGTTAGACGGAGTCGTATTCGTATGATTTCTGCGGATGATGGTGCGTTTCCACCGGACTCTGTTTGGTTTCCTCCCACCATAATGCTGGCCGCCGTCATATAAGTGAAATATCATTGAGTACGGCGTAAAACACCAATCCAAAAAATATATAAATAAATTCATATTTTTTGAGCATAGTTATATAAAATACACATCCAGCATCATTTAGGCCACACAGTATTCATTAGAAAGGTTCCAGTTCATGCCATTTAGCATGTTCATGTGAAATACAGAGATCATCATGTAGGGTTCAGTAACTTCTGTGGATTCTTATTCATATGAGTTATTGAACATATTGTTCGTTAATAAATATTTGTAACTGCTCAACTTGTAAAGAAGCATAGAGTATGAAATTCTGAGCGTAACAGCACGCTTATGCAGTCGTCAGTGCAATACAGAAATAATGATCTGCTGTAATGATCTTCAACCTTTTCACCAAAACACTTTTTTTTTTCAGTCGAATTTATGCGTCCAATGATTATGAAAATGACGCTAGAAATGATTTGTTTGTGTGGGTAAAGGTATTGGTTGCCGAGGTGGTTGAAAAGTTTGAAGAATTAGGATAGTGTGTTGTTCCGTTCTTCTGAATTTGCTTTCTCCAGCCTGTCCTGACTTCAAGTTTGGCATTGACTGCAAACAGCGCTGTCAGTGTCAGCAGTACAACGAGGCGTGTAACAAGGTGACAGGATTTTGTCAGTCAGGCTGCCTGGCTGGACTGGGCGGAGTCGGCTGTCAGAAGGGTAAGTGAGTGACACCGTGTGAATGGGCGATTCGAAAAGGATTTTCTGCCATATTTTATTTTATTTATTTGTTTCATTGATGTTTAGCGCCATAAGCAAGAATTTTTCATTTATACCAAGGCAGTCAGTTTTCTGGATGGAGGAAACCGGTGTACCCAACATCAAACCACCGACCTTTGGCAGTTTACTGACAAACTTAACCACTTGTACCATACAGATATCTAATTTTTAATTTAATTTTTTATGTATTTACAGAGGATTGCCCACGGTCATTGGCCACTAGGGGCTCTCCTCAACAAAACAGATAACAGATACAAGCATTTAGAGACAGGGGTTACATAAGAATTACTTAGGACGACGGATCATGTAAGGATACTGTGTTTCACACATATACAGTCCTTCACCGAACATCATAAACAGTGTATTCCCATGAACTAATTGGCAAAGTCTGTATGTGTAGATGATGTAATTATGAACAAAATTTAAAAAAGCAGATTTTCAGCAATTTCCACGTCGTTGGACACGAAAAGAGGAACCTTCCACAAGTATTGCACGTTAGTTTTATCAGCTTTATCGCCTGGGCTGTAACCTTTGACAGTATCATCCATGAATAAAAGTTTCGTAACATTAGACTTGATGTGGAAAAAGGCCTCTAAATAGATTCGTATATCCCAATGGATACAACTGTTGCCCTAAACTGAGTGGTCGTTCCAATTCCAGTCTGTGACGACTTCACGTTTGGGTCAAATTGTGAGGGACGGTGTCGATGCCTGGACAACTCCGAAGTCTGTGACAAAATAACAGGCGCATGCGCCACCGGATGTGCTCCTGGCTGGACAGGAAGTGACTGCGCCACAGGTAATACCCGCAATCCACTTTATGCTCATATCTAATCAGGACTGTGTAACAAATTTTAACACCCAGTTCAGCAAGATTAACCTGTAATAGCTGTGTAACAGGAATTCCTGGTGTGCTTCGAGGATAACTGTTTTATGTATTTTTAGTAACTTTTAACTTTTAATGAATCTGGAATCATTCCAGTATGCAACTAGCTTTTTCAACAATACGCTAATTTAAAACAGTTTGCATGTCCTTTTTGGCATGTTTTTTTGACTGATTGATTTACTGGTTGGTTGATTTTTAACGGAATGCTCAGGGAATTTTCACTTCTACAATAGCCTTGAGATTTATGAATGGCTTAATCTGCATGTCCGAAATAAACCAAGGAAAACATAACAAAAGAAACAGAGAAAAAGAAAACCTTGTATATATTTGGCATCATTTGTAAATAAACACTTTACTATTATTTACACAAAGTATGCATATGTGATGATTGGGTAACAGTATGAGGTTCGCTTAATGTTTCGTATGCCAGATAAATCTTATGGAAAAAAACCTCTGACCTTCACCAGGTACCTGACAAATCTCCAGATTTAGAGCCTCATCCAAATTAGCCATAGCTGAATTTGAACACGCAACCTCATTGGCCAAGAGTCTACTTGTCTCCACGATCCAGCTCTTTAACCATCGGAGTAAGCCTTTTTTGATGGCAAGGTATAAACGAAATCCTTATCACCGATTTCGGTCACTTTGAGGAAAATGTCATCCAAACAGAAGAGGATGAAAATGATTATTTGGGACGATATATAAGTGGTATTCCTGAAGGCAATATTTTAACCATTCATGCTGTTTTTGTGTAATATGCATGCTGAAAACAAAAGGTGATTGTCTGATGAACAGTGTGCGTTATGATGTAATATCTGTGATTGTTCCCTCTAGCGTGCGCCGGTGGGACGTACGGGATAATGTGCCGGGACCGTTGTCGATGCTCCGATCCCTCAGAGACGTGCGACTCCGTGACAGGATTCTGTGCCACGGGCTGTGCACCAGGATGGACCGGAAATCGATGTCACGTCGGTATGTGGAGTTCCGTGTTTAAAATAATTGGTTATTATTGCACCAGATAAAACTGTGAAAGTTATATGCCATGGACATCTATAAAAGACATCTTCGAATTTAAGACTGACTTGATTGTTGATAACTTGTGCACATTGCAGAAATTTGAATTACACACGTTTCTAATCAATACATATACATTCACAGACAGGTTTCTTGATTTATGTACGCGTCAAAACCTCTCTATGATATTTATAGGTTAATTTAATTCAGAATGAGTTTTCAACGGCTGTTTAAGACGCACATCTGTTCAAATGTATATATAAAACTTCGATATTTATCATTACACCCCTTGTGTGCCAAAGAGGAATTTGGAACCCACAGAGGTCGATTTATACGCAGGCTTGTAAACATAACTCCTACATAGGTCTACAGAGTCACTACTGTAAACATAACTCCTGCAGGCAAAGTCATGGTTGTAACCATAACTTCTACTTACAAGGTCAGGGCTGTAAACCTTACTCCTGCTTACAAAGTCAGGGTTATAAGCATAGCTCCTTCATACTAAGTCAGGGTTGTAAAAATAAGTCCTACTTACATAACCCCTGTATACAAAGTCAGGTTGGTAAACATAACTACTATTTACAAAGTCAGGGTTGTAAACAGAACTGCTACTACAAAGTCAGGGTTGTAAACATAACTCCTGCATACAAAGTCAGGGCTGTAAACATAACTTCTGCCAACAAAGCCAGGGCTGTAAACAAAACTCCTGCACACAAAATAAGGTTTGTAAACACATCTGCTACTAACAAAGTCAGGTCGGTAAACCTAATTGCTACTTACAATGTCAGAGTTGTAAACATAACTCCTGCATGCAAAGTCAGTATTGTCACCATAACTCTTGCGTACAAATTCAGGGTCGTTATTGTAATTCCTGAGCTTACAAAGTCAGGGCTGTAAACATTACTCCTGCATACAAAATCAGCTCTAGTGGACCATATCCAACTGACAAATAGCGAGGGAATTTCTCCAACGTGTGACCGCGGGGGAAATATGTTTCGCTGAATTAAACAGAAATTCCTATAGGAACTGCTTGGAAAACGGGCTGTAGCCATACAGGGCTGTACATCATTCTGTTTATTCAAGGAAATGCTTACATTTCTGTTGGTATAAAGTAATATTTATGTCCACCATGCAATAGAATCTGGGAGTTTGTAATCTATACGGCCAAACTTTTGTCACTAAATATGGACGATATATGATTTCACAGAATGTAAGAACGGTTATTTCGGAACCCGCTGTAAGGAGAAGTGTAACTGTTATGACGTTAACGAAGTTTGTGACAAGGCGACCGGAAGTTGCAAGTCGGGATGTGCCGGAGATAGCCGAGGGGAAGGATGCTCGGGTAGGTAGAGGAATTTCTACACTGCACTACTAAAAATCTATACCATCGGGCAAAAGAAACTTGTAATGTTTTCTCTGATTCAAAGGCTCTACTATAAATTGGAACATTGTGAGAAGACATTAACCCAAGCACACACTGTGCCCACAAAAAATCACTTTTCACGAGAATGACTGAATTTTTTTCAGTGATGAAATATCGGAAATCATCATAATTTCTCCTTATGTGACTACTGTGCAAAGTAATAAGTTTCTTTCGCGCAGTAGTAGAGTATCTGCTTGTGTTGTATGACATGGATTATGGTCATTGAAGCGTGTGAATGTGGCTAAACAAGCACTACCTCGTTGTCATTAAAATTCTTACTTATAATGAATAAATTTTTATTCAATTTTTTTAAAAATGTACTTTGATTGTTGAAAAATGGGCAAATGTTTTCCTTGAAATGGACAGAAAATTATGTTGGTGAAAATCGTCAAGGGTTATAGGCCAAGCAAAACATCCACCAGTTTCCTGTAGTGTGTAATTCTAATGAAAACAAAAGAGCACACTGGATAGCGGGCTGTGGTTAGGGGTTAAAGGTGCTTGCCTTTCATTCGCGGGGACACATGAGGCGTGGATTCAAAACCGGCCTTGGATAGCCCATTTGTAAATTTCCTGCTCTCACTGCTTGTGCAGGTTTGGTAACAATAAGCGTTGGACGACGCTCTTATGGTCGTGTGTACAGTTTAATGTTCGCAGAAAACAACGTGCCCTCCACCTATATAATGTGCGCAGTATGTGTGCGTGATCTATGGGAAAGTTAGTCAGTAGTTTGTCAAAGATCGGTGGTTTACACAGGGTAATCCGCTTTTCTCCAATTCTAATACTGTGCGCCATCGAGCAAGTGAAATATTCTTGAGTATGGCGTTCGACAGCAATGAAATAACTAAGGGAAAAAATAGGTTAAACTAACCCAATAATGCTGTCGCCTTCTCTCCCCTCCTCTGGCACCAGAGTGTCCCTTTGGGCGGTTCGGGGCTGCTTGTGACATGGAATGTCGTTGCCGTAACGTCAGTGAACACTGTGCCCGGAAGACCGGATACTGTCAGTCCGGGT
Organism: Acanthopleura granulata; assembly: GCA_016165875.1. Classification (NCBI taxonomy): domain Eukaryota; kingdom Metazoa; phylum Mollusca; class Polyplacophora; order Chitonida; family Chitonidae; genus Acanthopleura; species Acanthopleura granulata. The sequence goes on along the minus strand of JABBOT010000016.1, from coordinate 97,108 downwards.
GTGAGGGAATCCAGGACAGTAATATCTGTCTTGCACCTGTCAGAGGTGAGGATTAAAGAGAACTGAGAAATAGAATTCTACTACAACTTGCTTAAAGTTACCATAAAACTGATTACTTTGAGATTATATATAGCTTGATATGCAAAACCCTGTTAAAGCCTACTCTTAAGCCTATAAAACGGCATTATATCCAAAATACTGACGTCATACACCTTCTCTACATGACTCGTTTTACACGTTTCCGAAAGTTAATTAGCCACATGTTTACAAAGAAGCGTTTTTTTCGTCTTGTTCTGTCCCAAATGATGAAAAATCTCTCATTAACTTTACTTCAGTGGTTCGAACACTAACAATATGCTTAGCATTCGGACAATTTGGCAAGCACTCATGGCTATCAGTGAGCCTGTACCCAATTATTTTGATGTGTTCGGTCTTTTTTTATTTTTTTAGCAAAAATCGAAAAATAAATGTTCTTTTTGCTTCTTTTACACATGTATAAGGCAGTAAGCTGTAGGGTATCGCAACCATCTCCCATGTATGTTTTTCTCTTTTTTGTGGAAAGCACAGTCCATCATCCTACAATACATGGATATACTCTTTTCCCAGAATCCCGTGAAGGACTTCCGGCGGAAGCTGTAGGAGGTATAATTGGTGGCATTGTGGCCGTACTCCTTGTACTGATGATCGCCATTTTGATTTGTCTTTCTCAGAGGTAATTTTATGCTCAATTCCCTATTCATTTCATGAGGATGACCCACAGCAAATTGGCCTCTTGGGGATTTTTTCTGATATACAAAATAATGTATGCGTGCATGCCTGAGTTATAATTTCAGTTCTAGAAGAGTTGTAGACTTTTTTCACATCGGTGATTGATTGGTTCACAGTTTACACATTTGCAGTTGTAAGGCCTCTTATATAAGAATTTCAGAATGCAAGCTTACATTTATTGCAAACATACAAGGAACTAACAGAATCTCTGGAAGGATTATATTGTGCTTAGAGGAGTTGAATTCGTGTGCCTTGTAGCTTAACTATCTCTTGTATGCTTTTATACAGAAACTCCAAGAAAGCGAACAGAGCTAGCACTTCCTTATACGAGAGCTTTGGATCAAATTTTCTAGACGGTATGTTTGGGAAGCGCATGGGAAAAGAACATTGTTACTTTACTCATCCCAGCGACTTCCGACCTTCAGCAGCTAGCTTTAACGTCACAGTGTCTCTGTTTTCCCACCTTCCACGCAATAGGGGAGTTTCGAGTTCGAACTCTTTTTAGGTAAGAAAAGCCACACTGTACAATGTGACCTGTCAGCAATGTTAGGCAATTATTTCTGATTACATTTATTACAACATGAACGTCTAAGAAAAGTGTCACAAAAAGTTATTTAGACTAGACGTACGATAGGAAAAATTGAGGAGCTGAAAGGTTTTTAACTTACGAAGCTGCTGATTGAAGGAGAGGTCTTTGTACCTCCCTAGTACGGCGAGACAGGTGATCGGTAAATAAAAGTGAACAAACATGCCTGACATTTTTGATAAGTCACATGACACAGTTACACTCTTTTTACTTTCTGCGACAAAAGAGTTCGAACTCGAAAATCCTCTCTTGTAAATACGGTCAGAAGCAATACTGAGTAGTAACTGTATGGCTGGGTCAGCACTGCCTTCCCTATAGACAATATCTAGATGGCGTTTTGCCTGTTTTGGTTCCTGAAACATTATAAAGTATTGTTTTTCATTCGTGAACTTTCCACGCTTGTAACTGCCAGTTGACTTGGTGGAGGAAACAGTGACAGATTGGAGAAACTTTCCCTTTCCATATACCGGTATACGACAAACCTTCTCACCTTATATGTGCCAAACGACGATACATATTGGGCTATATATTCCCATATATGGATGTGTCTGCCACCGTACACAGAAAATCCCCACCATCCGTGGTGTCTTCATTGTAAACGAAGGTCATTGGTGTTCCTGAATGGCATAGTCTACTGGCTCTAATTTTATGCTCCCCTTTGGTCGATCGCACGGTTGTGGTGGTAAATATACCAATTCAACGCTCCTGTAAAGGCTGTAACGCTGAATTGGTTTTCTTGTGTCATCTAAAACCCTTCCCAACGTTTCCAGCCCACACCGCACCTAACAGATCCCCAGACCAGCAATCCACATACGAGAATGTGGAGGCACTCTACGAGAACTGCGCGGAGATTACTCCGTCGGCTGACGCCATGGACACCGATGAATTGTTTGATTGCGTGCAAGGCTTTTTGTCGGACCCAGAAAGTTTGGAGGCTGCTTTTAAGGTACAACATCTCATCAGAATCAATGCTCATTTTCATTTAGATTTCCGTTGAAGGGAAATTAAATGGATTAATGGTGCATTCAGTACATCGTAAATTTGAATATAAACTTGTAACACAAACTTTTAATGTGCATACCAGGGACCTACGTGGCCAATAGGGGTTTAGCACGCATGTGCGCTCACTCAAAACTCGCGGGGAGGAAAAGATTAAAACATTGATAAGCTTTGGACAGGTTGATCGTCTCACAAATATTGTCGCAGTGGAGCTTTAAAATTCGAGAAGAAAAATCACTCCGGGTATTGTTAGAATTCTCTTGGTTATTTAGTAACCGACATCGTATGTTGACATATTTTTCCTTCAGGACATTCCTATCCCTCTGGCCACATCTAACGAGGCTCTTCAGCCATGGAACCTGAAGAAAAACCGCTACCGTCATGTCCTCCCATGTAAGTCAATCTCAGGGAGAATAAACTGTTGTTTTTAAAAGATGGCATTGGAAATCTTCTATGAACTGTGACTCAGTTCAAACGTAATTACTCATCTCAGTATAACGCGATTTGCACTCCGCGGTCTGAACTTGAAAATGCGTTACAGAAGAAGCACCGTGAAAAATGATGGGAATTTGTGACTTCCACTTTCTGGTGTAAATTCAGAAACTGTAAATATTTCTGTCATACAAAGCTCTAAATTGCACTATTTTTGTGATAATGCAGGTCAGTCATGTTTACATATATGATTTACCGTTGTTTGTGTAGGTATCTCAACTGTTTGACATCCCATCTTCCAGCACGTTATTCACTTAACGGGTGGTACTGATGCAAGATGATGCTGACTTTTAGCTGGATAGCGCCACCACTGCAAATTATCTGTGTATCAAATGCTTTTATAGATGTTAGCACGTCTAAGTGGACCTTTGATTTAACCGTCATAATAATGTTGTGTTTGTAGTTACTATTGTTACTGTCATTACTATCATTATTATGTAGAATAAATAGCACTTAGCTTGGCACACGTTTCATCAGAATAGAGCCGCCATCAAAGGAGATCGTAATGCTTGCTCCAACCTTCACAGATATGTTAAGGCCAGATTCATATTCCCAGAACGACGTTTGACACAACAAACGGAAATATGGAAATCAACTTGAATCGATGATATTGTTCTGAATAACTATATAGGGCTACTGCTTTGATATAATTACTGCTATTGATATGATGTGTCGCTGTGAATTCTACTCCAGCTCACGGTGGCTTCCTTCTCCCATCGTAGGTGGAAAGGTCTGCCAGGAACCTAGGGATAGTTGTGGGTTTTTTACAGGGCTCTGCCTATTTTCTGCTACCATATGGCTGTCCGTCATCTTATATTAAGGTGAAACATTGTTGGTGTTGAACAACAATAAATGTAGGAACAAACAAGAAAATAAATAAGAAAATAAATAAATCTGATTGCTCTCGTATCAGTGAAATATGACTGAGAACGGCGTAAAACACCAATGAAAAGAATAAATATATAATATATAAATCTGCTGTCTTGTGCAGTTGACGACTGTCGGGTGTTGCTGGAGCATCCCGAAGGGGAGGAGCAGACCGACTATATCAACGCCTCCTATGTCGATGTAAGTATCGGCCATGATGACGTCGTGGAATCAAGGTCAATTTGAACAGCTTATGGCCACTGGTATACATGTGCTTAAGACCGCTCCTGGTTTAAAACTCCTACAGCAACCAAAGAGATGGTAACTACGACTATTGCATGTAAATTTAAAGGGTGAACTATTTAGTTCCTTAATCCGACTGCTTTTGTATACATGTTATGTCGCTATTTTGTATTCTTTTTCCCAGGGTTACCAGAAACCAAGAGCTTACATAGCCACTCAAGGTAATAGCACACAATCCTGTTCAACAAACTATCGGCTTAAAGATCGTTCTCTCCGTAGCTAATATCTCCCTGATGAAGAATCTGGACGTCGAAACTGACATTTCGTATATCACACCTCAGTTGTAATAGGCATTCTGCATGCATGGCTCAGTAATGGCAAGGTCAGTTTCCAAAACGTTTAACACAAAACACCAAAGAAATAGGAAAGGATTTACAACGAAAAACTCGGACGGATTTATGCAAAGTGAAGAAGTAAACAGTTTTCAACGATGACACAAAGACGCTCGGAGTGCGCATATTCTGACGTTGTACAAATGAAAGCATAAGTACCTTGTAAAAGACCTTTCAAATAAATCAATAAATACTGGCTCTCAGGGTACGAGAATGCCATGGTATACTCCCAGCACTGCGGTTTCCTCTACCCACAAATCTGTTCCCCATCGTATATGAATAATTCTTCATTATATATGGCGTTAAATACTGATCAAATAAATGGCTTTCAAAATATCATGCGGACTCTTTTAGTGCTAGAAAATTCATTAGGGACTATACTGTATATACCTGGTTGTACTTCTTTTAACTTTGAATAAACAATAAATTAATGAGCTACTCGGTCTCCATCTTAAAGAAATTGGTAACAGATAGCTGCATTTTTTGTAATTTCTACATTTCCCTTTCCCCATCAGGCCCGACGCCGGTTATGATCGACGACTTTTGGAAGATGGTCTGGCAGGAGAAGTGTGGCAAGATTGTCATGTTGACGAATTTGCTAGAAATGGGGCGGGTAGGTTAATAGTGCTAAAGGTATTTTCCTGGATATATTCTCGCTTGATTTAATTTTGTCTGTGCATGGTAGGACCATTTGACACTACATCTCAACGTGTCTCTCTGTTGTAAGACACAGTACATAGCTGCCCGAGCTCTGGACATAATGTTTGTTTTCTTGATTAGGGTTTAACTTCGCTTTCAACTTTATACCCACCTTATCACGGCCTTGTGTCCTTGTAGCCAACCACACCCAGTGACGACATATCGATTGTGCTGCTTCACTGGAACGCCATGCTGACACGGGGCTGTCCAATGCTTGGCCTAATGTTGATTCCCATATACTGGTTTCCAAGCGAGCAAGTGCCAAGACAACCAATGTTAAATTTTAGGTATATGTGATGACTCGATTCGTTATTGAACCTTGAATCTATAGCTTTATCAGACAGACGCTGCACCGACTTTACCACCTTACGCCTGTATTAAAGATCTTTTCTTTATCTTTTCGTTTCGACAGCGGAAGTGTGATCAGTACTGGCCCGACACCGGCTCACAGATATACGGTGACGTAGAAGTCGAGCATCTGTCTAATGAAGACTTTGCTCATTTCATCGTCCGCAGTTTCAAACTCTCAAAGGCAAGTATTATTTGCTAAAAGGGCACACACTTTGAAAAGGAAAAGTGATTTGGTTGTGTTTCACAAATAATAACATTAATCCATAATAAGAGTTATTATGATGCATATTGTACACTTAAATCCTCTTAAAGTATTGATCATTCCACGTCCAAACTCAGAATTAGTAATTTTCAGTTAAAGTTACAAAATTGCATACCAAATACTTTGGAGAACAATTCACAACCACAAAAAAAAGAAAACAAAACAAACAAAGAAAAAAAAAGCAAGAAAAAAAAACCCCCACTAAAAACAAAACAAAACAGAAAAGCAAACTTTAATGGCATCATATCTAAGGCATGACCTCACAGAAATCCATCGTAACTTTGAAAGCCTTTTAAATGTTTTGACATATACAACTTACCAAGCTCTGCAAACTTTACATATGGAATATGGCGGACAGGTATAGGTTTAGGTATGATTGCCGAAGATGATGTCTCAGATTGCTTCATGCTTCATAACGTCACACATTCCTGTCACAGGGAATGGATGTTAAAACTGTGACACAATTCCACTTCCGGAGCTGGTCTGATCATGATGCACCAGACGATACCACGGGAATACTTCACTTCCGGGACAAGATACGAGACACCAATGTCGAGACAGATGCCCCGATAGTTGTCCATTGCAGGTATGTTGTATACTTAGCACATTACACAGGCTTGATGCTTACAACAATACCAAAGGTGGAGTGCTGTTGTTTCAGAACAATGTGTAACTTTCTAAATTGTTTCTTAGGGAAAGAGAAAATATTACGAAGACGGTCTGGTTACCTGAAGTTTGTTCTCTCTGTGTCTGTTGATATATATCTCCATATCTCGCCTTCTATACAACCATTAGCCGGGTTATTGTTACCTCAAATGTGTGCGGTGTCGAACATTAGACAAAATGCGCATTGTGTATGCCTGTTAGTGACATTAACACTATATATTTTTGTGTTTAGCGCTGGCGTGGGACGGACCGGAACGTACATAGCCTTAGACATTTTAGTTGAACAAGCTCAGAAGGAGGGCGTCCTTGACATCGATAACTGTATTTTGAAACTGAGGAAACAAAGAATGCATATGATTCAGAATCCCGTAAGTTAAAGTTATTCTTATGAGATTCATATATTTTGATAGCAAGAATTTACAACTGAAAACTATATAACCTTCTCTAACTAGACCCCTAATTTCTGGTTTTATGTTTTTTTCAGTTGTTTTTTTTTTGTTGAACATGAGTTTGGAACTTCATCTTGCAATCACTGACATGGAATTGTTATTGCTGACGATTGGTATATGTATGTCTCTTATGACACCTAGATAGATTTCACAAACTAGTTACCAGTATCTTTTCATTTATTTAATTGGTGTTTCACACTGCATTCATGAATATTTCACTTGTACGAAAACGGTCAGCTTTATGTTCCAAAGAACGACTGACGTATATTCTTTTGGAAACAACACAACGAATGTTTCAAACAACCAGTCAGTAAGACAGCTTTGAAATGGTAAAATTCAAATAGTTGTAATGCTGCAAGAATTTCTCACTGTATCTTATATATGCTGACAACGCAGTATTTTGAGTAATTCTTCACCACGGATAACAATTAACATAACTACATTTTTTTAAACTAATTTTGTACATCGGGAGTAACCTATTACTCTTTAAACACTTACATCGTCAGTGAGAATAAAACCCTAACTGAAGTAAAATGACAAGAGGCCGAATTTCACCAGTAACGTGTGGCCGTCTGCCAACTATCACTTTGTCGTTGCTGCTCTGGTTTTACTCTGTACGCTGTAGTCTTTTAGTTTATAAACTGTTTTGTTGCCTTTTCACAGACACAATATGAGTTTTTGCACAAAGCCTTACGGGATGCTATTCTTTGTTCTAACTCATCTATATCCGCGGGTAAATTTCTGGAGGATAGTTTAACGGATACGGCGGGGACGCAAACAAGAATAGCTAGTGAATTTCTGGTAAGTAATGTATATCAGTCTGTGAGTCTGGTAGTGCGTGGTGGTTTTATATTAGTTGATCACCTCTTTGAGAACAGCAGATAACTGATTATAGGTTTTTACAGCGCTGAATGCTATTCACACTCGTGCAATAAGATGTAGGTCAAAGAGGAAAAGCGACATCTATATATTTATTATTTATTTATTTATTTATTTGATAGGTGCTTTGTGCCTCACACAAGAATATTTCACTTATACTACCCGGAAGGGAGGGGAGGAGGGCTCCGTGTCTGCCACTAACCGGTCGTGGGTTTCCCCCGGGCTCTGATCGCTTTTCTTCCACTATAATGCTTGCCGCTATCGTACAGTGAAATATTCGTGAGTACGGGGTAAAACACCAATCAAATAAATAAATAAATATACAAAAACGGCTAACATTATGGTGGGAGAAAACCGGAAAAAAGACCGAGGGAATCCCACGATCAACCGCAAGGTTGCTGGCGGACCTTCCCACGTACGACTGGAAAGGAAGCCATGCAGCGTCATGAACCCACAGAGGTTGCTGGCGGACCTTCCCACGTACGACTGGAAAGGAAGCCATGCAGCGTCATGAACCCACAGAGGTTGCTGGCGGACCTTCCCACGTACGACTGGAAAGGAAGCCATGCAGCGTCATGAACCCACAGAGGTTGCTGGCGGACCTTCCCACGTACGACTGGAAAGGAAGCCATGCAGCGTCATGAACCCACAGAGGTTGCAAAAGGCGATATTATAATGTCATGCTTACTCTGAAGGCGCATGCAGCTGGAGATTAATGCAGCCTTTATGAGGCATTGCTAGTGCTTAATGTGTTAGTTTATGATCACCATATTTTTATATGTTTCAATACTGAAGATTTTTATGATTAAATTCACTTTCAACGCTCCTGTTTCCAGGCTTTGGGGAAATACAAGGCTTTAGAAAACCGCAAGAAAGAAACGGTTTTAGAGAAGAAAAGTAAAAACAGATCAGAAGACATTATTGCGCGTAAGTATTTGCACAGTGTACTTGTACAATCACTGATGGGATTTATGACATTCGAATGCTTTACGATCTGTAACTTGAAGACTACACAATCGGTCGTTCTTATTCTTCGTATGCTCTGTTATCGTGCACATAAACTAAATATGATGGTAGCATTTAGAGTAATTCTAGACCAGTGACGTCTAGCAGATTGCATGTAACATCACTGCAATTAAAAAACTAATTCGGCTTTAATGAAGCATGGAACCAGGCGCGTAAGTTATTACCTTTAAAATATTTGCATGAAGAGTAATAATAAAACCCTAACTGAGGTAAATTGACAAGATGCCGGATTTCACTGGTAACGCGCGGCCAATTGCCAACTATCATATTGTCGTCGCTGATCTTGTTTTACTCTCTGTGCTATAGTCTTTTAAATTCATGAACAGTAATAATAAAACCCTAACTGGGGTAAATTGACAAGACGCCGGATTTCACTTGTAAGGTGCGTCCATTTGCCAACTATCATATTGTCTTCGCTGCTGTAATTTTTACTCTCTATGCTGTGTTTATGTATATTTATGTTATATATGTGTTGTATGCAATTAATTAAAATGATTTTGTGTTACACGGAGGCGCTACACATTATTATGCGATAACCTTTACTTCCACATGGTGTCTAAGCTCAGGAAGAAGGTCTGTAAGCCGTTTGTTGCTAAGTAAACGAGAATTTGAATTTAAAAGTGGTGAGTTTAAGTGCAGCCCTGACTGGCTTCCTGCAAATGTCTGCCAGCAACATGCTGACCACCCTCGTGTAAGTGAAATATTCTAGAGTATGGCATAGATCGCTAATAAAAAAATTAAATGTATGCAATCTCGGCCTATAGACCCCAATAATATGACGTATATTTCTGAAAAAAGAACGTTCCACGAAAACAGTTCAATTTAAGTTTTTTAGAATTTTTTCGTCCGAAAACGTAATGCATATGAAACATTGGAATCTGTACCGGCATGTGCCTACCATATATTGACCCAGATGTTGCCACATGCCAACCCAGGCTGCTGGACTTACATATATATTCAATATACATAAACAGCTATGAATACAAATTGACCTTCAAACGAATTGTTTCAAGCTCTAAAACGGATATGACATCTGTGATATCCTCGGAATTATAACAGACCATCGTATAGAACCACCACGGACAGAAAAATTATGAAAATAGCGTTAGTTCGCAATAGCTGGGATAGCCCCTACCATGATTTCCATTTGCTCTATGGTCCTCCGCTGTGGTTCCACCCACAGACTTACAGACTTACGGACTTATAAAACTGATAAGTTGAGGCTAAAAATAAATCCAGAACAGTGTTAAGTGGTCTTTCATTTACGTTATACATGTTTGCCTTTACAGTGTTTTCCCTCCCTAAAAGCTTCTTAACTTCTGACAGGTCAACCAACGCAGCCATACGATTTTAACGTCTGGTCTATTTCCTTTATACGTGTTGGGGGGGGGGGGGGTATTTGTCAGGTGGCGAATCACAAACGACCTGGGCCCGGTTTTACCAAACTTTTACGTTCAGTAAATTGCTTAAGTCCGTAGAGTTTTTTGGCTAAGACCAACATAAAGTGTTTCTCGAAAAAAACTTAAATCAAACTCTACTCAAGTATAGCATTACGTCTATAACATATCTACTTAAGCAATATAACTTTAGTAAAGTTTTGTGAAACCCGGCCGTGAATTTAATTACATATGGTAATTATTGGACAACTCAAATTTCATTTTTCAGCTGATTTTCACAGAGTGTTTTTGTCAACCAATATTCCAGACAGGACAAATTACATCAACGCCATATTTGTCCCGGTGAGTTTTATTAAACTTTACGATGAAGACCAATGACGTTAGTCCGTAGAACTGTTCGATAAATAGGCTAATAGTTTTATTGTTTAGCTTGTCAATTTTCCTACGATTTCAATGGAAAGTTATGTTGGAAATCCATGTCAGAAATTGCTTTTGGGAAACGTGATGGCTGAAGAAATGACAATTGTTGCTGGTTCACTTCCCAGGATCACGAAGCTGTCTTAGACTTAAGTCAGACCTAATCTTGCCTTTAAAACTTTCTGGTCCGCTAAAACCTTGAGTTGGCTTAGAAATTCTGTTTTAATGTTAATAGATTTCATAGACTTTCATAACAAAATTAAAAATTAGCGATCCTTTTCAAATCTAAACTCCAGAATAATGCCACACCGTAAAAAATGCCAAAAAGTAATTACGACCATATTTGGAATCAGCACGAAATTGCCTTGTAGATGATGCATACTTTCTAAAGATGTGGTCTGTTCTTTTAAAGGTATTACTGTTGTTTTTTAGTACGATTGATGCTTGTCACAGAATAATGTTTCCATGCCAACCACCTTCAACCCATATTGCCGTATAGCTTGTTCTACAAAACTATAGCTGTATGTCTTATTCCTTCATTTACTGTGTCAGTGAATTCTGTCTGTATCGCCTTTATTGCAGTCGTTTTACAAGAGGCAGGGTTTGATCGTTACTCAGACGCCTTTGACGGACACCATCGTTGATTTCTGGAGACTCGTTTATGAGCAGAGATGTTGTACTATAGTCTTATTGGAGGACGATCCGAACGAGGTAAAATAGCTGTGTTTGACAACACTGTTCTTAAAACACTGATTTAACAACATAATATTCGGAAGATTTATTCTGGAAAATACAATTGTACAAACTGAAAAGAATAAGGACTATCGGCGTGTTTAATACAATATTCGCTAAAACACACCACTTGATGTTTTTCTTCCTTTTTTATCGAAAGCCGCAAACTTGTCAGTCCGTTTCCATACATTTGACTGATTGAACCACAACGAAAACTTGTCAGTATGCCGATTCCTTCATCAGTTACCTCGGTGTTATTTTTTAAATTATTTCCGTTTTATTGTGTGCATGTTTTAAATGTGATAACAACACAGTAGTTAGAGTAAATGTAGATCAGTGACGTCTTGTATATAGATAAATCCACCACAACCAATGTCCCACCACTCCTTCTCGTTAAAAAATTACTTTTCATTCAATTACCGGTGAAAGCAATGGTGACGTCATGACGGAAAGATTGAACATTTGTAACCAGTGTGTGGGACATCCGGTTGACCTACTTGCAACAATATTGATTACAATTGGTCAAATGCGATTGACAACTCGGAAAGGCTATTGCATTAAACGCCGCTGCAGTGTTTTTGACATAATCCTGCTTAAGCCAAGGTGCGGGGGGGGGGGAGCGTGTACCCCGTTACTTCGTAAGCACTTCCGTTAGAATAAAACTCTAACTGATGCACCAGAGGCCTTTGTCCATTTGCTAACCTTCTCACTGTTGTGGTTGTCCTGGTTTTACCCTCTGTACTGTTGTCTTTTTCATACTATTGATATTTATCTCATTATATCTCAATAAAGACAGTGGATATGAACATCTATGGCTGATGGAGATCAAGCTGAGTTAATGATTCCCCATTAACCGTTTAATGGATTGATCAGATGCCTAGCTTTTGGTGTGTTGTGTATTTTTCTATCTGCCATTGACAACCAATCAGAATCTGTTTTACATGCATACAGGACCAGGAAAAGTATTGGCCAACGGTGGCCCAGGATATTGTAACCGGTCCATTCCGGGTCTCGATCGAAGAGACGTCATCAACAAGCCCTATAGTGACATCACGGACTATAATCTTGCATTACATGACGGAGGTGAGTGCTGACGTCAGACAAACTAGGGAGCAAGGATAACTTATATGAACATATGATTTATGGTTTTTCGTTGTTTCGACGTGAATATTTTGCCTAAGATCACCTTTGCAATTGCCATTCATCACGTGCTTATCTTGAAGCAGGGCTTCATGGCGTATATTTCAGATCTGGCATCGTAACTGGTCAGTCATGCCTGATTTAATAGAGATATAAGTAATCGTCACATCATTATTCGGTAACTTTCTGAAATTCCAACTGTTTGATGGGATGGACAGCGGTTTTAAAGCAAAATTATTCGTGAAGGCAATCTTGTGTACATTTCCAATGTCTTACAGCTTAAAATTTATGTCTACAATTCTAAATTCAGCAATATCGACCGAACTACAGAGCCCTTTGACCAGCTGTGGGCTTCAATACCGTATCGAGTCAAGCCTAAGACTTTGGTAACATCTGTAATGTTGGTGCTAAATCTCCTCATGGCCAACATAAGAGCCACAGGCCACGTAATCGTAGGCCTGGTGTCAGTATAATGTGACTGGGTGGGGCGGCATGTCTGGTGCCTTCGGCATGGCATGACAATGAGGCAGCAGCCTAAACATGTCGACAGAGAGTCCGGCCTGCTACAAGTACATGTAGACTGTGACGTAGTAATAACGCTGAATTTTTCTTTAAAGCAACGTGAAACGCCGATCAAACGCACAAAGAAACAGTAAACCGTTATATCCCTTTTTTCTGTTTGCGCATGCAGCAAGGTGCAGAAAGCATGAGGATAAGACAGTTTTGTTACACGGCCTGGCCCCCCGGGCAAGCGGTACCGCCCTGCCCCCAGTCTCTGATATCCCTGCTGGAGCTGGTGGAGGACTGGCATCGGGAATCCGGCACTCGGGAAACCATCGTCCATTGTCTGTGAGTAAACCGACCGTGGTTCGAATACCCGGTACCCCTGCGCATCATGAGGTGGTACTCTTACCTGTGTATTTGATTAGTGGTTTACCCAGTTTCCAAGAATACTTCACTTTAAATACACAACGGCAATCTTGTTTATAGTTAGAGAAAGCTACCTGTTGTAGTCAAATACCTGATAAAGATAATGACTTAAAGCCACACAAGCCGGCAAGTTGGTCCTGACATTTTTTAAAAATGAAATGGACAAATGTCTCTTGGACCATACCACTTTCACCAAAGGAATGATTTCAAAAATGTCATATGCCTATTTGTAGGCTTGTCGCATTTGAATCTTCTTGGGAAGGATTTGAACACGCAACCTCCATGGTCAAGTACTGATAGTTTCCCACTCCCCCCCAGAAGCCATTAGAGCACTTAATAAACCAACGAGCGCTCATTACCGTTGGATATGCATTCTGAGAATTATTTCCCTTTATTCTGCAAAATTCAGCTGAACTGCACAACCAGATCTTTGCTTCATAATGCGTTTTTCTGGGACACATCGAACAAAATCGCCCCACTTCTAGAAGACGAATGTTGAAATTGGCACACTCGTTTCACCTATAATACTTTTTTTCATTACTTTATCTGTTTTATTCAGTGGCGTTTCACAATTTCTAGATAATAGGTCTAGTAGTATATATCAAAACAAGTGTCATTCCTTTATTACCGTGGACATGGAATTTGACAATGTCCATGACGACACATGTGGTCGACGAGTCTCGAATTGACATTTGCATAATTTAACGTTTACTTGTTCTTACACCAATATATGGTGTGCATATATGTACGTCACACTAGGAAAGTTGCTCAGTGGTTTTGCCAAATGTCGATCGTTTATCCCTGACACTCTGGTTTCCGACAGGCGTCGCATATTCTTCAGAATTAATTAAAATTAAATGCAGTCAAATGTTTTGATTGTACAGTGGGTTTTTTGAACATTTTGATCATGTGTGTCAACAGTGACACCAAGCCTTAACCTTTCTCTGGCCCTAAAGCAGAACTTAAACATCTGATTCGATTTTCTACACAAAAAAAACACATGAAGGAGTACGGTTCACAAGAATTTTATTCAGACCTGAACATTAAGGTGTACAAAAAGTTTTATGACGTCAGGGTTGACATACATTATCAGTGTGGTTGATATTACCCACCATACAATCAAAACGTTTAGCAGCATTTAATTTGGTGAAGAAAAGTCTAAAAAATTCAGTGAAGGTATTTTCTGATACAGATTTTTATGGTCTTTTCACTCATCATTCTTCATTTTTACCAGGTCTTTCCCTGGAAACAATAATCAAAGTAATAAATACAGCCAATAAAATATGGTACCTTCAGATAGCAATGTAAGACATATACAAGAACTAAATTTTCGTCGCCTTGTGTTCCAGTAACGGCGCTTTCAGGTCTGGTATATACGCGGCAGCTAACATGATCATGGAGAGACTGAAATCCGAGCACGTGGTCAACGTGATGCAAACGGTACATCAGTTGAGGGCGATTAGACCTCAGTTCATCTATTCCCCGGTAAGTCAACCGCAATGCACCCAGTCCCTCTGTTCTGGCTTCCTCTCCGGCGGCCGTGTGAGAAGGTCTACCAGAAGTCTGCGGACGGTTGTGGGTTTCCTCCGGGCTCTGCCCAGTTTCCTCCCACCATAACTGGCCGCCGTCGTATATCAGGAGAAACTTACTTGAGTACGCGCAAACACCGACCAAATAAATAAATAAATCACGCCATCCTCTTCAATTTACCATTGCGACGTAAGAAACCGTGTAGCAGCTCAGTGGGTATAAGATGCGTGACTCTTCACCACGTGGTGTACTCAGTGAGGGCTCAAACTCGGCTCTGTGCAGTTTGTTCATGCCCCAGCCCCCATCTGTTCGTAGGAGCCTAGGTGGTAGTATGAGCGCTCAGTGACGCTCGTGTGACCGCATGCGCAGTCTAACGTTCTCTGAAGAGCACCATGTACACGTCTGTATGTCACACGTGGGAATGGTCATCAGTAACTGGCCAAGAGTCATGAGTTTACTCCGGGCATTCCAGGATTCCCCAACTCTGAGGCTGACCACATAAGTGAACAATTCTTGAGTATGACGCTTGACAACAAACAAACAAATCAGTGAATAAAAAACACGCTCACTCTTACAACAGAAAAGTCACTTCATATGATGAGTCTCAACCAGGAGAAAATGGATTGCCTACCGTCTTGTTTTTGTACGTTTTTTGTCTTTGTCTAAGTTTTTTTTCTTTGACTGCAAAATAGTTGCAACTACCTCTCGCACTTGCTTTTTTTGCTGTCCTGTACCTAAAAGGAAAGACCACACAAAAATGAAGTCATGCTGAGTGAGAGGACTATAAAAAACGGTATTTGAAAATACCTTCGCACGTTTTTGTTAGGTCTTTTCCACGAAACTAAACGCAATCAAATGTTTTGATTGTATGGAGGACTTTATGGACCATATTGGACAGGCTGAATCACAGTGACGTCATACATTCCTCTCAGCTGCTAAAAGTCAGTGAAGGTATTTCCAGACACAGTTTGTATCCTCTTTTCGCTCACCAAAACCCCGTTTTTGTGTTAAGTTCCCTTTAAACAGAGCAGAATGAAATACTACTTTTAGTATGGAGTAAAAAATTATGCTGTGAACTGGTTTTCGACGTGATGTCCAGACAGCTTTTTCTTCCATTTGTCTCACTGAGCTGCTAACACATATCGCATCTCTCTGTTCACAGGAGCAGTATTCGTGCTGTTACGATGTGGCCAAGGCGTTCCTGAAGAGTTTCGATGGCTACCAAAATTTCAATTGATCTTCGCATACCTTTTGTATCCAGTCCAATTATTTACATATGTATGTTACCTATATGTTTTGTATATAAAATTGAGTCTCGCCTGAAATCTGGATGGACATTTTATGTGTAAAATTTCAAAAAGAAATTCGAAAATAATCACGCCTCCTTACTACTTGCAAAACGTACACTCGCACAAGAATTTGGTCCAAGTGGTCATTGGACCGTAGATCAAGCCGATTGGAAGTCAAATCCAAGAATGGACAGTTTAGTTCAAGATGCCATGGGCGAGGTACCAGGCCTGAAATATCGTGGATATGTAGGTTACTTTCCTCCTGTTATCCCTGTGTTCAGTGGCAACGTAGCTGGAATCTGAGATGCCAACGAGCTCGAATCATGTCTAGTTCGTAGCCCCCGTCTGGCCCAGAGGTTCTCGGCCTTTGACCAATTTATTTAGTTATTTGGTGTTTTACGCCTTTGTCAAGAATATTTCACTTATACAACAGCCACCAGTATTGTGGTGAGAGGAAAAGGGTAGAACCTGGCGGTTCTAGCAAGTTGCTGGCAAAGGAAGGCAGCGTGAGCTGGACTTGAACTCACAACGGCCGCATTAGTGAGAGGCTCCTGTATCACTCTACTGCACTAGCACGCTATCAACTCTTCGTAGGATTCTTGAGGGGTGTATAACAACACAACAAACTGCTTAAAATTAAAAGGTAATTTATTCTTGGGTTGAAGGATAACATGGCCTCTAGACAAATCATGTTGCTATATACATAGTGATGCATCACGCCAGCAATATAAGATAAGGAATAGCTTGGTCTTAACACCATGCGGCGGAAAAGTAAAAACAGCCTCAGTTTTCACAACAGCAGAAGGTTAAGGAGCAACTTTAGCGACACGGAAATGAGAAAGTAAGGAGTAACTTAGCCTTCACACAGCCGGAAAGTATGAGTGACGCAGTCTTCACTCCAGCGGGAGAGTAAGGAGTAACTTTGTCTTCACACTAGCAGAAGATTAAGGAGCAATTTCAACGTCAAATAAATGGGAAAGTAAGGAACAACTTAGTCTTTACACAGCCGGAAAGTATGAGTGACACAATCTTCACTCCAGTGGGAGAGTAAGGAGTAACTTTGTCTTTACACTAGCAGGACAACAAGGAGTAACTTTGTCTTTACACAGCTGGAAAGTGTGAGTGACGCAGTCTTCACTCAAGCGGGAGAGTTAGGAATACTTTGAGTTTTCACACCAGCAGAATAACATGGAGTGATTTATTCAGACAGCGGAAAGTAAGGACTTACTTGCGTCTTTACACACCAGAAAAAAGGACTAGGTTGCATGCTTACACAGGTCGAAACTTAGTAGTCACCTCCGTGATGACGCAACCCGAAAACCGAAGTAACTTAACTTTTTTGCACAGACGCAAAGTTAGAACTAACGTGCTCTTCACGCAACCGGAAAGTAAGAACTAACTTGAGTCTTCACATAGGCGAAATGTAAAAAGCAACTTATCTCTTCACCCAACCGGAAAGTAAGAACTATTTTGCGTCTTCACACAGAGTATTTCATCTCTTCACGCAACCGGAAGCCTCGAGGTAACTTGGGTCTTCACAAAGGCGAAAAGTAAAGGGTAACTTAGCTCTTCTCGCAACCGGAAGGTAAGAACTAACTTGCGCATTCACACAGGCGAAAAGTCAACAGTAACTTGTCTCGTCACACAACCGGAAGGTAAGAAGCTGTGAATTGCGATAATGAACTCGTAAATGCATGTAAATGTAAATTCCCTTTCAGGGTGGTTTTGGACAAAAGTGCTTGGAAACTGGTTTCAGTGCATGTTATGGCCTTTCATATTTAGATCTATGAGGTATACTTATAACAGCCGCTAATATAGGCCTTTTTGGCTATCTTTAACAGGCAATAACAGGGTTAAATTATCACCCCAAGAAGACTCATCAGCTAGATTTATATTTCTACAGAAAAAATGGCCAGATGATGTGGGCCAATAGACATACTAATACCTATGAACTCTTCAACAAATACAGCTTATAGCTCTTTCCACGATGTTTTAACAATCTGATACAGTTTTGAAATGTGAATAAATCAGGGAGACCCTAATAATATCTTAACATATATAAGCCAGAGCTCTCAAGAAAGAAAAAGATAAATCCAATTTTGAGTGTCTCTACCATTTCTTACAATATCATTCTTCAGGCGAAGGAGTTTTCTTCGTGTCCGTCCAAAGCCACACGTATATTTCCTTTTCAACTGTACATCGACCTGATCTATACAAACAAACAATTATTTTACATTATATCATATTTGACCTTATGTGAAAGCCGAGGAATATGGTAACTGTACAGCAGATTGCATACATTTGGGTCAACATTATTGGGTGAATAGTCCGTATCATAGTGTAAAATAACAATATTTGGAGAAAGATCCACTTATATACAGCAATCCGTCACTCAGCGACAAGCTCCTTCTTTTACACGTCAGTCTGTTTGCCGGTAAACCTTCCGCCCTCTTCCACGGAGCTCTGTGGAGTGTTACAAAGGCGGGAAGAAACGCGATCCTCATCTTCGGTGCACACGCTACTTCCCCGGCTGAGGACGTCGCTGCACGTAGGCGAAGGCGTGTCCACTTCCGACACACGCCGAAGATTGCCGAACGGCGCTGTGAGGGCCGCCTCGAAAACGTTGTCGTAGTCGTCGCCTCGAGCGGTCGGCGTCATATCTGACGTCACTGATGACCTCGTGATCTGGGAGAAGTAGCCCTCATCGCCGTCCGTAGACTGCGTGGACGAAGTTCGTGTTCGGGAGATGGGCTTAGTCTTCAGTTTGTCCAGCAGGCCCGTGGTGGAGGTCTGACGGGACACCCCAGGGCTAGGGTACATCACCTTATCCAGTAAACCCGTGGTAGACGTCTGCCGACTTATACCTGCAACAGAATAAACGTACAGTAACCTAGGGGCTCGTGGCAGCATGAAGGAACTGGTCTAGATGAAAGAATTTAGTTTATTAACCAATATCAGACTGAACCCATTCATTAATTGCTTTACCATTCACTTCAAAACAATATCGATCTGTTGCTGGCTTTCAGCTGAATAAATTGATACATTTAAATTTTATTTGATTATTATTTACTTTGGAGCATAATTTAGATCATCTAGTATAAGACAACATAAATTTCATCACTAGAAAAAAAAAGGTCAGTTCAACATTTAATTAAATCATGCAATGTGAATATCATGATAAGATTACTGCATGGAGAAGAGAACGCCAGGTTATGAATTAAATTTGATGTAAATTCGAATTTGTAAACATAACACTGTTTTCGTAATGACTGAAGAATGGTGCCCAGTTTAAACTTTGAGCAGACAGGTTAAGCTTTGGATTTAATTCACATATTTATATTTAAAAGAAATCAAACCGTGATAGCAATAGCTCAAGAATAACATCAAAATGAAATCCCATGGAGCAAGACAGCATAAATAAAGAGGTTTTTAACATTAATATTTTAAGTCACATGATACAGCATGCAAAACAGGTTGAGTTAATCGCCGAGGTAACCTTTCACTCTGTAGACATTTAAGCAAAGTCTCATGTTAACTTCTACAAATAAAAGGTAATTAATACTTAACCGTCTACATTCCAAATACATAAATATATGTGAGGGGTGTAAAATATACAGTCCATAAAATAATAAAATGTGTTGGTAGTAAGTGCAGCCAATGAAACATTCAAATACATTTATATGAGGTGGACGTGCCATAGCGGTGCTTTGTGGGTTAAAAAAATGGGGGTTAAAAGAACTTAATTAAATGTTCGATAACTAAATATTAAGGTCTTTATTAAAATAACTATACACAAAAATATTAGTTCAGTGCAAAATCGGGGTAAAATCACTTGAACTTAAAACTATATTGTTTACCAACATAAATAAATGACAAGAAACATAAAAGCTTTAAAAGCACGACTGACCAAAAATTTCAACTCACTGAATCTTGACCTGAAAGACAAGTTTATATGAAAAATCTTTTTTTTTTCACATTTCATAACTGTGCAGAACAAACAAAGTAAATATTGTGTGAGTTCTTCATGCTTTCCTATGGTATCATTGTGCAAATGCGTCCGTCACCGTGCTGTGTTATTGATCGTGCGAGATTTATGACGTGCATACTGGGTGAAATAAATAGGGACTAGAGCTTAGCTACATGGCAATGACTAGGCATAAAGTCTTCGTTAAAATAACTATGAACAAAAAATATTTGTGTAGTGCAAAATGGGGTAAACTCACTGGAACTTAAACTATATGCACATACATGTATTACGATTGAACAAAAATAAATGACAATAAACATATAAGCTTTAAATGCATAACTGACCAAAAACTTTAAACTCACTGGGTCTTGACCTGAAAGACAACTTTGTGTAGAAGATCTATTCCCAAATGCCATAACTGTGCAGAAAAAGGGTGTGTGTTACATCTACATATTTCAACATGGGTTGTATGTATGCAATCAAGAATTTAGTCCCTATGATGTTCTAATGGACGCGGGCGAGATTTTTCAGAGCAAAGATAAACCACTTCAAACTGTATCTGAAAACACGTTTATTTATTTTCCTGGATGTTTTTCAACGAGTCATTTGCTTTGAATGTACGGTGGATTTTAGGGACCATAGTAATGATGTATGTTGTATGCGGCTTTTCTGGTCAGAACGGCTTCTTCATGACCAGGCACACATTACTTAAGTACAGTTTAAAAGAATTTTATTCTGAACTGAATATTAAAGGTGTAGGAAAAATTGTGTGGCGTCACTGAAAAATACATAGTCTATATGATCCGTGAAGTCCACCATAAAATCCAAACATTTCACTATGTAACTCAGTGAGAACAAAAATCTAGAGCAAAATAAGTAAAGGCGTATTTTCAGGTACAGTTTTCAGTGGTTTTTCAACTCATGCTCTCTTCATTTTCACAGCTGCTCTCCCTCCATCCGATACTTTGTCAGAATCTCGCGAATCTCATTCTGGAGACCATGTCCCTAACAGCGCATGCGCCGATCGCTACGCTCACTTCACATCACTGCCACAACTGACAAATCTTGTACAAAAACCTTGAACATCGTCAAGGTTACTGGGGTGACGGTGATGCGACAGGAAGTGCGAATGTCGGAACAAGTAAAACCTCTATCTTGAACATTTTTCAACACTCGATACCTGTCCCCTTTATATAATCTATGTACAACAGGATTCCGAAGGACAGCTGGAGCATTTATATTGAGGCGTGCTGATGATGATGATTGGTCTAGAGGTTACAGTGATGAAAACCGGACGTAGGGAGCGGGCGCACGCGCTGTGAGGAGTACATGCTTGGCGCTAACAAAACTTTGAAGTTTGAATGAACAGTGTATTAATTACACCATGTGTAATAAATCGCGGTTGGAGAGAAGTAGTTCCTTAAAAAAGGAGTGGGAAAACAGCAAGTTATGAATATTAACCATCAACGCAGGTTCAGCTGTAGAAATTATTCAGTACTCCCTTTCAGTGAGCTACCCCTCTTCTCTCTCTTGTGCTGACAAATTAACACCCAGACATCGTAAGTGGCGCGTGAAGGCGCGTGCAGGCGCGTGAAAGTGGTGCGTGAAGGCTTCGGATCCCAGTATGGTTCACGTAAAGCGCCTATGTATCCCTGAAAGCGCCTATGTATCCCTGAAAGAAGTCTTCTGTTAAATGCGATTTCGAGGGATGACGGATTGCTTTTCCCTTAATCCAACGGATTAATCCGTTCCTTGCAAAGAATGATTCCGTTCCTGATATGACCAGGTTCCCAAACTACCATCACCTTTATTATACCAGTTTCCATATTATTTATTTCCTATCGAGATAAACTCTTCGAGGTAACTATAAAAGTATTTCACGAGGCAGTTAGCGACACATATTTATCTGGTGATAACCTTATTTCATGTTTTATTTACAGGGAAAAGTGATGAAGACTAAATGGTTGCCAGTGGAGAAAGGAGATATTTGGTTAATGTCCTTTTTGCAATCAGTGTCAGGGAATACATTTACCGTACATCGAATAAATATGACCATGTAGCAATTTATGAGCCAAATTGACTGAATAAATATAATCCCGCTGGGCATAAATTTGCTTATTTTCAAAAGCAGCCAATTAGTCGCCAATTTTTCCCTTTTCAAAAATTCAACACCTACTGCAAGGGTTGATTCCATAATGTCATTTAAGCTGTTTGTTCCAACAAGACATATTCGACGTCTGCAAAAATCTCGAGATAGCCACCGATCTTTGGGAGTGACGATATCATATTGTGGGATGGTCTGTCACTTTATTCTGGGTTTCTTAATTTGATAGTTAAGAACATATACAGGCAGGTAAGATATCTCTTTTCACTTCTTGTGTGTGTATAAATTAACCGATCCCCTTTTCTATGTCGAAATGCGCCGACAGATAAGCATCAAAACAAATGGCAAATGAAACAAATAGTAATCAAAAACTTCAAATCCATTGGGATGCGCATGACACGCCTTCCCGTATCCGCGCAAAATCCCGTGGCTCTCGCGAGATTTTCGTGGAATCAGTCGAATCTCGCTTGAACATGGTTTACTAAGAGTACAATACAAACATTGCAACTCTGTTGGTAGATTTTATTAGATTAACAGTATTATATAAGGTGAGCATGTTAGATAAAACCGTTATGTCTGACAGTGGACAAGGCGTGGCCGGGATACCAGTGGTCAGATCTGACCAGGGCAATACCAATTATATATATCGTGAACTAATTACTATAGTGAGAAGCGTCCTCAACCCGGCCCATATCGCCAATTCCTTAGTGAAATTGAAACCGCATCAAAATGTGTAACACTGGTAGAACTCGAAATGAAGAATGGAAAAATTCTATTAACATATACATGTATATATATACAATTTTCTTTCGCATAACAATATAATAACGCAGAGTTTAAAAGCAAACTTAAAAAAAATCAACAGTGGGATTCCAAAATAAAGAGATTCGATCCCTGGGTACAAGGACATAAAAGCTGAGGTTAACGTGTTCACAAAAAGCAGGTTAATAATAATAAAAATGGATCTCCACGTTTTCTTTGATAAAAGTTTAAAATAGAAAGTAAGCGCCAGTCCCGGTTCGTTAATTCAGATGTGCAGAGGTTGAAAGATAAGAGGGTTTCTATTTACAGAATGTATACAGTCAGACCAGTTCATCAATTGCCCTATAGTCTTATCACAAGGAAGGTGCAATCTCGATAGGAGAAATATATATATATATATATATCTTACATATACGTAGGTCTTTCCTGGCATCATCACAACACAGGTAATTAAAGAGGAAAATCCACCGTCTAGTAGCCACCGACTGATTCAATAGCTGTCAAACACCAAGGAAAGCACGAAGATCACCGACGTAACAGCGTTCAGAATCAGTTATATATATATATATATATATATATATATATATATATATATATATATACATTAACATATGTTTAACCTGCAGCAATTGGGAATTACAGCCATGTGTGCGTCTCTCACCTCTTCCCAGAAGAACTAAGAGGGAGACTGTGTTGCCGACAACATACCTCTAACATACAAACTCTTTCATAGGAGAATCCATCTTTGATTATATAGCTACTCGATTCCATCTTTAGAGGGACATCGAGGTCCAAATGAGAAGCTATGTAAATTATGGAATTATACAGAGCCTCTGTTGGATCATGAGTACTAGAATCGATCTTTCCCTCCTTTGGCCGACCCAAGGAAGGGTACACTTACGAGGTGAATGGGAGACCGGGAAACGTAGATGAGGTAGGAAGACAAGAATATCACCCCCGAGGAAAGAGGTGAGAGCGTAATGCGGACAGAACGGGGGAGGCCATAAGAACGGTTTAAGCACAACCCGTTTTTTCACTACTACCAACGGACCAAGATACGAAATAAAAGCCTTGAAAGTCAGTGATTGTATTACTCTACCATTTATCTCCCACCGAATTCTAAATCCTTTCTTAAAAACGACTCTTCTCACTGGTGACAGAAGCCCTTTGCGGATAATTTCAGCTTCAGTTTTCCATGCAACCATACAGTTTGTGAAGGGAACAATGCATGTAATTCGCTTTTTCTCTCGGGCAATGACAGAAAGAACACTGTTGGCTTGCTCAAGCGGGCTTACCCATAGATTATTATCTGTAGGGACTAAGCCCTATATCCTTTCTACTGCCTGCATCCTCAATTTATCAACATACCCTGCTGCTCCTCTCAGTTTGATGTTGCTATAGATAAAACATTTATGGCAGTAGTAAGGATGAGGGTGATGTCATGTGGTAGGGTGACGTCAGTTCATTGAAAAATGTCCTTTTCTCAATGAACATCGGAAATGTGGGTCAGTGACGAACAATAGCTCAACTTATTCTTTACAAATTCCGCAATTATTTCCGTAGACTCACATGCC
The DNA here is from genome assembly GCA_016165875.1 of Acanthopleura granulata. NCBI lineage: Eukaryota > Metazoa > Mollusca > Polyplacophora > Chitonida > Chitonidae > Acanthopleura > Acanthopleura granulata. The sequence continues at coordinate 72,587 of JABBOT010000016.1, read as the reverse complement.
TAAGTTGTTCGTTGCAGCATGTTGTCCGGTCGCACAGTCTCTTATAAATGCACAAGGGTATGAAATTTCTCGATGGTAGAGCCATTTCGAAAGTCATTCGCGCCTGACTGGCCATGTTGATGTCATCGTTTTGGGTTCCTGTTGTTCGGTGGACTATAAGGACTGAGACTCGGAGGTCCGTTCCTCGAGTACTGGACTCTGGCCGGACTTTACCGACCGATACTCGGAAGTAAACAACAACATCATAGCGGCGCCTGTAAAGACGACGTAGTTATCAACATTGCCAGTCAGGGGCGAATGACTTTCGAAATGGGTCTATCGTCGAGGAGTTTTGTACCCGTGCGCATTTATTAGAGGATGTGAGACCGGACAACACGGAACAACGAATGTTATATAGCTTAGATATGTGGGTCTACGGAAATAAATGTTTCATTGATGGTAACAACAAGCTGAGAGGGACAGCACGGTATGTTGGCAAAATGCGGCTGCCGGTAGTAGTAAAGATCTAGGGCTTAGCGTCTAGAGATATTAATCTATGGGTAAGCCCGTTAGCGCTAAGTGTTGGCTTGCTATAACAATGCTTTGTAGGGGTACTAAAGTTCTGCTGCTGAAAAGAGATGTTAAAATGATGCGCGTTTGGTTTTGAGTTTGGAGTGGTAGTTTATCCTGGAAGACGGTCAGATTAAGTAGGTTTGTCCATAGTGGAACAGACTTAGGAAATTTGGTATGGAGATCTTAATATCATCACACGCACTGCTCTGACTCTACCACTGGAAGCAACATTTCGTCTCGGCTAGAGATCAAATCCACAGAGCACTACTGTTCAGTTTCCTGTGCAATTATAAACATATACCGCCAACACTATACACAATGCAACAAGCACTATCGCATTTCACCTATAAAGTCGTCCGCAAAAGACAATCTTCCGAGGCTAAGATAGGTCACAGGTCAATATTGTTGACGCTGCAACTTGCCTTGTACATTTTCCCAGCAAATCTCGACACACCTTTCTAACGGAAATAAATATCTCACAAGCAGGCAAAATGAACATATTAGTAATGTCCGAAATTAAACCTCATTCTCGGTAAATAGGACTAGAGCGGCACCTGGATGGATGCACACTACCTATCCTGGTGCAAACGACTTCAAAACGTAGTTAATACTTTGCAAATCCTACGTCTGAGCCTAAATGAAATATTTAAGAGAACTGATCCAACAACACGTCCTACTTTGAATACAAATAATTCATACATAATTAATGAAAAAAAATTAAACTAAAATAAAACTTTCCTGAACTTGAGCAATGGTAAACCACTTCACCGACAGAAAACCATATCGCCTTCACTAATTTCAGGATATGAAGCTGTAGTGTCCATACTAAACTTGTCTTCCACAGAATTTTGACTTGAGTCAGAGTGAAGATAAGACAGGTAACGTTTAATATACCAAAAAAAGAAACCTCAGCAAAGACCGCTTGATTCAATAACAGGACCATCACAGAATAACAACACACCAGACAACCAACCCAAGCATTATTCTTGGAATAATTTCCCTGAATAACAGAATCTCCACAAGGTCTCATGAAAACAATCCAATGCCTCTGAAGGCTAATCTTCGTGTGTACGTTATTTCTCTCTGAGTACCCTCGTACACGTCTTGGTGACTTCCATGACATATTACACACGATTTTACAGCTTCGCGTTTGGAAGGTAAACAAAGTCACGTGGTGCTGGTTGACCACTCATTGGACTGGGTTTGGTTGTGTGGGCGTTGGATAGCCAACCCTAGCTCTTGTCCGCGTGCTGAGTGTTCGTTTACGTTCCGCAGCTTGCTGTAGACTTCTGTACTGCCAAATGTATGAAATACATGCAGTGTATAAATGCCAAAAAAGCAACCATAAATCCAGCTACATGTAGGTTAAAGACCTTTAGTATTAAAAATCTGATATAGCTGCACTGGTTATCCCCAAACCTGGACAATTGACAACATTCAGTACCCACCGATACAGCATTGCATTACATCCTCTCAGACTACTCAGTGCACAGCATTGCTCTTTCAATGCTTTGTGTGTCACCGCTAAAGCTACGTTTAAATCTGATATTTTGTACTGTGACACTCTGATTTGTTGCGTTTTCAGCCACTTTCAGTTTGTTAATGTTAGATTTTTTGCATTGCTGACACTGTTAATATCACGTTTGGCATTCCTGATTCTATCGTATTTAATCAAGTACATGACTGACATTACTGAGGCCACTAATGTGATATGTTAATGTTATATGACTGGCATTACTGACACTGTTAATGTTTTATGACTGGCATTGCTGAGTTTATTAACGTTATATGACTGGCATTACTGAGACTGTCAATGTTATATGACTAGGATTACTGAGATTGTTAATGTTATATGACTGGCACTGCTGGGACTGTTAATGTTGTATGACTAGCATTACAGAGACTATTGTTACATGACTGGTATTACTGAGACTGAGACTAGCATTACAGTGACTACTGTTACATGACTGTCAATACTAAGACCATTCATCCTACAGGAGACTGCAAATGTTATAAGACCGACATCACTGGGACTGTAAATGTTAAAAGACAGACATTACTGAGACTCTTAATGTTATGTGACTTAATACTATATCAATGCCATTACTGAGATTTCTATTCAATGCTCCATATACTACAGAATGCCAATGCTGTATGCACCTCTTTGTCAATGCAACTTGAACACTGCCTCGTTTCAGTCAAATCCATCATTAATATGATACCAGTAAGTGTTGTTCTTCTCACTGAAACTTCTGTTGCCATGGAGTATGACCCTCGGAATTTCCCCTGAATTCACCTTCCCACAATGCACCTTGTTCAGCGCATTTTCAGACCACCTACCTCACTATTTCCAACCCCAAACAACGACGCAAGTGAACGTGGTTAAAAAGTTAACAAATAATTACAGCCAAAAAAAAAAAAAAAAAAAAATTATAATAAAATAAACAAAAAGGAAATCCCTGAAATGCTGAAAGTTTGCAGTCATATAGAAAAAAAGGTAGATTTTAAAGTTAACACGAAGATCAGTTACATCAGTTGAATGGGGAGCAACAAATAACAGTTGAAACGCTTGCATAGACACATTGCCTATATCAAGTAAACAGGGCCTAAGGGTATATACAGCTTGGCTTTAATTGTATATACATGTGACGTGGTATTCTGAAACAATGTGTCATATATACAAAAACAATGTGTATGCAATAGCATAAAGCATACGTGTACATTTTAAAAAGTCATTAGTAAAGGTAAAAAGCTAGTCTGCTTTTTTTTTCAGTGCCAAACTGGGAATGTTTGAAAGGCTATCTAAACACATAATAAAAAAATGAAACCTATATCCTAGTTAATTGATGTTAGCCGTGAAAGTGTTAAACCTTTGTCTTTGCACAAACAGCAAATTCTGCTAGCACTGGCAATCAATACACCAGATTATAAATAACAAGTATAAGTTCATTTTCTCAATAAGTATGAAAAGAAAAGGTTTGGTGTTAAGAATCAATTAAATGGTTTATAAGAAAATATGAATTGGGTTTGCAATTTACAACCTCTGTATGCCATAAAACGACAAATGTCAAAAATCTGTGTCTAACTTAAAAACATGCCTCTAGTTGATATTTGCAATAAAGTCAAATATGTGTATTGTAAACATCTCTGCTGTGTCAATGCTACATTATTTTTTCTGTGAACACCTCATCATTTCTACTTGATTCTAGAATTAAAGCACAGTATAAAAATCCAGCTCGTCATCAATTCGCACGGATTTGCAAGAAGACATTCTTTGAGGTCCATCCTGGGCCAGTTCCAGTCACACTGACATATCGCTGTCTCCATACTATAACTCACACATAAATTGTATAGTTAGCTCCCTTTAATGAGCACAGGTCACCAGGTGGAGTCATCCGGTTCCATTAACACAGGCTTGGTGGCATACATAGATAGAAAATACCGATTACTACAGGCATGAACACAGTAGATGAGACCTTTAGAGCTTCAAACACAGAAGGCTTAAGGGTTTCTGCCATTTCCAATTTTTATTCCCGACATCCACATAGAGTCATAAACTCGTGCAGACACTTTTTCAGTGTGGAAGAGATTTGTAATCGGCTGAAAACTGTAGACACACATGAATGTATGTCTTCTCTTGGCCATCATAGTGCAAGCCGAGGAAAAAGGCAGAAACCCAAGAAAAGCTGAGGCAGAGAAGGAATGAGTATACACTGTCAACTGCAGAGAAAGACAAGAGGAAATATGAGAGAGGTCGAGAGACACAAGAGAACTGGACAGACACTCCCACAGATGAGAGGGTTATTATAACTTGACAGGCGGAGTAGTCTGTATATACAGCAACATGAACCTCCGGCACAAAGAAATGGCAGAGAGTAACATCCAAGGGAGGCAACCTCTTTGCTCCACATCACGACACCATGGTAACCAGTAACAAGCACAATGATTGGTCAGTCAGCGGCTGACCTTACCTTTAACCAATGGTTTAATGTCTACAGCATTGCTGGTTGCTGTGCTGGAGTCAGAGTCTTTGGTGTCACAGTTTTGTTTTTCACTATCTACAGTTTTCTCCTGCTCGCTTGAAGCTTTCTCAGAGTCATCTCCCTTGGCTTCCTCTTTGGCTGGGTTGGGCGATTCCACGCCTGAATCGCACTGATCAGCTGCTGAGACCGACTGCTCATGCTGACCTTCCTGCAGTGCCCTCTCTTGTGCATCTGGAGAAAAAAAGCCTATCGGTGAGCTCCACGAAAACAAAAAAAAAAAAAAAAAAAAATACAAAACAAAAACCCCAGCATTTTTTCACCACAACTTTTCTTCTCACAGTCCTCCTGGAATAATTTTTTTGGTTAATCATAAAAATGGAGTTCTTCAGTTACTTTATCTTGTAATAATTCTTGACAAAACATTCTTACTGCATTGTTTCAAATTTTAAATACAGAATTTGAAATGTTGACAGGTTTATAGTTTGCAGATCACATCGGATTATGATGCTATAGCTTTACATCAGCGGTTCAGTACTCTACCAAGACCTCAGTTAAAGGGCCACTCTCACTAGGTACTGCCAGTATAACCCCTGGAATCTCAGCTGCTCCTATTACATTTTTTTGTCTGGCTGATAAAGCCAGGAATTCTAAAGAAATTACCACTGAAAGAAAAAGGCATCCATTAAAATTGCGATAAAAGCTTAAAACCTGAAGGGACTGTGGAGGACATCCAACAAACATATTTTTAATAATGGCCAGACATCATGCTATCTGTTCTGTATTCTAAAATAGAACCAATCCTACTTCCTTCGTCAAATCCACGAGGATTAATTAGCTCCATGTTGCATACAAGACTTTTTGTTCTGCACGACTCTTTCAAAGGTCAATCGGTAAGGTCACATTGGATCATGCGCAAGAATTAACGTTAGATGGAGTCATGTAATGATTGGATATGTTGTCTTTGTCAAACTACCTGGCTCCAACATGCTGAGACTACGTTGTGTAAGTCACATTATTTTCACTTTGCTGATATATCACCACTTTTGTTCCACGTGCATTTCTAAGGTGCGCTGAAGCGCAGATCCTGAATTTCCTATTGGCAGCTTTCGAAAGTGCTGTCCCTCTTTTGTTGCGATCAATGCACCAATGGCATGTAAATGCGTGGGAGAGCTATCTTAGTCTCGTCTACTGAGTTCTCACGCGATATGTTGGGTTGTCTTACCTTTAGCTGCTCGTTCCTTCCAGTACTGTTTGTTTGCAGACAAGTGTTCCCCCCACGGTCTCTTCAGCAGGTAACGTTTACCTGATCAATAACCAAACAGCACATCAGAACAGCAGTAAAACTTGGGCGCTAATCCAGTGAAAACAATTCTAAATTAATGTGAAACACGCCTCTTACATCTCTTCTATTTCATACCCTTTTCAATATGTGCAACAAGGACGCACATAGGTTCACTACCTTGATTTATTTATTCATTTGATTGGTGTTTTACGCCTGACTCAAGAATATTTCACTTATATGAAGGCGGTCAGCAATACCGTGGGGGGGAAATCGGGCTGAGTCTGATCAAACCCCATAACCATCCAGAGGTTGCTGGTGGACCTTCCCATGTACAATACAAACACTAATCTCTGCAACAATTCTGAACTGATGTATCAGTTGCCTCTTACGTCTGTTTTACATGATACCTTTTTCAGATCTAATGAAACAATCTCTGACTATTAATTGGGTCCCACAAACATTTATGTGTATTTCCGTGATATCCCTAGCAACAAGAAAGAAAATAACCCCGCCACCCTGATAGACTCAGCATTCTTATACTGCAAAACGATGCATCCAACGTAAGGGAATTGACTCATTAATCAACATTATCTCATTGACTTTTCAGTGCATGAACTTTAATTCATTGTTTACAAAATATTGACATAGTTCATGATGGTATATTATACTCAAAACATCAAAGCACGTGCAAAACTAACACCTATACCCATGTATGCAAACGGTAAGACTTCAGATGCATTAATCATTTTAAAACACTGGTGCAGTGATATTCATACAAACAACACACCCAACGGCAACCAAGATTACATAATAACAGGGAGCCTGCATATTTTTTAATCCCAGCAGGTGGCGCTAGCGTGAAGCAGGACCCCGAACTGTAGTTATATGATAACATGATTGTTTTGCAATGTCTACATGTTACAATGTATCCTTTTCTATTGTTATCTCCTTCTACCTTTTAATATGGGAAGGTCTGCCAGCAACCTGCAGATGGTTGCGGGAAGGTCTGCCAGAAACCTGCGGATGGTTGTGGGAAGGTCTGTCAGCAACCTGCAGATGGTTGTGGGAAGGTCTGCCGGCAACCCGCGGATGGTTGTGGGAAGGTCTGCCAGCAACCTGCAGATGGTCGTGGGTTTCCCCCGGGCTTTGCCCAGTTTCCTTCCACCATAAAGCTGGCCGCCGTCGTATGAGTGAAATATTCTTGAGTACGGTGTAAAACACCAGTCATATCAATAAATAAATAAATAAATATCTTTTCATAATGTGATGTCATTATGATAAGCTGGGGATGGACGATTTGAAAATGGCCTCAGTTTTCTGCTGCTGGGTCACCATTCACAAGCCTGAAGGCTTTTCTTGGGTTTATTGTACATTGCCTAAAATATTTCTCTGTAAACATGCAATTTCTAAAGCACACAAGACCTTTAAATGATATTTTTGTGATAACAAATTGCTTAAACTTCACAAAAATCCCTAAGTGGTCCTACGAAGTGGATGAATCAATCTGAATCAATCCAAATGCGTCCCTTGAAAAAAGCTCAACTTCAAGAGTGATTAACTTTACCCTAATTCTTCTAATTTTTGGGACATTTGGTCTGCCCATTTTTACAAATATACATGTAACTTCACATCTTTACTTTTCTGAAAAACTGGGAAAAGAAATGAAGCATATGCCTTTCAGCAATATCTGTCCCAAAGACTGAAATAATTAGGGTACCTTAAATGGCCTAAAATTTCATGCTTGACTAAGTTGCTTGAATTCCTTAGGGCTGTGTTGGTTTTAGAAAGTTGTTATGAGGTTTGTATGGAAGGTTGGATGATACCCTAATGGAAAAATGTGAGTTTCATCATCAGTGTTAATTATTTGCTTAAGAAGATTCACTTTTTGGAATGAAATTTTAGGTCATTTGAAGTAGTTAATTATAGTGTGGAGTTCGTACCTGGGGAGGTTGGGGTACGGGGAGTGGGGGGACGGCTGTTAAGACTCGATCCTGTGCTCACACACTTGTCTTGCGAGTCAAACACCTCTTCGGAGATGGAGGAGTCTTTTTTCCTTGGAGATTGTTGTTGTAGTTGCTGCTGATGCAGAGGAGCCATGATTTTTTCTAACATGTCTCCCATCACAGTGAAACTTGGATCAACGATAAACTCTATAAAACCTGCAATAAGCAGAGAAAAATAACACTGTAGAATGAAAATTTGGATCAAGAACAAACTCTATAACTTTTGCATTAATAAGAGAAATATAATACCATAAAAAGTTTGATAATGATAAAGCCTAAGAAACTTGACAAAACACTTCACAAACTTGGGTCAACCATTAACCAGTATAAAACCTGCAGATTACATCACAGTGAAACTTCAACCCACGATAAAGCTCTAGACCCATAAAATGTACAACAATCAGATCATACATGACAGAGAAACTTTAATCAATGGTAAAGTCTACAAAATCTACAATAATTGAAGAAATATAACACAATGAAAACTTGAATTAACACTGAACTCTATAAAACCTGCAATACTCACAGAATACACTGATCTGAAAGGTGAAATTTGGATCAACAACAAACTATACAGCCTTCAGTGAAGACATAATATGTTGTTGTTAAATTTGGATCAACTTTACATTCAACAAACCCTGTAACAACCAGAGAAGTATAATGCATGTACTATAAAACTGAAGCTATAATAAAACGTCCCAAAACCTAGTCATATCAGAATGCATTTTTCACAGAGAAAGTCAGGAGGAGTTTACTTACAACAGTATATTCACAAAAAATGTTTTCTGTTATCACATCAAAACAAGACAAGTGTTTCAGGGCGAGTAGCACTGTGTCTTTGTAGACTCACCGATTTGTGATTCGGCCACTAATGTGTTTTTGCGGTCGCAGAGCGGTGAAAACGGCAAACCCTGAGCCTGCTCACGATCTCCCTGGGAATACAAGTCAAACATTTAATAACAAAAAAAAAAAACATATATGTTTCTTTTCTTTCGAACTGAAAATCATTTATGCTCTAGAGCTCATGTTAAACTCTCATGTTTACCTCTTTCATTTTGCAACTAAGATGAATGCTCAGCTGAAATGTAAGCTGAAACCAGAAACCAAAGGTTTCAGCTTTCCAGTTTGGAAGATCTGGCAAAGGCCTTACCATGACAGAAAACTTGGGTCTACATTTATATGAGAGAGTCATGCATGTACACGTAGGAAACTGAAGGAGATCAGTTATGAAACAAATGTTCTTCCAGGACTTTTAAGGACCTAATCTCCAGCTTTTCTCTCAGGACATTCAAGAACTTTTCAGTTAAGGTACAAAAGTCCATACACAGATTAATGAATACTGGTATCGTTTTGGTAGGTTAATTATTGTTTGGTGGCTTCAGTAAGCACGTCATGTAACAAGATATTTTACCGTCGAAAAACAAAATTGAATGCTTTCAAACACTTCTCCCAAAATATAACTCTTTCCCTGGCAAGCCCTTGGATCTTCAACGGTTTCAAGGATGAGTGGGACCGCTTGATGTGCAGATTTAGCGTTTTAGAATACGTAAGAATGAAATACCGGTATGTTCCACTACAATCTGACTAACCTGTCTGAAGAACTCTTCCAGCAGTCTCTCCGTCCAGTTAATATGGAGTGCGAGATCTTTGGCTGGGTGACTGATGTCTGCACAGTGGACCACCAACGACAACGCCTTAGACTTGTCAATACTGAAAGAGATAGGACCATTTTTGTACCAATACATGTTCACTGATACACAACGGCTTCAGTCCTCACTTGCATGTTCTTCTGTTGGCCATTGGAAACATTTACACTATCAAGGATTGATATCTTAAGCAAGGAAATTAAAGCAACAATGTTCATAACACTTTAATTTAATGAGTTAAAAGCTAAGGGCAAGTTGTATTGTTATTTTTCTTTCCTGATGGTTGTTCAATGATATATTTACTCAAGAATTTTTCACTTATATGATGTCAGTCAGTTTTAAGATAAATACCCATAATCAGTTCCTAAATCTATCAGATATGTGGCTGTCTACTCACTTTTCTGGCATACTGAGGAGATTTTTCATGTTTTTGATTTGCTGGAAGTGATAGGACATGTCCGTGGCTAGGACCATGTCGATCACTAAGGACCGGAACTCCCTGGCAACAGAGCAGAAAACACAGTTTTCAGGCTGAACATTTGTGTGGCAAAAATACACTGTTAATGATGAACAATGTGGAGATGAAATACATTGTTAATGATGAACACTGTCGAATTGAAATACATTGTTAATGATGAACAATGTGGAACTGGAGTAAAACGCTTGTAATATTTCACTTATATGATGGTGGCCAGCATTATGGTGGGCGGAAACACGCCACCATCCGCAGAATACTGGCAGATTTTCTCTACTTATGGCCATCAAGGATGTCAGAATGAGCTGGGCTTGAACTCGCGGTGACCCCATTGGTCAGCGGCACCTGGGTCATTACGTTGTGCTAGCATGCTCATCGTTGTTGTTGGTACAGACCTGTACTCTTCCCTGCTCAGGTTGGACAGGATGTTGTATTCCTCTTCCTTGAACATCTTGAAACATGAGCTGATGTGGTGGTTTTCTAACACAGCTTTGTCATTATACAACAACGCCAAGTCTGACCTGAGAGAAAATTATTAGAGTGATCCTTACTACACATAATGAATTTAAAGGTCAATTAGCTACTAAAATAATGACTTACGAACTTACATGTACTTTGCCATAAAACAGGCCTCTCCCACTTATAATGAAAATATGAGTAATATTATTATTTGATACAAAGACTCAGCAGAAGCTAAAAGTTAGCTGCTAAAGTATTCCCTTACCAAAAAGAAATATAAAAAAATGTTGCCAAAAACAGATGTCTTCCATTTATAATGTAAATATTTGTATTATTATTATTTGACTGGTTTGATCAGTATGAGCTGGGGAATCCACAAATTCTATCCCTTTGACCATGGGTTTCAACCTACAAATTCTCTCCCTTTGACCATGGGTTTCAACCTACAAATTCTCTCCCTTTGACCATGGGTTTCAACCTACAAATTCTATCCCTTTGACCATGGGTTTCAACCTACAAATTCTCTACCTTTGACCATGGGTTTCAACCTACAAATTCTCTCCCTTTGACCATGGGTTTCAATCTACAAATTCTCTCCCTTTGACCATGGGTTTCAATCTACAAATTCTCTCCCTTTGATCATGGGTTTCAATCTACATTTCATGTGTCCTCATGAAAGCACCTTAGGGCCTACTTATTTGGCCAGAGCTCACTTCTCCAGGTAAGAATTCAGGGAATAAAGTGTTAACATTCAAACACATGTCAACTTGTTTATTTATTTGGCATGTGTTTCACATCATACTAAAGAAAATTTCACTCGCGACCAACATTATGATGGGAGAAAACCTGGAAGAAACCCATGACTTAATCCGTAGGTTGTTGCTGGACCTTCCCATGTATGGCTGGAGAGGAAGCCAGCATAAGCTGGACTTGAACTCACAGTAACCACACTGGTGAGAGGCTCCTGGGTCACTAAGCTGCACTACCATGCTGACCACCTCAGCCACGGACGCCACGCACCAAATACATTTCAAGTAACAAGGAGAAGCAACTCACCCTGTCATGATGTGGAAGTTGTTAGTCGTCCCTGTGTGCTCAAAGTCATGGATTAGTGCTGCTATCAAGGTGGCAAAGACCTCCAAATCTGTTAACCATTGCTGAAACAAGACAAACACTGAAATGTTTACAAAACATAGCAGGCAGTGCTGATGAATGTACATCCTATAGGGGGGTTTCGGGTTTGAACTCTTTTGTTGCTAAAGGTAAAAAGAGTCCTACTATATCATGTGTCTTGTCAAAAATGTTAGGCACCGTTTGTTGACTTTACTTTACTGATCACCCATCAGGAGGTACAAATGACGTTTCTTTTCTTCAGTAACTTCTTAAGTTCACAAACTTTCAGCTCCTCAGTTTTCTTCATGGTTCATTCAAGTCTAAAAAACTTTTTGTGACATTCATGTTATAGTAAATGTAACCAGAAATAGTTGGCTAACATTTTTTCAAGTGACGTGGTACAGTAGTACTTTTCTTACCTTTAGCAATAAAAGAGTTCGAACTCAAAACTCCCCTATTCTGTAAACATCAGGCTAAAGTGTTGTTAAAACATGTATTAAGTAGTACCGTAAAAAAAAAAAAAAAAGCAGACTAATGATCCTTAAGACATACTTTTTTAGCCAACTTAGCATTCTTGATGCTGGGTTGAAGCAACTCACAACAAAAGACGTCATAGTTTGTGGCTGACTGAGGTTGCCTCATCAATGATAAATGAACATTGGCAATAATCTCTCTTTCCTCTCCTCTCTCCGTACCTCTCTCACTATCTTTCTCAATCCACATGTAGGCCTCTATGTTCCTGTAGTCTCTATATTTACCAAGACTAACTCTAGCTCTGATACATTTAGTTGGCCTCATATATTACTGGACAACATTCCTGAAATTCAACTGTGGCGTGGGAAGCAGGATGCAGTAGTGGTCACTTCCAGGATCGCTCTAGTTGTTTACTAGTAATATCCAAGTCTTTCATATCTTCATGGCTATGTCCAGAAATGTCATTAGGCTATAAGGGGGGAGCCATAAAGTGACCACCATCTCCTGATTCCCAGACCAACCTCACTGGTGGAGGTAACAGCTGATGCTACCCAAGAAGCACATGTAGACCAGAAATAATAATTTTCCAACATATACAGATAGACTCTTACAACACTTCGTTTGTGTATAAGAAATATACCAGCTTTAATGCAAATTTGTGCAAGTTGGTCTACATTAGAACACAAGATCAGTTTTACAAAGGATTTGTCAAATTTGTTCACAAGAGAACACAACATCAGTTTTAATGAAAACTTGTTAAATTTGGTCTTCGTTAGAACACAAGATCAGCTTTAAAGAGGACTTGTCAAATTTGTTCACAAGAGAACACAACATCAGTTTTAATGAATGAATGATTATGGCTTAACGCCACATCGGCAATATCTCAGCCATATCGTGGCGATCAGTTTTAATGAGAACTTGTTAAATTTGGTCTTCGTTAGAACACAAGATCAGTTTTAAAGAGGACTTGTCAAATTTGTTCACAAGAGAACACAACATCAGTTTTAATGAGAACTTGTTAAATTTGGTCTACATTAGAACACAAGATCAGTTTTAAAGAGGACTTGTTAAATTTGTTCACAAGAGAACACAACATCAGTTTTAATGAGAACTTGTTAAATTTGGTCTACGTTAGAACACAAGATCAGTTTTAAAGAGAACTTGTCAAATTTGTTCACAAGAGAACACAACATAGTTTTAATGAGAACTTGTTAAATTTGGTCTACGTTAGAACACAAGATCAGTTTTAAAGAGAACTTGTAAAACTTGGTAACAACAGAAGAAAACATCAGTTTTCACATTATCAGCTTTAATGAGAGTTTTTCAGATTTGGTCTATGTTAGAGCACAATATCAGTTTTAAAGAGAACTTGACAAATTTCGTCAAAACGGAACACTTTTCTGGGTCACAATAGGTCACTTTTTGTCACTTGGAACAGCTCTGTGAGTTAGAACAAAACATTTCTCGCTGACCTGTATGAAAAGATATTCCACTTGGTCCACATTAGAACACCGCATCAGCTGTTATATACTGACAAGAACTTCCCCTCAGTTTACTCTGTGTAAGACTTCTCCTGAATTTCTCCTTTGTGAGAACTCAGCATTAGTTATCACTGACTGTTAAGAAAGTATCCTCATTTTGTAATGTGAGAATTCATCCAATTTTGTTCTTTGTGAGAACACAGCATTAGACATCAGTGATCCCCATTATACAATATGTGCAAATTCATCTGATTTTGTTCCCAGTGAGAACTAAGCATGAGTTATCACTGACTGAAAATTTTGTTCTTTGTGAGAACTCAGCATTACAGATATCACTGACTAAAAATCAGCATTACAGTTATCATTGAGTAAAAATTTTGTTCTTTGTGACAACTCAGCATTGGTTATCACTAAGAGCTTACCGCCATTCGTTAATGTGTGAGAACTCAGCAATAGTTATCACTGACTAAGAACTTACCCCCATTTTACTCTGTGTGAGAACACAATGTACTGTCTGAGCCACATCTGCTCCATGTAGCAAATTGTGGTACGGGTTCTGGTATTTGCTGTACCCTTGCTCCAAGTGCATCAGAAAGCTGTCCAAAGTGGTTGTGTTTATCTGTGGACATCAACAAGGTCACACAAGGTCAAACAATATCACAAAAGGTCAAATAAGGTCACAAAAAGTCAACAAACGGTCAAAGAAGGTCAAGATAACATGTCCCAGGTATTATAAACGCAGCCTCACCTTATCCAGGGGTAGAAAATATGGAATTTATCACACATTCAATACAGTAAACAACAATCAACAAACGACATTCACACTTCAGATGGCTGTCATTTGGGGGGGGGGAGAATGCAGCAAAATCTCGCAGTTATCTGAGAGCTGGGTGGTAAATTTGCTTGAGGCCCATCAGTAAACTAAGCAGTGGAATGCTGACCACATTAAATATCTGTTTTATGGAAATTCTAACACTGCAAATCGTATTCCCGTTTAGAATAGGGTAAACAACGGGTAAACTGAAAATACCACAAAGAAAGTGTTACTCTGAAATGTTTCGGCTTTATTAATTGCAAAGGCCACTGAGAGGCACCATAATTGGGTGTTAATTTGACCACAGCTGCTCCACTGTAGCGAGTGTAGCAGTGTGCAGCCTGAAATGCGAATGTCACCTAATTCTATTAAAAAAATATTTCCAGAGGGATTATTTCACACTGACACACACAAGAAATAGTGTTGGCCCTACAATATGTAAAGGATGAAAGGAATAGGCCTCCTGGTTCAGCAACCACAGAACGAACCTCGGGCAATAGAATTTTGCACATTATTAAAAAAAACCTGTCACTTTTAACGGGCATCTTTTATTGCAGAAAGCAAAAGACACAGAGGCTTAAAAAAAAAAAACGACTGGAAAAGTGAGCTCATTGCCTTTGAGGACTTACCTTAAACTTTGTTATAAGGTCGTACTTTTGTAACAACTCATACCCTACAAACTTCATTGCATGACCATCTCCTGCATCCGACACGGAAAACACGTTAAAAGACCAATCATCTAAGTTCTGTAAAATGAAACGAAATTATATATAGGGTACATAACATTGAGATAACAAAGAGTGTTAAAGAAATGACTTACACAAATTCTACCTTTTCAACCATCTCTGCAACCAATATTTTGAAACATTCTAACAGAATTATGGGGTACAGAGAAATGTTTTTGCACACTTTTATGAAGCTTTGCATCTTGAATCATACAAACAAATGCTTTTTTTAAAGCCAAAAGTGCTTTGTTGGTTGAAAAGGTTGAAGATTTACAGTAAGTAAAACATAATTCACATGTGTATGAAGGCCTCCAGTCTACAAACCAATGGGTCAATTAACATAAATATATGCAGCTGTTAATTTATTCATTTGGTTGTGTTTTACGCCAACACTCAAGAATATTTCACACTTTATCCCCCATCATACAAAGTTCTCTACTTTTGATTGGACAGCAATGGTCACATGGGAGACGTGTAAACATATCTTTGAATCCTGCAGTCAGTGCCAAATACATCTGTTGACTAGGCTATCTCCATTTACAGGGCTGTGAAAACAATGACATCTTTGAAGCTATTCAACGATACATTGGCATTTTGCACTGAACTGACGTGTCTTTCGCAGGATAAATCTGTTACACTGTTAATGAGAGGATATGGAAAACATATGGTGTCAGTAACCCTCAGTGTAACTAATAATATGCAATGGGTGGGATCAAGCCGAGCTGAGCACGGGGTTCACCCATGACCATCTGCAGGTTGCTGGCAGACCTTCCCATGTACGTCCAGAAAGAAAGTCAACATGAGCTGGATATGAACTCTCAGCTTAGCTTGTACTGCACGGTTGAGCGGCCTCTGGTAGTCACTGTGCTGCACAAGTACATTAATCACCAGGTCACGGAGGAGCTCACATGGAGCAAGAATCCTGATCCAGACAGAGCCAGTGAGGATCACAACCAAGGCACTGACTTCAGATCCAAGGTTTGCATGTTATTTGAGATCCACAGAGTAAATCAATCAACTGTGAACCCAAGGTCTTTAACAAACATTTGCATATGTATGAAAAACTATGAACCTATGATATGTTTATTTATTTATGTAATTGATGTCTATAGATTGTCAGAGTCTACAGTGTTTCACACCCTACACCCATCTGCTGGTTGCTGGCAGAACTTACCACAAACAACCGAGGAGGAAAGCCAGCATGAGCTGGACTTGAACTCACAGCAATCGCATTGGTGAGAGGCACCTGGGTTATTGTGCTGCACTAGTGTGCTAGTCCCCTCTGCCAGGGGGTTCCCTTGAGGATATGTAATGCACAAGATTGTGAATTTATTTGATGTATTGACTGGGAGACTTGACTGAAACCTTACCTTTAGTAAGAGGAGAACATTAGGTGGTACGTGAAGTCCCACAGAACTGGACATTCGTCGATATATCCTGAAACAACCCAGTACAATCATCAAATTTGCATTAATATTGCGATATACAACCAGTGTAAATGTGTGTTCACCATGGAACGTGAACAATTTTATAAGTCGCCAAACCAATGAAGAATATCACCCTGACCAGAATGAATATGCCTTTATCACTCCCAGATATTATATTTGTCTTAATACTGTCATTGTCTGGATTATATGAAATTTTGACAATCTTCTATGTTTTGCCTTTTTATTGTGTCAGGGCATATATGTCGACTCAATTTCAGAAGAAAAAATATTTTCCAGAAGAAAAAAAAAAGTCCCTTGTTTCTATGGGCGATATGCGAATGAACAGCCATCAAATATCATATATCAGTCTGAAACTAAATCCTAAAATTTTGACCCTAAAGTGCATATTTAGAGGCAATAAAATACCATAAAATATTATTTTTGGTGCCGAGACTTACACTTTTCCAGTAGGATATCATCCTACCTTCCAAACAAACTTCAAATCACCTTTCTACAATCAACAGAACATTCAAAGATGACTCTAATTCTGCCATCATCAGCCATCACCTAGCCTCACCTATCAACCATGATCCCTGCACGGATTGCATGAGCCACACTACGGAATCTCGGCTTCTCCTCCCCGCGACGCTTGATGTTGCTCATTGACCTTGTGAAGGTCAGAGCTAACCAATCCCTGACCTCACTGGGAACTGCATCCGGTTCAACTTCGCTGAGTTCATCATCTTCATCACACAAACGTCTAACAATGGAAACATAAGTCATTTGTCTGTGACTACAATGGCTCAAATCTCATACGAACATATCGTCAGCTGTATCGAGTTTCAATATCAAATGATGACATCGTCTGTTGTATTAAATATAAATGTCAATGAATATATTCATTATTCAGGGCTCATTTTTCCAATTCCCAAAATATCACCCTCAATTAAATGGTACAGGATCCTCTCTTGATCAATAAACAGTAAAAAATAAACAGTCTCTATCCACAAATTCCATTAACATTTCATCATTCATTTACCTTGAGCATGGAATTAAAGAATAATTCGAATATACCCCAGATTTCAAGGGATACAACTTACAGCCATGCGTTTGGATTCTGATGTAATTTGCCAAAAAATGAGCCCTATTGTCATATCAAACATATAAAGACATTTTCTGCTGTATCTGATATGCAATTCTATCAGATGAATACGTGTCATCTGTTATATCAACCAAAGCAATAGATGAAGCCATTCAATGCGAGTTGTATCAGTTATAATATCATTGTATCATGAGATACAAATATGTTAGACAATTAATGCAAAGAAGCAATTCATTATCAAACTTCAGGTGAAAGTAGATATATATCCACCTATCTGGAGAAAAACGGGAAATAAATGCATATACGGCATGAGAACATAAAATCATTTATAAAGATCAAGGGCTACATTGCATTATAAAGCTCTGTACCTGCAGTTAGGAGACATTTATCAAGGTAACATCTATAAAACTGTAAAATAAACGAAAACACCACAAACATGAGGATATCAGTACACATACAGGTAACAACAAAGTCAGTGTGCTGGTTATTTGCCACATACCAAGTTTATAGACAAATGATATGGGAAAGCCTGCAAAAAGGTGCCTGACATTTTTGAAAACACCCCTTTGGATGAAATGGCATGACCACGTTACCCATCAACTGTTATACATACTGGACAAAGGTCTCTTGGCTCCATCGTACCAGTTTTACCAAAAGGGTGTTTTCAAAAATGTCAGGCACTTATTTGCAGGCTTATAATAAGGCAGCAAACTAGCAGATCGGGAATCTTTTTGAAGTTGAGCATCAAACACTGGCCACAGTTAATGTTGGAATGTGGCATTGGTGTTTAACTCTCAAGCTTGGGTGGGTTTCCTTATCTTTCTTACACTGTTCAAAAAAAGAAAAGGTAACAGTACTTATCAATAGCATATTTGTCAGAGCAGCCATCTGGCCTAACAGCACATGCTTCTTGCATGGAATGTGCTGAGCTTGCAAACTCACAAAGCTTAAAGATGGTCATACAGAAATTCTGATAATCTGGACAGTAAATGATTTATTCTATTAATTCATAAACATCTCCTTAGAAACATATATATCGTTGCATTTGTTTTTTCAATAGCTAGTACATATATTAAAACCTTCCTCAGGTGGCGTTTCTGCATTAATAATAAATTTTATCTCATGACTACAAATTTTTTAGGGAAGCAATAAAATGAGGGGGAAAGAAAAAACAGAATAAAAATGGAAAACTGTCGGCATCCAAAAATGGCTGCTGACTGGCTGAAAATGGGTAATGTGTGGCTCAAAACTCCGACTGATCCATAATTTTTCATATTTATTTGATTTATTTGATTGGTGTTTTACGCCGTACTCAAGAGTATTTCACTTATACGACAGCTGCCAGCATTATGGTGGGAGGAAACTGGGCAGAGCCCGGGGGAAACCCACGACCATCCACAGGTTGCTGGCAGACCTTCCCACCAACAAGGTGCCAGAGAGGAAGCCAACATGGGCTGGACTTGAACTCACACAACCACATCAGTGAGAGGCACAGGAGTCATTAAGTCATACAGGCGCACTACCCCCCCTGGGCAACAGAGGCCCCTGAACCAGTTTAAAAGAAAACCCCATAAAAACTGATGGATGAAGGGTAAATCTATACCTCCCCCCACCCCAACCCCTCCAACAGCAAATTAACTACAAACATTCAAAACTGCTTAAAAAATTGACACCAATACATAAAATATATCTAAGCTATAACTACTTCACATAAGACAACTCAAACACTGGTGTTTGAGAAACTTACATGAAAAAGTCTTCTTCAGAGCAGTACCTGGAGACCTTCTTAACAGTCCTATGCACATTAAGGTTTAGAGAGAGAGGGGGTAGAGACAGGGGAGAGAAAATCAGCAAATTAACATAACACAACAAACAGATGTTTGCCAGAAGAGAGGCAGAACTGATCTGATGTATATACATGGGAAAACTGAAGCAACTGGTTCTTTTATAATAATCTCATATTTACTGTGGGCAAATTTGCACATAGATTGAAGGTGAAAACTCGAATACATGCAAAGTAAAGTATAGATATATTGTGAACTCATAGAAATAAAAGTGCTTCATGTAATAAATTTGCTATTATAAAGCCTTAATTTTAAAACAGCTTGATTTAATAAATTTACTTCCATGCCTGTATGCTAAATGATCTGTTTTTTTCAATGTACACATAGAAGTGTTTAATAATACAAGGCCATATTATGTTTGTAAAGCCTGTAAATATGTAAATAAGGCATTGAGCAAATTGTTTTGTGCTTTATTCAAGGCACTACACTTCAGTCAAAGCAAGTCCTTCATAGGCTAGATGTTTCATACACCAAGACATTGAGATGCTGTGCTGCATAAACCAGCAGCAGGGTTATCTCCCCTGTGGAAATAAACTTCTTAGAGCCTACTTGATTTGCAGCACTAGGATTGGAAGGAAGGCTTCTTCCATCTTTTGTTTTGGAAAGCTTCCAGAGCAGCTTTTGGAAATAGAAGAGCTTAGATCAAAGGGATTAAATTATTTGAGAAAAAGAACTGGACAAATCTGACTGAAAGATCACAGTATGATATACAAGTATGCTGGACCCACATTGGCCCTCTCTGCGCATCTTCAATTATAGCAGACTGAAGGGTTGGTAACCTGAATCATACACATTTTCTATAAAAAAAAAAGGTGGGGGGGGGGGGGGCAGTGAACTAAGTGCTGTATGTGCATGAATACAAAATGAGTTTTAATTTATTTGTGCACAGGAGCATCTTTATTCCTCTGTGGTTAATTTGTTAAACGCCCTTTTGGAAAAATTGATCTAGCTCATTTTGACTGACATTTGATTTGAATATCTTAGATTCTACAGGCCCATGATCATAATGAAACACTGCATTTCCCTTATTTCACTCAAAGTTTAGCATGTCAGAATGCACTTGTAGAAACTTTTAAAGGCCTTAAAAAAAGACACTTTAGACGCCAACATTTAAGTTTATTTGTTAAGAAATTAATCAAACTTCAAACACAAACTGGGCTCAAGCGATGGATGAATCAATCAGAATCAAGCAAAATGTTTCACCTGAAAAATGCTAAACTTTAGATGAAAAACAGTACTGGATATTTCGAATCCACACATTTGTTCAAGTATTTTAACATAGGCTATATAGCTTTTAATTTCATCTTTTGGATGACTATCCATTTGTGCCCTTGTGTAAAGCTTCTACAGTCCAGGCTCTCACAAAAGTGTTACTCGGCCAAATATTAAAACGTCAAAAAGTCCAAAAAGCTTTAATTATGAGATGATGGCCTTGGTGTTGTTGTTGTTCTTCATCCTCTCTTTGGCTCTGATGCTGTTCTTTTTTATACGTATATTTTAAGTAAAAAAATTTACATTTACAGATAGTTTTCTTTTGCATTCATGATTTACATTCAAACTTTTTTGGGTATTAAAGCTTTTACTTTACTGGTTTTTTTTTTCACATGTAGGTTGATTTTACACTTCATTATGATAGTGCTTGTATAGGCCTATATATGAGAAGAGATTTTTTGCTCTTCCATGTGAAGCATTATGACAGTGTACATTTGTCAGCTATTTTAACAACAAATGTTTTCACATACCTTTGTGCAGAATCATAATTTTATGGAAAACACATCTACACAGCTGTGTTATCACATGGTATTCACAGTGTGCATCTATCGAGGAGTGTGTTATCACAAGGTATTTACAGTGTGCGTCTAAAAATGGCTGTGTTATCACACGGTGTTTACTGTGTGCATCTAAAAATGGCTGTGTAATCATACAGTATTTACAGTGTGCATCTAACAATGGCTGTGTCGTTACACGGTGTTATCACACAGCATTTACAGTGTGCATCTAAGGATGACGGTGTCATCACAGGGATTTACAATGTGCATCTAAGGATGACGGTGTCATCACACAGTATTTACAGTGTGCATCTAACAATGGCTGTGTTATCACACAGTATTTACAGTTTGCATCTAAGGGTGGCTGTGTTATCACACAGTGTTTATAGTGTGCATCTAAGGATGGCTGTGTTATCACACAGCATTTATAGTGTGCATCCTAGGATGGCTGTGTATATGTACACCCGATGTCACATTTCAGTCAGAAAACTTCTTTGCACTGGATGTTTTCTGGTGCACAAATCTGGGAATAATTTTATTATGCTGGTGTATTGCTTGATTGGTAAATTTTCCATGTACCCAAATTATTAAAAAGGTTACAATGTTTTTCCTTTTTGTCTCCTGTGGAAGTACTATTCAGTGCTAAGCTGTCCTGCAGTTTAGGCCATCCGTAAAAGAATTTGCTTGGGTGTAACCTGACCCTATCTGGAAAAACAAGGTCTGTCGCAAGGGAATTCTTCTTTTTTATGACTATACTGGAAAAGATAGGACTTTCAAAGAAATTAACACGTGGATAAAAAAATCCCGACGAAAACTTTAAGAGTAGGGCCCTTCTTTTTGGAGCATTTGGAGGGTTACCCATTAGAGCCCCATTTTTAAGGATGACATTACTTCCAGGATTGCTGTTGGGTAGGGCATTCTACACACACACGTGCTGACAACTATTTTTCACAGCCACACATAGTGTCTTGGATGAGAATGTTTTGCAGCAGTTTCACACTTTGTTAAAAAAGCTACGTTGCTTGTGTCTTTAAATTGCCTACGTGTACGTGTATCTAATGATAAGACGGATGTGCAACTAGGTGGTGGAGAACTTACAGCTTTCTCTGTCTGTATTGGAAACAAAAATTAGAAAATACTTCAAATGAGGTTAAAATATCAGCCTGTAGAAGAAAAAAATAATGGAAATCCAAAAACTGGCTTGCAGAAGAAAAGTTGCCGATTTCTAGTAACAGAAGTTAGGATGTAGAATAAAAGTTTCATCTCATACCCCCCCCCCCAAAAAAAAAACAGTGTGACACACTTAACAATAAACCAGAACAATAAATCTGGATGCCATAGCTGGCTGCAGAAATATAATAGGACAAATTTGCAAATTCACAATACATGTAGCAGCAACATATCACAAAAACCTGTATCATCTTGAACTCAGGCCAAATGTCATCATTAATAATGCCTATGATAGAGCTGCATGGCAAGATTAAAAAAAAATTTGTGACTCCCAGGTACTGCCCTTGCAAACTTTATGCACTTATGTGCAGATAGATTTTTCGACATGCCAAATGTAAAGAAACATCTTGTAGAAAATACCAAGCACATCCCTTACCCAACATATGCACCACATAACACAAGTACACTAGCCCTTGCCCTACGTTATATTATCCGCAAACAACGGCCCAGCTAGACAACTCTACTAAACATTTGAACACATATTTACAGGTATAACAGCCCATTCACTCACTTGGTCGCCCACACAGCAGAGTAACAGTCCACCCACATACATGATGAAGCACTAACCTCTTTGACAGCCCATCCACAAACATTTTTGTACTCTTACTAGCAGAGCAGCCCATCCATGTGTACAGCCCACCCACTGAAACAGCAGCACACTTACCAGTAGACAGCCCACCCACCAACACAATAGCTCATATACCAGTACAGCAGCCCACCCATTAGTTACATCTAACAGCCCACCCGCTAAATAACATCTCATATCACAGTATAACAAACCTCTGATAAATGTAACAACCACCTTATGTACACAACTGACATTTTTTAAGACTTAAGTCTACACAACAATCAACCATAAACAAGCCATTCTCTTCTAGATGCATCAAAACACTGTTTTTTTGGTCACACAGTGACTAAAACAAATGCAGCCTGAAATATGATGCCCAGCAACGTCCCTGCAATAAAATACACCTTGGCATATATTTATAAATATATAACAAACAACTGATGACAGTACAAGTCTATATCATGCGGACCAGGTAAGTCTGGCAGCTGCTCAGAACTAGCTTTATGTGGGCAAGGTATAACATCTATCAAATCCAAACACCTTTCCTAAGGGCTGCTTTTAGGTCGTGATTTAAGCCAAAATGTTATTCTGAAGTCAGATATCCTATATACTGAATTCCCCTTAAGTGTATCCTGTCAAACTGTACTTTCAGAAAAACATAAAAGGCCTTCAAAAGATACTTTTGATGCTGACACTTAGAAAGAAGGACTCCACACAAAAAAAGAAGCTATGAAGAGTAAAAGGCCAATAAAAGGTGTATCTGAAAATACCTTTACTCTTTTCATTCAGATTTTCTTTCACTAAAATGTTTTAATTGTATGGTGGGTTTTACGGACCATATGGATAATATGTGTCAACAGTGATGTCACGTCAACTTATCTCGGGCCCTACTGCAGAACTTTGATGTCAAATTAGCTTTTCCACAAACAGAATAACAGTTACACATGATCAATATGGTCCATAACGCCCACCATACAATCGAAACATTTGACTGCATTTACAAAAAATAAAAACAGTGATGGTATTTTCAGACACAATTTTTTAATGGTCTTTTCACTCACCATAATTTCATTTTTGCTAGCTTTCCCTTTAAGATCTTCTGATAAAAAATTACTCAAAAACTCCCTAGTGGCTATGCATAAGGTGAATGAATAAATGAGACTCAAGCAAAATATATATGTCATTTGAAAAAAAAAGTCTCAATTTTAGGTGGAATAGTGAATTACAACCTTTATATATATCTTCTGATGCCATGATCTGTGGTCCCATCCCAAACATGTCACCTGGTGTATCAGTACCATTAACTGACTTCACTTGTATTTCAAAACAGTTGCAACAATTCTCTTCTCCCGCCTGTTTACACTATCTATGGTAACCTACCTTTTTAATCATCTCTCATCTCACCGGGTTATATGGTGATTTCTCCTCCCCTGTATCTAGTTCTCTCCAAGCTAAAAGCCCCAGGAGGCATTTCTAGTATGAGCTAATGCTAAGCAAACCAACCTCGTCACAATATTGTTCTCACATCTACATGTAAACATTCTGAACCCCCAGGCTCACTGCCACATGTCTTCTACAGGCCATCCTTAAGAAACTATTTGTTGGGCAACCCTATGAGAAAAAATAGGGTTCATCAGTGGGAAATTTTTTTTATTCTGGCTCTTGAAAAAGAAAAAGGGGTTTTGAAGAAACCAACATGAAAGAAAAAATATATAAAAAAAGGAATTTTTATTGAAATACCCCAAAAACCGGGTTAGGACAGTGAACATTTTTAAGGATGGCCAGCTAGACAGCTATTAAGCACACAGCCGCATCAGTAGCAACTAGAAAGTCTACCACATTTTATTTTCGCAGCCAAAATTGGATGCATTCAGCCCGAGCTGTAACAGGAGTTAGATCAGCATTAAGCCATATGAGACACTGCCAAGACTTCCTATAAACTTCGATCAGCCAAGGCCTAGCTCACAACCTGGAATAAAACTCAATCATTAAAAGACAAAAAAAAAAAAAAGGAAATGCACAAAGCTTGTAAATATAGGAAAAAATGCAATAAAGCTCATGCAAGGGGGTCCAACCTCTAGAAAAAGGGGGCTAAAAACATCAATGGGAGCACTCAGTGATATGTAAAGGTGTTAAAATACAACTTGCACAAAGCACTAATTTCAACCCAAAGTGGATGTTTGACGATAATACCAAACGGGTATGTGGTAGGGGGTGAGGAGTGGGGGGTGGGGACGATAATGAAGTGAGGGAGGGAAAAAGAGAGACAAAAGTTAACAGATGGGATCTGTTAAGAATGAAGAAAAAGGGAGAATTAAGGATGCGGGGTGGAAGAGATTTTATACAGACATAAGTTAATAAACAAGAAAGAGGTGAATTGCTGTAACATTTGATGAGGATTAAAAACTTGACGAATAATGCAGCGGGTCACTTGGTTTTTATATCAACTCATGACACATATCATTCAAAATGAAAATAAATACGATCACAACTCTGAAGGGAAAAAATTAAAAAAAAAAATATCAGGAAAGAAATTAAAAGAAAAGAAAAACAACTGGAAAACCAGACAGTTTCATTTCATACTACAATCATTACTCTACCATACTAACGAACACTTCATCACCAGCTATTAAACCTAGGACAACCGAAACTGCATTCCAGTCAAATTTACAAACTTCACTTTTAGGAATGAATTTTGTGAAAAAAAAAATGACTTTTTCCCCGATTATGTTTTTTCTCTTTCATATTTCAAAATCAATTAACGGTTTACATTTATCTAGGATCTTTTGTCATTAGAAACAGTGAAAAACAATGATAAAGTCAGTATTAGAAATACATGAAAAATTTCGTTAAAATTTACAGAATCTTACTTTATATTTGAAATTAAAAGTAAGCTCAAGCTGGTGACCATTTTAAAGAACTTGTGCTAAGATGTGATGAGAATTTAACAGAATGAGTCAGATAAGAGAGAAATGGGGAAAAGACAGTTAACAGCTCGAGAAAGGATATGATGGGGAGTGCAAGATTGGAAAAGCCATCCTTCTTTAATACATTAAAAAATGGTGGGTTAACGTGAAGTTAGTAAAATTGTTAGTCAATATGAAAAAAAAATACAAGTTACAAAAAATTCAATGAAACAAAAAATAATATCACTCCAAAAAATTCACACGTGCCACCCAAGCTTCATGGGTAATATTAGTGCTGTGTGCAAAAACGTAAGTGACACCTTTTAGGCACATGTGTCCTCTTTCGCTCCCGCGAGCCAGCGTTGTTGTAATGGCGAGCAGGCGAGTGCTCAGCGGACTGCATAGGGGACGAGTCAGAATTTGCCTCTGCATACGCACTGTCAACGTTGCTAGCATTTTGTGAATGCCTAGAAAGGATTGGACAACAGAAAGACACAATAACAAGTTATGAGAGAGAAAGATGGCCAGAGATAGGGAATGAGCTATGTGAGTCAAGCCTTTACCAGCCGAAATGTGCTTGTGGATGTGGATTGTTTGCATGAAGGGTTGAGATTCAGCAGACAGAAATGTCTGTACTGTTCAGATCTTTATAGGAATGGTGTAAGCATTACAGGAGAGTTAAACCCAGAGAAGGGTGCAGATATTTCACAAGTGTAACCTTAGGAATAGTGTGAGCATTATGGCAGAGTAACCTTGGGAATGATACAGATATTACAAGTGCTGCCATTACAGAAGTGCAACCTTGGGAATTGTGCAAAATCACAGAAGTGTTGCCATAACAGAAGTGCAACCTTGGGAATTGTGCAAAATCACAGAAGTGTTGCCATTACAGAAGTGCAACCTTGGGAATTGTGCAAAATCACAGAAGTGTTGCCATAACAGAAGTGCAACCTTGGGAATTGTGCAAAATCACAGAAGTGTTGCCATAACAGAAGTGCAACCTTGGGAATTGTGCAAAATCACAGAACTGTTGCCATTACAGAAGAACCTAGTGAATGGTGTAGACAAAGTGTAACATTGAGATTGATGTAGTCATTACAAAAGTGTAACCTTGGGAATAGTACAGGTATTACAGAAATGTTGTCATTATGGGAGTGTCACCTTGGGAATGGTCCAGATTTACTGATGTGTCACTTTCGGAAAGAATTAGACATGACAAAAGTGTCACCTTGGGAATAATGCAGACAATACAGAAGTGTAGGCACCACAGAATGGTGTAGACATCACAGAAGTGTAACCTTGGGAAGGGTGCAGATTTATCGAGGTGCAACTTTAGAAATGATGTAGATGTTACAGAAGTGCAACCTTGGGAATGATGTAGACATTACAGAAAAGGTACTTTGGGAATGATGTAGACATTACAGAAAAGGTACTTTGGGAATGATGTAGACATTACAG
The DNA here is from genome assembly GCA_016165875.1 of Acanthopleura granulata. Classification (NCBI taxonomy): domain Eukaryota; kingdom Metazoa; phylum Mollusca; class Polyplacophora; order Chitonida; family Chitonidae; genus Acanthopleura; species Acanthopleura granulata. Next base: position 45,276 of record JABBOT010000016.1, on the reverse strand, counting down.
AACTGTAGCTTTGGAAATGGTGTAGACATTACAGAAGTGCAACCTAGGAAATGGTGTAGACATTGCAACAATGCACCCTTGGGAATGGTGTAGACACTGCAACAATGCACCCTTGGGAATGGTGTAGACATTGCAACAATGCAACCTTAGGACTGGTGTAGGTATTGCAACAATTGCAACCTTGGGAATGATGTAGACATTTTAACAACGCAACCTTGGGAATGGTGTAGAAATTGCATCAATGCAACTTTGGGAATGTCGCAGGCATTGCAACAATGCATCCTTGGGCATGGTGTTCATCTGCAGATCCTTGAGGATTTATGGTGTAAACACTAGAGAAGTGTGGACTATGTAAGTTCAGAAGTGTGACTGCGAAGAATACAGACGAGCAATCTGAGCAATGTGAATGTGGAAGTGATTGCAGGAAAAGAAGTGTGCTGCTTATGATGGTATAGACAGCTTTGGAGTGGCAAGACTGAAGACCAGGAAAATAAACAGCAGCATTCCTGTAACAATTTTGCGGACATCGTGTCTTATAATGAGCAGACTTTAGTCAAGGCTTGACATAGGTTAACTCAGTCACTAACTCATGGACTTTGATAGAAATGCACAGATCATATAGAAGTCAGCACAATAGCTTTGCACTCCACACAGTATATTCCTCTTTTATCACAAGGAAATCCATAAAAACTATCTCCAGGAGTTCGGACAGTTTTACAACAAAGGATTTTATGCTAGATAACTTCTTCATAACATGGAAAGAAAAGATCAAAAACTATCTCTGTGTGGTAACGTACAAGTTTTCAAGGGCCCTCAAAATTGACAAAAGCAAGAAAGCTTCAAAAGGGAGTTTAAATTTCAAAGAAAAATATAAATACATAATTTCTTTATCTCCCAATAGTTATCTCCTAATATTTGATACAGGTATGAAAGAAACTGTATTTTAAGACAGTGGCCATGAGGGAATTAAATTGGAAATCCAATATGAACTTTTAGTGTACAGAGATTCCAGACTTTTAATGGAGACATTGATGTGATCAGAGTAAGGAGAGATTCACATTACAACATAAGAGGCTTTACGAAAGGGTCAGTCAGAACTGACCACAAACATCTAGTGTACAGTGCTTGACGTTGCTATCATTTACACTACAAAAACTATCGCTGTGGTGCAGCTAGGACAACAGTGGCCACATCACGTCTACAGACGCTCTAAAGGGATCTAAATCTGAGTAGGGAGCCTCAGAAAAAAGTTGCTTCCCATTATAAGGAGAAATACAAAAATTATCTAAGTGTACCACGCAGCTTGTACGAACGTCTTCCTCTGCAGTGATTGCAAACTTGATATTCACAGGATGACCTATACCTTGACTATGTGTGCTGAATCTCCACTATGTGTCCTCAAATCTCATGATATCCACAATATATTCAGTAACGACTCAAACACAGATGTAAAATTGTAACAGATAGCTTCATAGAATTTCAGCAAAGCAGGCAAAAGGCTTGTAGGAAGCAGAAAATTATCTCCCTTGGCCCAAGGCAATTTCATGCGTTATCCTCAGCCTGAAAGCTGAGTAATGCTTCCTCTATTTCCCCATAAGCGAACCATGTACTGCTGACGAGTTGCTTTGTTAGGATGTTTTCTCTTACCTGGTTTCATCTATGTACACTGTTTCCAACACGGAGGCTGCATACTCTAAATTCCTGACTAGATCATCTTTGGGGATGTCATCCTTCTGTATCCTCCTCAGAAGGTGACGCAATCTACAATCACAAAGTACAGGTGAGTTACAGGTGTACACTGCTGCAATAAGCAAACATTCATAAAATACCATTTAAATATTTACTTATTCATTTATCTGATTGGTGTTCAATGCTGTACTCAAGAATATTTCAATTACATAACAGCAGCCAGCATTATGGTAAACAGGAAGAGCCTGGAGAAAACCCATTTAATTCTTTAATCTCATTTAATTATTGAATACATGCATATATACAAAATATGTAATGTATATATTATGATTATAGTAGGCCTACCCACTGCATTACAATGTACCTTTGAATGAAATTAGAATTGAGGTATTTGATTACGTACATGGAACTGGTCTTACTCTCTGTGCTGTATTCTTTTATATTATATTATTTGTATCTTTTTCTTAAAAATTTTGTCTCAAGCAAGATATGGCTTTGTGGAATTGGTCAATGGTTTCTATCTGACAATTAGCACAACGCCTAAATGCCTCGGAAAAAAGCTACATCTAACCTGATTGAGCAAACATGGGAAGCTTCTGGAGTGTCTATGGGAGGGAGTTTCTCCGTGCCTAGGTTAACACTTGCATAAGAATCACTGTCAGCGCTGACCACACTGGACGTGGGACTGCTCACGCTGGTTTTCCTCGAGTTAGGCCCCGTGCTCCGCCGGAGAACTGTGAGGGAGCCTGTTCCTGTGAAAGACAGCACATCACAATAATATATAGTTGACATTTTGATTAATTGACTGGTGTTTGATGCCATATATCCTAAATGACCTAAACTTTCGTCCATGACTAAGTTGTTTATTTTTCTGATTCTCAGCGTTCTACTGATTTTAGAAAGTTGGCTGGAGGCTTTTCTGGAAAACCCTATCAAAAAAATAAGAAATTTCACCATCAGTAATATTTTCTCACATTTAGTTGCTTGTAAGGGTGCACTTTTTTTGGACATTTACGTCATTTACAGTATACTGATGGAATGATAGCCATCTGATGCCATATAATGAACAACATTTCACTTAAATGACAGCATTTCAATGGTCAAAAACCCACTTCCTTTTGGTGAGTAACTGATCAACTTTTTCACCTGTGGAGCATGCTTGAGGTGTAAGACATATTGATGGAACTTATGAAGGGAACTTCATGTAACATGACATAAAATGTCCAACAAGTATTTTACACCCATCACTGCCACCAAGAACTTTAGTATGTGGAAAAATTTAGAAACAAACCCGTCCTGTTTGAGAATAACACTGAACCAACGCCCTACGTCAGCATCAGAGGAAGTCTCTTTTTAACTGGTATGGCGGTACAGCATTGTGGCTAACATCTAACATAGGTGATGTGTCTCAAGTTGTGTTAACAAAATGATTGTATGAGGTGTCATCTGCATATAAAGGCATTAGGTCCAGAACTATTTGGGTAATTTCATAGCAATGCACCCTCAAGACTTTATATGGACAAATGTCAAAGTCAACTCAAAGAGGAAGAAAACCAAGTTCTAAAAAAGCAGATGATAATTTTATGATAGCTACAGGGAAATCCAATTACTCCAGACTGAGTTCAATCACCCCTATAATTCTTGACAAAAAATCAGAAACCTGAATTTTATTTATTTATTTGAATGTTTCTGAACGCCATGCTCAAAAGTTTTTCCTCAACATGATGGCAGTCCGCGTTATGGTTGGAGGAAAACCAGAGTTTGTGGTATAAACCACCAACCTTTGGCAAATTACTGACAAACTTTACATGTTACATGTGACAGCCAGAACATGTAATCTGTATTGTAACTTACTGGACAGTTGTCCATTCTTTGAGCCCACACTTGAGTCATCTTTGGCTCTTTCAGGAGGATTTGCCACTGTAACCAAGAAAACAACATTGTTACTCTTCATTTGCCACTGTAACCAAGGAAACAACATTGTTACTCTTCATTTCTTTACATAATCAGACAGGCACCTGTTAACCAGTCCTTTCAAATAGCAAGGTTTAACATGGACACGTTATTGTTTACTCTCTGAAATATAAAATACTGACATGTAGCTCAGGTAATATTTCACATTATTCACACATTCAAAATTTAACTGAAGCTTAATATTAAAGATATTTCTCTGTTGATATGACACATGCAAATGCAACTGAGAGAAGCACCAGTCTGATACACTGGACGGTGCATCTGCTATCTGTACAATGCACTATCTTCTGAATACTTCTGTCTGTTATCAGCAAGTAATACATTATGTGACAAGATGAAATCTCTCTCGCTATATACAGGTGTCATAAACAATATCAAGGCAGTAGCTGCTATTTGATACAACATTTAGGAAATCCATAAACATATGCATGTCTCTTAAAGAATCCATATACTGTATACAGGCAATGTCCCCATTAAAGCAGGCCAGTAATTACATTAATGACTGTTCACTGGCTTCTACTGCGGGACTTGCACAAATATATATTGCCTCCTTAGGACAGGAATATATTCCTCTTAAATTATTTCAGAGAGAATATTAAACAGCATGGTAGGCTTAATTACTATACAGGTCAACGTGAAATAGCAAGAGAAGGGTCATCTAAACTACTTTCTCAGGTATACACTGATTGCCTGCATACAAATTATTGTTCTTCTTTAAAGCTTTTAAAGCCAACTGCTCAGAAACATGCAGTTTATCAAGTGCAATTATACTTATAATTATACGTATATATCTATCTGGTCAGCGGCATATCCATTCTGCATGATTTGGTTCCAGTCTTGGAAACAATATACTGTGTATGTCATACAATATGACAATAATAATGACTTAAAAAAAATTATGAAAGGCTAAGTGTCCTGACTGATTAAGGTAACTTACTTGGCGACAAATATTTATGTGATTGACAACTCATTATTGACAATTTCCTCCACGGCAGACTGCTCGTCCACTGACCGTCTGAGGTTGACTGAAGGAGTCTGGCACCTCTCAAAAAACCGTGGAGAAACTTATGCCAGTCAACAACAACAACAACATCAACGACGGTCAAGCCAGCAACCCAAGGCGATGTCAGTGGCTGAGGCGTCCAAAGTGATCTTGGCAACACTATTGCTGGAATTAAGGCCCTGGCTGAACTACGAATCCATCCTCGGCTTTTGACAGAGTTCGGTATTGATTGTCTATAGCGTGTTAATCACCTGGTCTTTGACCGGTCTATAATCACACTGGTCATTACAGCCATCAAAAGCCATGCCTCTTCACAACAACAATGCCCTTTATCACACGGCTTAAATCTGACCACTGGAGCCAGTAACAAACAGTTTAGTATTCCACAGACTGTATTAGCAGCTGGGCAATCAGTGGCTTGACCACTCTGCCATGTTGACCACACGCCTTGATAACTGACCGCCGGCCTCCTAAAGAGCTGTGATAATTTCCAGTAATTGCAGTGCTAGTATCACTGCTCAGACACATCAGATTAAGATCTGGTTAAATGCGATCTTATAAAAGTGAGTAGATCAACTTCACACGCTCGGCGTGACAAACCACAAAACTGCTGTTCAGTCACTGAGACAAACAAAGGGTGCAAGATCAAACCAGGTATTGGACAGGGAATATGTGGATTGCCTCACTTCCACTACATAATTCTTCTAATATGTGGGACACCTGATCTCCCTTTTTGACTAACATGCAAGAAATTGTAACATGGATAAAAAGTTTCTTCTTTCTCCCATAATTAGACCAGTTTAAAAGACCCACATATCTATACCTTAACTTTTTCGAAAACTTTAGATTGAAATGTAATATTTTGCTTTCAGCAGGACTAATTTCTGTCCCGATAATTAAAAGATTTATTCGGCATTGGTGACAAGATAACTTCCGCCAACAGAGCTTGCAGATGTACATTACATGCAAACTTGCTCATCAAGACTTTGGCCACATCGGTTTCCACGACTTACGAAAATGGCGACCATCACAAATCATAAAGCACTTCACAGAAAAACATTTAAATCTGAGGCTTAAGTTTTTAACAACCTGTATATGTACTTATAAAGACATCAAAGAGTCTGAGGAATTCACAACTTCATCAGATGCTCAACTTCTGTAATCTTCCTGCATAAAAATACAAGACCTTACCCTTTCATATAAACTTGACAGAATAGTACATGAGCCTTTAACATTATTTCATAATTCTTTGGTTTGATATCGCATGGGAAGTTGTAAAAGTGAGGCACATATCAAAATATGTTCATCTGTCAGCCAGGTCTGAGGAGTAAGAACCGTCAACTGCTGTCAGGCCCTGCTTTAATTAGCATGGTCAGTTGGAGAGCAGCCACCAGAAGCACAACAGCTGAGCTGCCCATCAAAATCTTCGTGCGTAAAACAATGATACAGGTATCTAGACTATATTTATGTAAGATTTTACAAATTTCAAAGCCAATTCTCACTGATTGGAAGCTGATTTTTAAAATTTTAGTGTAACTCTACATGTATGTTAAGAAAACAACGTGGCTTGAATTGACATATTACAGGTCTATGTTATTAAAAGAATGTAGCTTGAACCAACATGTTATAACTTTATGTTCATAAAAGAAAGTAGCTTGAACCAACATATTATAACTTTATGTTAATAAAGCACTGTGGCTTGAGCCCACTATTCACAGCGGTTATGAACTGTTGATGCTGTGTACCATTTACATATTCTGTCTTTGATGGTAACCGTTACTGTGGTGAAAGAAACAGGGGAGACAACTCTGGTATAATCTGTGAGCCCTGCCTTTTAAGAAATGCATTTCTATTCATGGCTCTGAATTCAGCAGCTGCTGGGCATCATATGGTATTAACAGCAGCCAGAGTTATCCCTCTTTGTTAGGTAGGCTGTATCAATATCCATAAGTTAAATGATTCGGAATAAAAGTGTCACTTGGTGAATAAAAAAAAGAAAAGAAAAAAAAAAGTTCTTATCCCCGAACACTTTTGCCGGTTTCAACATGGATTACCTGTTAGCAATTTACGAGGAGAAAAACCCATCTTTAATGCGAAGCCTGGCAGAAAATCCATGAGCGCCAGGGCATCTGCGGAAAACAGCGCAAGTTTCTGGCTATAGGACATTGATGAGGGCTACGGTAATTAGCCGGTCTCATTGATTACGGAAGGGTTTTATCTCTGGCCCAGGCCTACAGATCAATAGTTTTACCACATTAACTTATCTGTCCAAGGCGTAGTTTACATAACAGCATTCCATGGTAATTCTCCACATGAGATATACACAAGCTCACACGCTGCAGGATTAACATGAATCCTAACAAGGGTTAGAGCTTCCCCTGAGGACAGCTATGTATTGTTAACAAATTTGAGTGGGGGAGGTTTGGGGAAACAGAGCCGCTGGATACTGTCAAGAAACTGAATGAATGTGAGCAAGTCATGGGTCGAAATGAAGCTCATTTAAACCCATGTGATTACACATATATATGGGTTATTATCTGACACCTGGAGTTTAACCCATCTTGCATTTACACAGTGCATGGCAGCGCGTTTGTCAAGAAATACAAAACATGGACATATATTATTAAGAATAGGAGATTTTCTGGGACACACATTGGCTTTAATGCAGTACACCAGAATATTTACATCACGTAGGCTGGTTTTTATGGGAGTAGCCTCAGGGGAGATAGCTCAAGTTTTTTCACCCAGGTTATACCTAACAAACTTCCTGTTTAAATTCCAGCTGTAGTCAAAACAGCGAGAGCTGAAAATTGCAGTAAGTAGAAGGTATTACCCACTGGTCAAGGGGTGCTCGTGATTCAAGGGGTGCTTGTGATTCAAGGGGCACTCGTGATTCAGGTGGGCTCATTCATATTCCTATATTTATTTGATTTATTTATTTGATTGATGTTGGTGTTTTACGCCGTACTCAAGAATACTTCCCTTATACGATGGCAGCCAGCATTATGGGGGGAGGAAACCGGGCAGAGCCCGGGGGAAACCCATGACCATTCACAGGTTGCTGGCGGACCTTCCCAGGTACGGCCGGAGAGGAAACCAGCAAGAGCTGGGCTTGAACTCACAGCAACTGCACTGGTGAGAGACACAGGGTCATAGCTAATGCCCTCAACCACGAATGCCCCTAATATTCCTATAGGAGACATGAATTGCAATGTACCTCTGAAATTCCCAAACATGAAAATTGCTGAGTTTCTATCAGTGAAAAATCTCAGGTAAACCACACAAATTACATCACTGAAGTTCCCACCAGTGAAAAGATCTGGGTTCGCAGTAATAAAAAGAGTCAGGTTCCCACCCATGAAAACAACCGGGTTTCTACCAGCGAAGACCCAGGTTCCCACCCGAGAAAATAACTGGGTTCCCACCCGAGAAAATAACTGGGTTCCCACCCGAGAAAATAACTGGGTTCCCACCCGAGAAAATAACTGGGTTCCCACCTTTGAAAAATAGCTGAGTTCCTACCCATGAAAAGAGCCAGGTTCAAACCCGTGAAAACAGCTCGGTTCCCACAAGTGAAAAGGCAGACCCTCTAACAACTAGCCAATACAACTAAGGCAGTCATGCGATGTATTGTGTGTCAATTAAAGCACACATTACCTCAGTGCATGTATTTATGCGTAACAGGTTAAGGTAAAAATCTGTCCCTTGCATCTGTGCAATTTTGTATTCATGCACAGCACTGTAAGCAGCACTCAGAGAAACACATTCTTGAAAGCAGATTCAGGGTGCTATATTTTGATACAGTGAAAAAGTTTTTTATCATTCTTGACTGGAGGCTTCCAATCTCAGGTCAATCACACACGTCACATCACTGAAGTTTCGAATCTTTACATGACATGAGCAGACATGCAAATTACAGCCAAAGCAAACTCATGTAATACATGATGAAATTCTACATCATGGTCGATGAGAGACCTTTATCCATCTCATGTCGTAGTTCAAATTTCTGTCTCTCAAACGTAAAGCCTCGCCCATAACATTTACTCTCTGCACTCCACCCCACCACCCAACTGTTGTCAAAATTACAATATCTCTTGTAATACCTCAATCATGGATGCACTGTTTTTCGCACTTTTAGTAAGAAATCTCAGAGTTTGGGTCTTAATTTTGTCGTACTCAACAATTTTCCTGTGTTTATGCCAAATTCATTGTAGAGGCAACTATAATGATCGTAATAAAATTATATTTGACATGCAGTTCCTATTTACAGAAAAAATACATATACATAAATATGTTGAAATTGACTCACAGCCGACTACTAGTACTGGTACACATGCTGACTTCATCTCCGGCCGTACACGGGAAGGTCTGCCAGCAACCTGCGGATGGTCATGGGTTTCCCGCTGGTTCTGCCTGGTTTCCTCCCACCATAATGCTGGCCGCGGTCGTATAAGTGAAATATTCTTGAGTACGGCGCAAAACACCAATCAAACAAAATAAATCAACAGCCTACATGTACATGTATATTCATCGCCTTAACCACGAAACACAGGATTTTCTGGTCTTACTTTCAACATCCCATTCATTAATTTCCTGCCGGGCGGCTTCGGCAGATCTTGTTTGTCCGATGACCTTCCCGTGTGACGATGATCAAGCAGAGAGAGGCTGGGGCTGTTGGCCTTTACATCAGCTATATCGGAGACCAAGAGTCGCGTTATTTTAGCCATTGCCCCGGCTCAGTCATGGCTATATGATGACAAAGATTTACGTCCCGACACGAACTCCATCAAAGGGGCGATCAGGTAGTTAATCAGGTGTAAACGCTGCCTCTACGGCCTAATTTCACACCTCAAATGACACATAGACCATGCCTCTTCCAGCACGGCCTCTCGCAATTTACCACACTCCTCAAGAATTACCTCCCCAAATGATGGCTTAGACGTCACTGCAAATTTTCACTGTTTGACAAACTGCAGACAGATTCTCATTAGGAGCTGGGACAAAATGATTGGGAGAAAACAGGAAACAGTTCGTAGTGATCAACACTGGGAATCTTCTTGTCTTTGTCCGACCGAGTGACCAGAGATTTGACTGACCATTGATCCTTTACATGACTGTCCACGCACTGACATCTGAAGTTGTGTGGAAGACACGCGGAATCATTCCATGAATCACTCACCTTATATACTTAATGACAAATGACGACAAAGGGCACAGTGACCTAGCTTAAGTGACCAAAACAAACCTAGAAATAGGAGTAGGATTCGCTGCACTTTCCACAACTGCATGTCTTGCAACTGTCTACTGTAAATGCTCTAAAATTTCGTGCAAATAAATGCATTAATAGAGTTAAATAGATCTCAAAAAATACTGTATTTGGTGCTAAAATTGCTTGCATTTTTCAAGTCGTATATCTTCCTACATGTATCTTCAACACAAACCTTAAAACACCTTCCTACAATCAATAGAAGCATCTTAGTCTTGGAAGAAATTTTAGGTCAATTCTTACTTTCATAAAATAAATTTGTGTAGGTGCCTACCAGTAAATTCTTATCTATACACAATTAGTATATAAGCCAGATCAGCGTTTCAAGTAGTGATTCTGTGCATGAGTAACATGTGTCATTCAGGGCTTTTTTCAGCCAATTTCTTCACAGAAACTCAATTTGAACAAATGAGAAAAGTCAACATTTTTCATCACTAATGTATGTAAAGTGTATCTAAAGCTCATTTATTTTATCAAAATTCAATGCAAAATTTTCTGATATTTCTCGTCGTTATGACTACAATAAAGTGGCTAGAAAAATCCCTGACGTTACAGCGAAGAAATTTCAGTCAGGCGCACCCCAAACAGCTACCTGGCTTATTCAACTATGTGTTGTTATAATGTTTTTCGTCTGCGGAACAGGCTTTTAGCTGGGAAAATTTCATGGCTCCTACATGTAGCCTACATGTTATGTAAGTCACAGTCCCATGGCTCCTACATGTAGCCTACATGTTATGTAAGTCACAGTCCTATGGCTCCTACATGTAGCCTACATGTTATGTAAGTCACAGTCCCATGGCTCCTACACGTAGCCTACATGTTATGTAAGTCACTGTCCCATGGCTCCTACACGTAGCCTACATGTTATGTAAGTCACAGTCCCATGGCTCCTACACGTAGCCTACATGTTATGTAAGTCACAGTCCCATGGCTCCTACACGTAGCCTACATGTTATGTAAGTCACAGTCCCATGGCTCCTACACGTAGCCTACATGTTATGTAAGTCACAGTCCCATGGCTCCTACACGTAGCCTACATGTTATGAAGTCACAGTCCCATGGCTCCTACATGTAGCCTACATGTTATGTAAGTCACAGTGCTAAACGAGCTGAAACATTTCCTTGCATGCTCCCCTTTACAGTGAATAACACTGGACAAAAGTTCCAAAATTCTTCAAATGGCAACATGACAGCTACCTGGACAAAAAAAATAAAACTAAAATTTAAATCAGTGAATTGACACAGACACATGAACATGGATGCAACAAAAAGCTGGCATTATAAGCACGGATATTTCCATAACTTTACTGAGTCATCGAAACCATAATCCTGCTTTGTGGCAAGCTGTCCTCAAAGGAATTGAATTTATGTAACATTGTCTGGAAAAAAATTCTTTAACTGTGAAACGCTTCTTTGTGTATCGTTGCCTAATATGGCCAGAGCACATATACCACATGCATATTTTACGACAGATTTTAGGAAGCTGTGTTTTAGGAATATGACACCTCTCCAGGGAATGAGAGGGAGTTCAAGGCTGATTCTGGCTGCACTAAAAAGAGACCTAGAGATTCTGCTTGTGATCAATTAAAGATCTGGTGCCTTTCTGTTATTTCCAGGTACATGTAAATGTTTATTTGGAGAACCAGTAAATCTAGACCTATAACGTCTTGTATATAGAAATTAACATCACTACATTTCTCACCTAATTCTGGGTAAGCCATGGTGCTATAGGGTGCGTGTTGCTACTTTCCAAGCACTTACATGAACAGAAAAAATTAAGCCCTATCTGCGTTAAATACAGGCAAGAGATGTGTGACCATTTGCCAACTATCAACTCAACATTGCTACTTTTAATGCTGCAGTCTTTTTAATGGATTGTCTGTCTGAATCCTTACCCTGGCTAACTTATTACACCAGTTACTTATTTGTGGAAGTATCCACTGATACGCATTAGTGGATTAGCAATATATAGTGATATTCAGTAGCGGAAACAGCCAGTGATATTCATAAGTGGAAGTGTCCACTGATATTCAATCACAGAAGTATCCACTGATATTCAATCATGGAAGTATCCACTGCAACAATCACAACAGGTTTGTTTATCAGCGCCTGCAGGACTGCTCTGTTCTCACTGACACATGGATCCTGTGGAATCTCAACTTCTTCTTGGGCTGTTGGAAGCCCAGGCCAACTAAACAGCCTGTAATAGGACAGGCCTCTCAAAACAATGTGCTGAAATGATCTTTGAAGTGCCTTGGGAATTCTGGCAAAACAGTGAAGGAGTTTCCAGATGTGAGCACTGGGCGCTAGATAGACAGAAGGTGTCAGAAAGCCAATGGCAGACATCTAGTACTTTAGAAAACAAAGCCATAGCATTATCCATACCTGTTGCAGGCCTTACAAGCAGGCAAGGCTGAAATAAACATTGTCTTTTCAGCCGAGAAAATGTATCTTTACATGTTGCAACAATCAAGATTGAAATAAACATGATCTCTTCAGCAAAGTAAATTGTATCTCTCTATACGTTACAACATGGAAGACTGAAATAAACACAGTCTTTTCAGCTAAGTAAAGTGTATCTTAGCAAAAGTGTGTACGGTACACCATCATGATAACACAAACAGGCGCAGTAAATTTCATCTGTCAATTTAAACTACTCTGTATAATGGATGCCAAAGGATTTGCTCATATTTGTAATAAACCAAGGGCAAAGGGAAAATACATAACTTGATGCTTAAACATCTGTGCATACACCTATGTACATATAAGCCTCAAAATGCACAAACAATGTACATAGCTCAACTTAATTTGAATGTATTTACTAAAGGATTAAATAGGCAGTGTAACAAACAGTATAACCTTTCCAAGTAATTGCGCAGATTTCGACTTCACCACAAAGCCTTAGGTTAAAACATTCCGCACATGGAGCCATCTTGTAATCAGATCGTAATTACAGACAAGTGATGGTTTGATTCATGTGAGGTGTTTTGACATGACAAGGTGAAAATGAGGATAGCACATGGTAGGGCTGTCTACAGGCCATCTGGTAAGTGAATTCCACTGCAGAAGGGTTGGCCCAAAAATCAGGATTAAAAAACAAAAACAAGAAAAAATGGTTGGCATCTTGTCCATCCAAGTAATGGAACAGTGCACAGACTCTGAAGTGTTCAGTTATCAGTAATGTTGGATTACTGTAAATAAATGTATATATAAGCGTACACATGGAATCACACAAAATCTTTTACTTTAATAGGCACATGCATTTAAACCTTACATAGATCAAAGAGAAATGTCCACCAACAACCTTACTACACCCAAATAAATTTACCAGAGACATGCAATGTGAGACAGAGTTCCCAGTTGTTCTTGAAATTCTTGGAAATAAAGAATTGTGTTGAAAGGTTTCCAAGATTTCTAACAGTCATTGAAAAACAGTTTAATCTGGAGTATATGAAAGTCTTTCAAAACACTTGATTTTTCAATGGTAAACATCATACTGCAGTCCAAAGTAGACTGATAAGCTACTACATTACTTGCGAAATCCATTAATTTCCACGTGAAGCTTTGTACACAAGCTGAATGGTAAAACATTCACATAAGGTGTCAGCTCCTGTAAAGCCCTTAAAAACCGTTTTTCATCCATGGAAACCCAGCTAGAGGTCAAACATTCATATTTTTTTCAATCCCTTTATTTACAGACTGATATGAACACGCATTTCTTCCATCTGTGTACACTTCCACAATGCTAGCTAATACATTTTTTTTCTCACACTTCATTCATTAACTGATATGACCATACATTTCTTCTATCCGTGCACATTTTAAGCTAATGCATTTTCTTTCATTAGCTTTATTTATTGACTAATATAAACATGCATTTCTTCTATCTGTGCACACTTTCAAATAATACATTTTCTTTCAATAGCTTTATTTATTAACATAAACATGCACTTCTTTTATCGGTGCACATTTCCCAAATTCCAGCCTCCCTATATAAAGGCAGAATGCCCTGCAGACGTCAAGGTCTCCAAAGTACATAATAAGATTACAATTCCAAATCACTAAAACACAAGTTTGAGTGTAAAGACTACTGCTGGGAGTTTTAACACAGTTTTAATCTGCCTATCAGTGTTGTACAGGCCCGCCATTATCCCGACTTGATTATCAACACAATGGCACATGGGCCTTCCTGGCCACCTGAAGCTGTTTCATCATTTTCTCACCTATTACGGCATCTCGTTAGACATTATCTCCCTGGCTCATACTCCAAGAACATCAATTCTCCTGTCTGCATCTCGCGATTTACAACTCTCGTTTCCCTGGCCCTGACTCGCCTTAAATCAATGTCACCTTGAAATTGGATGTGGAGGAAAGTTGCGTAACAACCATGAGTCAAGGGTCATTTCCTTGCCGCTAACTCCAAACAATCCTAGCTTTCAGATGGAGCCATTTGTTTATTTATTCATTCATAACCAACTTCACTCCACGTCATTCACAACTTATTAACACTCTCTGCATTTTCACACCTCCAATCAGTTTAAAATTCCTTGGTCATTTACATGGTGATTTCACTGCCACAAGGTAGGTAACACTTCCCTGTTTGCCTACATGCACAATTAGGCACCCAGCAGGGCAATGATATCATGTGTGTTATTACCACAATACTGTAGTAGGCAGGGTGCTGTAAACAAAGTGTGTGTTTCGTATTCTGCCAGCCAATATTAAGTAAGTACCATACCACTGAACTCCAAGGTTACTCACCATATTCCTGGCCCAACAACCTGTCCTTATTCCCTGCTAAATATAACTGTTTCAAGTTTTTCACCTGTTTTTAAGTCAAATCTAATAATGTGTGATGTGCTATTCCCAAAACATTCAGCAGTGTGCAGAACATTCAGCAGTGGGCAGAACATTCAGCAGTTGGCAGGACATTCAGCAGTGGGCCGAGCATACAATAATACTCTGAGCATCCAATATATAAGCATAATGCAATGCCTTGAACCTAGAAGAATGGCCAGTACATACAATAATGCAATGTACACAAGACTGCAAAAGAACATGAAATGTAAAATGTAAAACAAGAGCCAGAACATCCAGGAATGCCAAGAAAATCTGCCAAAACCCAGAACATCCAACCATGGCCAGAACATCCAGCTACAGCCAGAACATCCAGCTACAGCCAGAACATCCAGCCATGGCCATAACATCCAGCCATGGCCAGAACATCCAACCATGGCCAGAACATCCAGCTACTGCCAGAACATCCAGCAATGCTCAGAACACCCAGCAATACCCACAACGATCAGGATTGCCTGTAGTATCTAACATTGCCCAGAACATGGCACACTGCCCAAACCATTCAGCCAGAACATATGCAATGTCCAGAACATTAAGCAATGTGTACCTTGCAGATCAGGCAATGCACAGACCACTCACCAATGTACAACCAACACTGTTAACAACTCTCAGCAATGTTGAGACCAGAATGTTCCAAACCAGTGGGTTGCAATCAGATCAATTATGATGCATCTGCTCTTGGTCGGCTGCACAATGCATGCATATTATCCATGTTCACATTAAGACGCTGGCAAGAAATCAACCACACTGTTACATTAGATGACAGCTTGATCACACAACGGTGGGTCAGCATGCCCCTGATACCTTGGGAGATGTACGTGCACTGCACATACTCAACACTGCCATCAAGTGCATTAATATGTGCAGTCTTTGTCTGCCTTCTTCCACATATTTAGCTAACTATGGTGGTAATTTTCAACTCTCATGATCCAGATTTCTTCGCTGCAGGAAAAGCAAACCATCTGCCTGTGTTAAAGCACTATTCAGCTCTTTGCATGTAGTGACACTCAATTCAGCCAATTTTAGTGCCTTTTACTAAAAGGTGAGCTCCGGCCGTCCGAGGAAAGGTCTGCTAGCCACCTGCAGATGGTTGTGGGTTTCCACCGGGCTCTGCCCAGTGTCCTCCCACCATCATGCTGGCCTCTGTTATATAATTAAAACACCCATCAAATGAAACAAATAAACAAAAGATGAAAATGATGGGATTCAAGATAATCTGGATTATTCTCCTTATTTACAATTGGTTAGCAAAATATACGTACCTCTTTCGCCAATCTGGAGGGTCCAGTAAAGCAGTAACATTTTACTATCACAGCCACTTCTGCAAGATGCGACGTGACAGAAGGTGACATCAAGATATCACCTAATGCTGACGTAGCATCTCAAACTAATGAAAACGTTCTCAAAACACTCACAATGAATTGTCATTTAAAGACTATCCACAAGTCACACTGGACAAATTGTACAGAAACTTATAATCTGCTGTTAGCCTCATTCTTCCAATTTTTTGGACACCTGGTCTACCCTGTTGCTGTGTGTGAAATTGCAACAGGTATACAAAGTCTCCTCAACTGGTTCCTCTAATCACAAACATATCCATATCTTTACTTCCCCCCCAACCAAAAAAAAAAACTGGGAGAGAAAATAATAATTTTCTTTCAGCTGTTCTAATACACATGCATGTCCCAATAATCAGAATGAATGAATGAGTGATTCTGGCTTAGCAGTTTGAGCAGATTTAAGAATTGCCATCTATAATTTCTGTACGGAGCAGGAAAGCTTTTTTTGGACAGAGAATGTGTAAATCAATGTTTACGATACATCTGAGGTTGCATATTCTGGGGAATGATCGAGGTATGCAAAACTGCAGTAGAAAGATCAAAATTTGAGATTAACAATCTCGGAAGAGGCACTATACTAAGGTTTCATGTCCTAATTACATGTAGAAATGAAGCTAGAGATAATTTATACTATGACTGTAAGGACTGCAATACAGCACTGAAATGACAAGAGACAATCTTGTAATGGACTGGAGTTCAGCCGGGGTAAACGTCAGGTCAGGATCCCGGCAGTGGGTAGTGAGGTGACCAAACCTGGTTAAATCCTAGCTCAGGATGGGACAGAACAGTGGCATAGCTTCCTGCTATCAGGCACACCCTCCGCTTCGCCCCCTCATCAACCCCCATGTAGTATTACAAAGACCACCCTATTTCTCTCTAAAAACCATCATCAAGGACAGATGGCGCAGTGAGCTGGCCCGTTTATCAAAACAGCCCCCAAGACATTTTCCAAGGGTTGTAAAATTGCAATTTTGGTTGATATGGATGGAGGTGATTTCTTAACAAGCTATTCGAGCCACCCAACAGAGGCAGTGGCCCAGGATGCTTGTTGGGCGATCAACACGATTAATAGAAAAACAGCGCGAGCAAGTCGGTCCCAGCATAGAAAAACTCCCAACCAAATCAGCCGGGATTTTGGAACACTTGAGAAAGCGAAAGAGCAGATGAGCAAACTGAAAAGATTGAACAAGGCCGAAATGGAAAAATTATTGTGTTAGTGAGATGAGAGGGAATTGTTAGGGTGAGGACAGTATGTGCACATAGCCACGTCTGGCTGGTTTCATTATATCTGACTACAGCCAGCGGCAACCCGTCATGTCTATTGGCAACGAGCTCTGATGGCGTCCCTACCTTGAAGAACACTCTAGTGGACATGACGCAAGCCTACCGGCCACTACACTGCCTTTCTCTTCAGATAGAATAATTAACAACACAACACACTATGTACTTGTGAGAGTTGATAATTACACAATTAACACAAAAATAAGAGCATAAAGCTGTTTTTTAGTTTCTGTGAGCACTTTGTGAAGTTCTTTGATCAACTTTGATCATCTTTTTTTAAACCAGAAGATCCTGTAGCTACATCTAGGCTGTGGGTGTTACCATGTATAAATGTTCATTAGAGAAAACTGG
The DNA here is from genome assembly GCA_016165875.1 of Acanthopleura granulata. Classification (NCBI taxonomy): domain Eukaryota; kingdom Metazoa; phylum Mollusca; class Polyplacophora; order Chitonida; family Chitonidae; genus Acanthopleura; species Acanthopleura granulata. The sequence continues at coordinate 27,515 of JABBOT010000016.1, read as the reverse complement.
CCTCCATGTTGAAACAGAGAACTTTCAGTTTTGCAAGAAACCATCAAGTCACACATATTCTCAATGGGAAACTCAAAGTTGTGAGTAATTTTTTTGTGCTTCTTTACCAACGGAACGATTTTTGATGCATGCACACTCATAAAACCATTATGCAGCAATCAAGCTCTGCAGCATTACAGCAGGAAACAGTTTGTTTTGACTGTGATTTTGGATCTCCTCTTACAACCGTTGAATATACCTTTGTACACCAAAGAAGAACACTGAAAACCAGTAACACTATGTTCCAAAAGAATTCAATGTCCAAAGTAAAATTGTGCCTCATGCATTTTCCTTTGCATATCTATCGTTCAATCAATAGCACTGATCAATAATAAAAATCAAGATTTGCTTGAGAAAGTTGGAGAAGTATTCACATGAAATCGCTGGCACTACCATTACGGGAATTTTACCAACCACATTATTATACAGCCGAGCATGTGGCGTTTCCAGGCCCAATGTATCAGGGTTTATTGTACAGATTATACTTCGTCACTGGTGGTTTTTCGGGAGGTGACAATCAAAGTTAGCATAATGGCTAAGAGTCAGGTGTGGAACATCAGTCCATGGAATTACACTATCTGAATGTTGTTTAGCGCCATACTTACGAATTTTTCCCTCGTACGAGCCAGTCGCTTTTATGGGTGGAGGACACCGACATGCAGCGAGTTTATGACAAATTTACCCAATTGTGACAAACACATATGCACATTATATTGGTGGGATGCTAGACTGCGCACACAATTGGCCCCAAAGCAGTGAAAGCGGCTCATTGCCAGCCTCGAACCCGCACCTCATGTGTCCACTTAGCAAGTGAAAGCCAAGCGCCTTTAACCATAACCATACTGTGTCTTCTTTATGGAAGGGCCATGCTGTCAAAAATGCTGCCACCACTGGAGCAAAGACACCAGACATGACACCTCACCCGGTCATACTATACTGACGCGAGGCGATCAGTTCTGTTTCCTTGCTCTGCCCTCTCAGTGCTGAGGACCATGCCAGGCAGCAGCAAGTATGACTTTTAAAGTCTTTGGTATGACTCGATTCAGGATTGATCCCTTGAGGTGGATGCTCTAACCACCATCAAGGTGGTCCTGACCTATTACAGTATCAGTGTATATCTGCATCTTGAATGACTGTATGATCAAATTATAAACTACAGAGTAGCTACATTGGTTATACATCTATCAACTATATCGTTATCATGTGGCTCATGTCATTTCCCAAGTATTCGTGGCAGCCACCAGTCTTCATCGCTATGTCTTGTCGAACTACTAAAAACTCACGAACACAAACAAACTTCCATGTAGCTGGCCTGGCAAATGTTATGACAGAAAAACAAAAGTGGCAGATAATATATTTTACAGAATAACTACAGGCAACCAGTGAAGTCATGGTGTATTGTTCTTGTTGGTAAAACCATGAAGGTTAAACACAGCAAAGTGATGCCTTTATGCCTCTAGTCTCCGCTGACAAAACCTTTCAAAAGCAGAACTTACACTGTCCATGCATATGTTCATTCCCTTTGTGTTCTGTTTTTTTTTTTTGACTCCTATCCTGAGTAACGCAGAAAAAACCCCCGGAACTTCTGTTGCAGATGCACTATACAAGAAAATGGCTGGGTGTTTCCGAGACATCAGAGTGAAAGTGGACGCAATTTCACAGGATCTATACATTCTCAAACACACACACACACACAAAAAGAAACTGTACCTTTAGGAAGAATATCATTGTTCATTCTTTTAACAGGGACATCAAAATGTTCCTGCTGCTGCGGTTGCGGACAATCCATGGGTAATTTATTGGCGGGCTCATCTATGTTTCTCATTACTGAACTAAGCAGATGCATGTACAGTTTACATACATCACCATTCTTCAAAGCATATCATTAGAGAGTCAAGAACAAATGAACACTATAATAAACCAGAGAGAGCATGCATTCAACATGCACACATGTGTATCTAAAAAAAGACCACGATATAATGTCTTACAAAGATGACTAGCCAACAGCAGTAAAATTATACCTTACTGCACAAGGAAACAATTTGAACAAAGAGAAATTTCAGCCCCTGATTATCGCATGGTGCACGGGGGTGGGGGTGGGGGGGATGGTGTTGCCTATTTTGCCATATTGTTAAGGCGCTCTTTAAAGCCATATTCAAGAATTTTTACCTTAATATACCATGGTGGCCAGTTTTATGGGTGGCTGTGACGAGTATTACTCATCATCCCGGGATATGGTTAACTGAACATGCATCTTGTATAACTTGAATCAAGTTAAAAGTACAAAGTATCCACACACGTATGAATATGATGCACTCTTTCCATACTGAGATTCCTCTATTATAAATTCATGTGCGTCAACTCAAGAATCCATACAACATCAAACGATTATAAACTGCAAAGATAATGCACAAGTTTTTGGAGACACTTATCTTGGTTTATGGCCAGCTGGAGGCCATGATCTCTACTCCATTCATAGACATAATTTCTCTCTCTCTCTCTCTTTCTTTTCTAAAATCAAACGATAATCTGGGTGAACTTAGTATGCAGAAATAGTAACGGAGGCCTAAAGCTTGTACAAGTATGGTGAACATATATTCCATTCTATGTGGGTGTCTCTATGGCATTTTTCTGTGAATCAGTCGGAGACTGTAAGCATACGAAGTAAGAAGCTTGTGCCAACGTCCATCATAGCCAACACTGAACAGCCACACAGCAACTGCTAACGAAGATTGACGAGGAGGAAATTAGTAAACAATTAAAACACCCAGAAGTAGACTACCGAGGTAGTAAAATGGACAGTATGGTGATTGTATAGATATATTCTTGTATTGGCTGCTCATTGCAGACACTTGATTGTACCTGAAATTTCTATATTCACAAAGCTTGACATTTTTTCAGTACTTTATTTCAGTGCAATCACTGGAAAGTAAAATACGCTCAAACCCAACCAAATCTCAACAGTGCAAATATCCATCATATTTACTAACTTATGAGTCACAGAATTGAAACAGACGATTTGTTTCATAGGGATAAATTAGCAATCTGAGATCATTTAGTTTAATTGTTGAAAAACTTTGACGCAGTTAATTACACAAAATAATATACATGTATTTGCAGAATATGGTCAGGTACAAAAACAGATAGACATGCAGCTGAATCAAAGTAAAAAAATCTGAAATGGCGCGCCTTCTGTACACGTATTCAACATTTTAAAATTTCTATAACAGCAAGCTAGTTTACAGTCAATGACGAGCATCACTGGATCAAATTATTAAAATTTAAAATGATCAGTTAAAACACATTCACTCTAAATTTATCACATCCATCATGATGGAAAACATGCTAAAACATGAAGTGTTCAGCCTCAATCTCTTAACACCCAGTATCCGATGTCCTATATACATGTAACTATACAGAGTAAGTATATAGGCATAAACATTATACAGTATGTTAGGCTCAGATGTACAAAAGCAGACAGGACATCCAGGCAATACAACCTCAGCTGTATGACAAACGATCAAGCCACTCTATCTGGTAATCTCTGAAGCCATCTACCTATGGACACGGTGGACTTTGCGGATAAGCCCCTATCCATGCCTTGCCGGCCCGTCTTGAGCCCACTGCCCTCTCTTGGCTGACCATTACACACTGAATAATCACATTATATACCACTCTTTGGCCCCTTCAATTATACAGACAGAATGCCTATGTTTAATAACAAGAGCTGAGGCTGGTCAGTAAGTCTGAGGGCATTCTCGGCAAATCACCGAGCAAAAAATCAATGGTGGTCGTCCACTGGTCTGAGTGGGATTGTATCATGCATACGACGGCAATAACAATGGCAAATGCAATGCGAGAGGAGATTGGCACAGATGCTGCCCACTCCTCCAGTAAAAGAGATATCACATCAGCGGTTCCTGATTGGGGAAGGTGGAGGTGAGGTGCTTACTTCACCCTGTGGTGTCACGCCTTGACCAATGGCTGATTTAAGCTAGCTGACCGGCTGGTCCAAGCTAAGGTCTGCCGATGACCTTGCATCAGTGGCCCTATAGTCTCAGCCTGCTGGCTTAGGTGTCAGCCATGACCACGACAACGAAACCTCAAAGCTTGCATTATATGCCGTGTGTATATGTCTTCCTTACAGGCTCCCAGCATGCTGTGGGGATGGTTATTCACTGCCATGAGACCATCGCCTCCAATACTCCTCTCATCAACTACGGATCTCCGTCTAGCTAGCGAGAGATAGCCGCCCCAAATCAAATGGGAAATCATAACCCTGTCAGACATGCACAGAATATCCCGAGCTGGCTGTGTTACCTCGAACATCCTTCGTACGAGGCTATGCAGCGCGTACACAGCTTTGTGTGTGTTTTGTGCGTTATTGGGACAACTTAAGTGATGGTCACTGATAATTCATCAACAGGTTGCTATAGTAACCATGGGGTGTTTGGCAAAAGGTGTAATATCAAAGGAATATCCCGTTTAGCCGAGGCGCGTGTGAGGTAGCGTCCAATCTACTTAAGCTTTCCTGCGAACTGAAGGTCAATCGCCCACAGCTCCCAGACAACTGGAAGGACTGCGGGAATCATTCGCAACACACACAGTCATATTTCAGGCTGCTCTAGGACAATATCAATTCAAGCTGACACTGATGGAAGAGCCATGTGACCAGCATGAAACAAGCCCCAAAACATCATGCCAATTGTAAACAACATGGAGCAGAGAACAATACTAGCCACTAAAGTGACAGGAATATGCAGTGCAGTGTAATGGCTCTATTATACATGTAGCCGCTGGTATACATATATTCATCTCTGCCATGATTTTGTTTGGTTTTTTTTGTGGAAATCGGTTCAAATTGTCCACACAGTGCTCTTTTTTTTCTATAATACCCACTAAAAAAATGCAAAGCACAAATTTGAAACAATGTAACAGCTCCGTTATACTTGCATATTCAGGACAGCCATGATCTTTGAAACCCTTTATGGTAATGAGCTAAACAGGTCCAAACAATCTTCTCCATAGGAACGTTATAATACACAGGCATTTATACAGTGTTTAATAGGCAAATGCCATTACAGTGTGAGATGTAATACATTGCATACACATATCAATGTACACTATAGGCAAATATGTACTAAATGTCATCAGCGATTAAATAGTAAAGAACCATGCAAATCATGATTCTAAAACTGGAAAATAAAATCCTTTTAAGTTGTATCATTTTAAGATTTCATCTTTTACGCCTTTAAGACACAATTTCATTTTTGTATTTTTCATAATTATAATACGGGTTTATAATTTGAAATGGACTTAGATTATTTGAGACATAAATACATTTCAGAAACAAGCCTCTAAAAACATGGCATGTGTGCAGCAATAAGTACGTGCGCACAAAGAAAAGGAGTCCCTGACTTCTTCGAGACTTATCACACCTCAAAGTACCCTATGTAACTCCTCAAACTACTCAGTAATTGGATATCCCCCAGTGAGTCTAAAATCTGGCCATGCAGTTCCTTATAATGTTAATCAGCCACATTAGCCCTGTACGCATTTATAGCAATTACATGTATTCTTAAATTCACAGAAAATTTCAATTTAAAATGAAAGGGCAATCTGTTTTGAGGTCCTAATAAACTAACTTAATTCTGCCAAACGACCAAGAAAGAGAAAGACAAGAGGCTCAGTAATACTGGCTGGTGTACTCAGTAGAAACTATTCAGTGCACAGCTCTCCCATCTAAAAAAAATGCAATGTGTGCATATTTCAAAGCTTTGAAATATCAAGCCCTTGTTTTTTTGCAATTTATTGCTAAAAAAAGGATCAGATGTGTTAATTCAGATCTGAGGTTGGCTCTGCTCTATCTGGAAGCCGACATTGATCGTGTTTGCTTCAGGCCAAACAGGTGTCAATAAACTCTGCTCCTGACCTGTTACAAACAAACAGGTTTACAAAACACAAATCCGTCAAAGATACACAGAATCACTATGTTGAAATAACATGTAGTTTTTTAGTAAACAATTCTACATATATGTTTGTTTGCAAAGCAAACAGAGAATGATTTGGCACGCATGGCAGATGTATGCAAAGAGTATGGTATACTCACAGACTGAATGGCTTTTTTCACACAGTTCTCTTAACGACATAGCATTTGCAATGATATAGTAAATGATCTAAAATTTTGCCTGAAAAACTGCATTTTAAGAGACAACTTAGTAACTTCCACAAAATTTTATTTCTGATGCTGACACTTACGCTCGCCCTGTAGATTATTGTCTCAGTTTACAAACAAGCCTCTAAACACCATTCTAACATCAAACAGAACTTTCATAATCAAAAACAAATTGTGCAACTTTATCCTGGGTGAAACTTTGGATCGTTTACCCTAGCTAGGATGGGACTGTTACTGAGCCTGGTAAAGTGGTGGGGGAGGGTTAGGGGGTGGGGTGAAGGGGTAGAGACTCCAAGTTCTACACCTGCCAGATTACATCACTGACGACTCATTACTGACATTGACTCATAAAGAAGCCTCCAAACAGAGCATACATCATGTCTCGCCCTGGCCCCAGGGGCGGGGGAGCAGGCAGTTAAGACCTGATCTGGGTCATGCTCCAGAATGGTTTTGCCAGTTAAATGACGTCATTACCTGCCTTTCCCTGGATTTCTTTCTCTCCAGATCTCTCTCTGGTGCATATCTGCTAGAGCAATGAGTAAAATAGGGAGTAAACAAACTGCAGGGTTCCTTTAACTCTTTACCTGCCATATATTCAATTGATAGAATTAACACATGGTGAAATTTACCTGGAGATTGTTTTACTCTCTTTCCCTCTCTTTCTAGCCCTTAAGATCTCCCTTTGGTACATCTCTGCTAGAGCAATGACTAAGTATGAAGTAAAAAAAAACACACAGTTCTTACAACTATCTTTACCTAGCTGTAATGTATTTAATGGACAGAATTAACACATGGTACAATTTACCTGGAGATTGTTTTACTCTCTTTCCCTCTCTTTCTAGCTCTTAAGATCTCCCTTTGGTACATCTCTGCTAGAGCAATGACCAAGTATGAAGTAAAAAAAATGCACAGTTCTTATAACTATCTTTACCTCGCTGTAATGTATTTAATGGACAGGGTTAACACATTGTGAAATTTAATTGGAGATTGTTTTACTCCCAGTCCCTTGATTTCTTTCCCTCCAGATCTCTCGCTGGTGCATCTCTGCTAGAGTAATGAGTTAAGTATGTAGTAAACAAATTGCAGGGTTGCTATAACTTACCAGCCATGTATTCAATGGACAGAATTAACACATGGTGAATTTACCTGGAGATTTTGACCTTTGACTTTGCAGGGGTGGGGTCACTCCTGGCCATGGATAAGGAATTTATACATTCACGGTGCTCTTTGGAAAGTCTGCCAGTAACATGCCAAAGGTTGATGGTTCACCTCAGGTAATCCTCCTGATGTCCATTACACATCAAACTGACAGATTTCATATAAGCAAAACAATTCTTGAGTTTGGTGTTAACCACCAATCAAATAAATGTATCTCCAACAGAATCTTGGCCTACAGGTTCATATAACTTGGCCATACATGTATGCTTTCATATGATTTGGCCACACATATATGCTTTCATATCATTTGGCCATATCCATATGCTTTCATTTCATCTGGCCATACACGTACGCTTTCATATCATTTGACTATATGTCTGCTTTCACATCATCTGGCCATACATATCTACTTTCATATCATTTGGCCATACATGTGTGCTTTCATATCATTTGGCCATACATGTGTGCTTTCATATCATTCAGCCATAAGGCATCAGTGACTACAAAAAATGCGTGCATGCACATATGAGGCACTAAAAGATGTTTTGGCAAAAGTACTGGCTGACAGCAGATGCCTAGGCCCTCAGAGCAGAAGTCTTTTTCTCAGGGTGAGAGTTAAGGGTGCATGATGACATGTAATGCTTCAATCTGAGCACATGACAAGCACAAAAACCACACAGTATGTGTGGTGACAATAAAAATGACATTACCAGTAATTTGCACGCTTACAAATGTTGCAGTACATAAAAATATTTAACCTCTGCTGCGTGTCAGTCAAGAGCAAAAATGTAGCAGCATGAGTTTTAATTTCTCATAATAACTATTCTGTACATGTAAGTGGTTAAATAACTTACAATTTTGCCTCCAAAAACTGCACTTTCAGAGACCCTAATAAATGCCATAAAATATTACGTGAACTTTTGGAGCTGAAACTTATCGTGTTCGTGTTCATTTCCAAACAAACTTCAAAACACATTTCTAAGACAAACCGATTTCTCAGAATCACTGAAAAGAGGCAAGTTTAATTTATCAGGGGGAAATTATTGAGTCATTTACCAGATGCTGCCTGTTCATATGTTTAATGTCTATTGTGACACCTTTGATTTTGTGATTTTTTAAATGTTTGATTTCTTTATTTAACACATCTGTGGCTAAAACTGGCCAATCCCCACATCACTTTTTACAAGAATAAAAGCAAGTTGGCAAGATGAAAATTGGCAAAGTATTTTCCCATCCTGATGAATAAACAATGGGCTCTCATTAAGTGAAGATGTTTCTAAAGTTAGAAATAACTACGTAACCGAGTGATAATTAACTTAATTCTGTTCACCCTGCCTTGATGACATCCACAGTTTGAAGCCAATTCAAAAACAGTCACAAATATTCCCCTTGTGATGTGAGCCACAACCTAATTTGATCTATCGTCAACCAGTCCAAGTGTTCTGCATAATTGTGTCGTTTTCTTCAGACTCCAGCTGTTCAAGAAACACTGAAGCATTTTGGCTGGGACAAGCACAAACAAGTACCTGTGATGAAAGAAAACACAGGTGTTGCCTAATTGGTTACCAAGGTAATCAATGTAATGAACAACTGAATGATTATGGCTTAACACCATATGGATAGTATTTCAGCTGTGTCATGGTGAGAGTAATCAAAGGTCTTTTTTTTATTGCAGTTATTCTTAGGATGATCTAAAGTTAAAATGTGGATTATCAAGAACTGTATTTCTTCTCAAGTATATAAACCATGAATACAGGGTTGGAACCATCAATCCACAGAGAACAGGCCACGGCACTCATCACACGCACGATATCATATGTGACTCTGGGAACATAAAACTTCTACATGGTCAGCGTCCCCTTTTAATTAATCATTGGTAATATACTGAGAGTAAATCAGCCATATCATCTCCTGACTGTATTTTAGTCCCTTTGCTCTTCCATATATTATTGCCCTCTCTCGCCACCTATTGTGCCCTGCTTCCCTCAAAGAGTCCCCATGGGAAAGTTTTCATCCGCACCTTGAATGCCTCAGAGATGATATACTATAAACTGACAATTTACAGACAGATATATACGTGTATGAATATGGAACATCAGCTATCACGCATATATCCATGGCGATCTGCAATGGTTTCCACTCAACCGACATAACACAATTAGTTACCACGGGAACCGAACGGCTACGCGAATTTTTCCCTGTAGCCGGATACGGCCGAATGTCTTTATGACATGACAGAGCTTATAGCGAAATCAGTCCGGGGATTTTATGCACACCACACGTTGGTCAAATTGCCAAGGGCAAAAATTGCAGCGCAGTAAAGTACTCAGGCTGTATCTATACATGCATCGATGCTGTCATCAATATGTTTATTAATCTGTAATACATGTTCTGACATCAATGAAACGGCCGCCTTTTCTAAAGCAGGCAAATTGCAACTGCATGTTTGCACCCTTAAAATGATGCTGCCCTTATCAATATCCAGTATAACCATTAAAATGATATGGCTCCTAGATGAAGTCATGACGTGATGCAATAACAACTGGATAACCAATAGGTAACCAACCAGGTATAACATTGCAATATATGCGTCTGAACTGAACACATGAGAAGGTCACAGGCTGTTTTCTCGCACATATACTGTACATGTAGGCCTTTTCTCAGGGATCCATCATACAACCATTCAGGTGATTATAATTTTGAAATAAAGTATTCAAAATTGCATACTTAACTTAAATGATCATCAAAGTATTACCTCAACATGATCTGCGTTTTTAAATGGACACGCCCCTTTTTATGTGTACATCTGCATGCTGTGAAAATTTGAAAACCCTGGGTGTTTGTGACCCTTAAGCTGGACATAAAGTACAGGTATAATCGAAAAGACTACAGCTTAGAGTGTTAAACCATAGTAGCAACAGTAATGTGATAACTGGCAAATAGTTACACTTAACTGGTGATAACTGGCAAATAATTACACTTAACTGGTGATAACTGGCAAATAGTTACACTTAACTGATGAAATCTGGTGTTTTGTCTACCACTATGACTTATGCAGAATTAGGAAATAAAAATTTCAATGATGTTAAATGCAATGTTCTCCACACTGGTCTAGAATTACCCCAAATACGGTGTTGTCATCAAATTCAATAGTCACACAATTAACATAAAACAAAAGCAATCCAAATTAACAATCAAATAAATATCAACATACATACCTATCTCAATCATGTAATGAATATTCTTTTGGCAAATTTAATGACGATCAAGGGAAAATTAAACAGCTATATTTTACCTTTATTTTTGTCTACAAGTGCTTTGCACGATTGTCCTCTATGCTGAGTTTGAATAAGTGAAAACTATTTGTTCCTCAATGATAAGAAACTAACTTATTGACAATTAGAACAAACTAATATGCTGTCCTAGGTTAGTTCTAATTAACAACATAAAGCCACTGAAATCAGATACATTTTCATTTTTATTTATACACTTCAAACATTGCAATTTTTCTGACAACCAATCCAGACTTACTCAGAAATTGAAGAGTCTTTCACAACGTCAGACTCATATTGGCCTTCATTTGCTTTCCAGAATGAAATAAAAAATATGGTCTATAGTTATATTGGGCTCCATCATCAAAGCACTCAGCAATGGCATAAAGTGTGGGCAGGCAGAATAGTTTAATGTACACATCATGCCTGATATTTGTATACCTCTCCTAGACCTTGAAAACTGACAACTGAAAGAACCATTTCCAAAACAACCTAAAACACCAGTTTCAAAGGAATATGTACACGTGAGAAATTAAACAGTAGGCTTAATGGAAAATGATAACATGTAAGAGAGAAGCATATAGTCAACAGTTCTCAAAGACGCAGGGAAGACAGTTGATTTCCTAGGCTGTAGCAATACAATTCAAAGGCATCAAAATTCAATCCATTAGTGGATGGAGAGTTTTCAGGGTGAATACATATGGGTGCATTGTATCTCGGTTGATCTTTGATAACAACTGCTCATAAAAGCTTCATTTTGATGTGGTGAAATTGATATATGAAGTGTAGCACTCGTAGCACTTGAAATGAAACTCAAGTTTTTCCGATATGAAATTTGATCATCAAACTTCACAAAAAAATATTTAAATCACCCCATAAAGCAGATGAATCAATCTGTTCACGGCTGCAAAGGGGAGGGACACATGACTGAAGCTGACCACACCTTGCCTAAATTTAACTACTCAGGTGACCGTGCATGGTAATAACATGGGTATGCACAGACTGCTAAGAGATCAGTATGGTCACTCATTTATCTTCAGCTGACCAATGGTCATCCTCCCAGTCTCATTTTATTCTTCATGCATGGTGACAGTCTCAGGGGTCCATCTGACCGTCTCACAAAGACTGGAGTAATCTCACCTCTGCCCCAATGCTGACCAATGGACAGTGTGTCTGTATTAAACATATTTCCTAAACTGAATTTCGAGTTAATGACTGGAGGCCACCTGCCAACACTGGGACAGTGAGGCTGACCTTGTGGGCTCCCCCTGGTGGTGACCTTTCTTGTCAGATGACGGAGGCGGTCATGATGTTAATATGAATCAGGGCTACAATCGACGTATCTCATTCTGCGATTTGCACAACGTCTCGTCCCACGGCGATCCTGTGACTGGCATTTCATCGACACAATCTTTTCACCCTCGGCCTGCGAGAAGTGTGATCATTTAGCATCGGCGAAAGACACCCTTCTGTTTTTACTGAATGGGGATTCTCTTGGACAGACTGCTTTCAATCAGACGGCCACACGGCCGGCCGTCTGTCAAGTCAGTCAGAAGACGACCGCGCCAAATCCACCCGTCACTGATTATATATGTGCGTGGACTGCCCAGAGGCTTCCACTGATGCTTAAGCGCATATTGACCCTACTGTGAGAGAGTCAGCGTTGAGTTGTGTTAGTGTGGGGCTTAGGTGTTGATCTTCTATTTTACTGGCATGGTTTCCATGAAAAGAAATGCAAACACAGCTCTGATAACACAGCTTAATGCGAGCCAAGTACAAACTGCCACAGAACAAGGCATTAGCTCTCGGAAGACTGGTCGGAGTATTAAAGGCCAAATTAGGGTTATCTCACACTGAGCGGGCAGATTCCACAAAATGCTAGGGTTAGGGTATAAGCATGCGGAATTCCTTGCTTGGACGGCTTAACACCGCAGCTATGTTATGGGTGGGCAGAATTGTCAAACAAGCAGCTGCTGTATCGTGTTGTGATAGAATTAAGGGAGACAAACACCACAATGTGAGTCATTGTGCAGAATTAACACTTTTTATTTATGTATTCATTTATTTATCTGATTCTTGATCAAAGTCATACTCAAGAAATTTTCACTTATATGATGACAATCAGATTTATGGGTGAAGAACACCCCTTGACATAAACCACCGACACTTGGCAAGTAGCTAACAATCTTTCTCACATGTGATTTATTTATCTTTTATTGATTTTCTTAATTGATAACTCAAGAATATTTCACTCACTCAACAATGCGGTGGGAGGAAAGTGAGCAGAGCCTGTCAGAATCCCACAACTGGTCCACCTGCATCCCCATGAACTACTGGAGAGGCCGAAGCCAGCCAGAGTTGTCCCACATGTGACGTACAGTTGTGCAAACCACACTGATGAAAGACAATGCAAGTGTTCTTCACCGAACCACAGATGTTCCGCACAACCGTCCACTAGAGAATAACATGCATATAAGTATTGAGAACAAGGAAATCTGGTCAGTTCTATCACAATACAGCCATTATGTAAACTTGGAGACTTAACCCCATGGTCTCATTACCATATCAACGAAGGTCTGACCACCATTGATTTACTCTAGGTTACACAACTAGGCAATTAGACTGTCTGTATAGCTCTGAGAGCTTTACACTGGCTGGCACTGGTGGACAATGGTGGACTATGATGATGGGAACTGGAAGGAAGATATACATGCCTGGCCCAGTTCAACCAGTGATCTTATTTGTCCTGGCAAAGAAAAAAAATATCGCGGAGAAAATTGTGCTCAAATATGGAGCAGGAGAGATTCTCAGTGAAGTGGGTGGACAGAAGGGCTTTCTGGAATCCATGATGTCAGATATCATTGTCGCCGGAATTGAGCATATTCTGAGAAACTGTGTACCAAGGGAGTTCCCTTTACAAACAACCAAAGGCAGACAGATGGCTTCCTAGACTGAAGATTCCCTCTGTCTTATGCAGGGCTTGATCTCCATATAAAAACAGAATTCCAAATCCACGATTACAAGATTAGGCACATTATTGGTCTGTTTGCTCGATACCAGGAGAAGTGGGTCTGCATCGATGTCAGCACTCAGGATCATTCTCAGCAAAACTCTGTGTTTTTTTCGCATCGAGAAAACGATGAATATTTAACAGCGAGATTGTTCAGACGCGCCGCAATTGTCAGATTTAACACTGAATTTCACCATGGCCCACATGCAACAATTTCTAAATTTATGCACTCGTGGTCGTGCAAAGATGCTTTAGTTGCAAAATAATATCTGAAAAATTAACATCAAAGTGGCAGCGAGATTCATATATATGTGGCAAAAATTAATAGCTAATTGCTCTATTCATATCCGTGACAATGCTTCAAGAGATAAATACCTCTGCTAATTTATTACATAGGCTAAATTTACCTGGCATCTACACATTTGTAGTGAATATTATACAAGAAATTAAGAGCTCTTAATTGTTTTCATCAATATTTCCAACTTTCTAAGATAAAAACTCCCAAAAAAAAAATCCCAATTTAATGGAGGGTAATCTTAATCGGCATTGGACTGAATGATTGAATGAATGAATGATTCCATGTGTATATATGCCATCTTAATACCATAATAAGGCAAGCCTTAATGAAGAAATATAATAATAACTTATCAATATCCACTGACTGTCAGCTTCGATTTTCTACAGGCTTTTCATTTTATTTTCAACCACAAAACACAGAACATAATTTACACCAGAGAAGCCATGTATTATGTACATGAAAGCTTGAGGCATTCTGGCCGATATTTCTTTTTTGGGGTTTCCATCTCTTCATGTTTGCGATTTACAGGCATTTCCTCCACTATGTTCCACTCTGAAAAGGAATTAAGCCATTTTGAAGATTTCTAGTTGCCTAATAACCCTCAGTGGTGCTTCATTGTACTGGAAATTTCCTAACCCATAATGGACTAGCACTTGGTCCAATACTACCTGAAAGCCTGTTGATTTCATTCATTAGGGTCTTTTGTGGTCATATTTTGGCATACTTCATAAATTGTTATCTGTCATAGAAAAGTGCATTTGACACATTAGCTATCAACACCTTGGCCCATCTCCTCCAAATATTTGTGTTACAAAAGGCAACAAATCAAGCAGAAGGGGTGTTTTCAGGTCCTGTCAGCATCCTTCAATGACTGTATCAATGGCCCAGCCTCTGTACAGCTCCTGGGGGGAGAGCGCTGAAGTATTTATGAGAGTTTGGAGATGAAGTGGAGATAGGCTGGGCCTGAACCACGACCAACACCGTGCTAACCTTTACTTAGCTCCCCCACTCCCACCCCACCAGACTGATCAGAGGGTAGGTGTCAATAGCTGGACATTAAATCAGAAAGGTTTCTTCCAGGACACCCTCCCCCCTTTCCTCCTTTCTCCTAATGTCCCACCCAACAGCCTCCATCAGGTTTGCTCTGGGAGCAGAGTCCACCAGAGTATTAAAGCTATCAACAACATTGTGGTCAGCAAATAATTTATGACTTTCTACTGTGATCTCCTGTCCTGATTCAAGCATTTGAAATAATTTATAAATCACTTAGCTCAGATTTATGGCCATTTTCTCTTGTAAGTACTCTCCATTGGTGGCTGCTTTTGAAATTGGTCTGAAATTGAGAGGAGAATGGAAGGACACAAGAAGCTGTGGGGAGAGGGAAGCAGAACAATGGGACGAACGGGGCAGGGACATCAAGGTTGGATATCAGGGGAGAACTTCGAAGCTCTGTTCCATTAAGCACAACTGTAATTGATGGACTATGGGAGAGATGTAAGTGTAGTCCATATGGATACTCAATTAGTCCATCGTAAAGTCAATCTGCAAAGGCAGAAGTACGCAGCAAGACTAGGTAAACCGGAAGTCGCAGCATCAAACATGTACATGTAGGTATGACAAAAAATGCTCAGGCCACACCAATTTTGTTTTGTGGTTCATGGGTGAGGCGACACACAACAAAAAAATCCCAGCACGGAATAAATATTAAACTGAATATTCACCATTTCATTTTGTCCAATCCTTATGTTTTATGGGTTTTTTTCCAAGGTTTTCAAGGCTTTTAAATCAAATAAACCTGTCTTCATTGGGCCAAACTTCTGACACAGTCCACACTTAACACAAATGAGATGAGTTACAATGGCAAGTTTCAAGTTTATTTTCATATCTCCTCCCTTCTCATATCAGCTCTCCTCACAAATCTAATGTTAGACAATTGTTAACAGCATTACATTTTAGCAATTGATATAGTGATATAAGTGAGTTGCAACATTTACAAACCTCCAAGAGCCCATTACCTATATTTAGGCAAAAACTTACCAAAATTAGCCCCTTGTAAAATCTTGTAGATTTGCTCTGAGATAAACATTAAAAAGGTATCAGTCCTTCAAACCTACATGTAGATTAGACCCTGTCTTTTAATACATAAGGTTGCCATGAACAGCTGAAAATCCGGAGCCAATTGCAGTTATTGTCATGAAATTTTATATGACACACTTTTTTCGTTCATATATAATATACCTAGCAAAATTTCAACCAAAATACTGTTCAAGAAAAGCTAATGTAGGAATTACAAAAGTACAGTAACCAGCACATATGTTATACAACATTAGGTACTTCTAAGATGTATTTATATGATTGGTTTACATTTATGCCGTACTAAAGAATTTAGAGTTTCACATATGACAGTGGCCAGCATTATGGTGGGAATCAAGAAACTGGGACATACTTCTGAAGGCTAGCATTAAGGAACCAATAATTTGTGAGCTGAATTAACAGGCAGGTATGCAAGTCCATGCAAAATTAACAAATCCTGTGGAGGCAATGAGAAATATGGTTGGCTTATCTTTTCCAGGGACGCCAAACATTTTGCTGTGAGGCGAAGCTGAATGGCTAAGGGGAGTTTATCAATAATACAGGTTTTGCTTCTGAGGTGGGGAAGGTTTTGCTGACGGTGGATGGGGGAAGGGTGAGGGGATAGAAGGCTTGATGAAGGACTCTGGGTGATGAGGACCAGGGCAGGAACACATTAATCACAAGCACCCCTTAGCACATACTGAAGGCTACAGCCCCTTCTCACACTTCACTCTGAGGCTTAGTCTGTATCAGCCTGGAACTATCTCTGATGTATACACCACATTAAACAGGCTAATCCAGTATGTTACTAACAGCTCATGTTTGGTCTCTATTCCCTGTCCCCCCTCCCTCTCCAGTCCTGCTTCCAGAATTTACTCTTGCTAAAGATATGCCCCTCACTTTAACCGGAGGTTTTCCTCCCAGTAATTGCGGTCAAGTCTGGCACATGTATAGAGATGTACCTCTCTGGATTTTGAACAAATTCAGCCCTGAACATTTGTGCTTTCATTCTGGTATCCTTTTCATCAGATTCAATGCATACTGAGGCAGGCAATACCATACGACCCCGCAGTATCACAGCCAATGCCATTGAACTAAGTGATAGTAATACACTGAGATATGCCACAAGACTGGGTGATTAAACAATACTGTACCACCACTAGGGAACAAGGGTGAGCATACTGAGAAAGGGTGGGAGGACGGGGTGGGGGTGGGGTGTCAAGATCATTCCAGACTGTATGTATATACGCATGTTTTTGAGGGACAGTTCAGAAAACGGTCCGTCCTAAAGTGGAATATTTATGAGTTTCAACAATGTGACAATGAGGAGTCCTTAGAATGTATATACACTGTGTCGTCTTGTGGCAGGGTGAGTCCATGCCACTGGAGCATCATGTGGAAGACACGAGACAAGACACCCCATCCAGTCACATGATACTGACATCGAGCCTACCAGTCCTGTTTCCTTGCTCTAAACTCTCAGTACTGAGCACCAAGTGAGGCAGCAAACAAGTACCATTTTTGAAGTCTTTGGTATGACCTCAGTCAGTCCTGAGACTGATGCCGGTTCTCCTGGCCATGAGGCTGACCCCCTAACAACCAAGCCACTGGACTGGTTCATTCCTGACGGGAACGATTGCCTATTACCTGTGACCCTAAGAGAAATAATCCCATTCCTTACAACCACACAATGCCCTACCAACACTCACTGTGGTCACCTCAAGCAACATTCGATCGCCTAGAACATTCCTTGCCTCATTACATCATCACTGAAGGCTGTCGAGCATGGCTGCTTCTCTTAGAATAAGTCAGTCCTCATGTCTGCACTTTCTTCATTCTTTCGTGGTTCTTTGGCAGTTTATGTTGAATGTTGCTCGTGGAAAT
The DNA here is from genome assembly GCA_016165875.1 of Acanthopleura granulata. Lineage (NCBI taxonomy): Eukaryota > Metazoa > Mollusca > Polyplacophora > Chitonida > Chitonidae > Acanthopleura > Acanthopleura granulata. The sequence goes on along the minus strand of JABBOT010000016.1, from coordinate 9,606 downwards.
TGGTTTTGCTGTTAATCTGACCCAGAGTGTGAATTATTGTTGACGCCGCTGGTACAAGGATGTGTGCTTTGACGCCTAGATAGCAGATAATCATGGATTTATGCCTATTGTCTGTACTTAGTACGGTGTAGTGTATTTTGCAGGAGTTTGTATGTGGACAGCCCAAAGGGCTGTACTGAGTTGTGCAGTCCTCAGAAAATATGATACTTTATTATCAGAATCAATATGCCCTGCCTCCAGACAGGCAGTATCAAAGAGGTTTTCCTTATCCTGAGAGGAAATGTTACATATACAATGTGTGATATATCTCACTGCGTAAAGAAGAAAGGAAAATAAAAGAAAACCAAATGCACTGTAATTCGTAGAAGTGAAAAGATATTTTTGGCAGGTTGAAAGGAAAAAAAAACAGAAAAAGAAACCAAGCACACATCCTCAATAACTGGGACTCTCCACAGGATTTCATATGATTTTGGAACATTGTTAAACGAAGAACTCATGTTAAAAGACAGGAATCCATTTGTTGAAACAACATTCGTGTACCAGCCATCAACCAAAATGGGCATTCCGAGTCAAACATCGCAAGACCAGTTTCACAAACTTCAAATAACACAAACCACCGAAAGACTAAGAAAGCATATAAAATTTTTAAAAAATTAGGCCGGTTTCAGGCAAAACAGTCAACAGTCTTCAATGATGATGAAAAGATGCATCCAATGCTCTAAGCAGATGAATAAAATCAGTATCCAAATTGTGTACCAAAGCAGAATCCATGGTGTCGATAACCAAATATGTAACACAGTTGCGCTTTGACTGAAGCTCATGTTAAAATGCAAAATGTCCAAAATTTGGCAGATCAAAAGAAAGAGACTTGACTTATAGAGCTGCTTGGTTGGAGCTAAGAAGAAAAATTATGTAGTAAATAAAATATCCAAGCTGGAATATCAGAAAACCATTGCCTACAGAGACAGACACAGCAACTATATTCTTTCCATATTAACAGGTTTATGGACATGCATCTGATACACAAATTTAACATACATAAAGTCTACTCTACCTCAACTCAAATATTGAATATGCATATATTAAGTACCAAAGATTTTCTGTCTAGGTGATGCTTCTTGGAGTCTCAAGCAGACCTGCTGCCATAGTTAATTAGGGTCAGGACACTGGGCAGGTGTGGGGGCCAGAAGAACTGAGCCTTGGTGAGTAACTGTATGTGGCAAGCCTCCTGGGGACTGGGGAGTTTCACGCTAACACCACTAAGCCATTACTTCGGATTACCAAGCCTTCATCAATGTTTCTATTTAAACATCCTGTTCCCTGGTAAATCTCTATGTGACTTTTAGTTCGGGCTATTATAGCATGGTGTACTGGTCAACAACAGCCAGCCAGCCTGTTCCACTGGTGTATACATAAGGTCAAGTGCATATTCTGGTCAGTGGAAAACAGGCAAAGGGATATGAGAGGCGAAACATGTAGGAATCTAAGAGGGGAGTCTAATCTTAAATTGGGCATTCCAGGTCAATGTTCACTGTATACAGAGTGGCAAGGCTATTTCCAGAACAACCTCAAGCATCAGTCCATCATGTCAAAGAAATAATATGTAACTGCAAAATATATACATAGGTGACTGAACATTTCGTCCATGGCTAAGCTGTGCACTTTGACTTATTCTTGGGCTTCTATTTATCTTTCTATTTTGGCACTTTGGTGATAGACTTGCTTTGCCACAATATACATGTTCATCCAAATAAAAAGACTTGTCCTCAAATAAATAAAAAACGTAAGCATTCTTACATATACTGGTACGTATATATTTCAGACCATTTACAGCGACAGTAAATAAAGCTGGTGACATGTAAGAGAGAAGCAGTCATCAGTTTTCAATGGTGCATGGAAGACAGTCCAAATTCCAGGCAAGAAATCCAATTTAAATTTTTGAAATCAAACTCACAGCCTGTGAATAACTTCATGTTGACTGAGTACAAATACAGGTATCTCAAGTTACGACTTGACTGCAACTGTTTAGGGAAGCATGATGTTGGTGTGATTAAGGGGTGTTCATGTCAGACAGTCATTTCAGAGAATTTTTTTTGCCGAGGATGAGAAACACGGGTTAGCTTTGGAGCCTCAGCTCTGGCAGAATATGGAAACATTTTTCTTAAATATATCATGATTTCTTATCACAAGTTCTCTCCAGTCAGTTGTACTTTGCCAACAGTCGAAAGGAAGTGCCAGACTCGAGTTATTTTGGTTACTTAATGTGATAATAAATGCCCCAGGAGTGCTCTCTCAAGACTTGGCACCATTTCAGATCACACAAATGAACAAAAAAACCACTCCCAAAGTTTCAGGACAATGTACCCTTAAACACATTAATTCTTAAGCATTGGATCAAAATGACCTTGAAATCAATGAGTATGACCTTGAAATTGGAAATACAAACATTCCATTCAATAGCAAAGAAGATCATCTACATACCATTACCACATTTTAAGGTGCAGCCAACTTAGCCTCTGGCAATTTTCAGTGTTGACATAATGGGTATAAGAAGATAAAATATAAAGCTATATTTAAACTCAAACACTGACACTGTCTCTGTGTCTATTAAACCGTATGTTTTTGTAAATTATAAAACACACACTGTCAAAACAGTATGTCTAATTCTGGCAGATACTGTATGATCTGGTAGCTGAGTATGGCATGATAGCTATACACTGGCAAATATTCAAACATTCAACCCCTATTTCTTTTTCTACTAAGAACAGTGGTAATGTATTCCACCAATCATCCCACGCAAAAGTTAAACACAAATCATTCTTAACGAATTCTTCCTTTGGCGAGATGTGTCCCTCTCAGAAACACCAACAGTGTCAGTGGGCTGAGAATTTTTGTTTTATTTTTTAAATTTTGTATCTATAATGCTGACTAAAGTCGCAGGACTTGAAAATTGATCAGCACTTGCATAACAACCACCAGTTGAGTTGCGTCGCTATCGTGCGTGCACAAGTCCTTGGGACGCGACATAATGGTTTATTGTCACAAATCCAGCATACTATGACCAAGTGTTTAGTCAAATACATTACTTCTGATGGGAATGGTCAATTGTTGACTGGGGCCTCCATGGCTCAGTCGGTTAGCGCGCTATCACAGCACAATGCCTCGAAGCCTCCCACCAATGCGGTCGCTGTGAGTTCAAGACCAGCTCATGCTGGTCTCCTCTCCGGCCGTACGTGGGAAGGTCTGCCGGCAACCTGCGAATGGTCGTGGGTTTCCCACAGACTCTGCATGGTTTCCACCCACCATAATGCTGGCTGCCGTCGTATAAGCCAAATATTCTTGAGTACGGCGTAAAACACCAATCAAATAAATAAATACATAAATCAATCTTTAAGTTGTACAGTCATTGTCCGATACGTGGCTTTTAAGAATGGAACAAGAGAAACACTCCAACCCTCGAGTAGTCAAGAACAGTTCATTTACCTTTGGTCATAATATATATATCATAATAAATATAGAACTCAATTCAATTCTATAGGAGAGTTTCCAGTTCAAACTCTTATATCGCTAAAGGTAAGAGAAAAGTCAAAAATGCTAGGGAACTATTTCTGATTATATTTGCTATCACATGGGTGTCTAAAAAAGTGTCACAAAAAGTTATTTATACTAAATGAATTATGGTGAAAATTGAGGAGCTGAAGGTTTGTGAACTTAAGAAAATACTGAAGAAAAGAAACGTCCTGTGTACCTGCTCCGCACAGTGACGTGGGTCATCAGTAAAGTAAGGTCAACAAACGCTGCCTAACATCTAGACAAGTCACATGATACAGCAGGACTACGGCAAGAGAGTTCGAACTTGAAACTCCTCAATTCATCTCTGTATAATGCTGCCGTTTTTGTTTGCCAGAAGAATGCCGATCAGATGTGAGCACAGGTTTAGCTAGGGAGGTGTCATCAGGTGTATCCGAGGCACCTGAGTCTGAAAGAATTAACATGGGAGAGACAGGGGAAATGAGACACTGTGATTTCAAACTCTGTTTAAATCTATGCATGTGAGTCAACATGCAATAAAGGTTTGTATCATGGCTTGATCTTAGCGTCCTCAGTCTGCAACCTATCAGGGGTTCTCCCCAACACTGGGTAGCGGGCGGGGGAAGGGGGGGTCGTTCTCATCAGATTACATAAGCACTGAAGTCTGGAAGAGCTTAAGGCAATTTGAGTGTACCTTAAAACACTGAAACCATGCAAGCACCATTTTCCTTGTCACTGAACGAAATGTCTATATTTAATTCTAATCTCGCTCATCAGTTTCAAGGTCACTGTCATCATATTCAAGGTCAAGGCCCCCAGAATCAGAATAAATTTGTGAAACTATAGATACTGTTTAGGTTTTCTTTGTGCTTAGCATTTGATTCACCATTTCATGTCACAATGTAAATTTTAGGTGTACCGATATATGAATACTTCATTTCACTTGTTATTTTTCTGTTTTCGGCTATTTTCATAAGACATTGTACCATGAAAATGGTACACTAGTGATAGCAAGAACCCAACATTTATCATATGAAGTACCAAATGTTGACATAAATTTATGTGATATGTATACATTCAGGTTTTTCACCATTGTTGTGTTTCAAACAGGCTGACAAGAAGGTTATAAAGGATCCATTTATTATTTGTTTATTTGATTGGTGTTTAATGGCATACTCAAGAATATTTCACTTACATGACAGCTCCCAGCATAGTGATAGAAGCTAGCCAGGAGGTATCATGCTCAGTAATTTTACAATCGTGGGCATTACTTTATTCATGAATGCTCCCAGACCTATAACTCTGTCAGGGCTGGAATTATTTTGGCAGAAGGAAGCCGAAACTATATCCGCTGAGAATAAGAGCTAAATCAAGCTACACAAACACATAATTGCTTCACACTGCAGAGGAAAAGTCATTAGTTTAATTTGTAGATCTTGAAACTTTGTGGAATGTATGAAACGCCGGGTGAGAACATTTTGCATTTATTTATTTATTTGATAGGTGTTCTACGTCGTACTCAAGAATATTTCACATACATGACAGCTCCCAGCATAGTGATAGAAGCTAGCCAGGAGGTGGGAGGAAACTGGGCAAAGCTCGGGGAAACCCCAGGACCATCCGCAGGTCGCGGGCAGACCTTCCCACGTACAGCCAGAGGGGAAGCCAGCATGAGCTGAATACAGGATTGAGTCATCTGATAAAATCATGCAGTACACAAAGTATAGGAATCATAACGTCACTGGTCCAATGTCTTTCATCGTGATGTATACTAGCCCTTGATGAGGGTCCACTGACCGATGGTCAAAACCAAGTAGGCACCAGGTAAAATATGTGGAGGTAGACAACAAACAACTCTATGAATCACAGCTGCTAGAAGATCCCAGGTAGTTGATTCCCATATTTTATCCTAGTATGCCGTCACACTTTTGCATCTGTTGATTTGTCAAGCGCAATTCTGGAGATATTTCCAAATCTACATATGTACTGATCCAGGTAGCTTGATATACAATTAATAACAGATTATCTCAATACTATAAACTAGATTTAATTAAGATGGATTTAACCCTGGAAGGCCTTCTCTCACTTCCCCAAGGTAAGAATCCGAGCAAGCAGAGGGTAAATTGAGAGCTAAAGTTCAAAAGGAACATCTGTGCAGGCTACTGACGGGTAATTAGGTCATCAAAGTTGATGGGAAAACTTGATCACAAGATCTATCGATATCTAGTGCCTTTCTGTCTCTTCTTTCAACATTTTTGCAAATATGCACAGAATACGGAAACTGTCAAACAAAAAAACACAGCATGGACCTGCCTTCCACAGAGAAGCCTCAGTGTTGAATATACATGAAGCCAGCTAGGTGGCTTTGGGGGGGGGGGGAGGTGGCTGGTGTGACAAGAGAGTTAGGAATAGGGGCATGGGTCAAAATATGCCCTGCTAGAATACACGTGTACACATGGACAGAATGTCATGGCCTTCCCAAAGCTCACCCCTCAGACAGAGTGACTTGGGGAAGAAATGGCAATATCCAGAGTGATAGTTCCAATATTCCCATTTCGTACGAACACATGCAAATTTGGAAGGAAGGAATGGCAAAGATTTATGCATGGAAGTGATGGAGGGTTCCTGCTTGTCTTGCTAGAGAGATCAGGGTTATAAGGTTTGGAAACAGGAAAAGAAGACACACAATCCAGTCAGGATTTCAATCAGTTTACAACAGGGGTTTGACAACTTGGCAATTCTGAATTTCAATTCAGGTTTTTCCTAGGCCCAAAATTCACATTTTGAACAACAACACTTGGAATAAATGTGCACTATTCGTAACAGTCACACAAGTTTAGGGCATTGATCTTCAGATGGCCTTATAGGATGAACTTTCACACACACAGATGTTTTTTGTATTTGGGAGAGGGCACAGGGGTCATACGGTTTGCTGTTTAACCAATATGCATATAACCATCGGGTTTATTCGATTAGTCCGCCTAACATACAACTATCTATAATATTAATTTTTGGCCTTCAGCCGTACCGATGTCTTTTCCCAGAATTAAAGAAATAATGGTATTTTAAAATGCTAGAAAATAAATTCCTTCAAGAGAATTTCAGTACATGAACGTGTCCAGTGACAGAGGCTGTTTTTTGGCACTATTTATAGATCAGCCTACAGATTGTGTGTGTCAGTATCTGTTTCAATTTCAAGTGTTTTTCCATGCTTATAATCAAACCTCTCCCTCATAATTTCCAGGCTTTTTCAAGGCCTGCATGGAAAAGTTACTTTCAATTTCAAGGTTTTTCAAAGTCTCATACGATTCCCTGGGAATTTTGGGGGGCAAAAACAGTATATGGATGTACACATGAATACATGACAACGGGACTACCAGCACTGCATCCGTAAATCAAACAACTACTTCTCAGGCTCTCAAGCCGTGCATCCAATTATGCGCAAGGCAACCACTTCAGAGAAGGTAAAGAGATAAGACTGTTCGTAGATCACAGGTAACCCTCATGTTTGTGGCACCCATACAGCCTCACAACTGTACCTGGGAACATTGTTGAGAACACCTACGGGTGGGGGAGGGGGGGAGTGAGCATAAGTAGTTCTCCAGATGTACAGATACGCTATTCCATTTTCTGACATCTGTGTTTTAGGCCCTCTCTTTGTGCAAATATTGACACAATATAGACTTCTCCCTGTGAGGCAATACACATATGGCACCGGTACTCTGCTTTTACCTCCAGCTCATTGCACACCTGTGTATGCATATACTTACATTAATTACCCTAAATGACCTAAAATTTCGTCCAAAATAGTACATCTTTAGAGGCAAACAATTAAATGTCATAAAATTTTATTTCTGGTCATGAAACTCTAAATTTTCCTGTAGGGTACCATCCAGCCTTCCAAACAAACCTCAAAACAACTTTCTAAAATCAATGGAATTCTCAGAATCAGGAAAAACTAGTAACTTGGTCATTGGTGAAATTTTAGGTCATTTACGGTATGTTGTGCCAAGGTGTTTTAGGTCATTTACGGTATGTTGTGCCAAGTTGTTTTAGGTCATTTACGGTATGTTGTGCCAAGTTGTTTTAGGTCATTCACGGTATGTTGTGCCAAGTTGTTTTAGGTCATTCACGGTATGTTGTGCCAAGTTGTTTTAGGTCATTTATGGTATGCTGTGCCAAGGTGTTTCAGGTAATTTACGTAGTCACATAGTCGTTGTTCACCTTTATCTATTATATATCTTTACATATCTTTTCCTGGGTTCTCTATCAGGTGTCATGGGTTTACCTCATGTAAATGTTTTGCATGCAAATGTACAGTTATGATAAACTAGTTCACATGTTTTTTAAGCCCACTGTGTGTATCTTCTAACTTACAATACCTTAAACACTGGGTGGTAATTCACTGAGGCATTTCTGATGTTAACCAGCTTTATTAGATCTGTTGTCAAATTGAAGCACATTTATGTTTAACACTTCTACATCTTAACACATCAAATTAATTACATGAAAATTAAATGAATTCAGTTATTGTGGCTCTCACAATGGCTGATTACAACTAAGACACATTTCTGGGCTGTGGAATTGCCCCCACCTTAGTGGCTGGGTTCCGGGATCAGCTTGCTGTGGGTAGAGTTGCTAGTCAGCCTCACTCTTTCAGCTCTCTGACCCAAGACTGGTAGGACCTGTTTTTCTTTTCTTAGGGCTTCTCTTTGTTCTTCCTCTGCCCGTTTATGAGCCAGACAAAATAGGTTTGCCTCACTTTGTCGCTGTTATGTAATTCAGTGTGCCTCTGTGTTTTTCCCCTCCCACCCCGTCTCATTTTCAGTGCTCTTGTTTTTTTTTGGGGGGGGGGGGATGGAGGAGGACACTGGTATTTAAGGCCTTGTTTCGGTTTGAAGTCAAAGGCTGCAGTACTAATGCTTTGATTTTGACTGCCTTTTACTGTCTTATTTTGACTCCTTTTTGACAGCCTTATTTGTACATACATGCACACATTTTCTTTTCCATCCACATGTCCACTGTCAGTTATCCTTTGTTTGACATGCCTGTACCTTAGGTAAAATGCTGAAGTGCTTAATTTAACTAACTGTAAATTTGTGTATTCCTGTATGTCATCGACTCACATACACGTAACTGTGACCACACCTATTCAAGTTTCTCAAATCCATGTGTTGTGGACACAGTTGCAATTTGTGTAAAACTGGCATTTGTTGCCCCATTATCTAAAGTTTCCTTATTAGCACCTGGCTGACACAGGTACAAAAGACGATATACCTGGATTTCCATAGGGAAGGCTTTAGTGAAACCGTCCACAATGACAATTAGCGTTCAGCCTTTATTATTACAGGACGCATTTCTTATGGGATTATAGGTAGCCAGAGAGCTTAGAGGTAGATTAAATTTTGGGTTGAAGTATTGCAACTGACAAATTACAGCTAATGTAACACATAACACTCAGTTCAAGTTAGACGGTTCATGTTTAACACACAACAAGGTTACCGCTCGGACCCATAATTAAATCAAATGTTTAATCTCTTGATCTAGATGTATCTACAGTGCTTCTATGTGAATTAACAACAATTACTTGGCTCAACTGTCACACTCTGATGATCACCTCATTTCCAAATCCACTAACGATCCATTACATTATAAATATGTGATGTATGATCAACACTGTAAATCAACAGAATTAACGCTCAGCAGCAGCCAACAAAAAAAAGTGTAACTTACATGTAGTCACGATTGAAATTTCAGATAATTTAGGTATTCAAAACAACTAGAACTACATCTAAATTTACATATACAATGGTGGGCCTATAGCTAATAACTAGTTCAATTAATTAAACACAGAGGTCTCAATGCTTAATCACTTTGTGGAACTAAAGTAAATATCCGAAATTGTTGCAAATTATAGACCTCAACGTTTAACTTAATTGAACTAATTTAATGCCTACATGTACAAAGTGGAATCTAAGCTCTTAAATTTAAATGCCAGCAACACTCATGTCACATAGTATGGATTTCAAGTGTAAATCTTAACAGGCAAGAGCATGTTTATTAGACATAATAGAA